>CM057337.1:752420925-753025925 GCA_030015575.1 Agapanthus africanus | reverse complement strand
ATCCATATGAAATATCGTAATCTTTTCATAAGAGATCAAAAAAGCGCGTTGATTGCTAAAATAGAGATGACAAAGAATAGAATGTTTCTTCTAAATATTCAATGTGGCGGCGGAAAGTGATTGAAGTCATTTATGAAGATCACTCTTGGTTGTAGCATCTCCGATATGGACATCTTAATTTAGGTGGACGTTACTATCAAAGAAGAATATGATGAGAGAATTACCAAGCATTAATCATCCAGAAGAATTATGCGAAAGTTGTATACTCAGCAAATATCATCGGACAAGGTTTCCAAAGGAGGCATCATCTCGATAAACGGAACTGCTACAACTCATTAATACCGATGTATGCGGTCCTATCACTTCAATCTCATTCGGGGGTAACAAATATTTTCTTACTTTTACCGACGACTTCTGTCGAAAAACATTGGTTTATTTTTTACAAAAATAAATCTGATGTTTTTGCAATTTTTAAGAGATTCAAAATTTATTTTAAAAAAGAAAGTGGCTATTACATCAAAGCGGTGAGATCAGATCGAGGAGGAGAAATTACATCAAAATAATTTGAAGCTTATTATGAACAACATGGAGTTCGACACTTTCCAACGGCGGTAAATTCTCCGCAGCAAAATGAAGTAGCAGAGAGAAAGAACCACACTATTCATGATATGGTGAGAAACGTGTTGAAAAGCAAGCTGATGCCGAAAGCGTTTTGGGCCGAGACCGTGGAGTGCGCGATGTATAATCTTAATAAATGTCCAATTAGGAGTCTATGAAATATAACGCCGCAATAAGTATGGAGTGGATACAAGCTGAGCGTTACTCATTTCAAAGAATTTGGAAGCATTGCTTATGTGCATGTGGCCGAGAAAAAGAGAACCAAACTTGACAATCGAAGCACGCAAGATGTTTTTATTGGCTATAACACGAGAACCAAAGGGTATAAGTTATACAATCCAAGCACTGGCAAAATTCTCAATAGCCGAGATGTCGAAAGCGATGAATCAAAAACATGGGATTGGAATGCAAAAGAAGGATGGAGTGGCTCAATATTTGAAGAAGAACAACATAAAGATACCAAAGCTCATGATCAAACACCTCCTCCCTCACCTTCAAATGCTTGTTCCCCTTCAACATCACCGACTTCATCCTCATCGTTAAATTCATCGGCCGAGTCATTGGCCGAATCATCTCCGGCAAGACAACAAAAGATGAGATCGCTTGATAAAATCTATGAAGTGACCGAGAATCAAGGAGACCTCACTCTCTTTTGTCTCTTTGCCGAAACCGGGCTGATTAATTTTGAAGATGTCGTTCAATGCATAAAGTGGAAGCGAGCGATGGATGGAGGAATTGAAGCAATCAAGAAGAACGAGACGTGGGAGTTAACTACACTTCGAAAATGCAAGAAAGCGATTAGAGTGAAATGGGTTTACAAAGCGAAGAAAAATCCACAAGGCGGTGTGCAAAGATACAAAGCGAGATTAGTCGTCAAAGGCTACAATCAAAAGGCGGGTATTCACTACGATGGGATATTTTCTCCTGTTACTTGACTTGAAAAAATTAGATTGATTATTTTTTTAGCCGCTCAAATATTTGAATTTTTTTTCAAATGGATGTAAAATCAGCATTCTTAAATGGTGTTCTTAAAGAAAAGATATATGTTGAGCAACCAATTAGGTATGCAAAGAAAGAGCATAAAGATAAAGTTTTGATATTGAAGAAAGCATTGTATGGATTGAAACAAGCGCGTAGACCGTGGAATAGTCGAATCGACTCTCATTTCCAAATAAATGGGTTTATCAAATGTCTGTATGAACACTCGCTCTATTCAAAGAAAAATGAAAAGGGAGATTTCTTGCTCATGTGCTTGTACGTGGATAATCTCATATTCACAGGAAACAGCGCAATAATGTTCGAGAAGTTGAAAAGATCAATGGCTCGTGAATTCGAGATGATGAACATTGGGTCTTATGTCTTATTATTTGGGCATTGAAGTTGTCACGCTCCGCTTCTCAAAATACGTAAATACGGTGCATGACAAATCCAACCATGCTACCTATGGAGAGAAAATATCCTTCTATAATCACATTATGGCTGTCAATCAGATATCAAGAACAGTAAATGAATATCTAACCATCACATGTCCAACTGCCATAATAAAATAATACCAAGAAAAAGTGTAACGACTCTGAAATTACTGTACAGAAATTTTCTTGTTATTGTATAGAAAAGAGTACTACAGCCTGTGTAAGAGTTAAAAATTATTTTTGTTAAATAAAAGCAAGAAGTAACTTGTAGCTCACTGGTAAAGCCTTTACACAGCTGCGACATAGCCTGTGTGTTCGATTTCCATTAGACACAATTATTTTTTCAGATTTTTCTTTTTAATTTTTTTGGAAGCCCAAGACTTGCACGTGCAATACACGGGGAAATGAAAAGTTTTAGAAAAATCAAACATGCGCAATGAGGTGTACACACCCAAATACACACGTGACACGAATCTCGAGGCAATGCCTCAAGATCCGACGGTCCATTCTTCCATATAGGCTGGCGCCGACGGTTGGGATGAGCCTAAATGGCTCCGTGCTTTGCACACATACCCCTTCGACTCCCCTGCACTATTTGATTTTCCTGCAATCAAACAGAGACTTTTCAATTCACCATTTAATATTTTTTAATACTTTTTAATCCAAAATTTTAATTTCCAAACCCTAATTCTCTACTATAAATACCACCCCATGTCCTAGCTCCCTTCTATTCTAAAACTTTCTAGCAAAATCACCTCAAAAGTTCCTAAGTGTAAGATGAGTCAAGTGGAGCTAGCAACCAAGCTCTTTCCATCGAAGGTCGAAACCGTTTCCGGAATTCCCGCGACGCCACGAATCCCCCTCCTTTCTTCCTTACCCTTTTCTCGATATTACCAAACCGTAAGTCCCTCTCATCCCTCTTTATTTTCATCTCAATTCATCTCCTAAAAAGATATCGGTAAAGTGGAGTTACTTCTGATACTTTTCTTTTTAAACTTGAAACTCCCGTTTTCCTTTATACATAAGTCAAACTAATTTTACCACCCTACTTGTGATTTCGAGTACAATATTTTAGCCTCGAGTTTAACCAAGGTTCTCATGTGAAACAAACATAAACGAACTTTTTCATTAAAATACCTTAAACTTTATTATCACCTCTTTTCGATATTGGTTAAAACAATACCTTTAGGAAAACTTCACGGGGTAACGACCTACCCCACACACACACTATCGTTTCATAGCACGATACCTATATATATATGGTTGGTTCAAAGAATGCTTTTCATTAAAACACCACATCTTTTAAAAATCGGGTTTCTTTTAAAGCGGTACTTTGTAATTCTTGGCAAATCGCCTCTACAACCCTTGTTAGGGGGCCCGCTAATGGATGGTGCAGATTATCGCACATCCTTAGGATAGTAGAGTGAGATGCAGAACTCCTCACGGAGTATTCGATCTCAAAAGGAAATAAAATATAGTTTTTAAGAAACATAAATTTTCTAAACAAAACTAATTTTTGAAAATTTATGTAAAAATTATAAATCCGTATTTTCAATAAAAATATATTATGAAACTATATTTTTAAAAATGAAAGATTAAAAATGTTAATAAAATATCATCAAGTTATCAAAAAAAGCTAGTTTTCAATAAAATACCATAAATTTTTAAAAACTAGGTTTTTATCATTAAAATACCCCAATAATTAAAATACATGCTTATAAAAACCCTAAATCTTGTAAATCACCCTCAAGATTATTTTTAAAATAATATTAACATATTTTTTCATTAAACCCTCTCGAGATATGCAAACAATATTTTAAGAACTATAGAATTAATATAGGTTTAAGCGGTATCATTTCTTTTAAGCCTCAGGGAGTCGGAGAAAGTGAGTGGTTGCCTATCCAGGTTAGATAATTTAAAGGAGTTATCAATGGCAATTGTCTTGGAAAAAGACACAAATCCTGCCGTCCATGTGCAGCAGTTGCCGATTACTTCCGAACCTAAGAATTCGAGAGTTAAATCCATTCATAAGTGTCTGACTCAATCTGAGTCCCAACTCAAACCAGAATCCAACATTAAACACAAACTTGTATACTTGATCCTGAATCTGAATACTCGAGTTCAAATATCAAACTCAAATTTGTATACTTAACTCTACTTGACCGATCCATGGTTATAACGTGACATGAACTCGACACGACTACCTGAACACATGATTACATCCTGAACATGAACCTGACATTTTATATCCATGGATTCGGCCAAGACCTGTAATCTTAATCTATACAATACAATACGCGGGGATAAAAGGTTAGATTGGTACGGAACATATATCGTAGCACGAGAGGTCACTTAAAAGACACATACATGAATTCACGTGTCGTTGTCCCGTGGGTTATGATAGGACTTTGTACTACATGTTACCATAGTCCATGGGGTAAGATGAACTCCTTTCATATATATGAATACATTTCTTATCAAACTACAAATAACCACGTTAGAATAACTATCATATACCTGTAAATGATCATATACAATTTTACATATCTTTTGTTCTTTTAGTTCCTATTCACATAATATATTATTTTCTCTTGTTTCTTTTGGGACTTACTGAACGCTAGTTCGCTGACGACATTCCTTTCTATTTTTCTTTTCTTGGGATGTTCGTCAGAAAAACCGGACTCTGAGAAGATAGAGCCGAGCCAAGAGGACTTGGACCAGCTTACAGCTCAGCCTGACTACTAGTTCTTTCTGCACTTACTTTCTGTATGCCATTGTTTAGGCATTGCTTTGTTTATTGTATCTTTTATTTTCAGAAAGTTGTATGTAAAATTGAATGTAAATAAGGTTGTTGTTTCATTTTATTACTCTTATCATTCTTGTTCATGGTTATATTGCTTAATTACGCTTAACGTATTTATTTCATAGTAAATACGTTGCGAGCTTGCCACGCACCATTTCCGTCTATTGGGAAGCCGGACGTGACGGGTTTTGTTGGCGGTGTAGGGTGTTTTTCGTCACCCTATTGAGATGGGAATACGCGTGCGCTGGTCAGGCGCATTACAGATTCCCCCTGCCTAGGGTAGGCTGGGGTTTATTGAATGTGGGGATCTGAATCTCCGGCAGCCGCAGACTAAGCTGCCGTTAATTACCCCTCGCCTTTGGAGCGAGGGAGCCTCCGATTGATGGGTTAAACTGGTCATGCGAACTCAATGTGCAGTGTTGTGTTTTGAAGGGGTTTTGGATATATCGGGGGCCCCGCAAAGTTTTTACGGAAACAGTGTGGTGGAGTATGTGTGTATGTGTGTGCATGTATGTATATGTATATGTATATGTATATATATATATATAAAGGGAAAGGGCATCCAAAGGATGTGTGGGAGAAGACGCGAGCGCCCCATGTGGCAGGCACGCGGGCGCTGTGCGCCAGAGCGCCCAGCGCACCACGTGCCCGGCACGCGGGCGCTAGGCGTCAGCAGCAAAAAGGGACTCGGTCCCTGCACTGGGAGCTGTGCTCCTGATTTGACTTATGGAGTTTAACTCCTAAGATATTTTTGGAGCTGATAAAGGGCTTCTCCCTTGAGCCCTGGATCTTCCCCATAGTGGGATTTTTTGATGATGGGTCTCCTTCCTCATCTTCTGTCGACCGGGTCTTGAAGAACAAGAAGTATGAGATTTTAAAAATCTCTTATTTTTGAGATCTAATGGGAGATCTGAGTTCACCTTTGTGGGTTTTGTGGTGAAAAACTATTTAGTTTTGGAAAAGGAAGAGTAAAACTCTTGATTTAATTCAAAAGAAAGAAGAAGGTTTTAAACCTTGAGGAAGGAGAAGGAGGCACAAGAACCCTAGTTTTTTGGGAGAATAAAAAGTATCCTTTATTCATCATCATGTCGCCTTATATAGGCTTACATATTTACATATAGCCCCTTGGGCTTTGCAAAATGGCACTTTGCCTATCACATGGCTCATGTGCCATTTCTTTTTGCACATAAGCCATGGGCTTTACAAAAATTTGGCTTTATGCCCATTCATGCATAAAATAATTAGATTTAAATTATTTATTACATGATTTTATGCTGGTATGGGGAGGCTGGCCGCGGGCTCGACTTGGGCATGGGCCGGCTTGACCTGGGCTTGGGCCCACCTGGCTTGAGGTTGATCTTGACTTTGACTTGGTCAACCGCTCTGCAAATTTTGACCCCAACAAAGTACCCCCATCAATAAATGCACACCGCGCATATGAGTTGTGTGCATAAAATTGATGGATCTTGAAGTTAGACTTCGAGGTGGAACATCATTCCAGGGAAGGAGCATCCCTCGAGGAGCACGATCCCCGGGGATCGGAGCATCATTCCGATTTGCGGAGCATAATTCCAGGGTCGGAGCATAATTCCGAAAAGTCGGAGCATAATTCCGAGAATCGGAGCATAATTCCGAAGAGTAGAGGCATGATTCCCGGGATCGGAGCATGATTCCAGGGTTCGGAGCATAACTTCGGGGATCAGAGCATAATTCCAAGGATCGAAGTATCATTCCGAAGAGTGGAGCATGATTCCAGGGACCGGAGCATCATTCCAAAGAGTCGGAACATAATTCCGAGGGTTGGAGCATAATTCCGGGATTGGAGCATCATTCCGAAGAGCGGAGCATGATTCCAGGGATCGGAGCATCATTCCGAAGAGCGGAGCATGATTCCAGGGATCGGAGCATCATTCCGAAGAGCGGAGCATGATTCCAGGGACCGGAGCATCATTCCGAAGAGCGGAGCATGATTCCAGGGACCGGAGCATCATTCCAAAGAGCCGGAGCATAATTCCAAGGGTTGGAGCATAATTCCGGGATCATAGCATCATTCCGAAGAGCGGAGCATGATTCCAGGGATCAGAGAATCATTCCGAAGAGCGGAGCATGATTCCAGGGATCGGAGCATGATTCCGTTGAGCGGAGCATGATTCCAAAGGAGTCGGAGCATAATTCCGATGGGCGGCAGACATTCTGACCGAAGCATAATTTTGATGCAGAGGTTGATCCCAGGCGAAGCATAATTCCGACAGGGAAAGCAGATACTCCGAGGCGAAGCATGATTTCGACACGGGGTACATTCTGAAACGAAACATGATTTCGACGCAGAGCTTGTTAGTCAACTTGATTCCGAAGCGGAGCTTAATCCTGACAGGGAGGTCGTTGGTTGACTTGATTCCGAGGTGGAGCTTTTCGACGAGGAGGTCGCTGGTTGATTCCGACCCGAAGCATGATTCCGATAGGGAAGGCAGATACACCGAGGCGAAGCTTGATTTCGACACGGGGTACACTCTGAGACGAGTATGACTCCGACGCAGAGCTGGTTGGTTGATTTGATTCCGAGGCGGAGCTTTCCGACGGGGAGGTCGCTGGTTGATTCCGAACCGAAGCATAATTCCGACAGGGAAGGCAGATACACCGAGGCGAAGCTTGAATTCGACGCGGGGTACACTCTGAGACGAAGTATGACTCCGACGCAGAGCTGGTTGGTTGATTTTATTCCGAGGCGGAGCATAATTCCGGCAGGGAAGGTAGATATCCCGAAGCGAAGCATGATTTCGACACGGGGTAAATTCTGGGACGAAGCATGATTCCGCCGTAAAGGTTGTTGGTTTGATTTGATTTGGGTTGACAACAGCATCGCTACACTGGAATATAGTACCATAAGCGAATCATCATTTGCCATGAGAGGATTTGGGGATTTAGGTTTTTGTTTGGCATCAGCATCGCTACACTGGAATATGGTACCAGGAGCTAATCATCATTTGCGTTTGCTTATTAGGAAGCGATGGCTTAGGAGACAGGTTTTAGGTCCCTATCACCTAAGACTTTTCAATTTTGTGAACCGTAAGGGTCTCACAAAGCATTTTCTCCCTACGGGTCGTAAGGATCCCGTAAGTGTATTTTCTCCTTAGGAGTCGTGGGGACCCCTAAGTGTGTGTGTTGCTCCTTTGTGAGTCGTAAGGATCTCACGCGGGAATTTTCTCCTCACAAAGTCGAGAGGACTTTGCGAGTGCATTTCATCTCTTTTTCACGAGTTTGTGTCCTTTTGGGTTTTCACAAACTCGCCGGCAGTCCTGCTGTTTTTACTCACGGAGCCCTTTCGAGTTTTCATCTGTGCCCATTTTGCTTGTGGACATACTTTTTTTTTTTGAATCTTCATCGCCGGTGAGACTCTGAATGTGGTCTCGCCGGTAGGACTTAGAAGAGATTGGGATCGTTTTACGCCCGTGAATTGTATACGGTTTTGCAGGATGTATGATCCAGACCGTAGGGCCGGAAAAAATTCAGGACTTTGTTAGCGTTTGCATCGCTGCACGGGAATATGGTACCAGGAGCGACTCATCATTCGCCATTGGGGTATGGGATTTGGAATTTGGTTGGCGTTTGCATCGCTGCACTGGAATATGGTACCAGGAGCGACTCATCATTCGCCATTGGGATTTGAGTTTGGAATTTGGTTGGCGTCTGCATCGCTGCACTGAAATATGGTACCAGGAGCGACTCATCATTCGCCGTTGGGATTTGAGTTTGGAATTTGGTTGGCGTCTGCATCGCTGCACTGGAATATGGTACCAGGAGTGACTCATCATTCGCCATTGGGGCATGGGATTTGGAATTTGGTTGGCGTCTGCATCGCTGCACTGGAATATGGTACCAAAAGCGACTCATCATTTTCCACTGGGATTTGGAATTTTCTTGGCGTCTGCATTGCTACATTGGAATATGGTACCAGGAGCGACTCATCATTCGCCGTTTTTTTATACCGTGATTGCTCTATCATTTCAGCTTTTCTTTTCGCGAAGGTTGCGATTACCCTATCATTTCGGCTTTATTCACGATTGCCCCATCATTTAGGCTTTATTTTCATCTTTATTTTTACTCGCTAATTTTTATTGCGAGTTGCCCCATCATTTCGGTTTTTTATTACTTTTTTATTTTTGTTTTATTTGCACATTTTTACATTCCTAGTTTAACGACTTAGAGGTCGTTTATTCCCATTTTAATGACATGGTGGTCGACTGTTTTCAGAGAAAGGAAAATGTCTGAGAGAATCAGTTTCACGAAGAACTTCGGTCTCCGTTTGTACGAAATTGGCGGTCGCGGCTTGACTGTTTGTTAACACGCCTTTGGACAGTTCTATCTCTCCTGCCTTGTATTTCTTTTCGACCCAATTTTTGAAGACGAAGCAGTCCTCAATGGCATGACCTATCACTCTGTGATAGGGGCAGTATTTGGGGTCGTCGGTCATATTCGCTTCCTGCGGTCTTTTTGACTCTGGCAGTTGTAAACTGTTCCTCAGGGCGTCTTTGAATATTTTACGGATTTTGTCCCTTCTGAAGGAATAGACCTTATCCAGCTTCTCTTTCGGTGAAGATTCTCCTCCCTCTCCGAATACTGGCTTCCAAAGCTGGTTGGCACTAGGCCCGCTCATCCCTCGCTTATTTCGGTTAGCTGAAGTGTTGAAAGATTCAGAATCGTCGGAATTTCCGCCTTTGCGATTATCGTCCTTTCGGTTTCTCCATGACCTATTGTTATTTTGGGAATCCGAGGAGGACTCCTGCTTTGAGCGCTCCAGCATCTAAACTTTCCTGGTCAGCTCTTGGAATGTTTTGAGACCTGCGGTGCATAGAAACGGGGCCATCCAATTGTTGAGATTTCCAACAAGGAGACTGACAGATTGGTCTTGCTCTATCGGCGATTCACATTTGACGGAGAGATTGCGCCATCGGGTTATAAAATCCGTACTGTTTTCGTTGTTCTTTGGATTGGTCCTTACGAGCTCAGCAATGGTGATCTTATCGCTGACGCTCATGAACCTCTGCCGAAACAGAGACTCTATTTGGACGAAAGTTGTGACGGAGCCATCCGGTATGCTCGCGTACCAGTCGAAAGCAACATCGGCCAAGCCATTAACGAACTGGCGGAGGAGAAGCGCATCATTGCCCCCAGTATTCCCGCATGAGGCTTTAAAGTAGGCGATGTGCTGATTCGCATTTTCCGTCCCATCGAATCTTCCGAATTTAGGGATGACATAGCCGCTAGGAAATTCTTCCAGATCATACTGAGCAGGATATGGTCTCCCGCTACTGCTAACATCTTTTTGCGCTTCGGCTTCAGCTACCAATATTTTGACTTTGTTGGCAACCAAACCCATGATTTGATCTTGAGTTAGCGGGCTACTGTCATCGGTAGCCAAGACATTTCCTGAGATAGGATGCGGCTGATTTTCATGCGGTTCGCCCACTTTTGGATTTTAGGGAACAGGCGTCGGCTGCCCTGGTACACCGTTTCCCGGTTCATAAGCAGAGCCCTGCACTTGATTGGGCGGCTGAGAGGCAAGTCGAGCCGTGAGCTGCAAGACGACATTCGTCAAGTCGTCAATTTTGGAGTAAAGTTTGGCCATCTCCTTGTCTTTGCTTCTGAGCTATTTTCGGAGCTCTTGGAGAAGTTGCTGCTCTGCGTTCTTGGGATGGAAGATTGGATCCTCTTCGCTTTCTGAGCCCGACTCCTCATGAACCGAGGGCTCTCTCTGCTTATCAGCCTCACTGGAAGGGTCTTCATTACCTTCTAGAGGAGGCCGGTCTTGGAATGTGGCAGCCATATTCACACCAGATTGGATTTGAGATGTGGTGGCCCCATCCTTGCTTTTGCTGTGAAGGTTGTCACTAGGACGCGTGCCCACCATGTAGACGGTGTGGATAACACATTCAGCCATCCTTTCATCACTGGCAGCTGGTTTCGTGGAGCGGTCCGGGCTTTGGAAATTCATAAATTTTAACATGGCCAGAGCCCTAGCCCTTTTTTTGGCTCTGTATCTGAGCCGCTTCTGCCTCAGCTTCTCTGCCTTGAGCGCTTGGTAGGCTTCTGCTCTTCGGGAAGCCGCCATAGGCTGAGTGATGGGGAAGCTTGAGAAGACATTCGTCCATGTGTCCGTCAAGGTATCGCCTGGGCTTGCCCATGACGTCTGGCAACTTCTTTTGTTCTGACGACTTTGCCCCCAGCTGGGGCCATGGAGAGCCGTTTGAACACCGACTCGCGTTTAGGTTGGGGCGCCCTCGAGATCAACACATTTAGCCTTTTGCCTTTCGAGGCCGGTTTTTCGGTTACTGGAGCTTGAGGTGCAAGGATGGCATTAGCCAAGACAAACATAATAGACCCAAATTGTAGCAGCGGTTCTTCCCACTGTCATCCGAGACTTGCCGGGAGGACCGTCCTGGAGTCCATCTTCATCGTGTATGAGATGGGAGCTGAGTTCATCTTTGGAGATATTGTTGAGAAGTGATTGCTTGAAAACCTGCATGAAAGAGTATTATTTTAGTATAAATATAGATATGTATATTGATTGAGTTCGCATGAACGTTTAACCCGAAATATGGGAGGAGAGATTGTCCCACCGGGTGTGCCAGAATATGTAGGGTGTTTTTCGTCACCCCATTGAGATGGGAATACGCGCGCGTTGGTCAGGCGTATTACAGATTCCCCCTGCCTAGGGAAGGCTGTGGTTTATTGATTGTGCGGATCCAAATCTCCGGCAGCCATGGACTAAGCTACCGTTAATTACCCTTCGCCTTTGGAGCGAGAGAACCTCCGATTGACGGGTTAAACTGGTCATGCGAACTCAATGTGCAGTGTTGTATTTTGAAGGGTTTTGGATATATCGGGGGTCCCGCAGAGTTTTTACGGAGCTCCCGCTACCTGGATAGCGGGCTAAGGGTCAAGGGGGCTAGCGGCTCCCTTGCGGGGTGCGGGGCAGCGCCCCGTTAGAATTTTTTTCTAACGGGAACAGTGTGGTGGAGTATGTGTGTGTGCGCATGCATGTATATACATACATACATACATATATATATATATATATATATACATATATATATAAAGGGAAAGGGCATCCAAAGGATGTGTGGGAGAAGGCGCTAGTGCCCCTACGTGCCAGGCATGCGGGCGCTGTGCCCCAGAGCATCCGCGCACCACGTGCCTGGCACGCGGGCGCTGTGCGCCAGAGCGCCCAGCGCACCACGTACCCGGCACGCGGGCGCTAGGCGTCAGCAGTAAAAAGGGACTTGGTCCCTGCACTGGGAGCTGTGTTCCCGATTTAACTTATGGAGTTGAACTCCTAAGATATTTTTGGAGCTGATGAAGGGCTTCTCCCTTGAGCCCTGGATCTTCCCCAAAGTGGGATTTTTTGGAAATGGGTCTCCTTCCTCATCTTCTGTCAACCGGGTCTTGAAGAACAAGAAGTGTGAGATTTTAAAAATCTCTTATTTTTGAGATCTGATGGGAGATCTGAGTTCCCCTTTGTGGGTTTTGTGGTGAAAAACTATTTAGTTTTGGAAAAGGAAGAGTAAAACTCTTGATTTAATTCAAAAGAAAAAAGAAGGTTTTGAACCTTGAGGAAGGATAAGGAGGCACAAGAACCCTAGTTTTTTTGGGAGAATAAAAAGTATCCTTTATTCATCATCATGTTGCCTTATATAGGTTTACATATTTACATATAGCCCCTTGGGCTTTACAAAATGGCATCTTGCCCATCCCATGGCTCATGTGCCATTTCTTTTTGCACATAAGCCATGGGCTTTACAAAAATTTGGCTTTATGCCCATTCATGCATAAAAAAAATTAAATTAAAAGTATTTATTACATGATTTTATGATGTCTGTAAGTCTACGGTAGCGCCCCGGCCGTCTTTCCGAGGCCAAAATGCGGAAACAAAAGCTTTTCTTTAACTAGAAACTGGCACTATCGTATACTTAAAACCCGGATCGGACCATTAACCTACTACTAGCTAACTAGAGAAAGGGTAGAGAGGCTATACCGAGCGATCCGTGTCCTTCGGTCTTCGGCCACCATCCCAAGCTCCTCGCGGCATTTCCTGTCTTGTTCTCCTCGTCGGAAAGGGCACCACATCGAGAAGTCTTTTTACGGGCTCCCACCTTTGAACCGAGGCAACTCGGACACGAAGTTGGCTAGCCGACGTGTCCAAGATTGCTGTAGACTGAGTGTAGAACGCTATGTCTCGAGGGTTAATGAAGTTGCCATTTTTGGATGGAGGAATGAACTATGGAGATGGGCTAAGGAATTTTTTATGCAAGCAAATGAGAATCAATTTTTTCCACACCCAAAAATCATGCACTCCCAATTGTAGTGGCCGGCCAAAAATTAGAGAGGGAGAGGCAAATGAAGGAAGGTGAGTGTAGGAAAAAAGGCAAGAGGTGATCATAAGCCAAAAAGCAAACCTCACTTCATAATCCTCATCAATCCAATCTCCATAAAGTAAAGAAATGATGAAAAAGGAATCAATCTCAACACTCACCATCAACCATCAACTCTTACCACAAAAAACACCCTCCATTTTGCTAATTTGCACATTTGCAAATAAGCCCCTCCAAGGAAGGAATTTCAGCCAAGAAGGAAAGAAAGGAAAAATGGCTGAAATGGAATGCAAGCTGGCAACTTCAAAAAGTGATCCGGTAATAAATTACAGGAAAACCCCGCGACTGTATATACATACCGGTATTTGTATTCCGACCGAATACAAATGCAATGAGACAAAATCTACACTGTACAATACTAGGATCCGGCTTAAACCAAAGCCCGCTAGTATTATTCGTCCGATCATGATCCGTGCAATACCGCACGTATATGATCGAACCCTGCCATATATCATACAGCCTCTACAACGTTTCGCGCGAAACTTGAGAAACTGTCTGTGGGGGACTCTAAAGACTCGTCAATACTTTGGCTACGGATTTAACCACTAGCACGTCAGAGATATTAGCCGTACGTAACGGGCTACCAGGTATTGACCAAAAGGGAGGTCGATGAGCGAACTCATCCTGACACCCTACTGAGCCTGTTAGTGACAATATCCGTACAGTCCGGTCCGTTCGTCTATGAGCATCGCATGGCGGGCTGATTGGTTCGAAAGTGTGTTTGTGTTTTTAGTGTAACCGCAATCAGAACGGTGTCGCGCGTAGCTAGACCGAGGTGAGTACGGGTCGTCCTCAGGGAAACGTGGAACCTTTTACTCTTACTTTAGATGTGTTGAAAAAGAGAGGAGGAAATAAGAATTTTGTGAAAAGTTTCTAGATCTACGTTAAGTAAGAATGCAAAAATATAGATCTAGATTATTTTAGAGATGTAGATAATATAATAAGAGGGCTTGTAGGGTTCGTTAGGATTTAGTAGTTATGAACGATTAATTAAAAGTTACACTTTTTATCCTTTAATAGATTTAAAACTAGAACGACAGTGATGCGTGTAGATTAGGGTTTCTGGAGGGAAAAGGAATCCCACTCTTAACCCTTATATCGACACGGAACCCCGTTCAAATCTAGCCTTTACCAAAACAATCATTAATCTAAACTCTAATCGTGGTCGGGACTAACAAAGAATTGTTAGCACGCCCGATCAGGATGTTAATAATTCTTTTAATAAAGTGCATAAACTTTATAGGACTTAAAAAGGTTTAGGGATTTTCATCGTTCATTAGCCTACCCTAATCCTACGAACCCTAACAAGCGGAGAATTACTCGCGCATGTTGGGAAAAGAAGATGGAAAGACAGAGAGGGAAAACATAATGTAAAATGCAAAAGAATTAAATAAAATAACTACCTTTATTAATCACTTGAACAATCTACACTTTATTTCGTAGAAAATGATTACAAATAAACTTGATTTGCTTCTCGATTTTTCCTAAGGAGGTAGACGAATAGTTGATGATCAGCCTGGATGCGTGAGCGTCTGGGGCTTCGTGATCGCGTCGGCTTTGATGAATTTTCTAAGAGGCTCTCGGTGCCTTTTTATAGTGTAAAGCCAGAATCATTTGCTTCAAAAGTTGGTAAAATATAGAAGAGATTCACCCCAAAAATCCTCAACCTCTATCTCCAATATCCTGCCGCGGATCCGCGGCCCAAGTGGGGTTTTGGCCGCGGATCCGCGGCCAATGGTCGAGATCAATTGATCAAACTTTTAGGGCTTGCTCCCTGTGACATGCGGCGGTCCTTGGAACCTTTAGAATTTGGAAATCTTTTCTCGGTTGCTTCCAGACTTGGTCTCCAAGTTTTGCTTCTTTAATTAGGCAAGTCTTCTTCAACAACTTGATTTGCTTGATTCTAGTCTTTGAAAAATTCTGCGCACTTGGAAATCTTTTGCACAACAACTCAAATAATATTTAGTAGACTTTGTTCTACTAGGATTAGGTCAATGAATTTATTTGCATACATTTTTCTACCAAATACTAATTAAAATATATTAACACATGGAAAATAGTGTTTTTACACATAAACCCTCATATGTATAATATATTACAATAAAGTCCTTTTTAATATGAAAATGGTAGGAAAAATGTAATACAAATGTACAGTTTTATTAACTGAACAAATACCCCCAAACTTATCTTTGATCGTCCCGAGCAAACTAGTTTATTCAAGAGGAGAAAAAGAAAGGAGAAAACTAAGCACACTTTCGTAGGCAAACACGATTGCACTGAGCACGTGCAACAAGCCGTTAAACCTCTAGGTGTCCCTAGTAGGAGGAGTGTTGTCTCCTGAGGGTTTTCAGCGGATTACACCCACAAAATCCTATAACAAAAGAGAGATGGTGAAATTTACATATAAAGATAAGAACCATAAAAGAAAGACTTTTAAAATAAGAGTTTCCAACTATACTAGCTTTTCAGTTGTCATGAGCCCTATCTTAATAGTCATGAAAAAATGTTAGAAATCACATCATCCCTCAATAAAACATCGTCTTTATTCTTCATTCCTACCTTTCATCCAAACATCGATCATATAACCCTACGTGTGTGAAATGGACATCCCTACACTCGGAGAATTCAATTCAAGCTATCATACTCTTGTCCATCTACCTCAGTACTTTTTAATTTTATGAATACTTAGGTTTGCTCACACCTTTTCATGCGACCGTTAATACTTCTTGAGGTACTAACCGACCGATTACTCATGTGCTTGCTGATTCGGTGATAATATTTTCCTCGTCTTGCACCACCTAAGGCTTAGCAGTGACTCCCAGACCAGTTGGCCTTAGGGCACTAGGTGAAGAGGCACCCTCGCTATATTTTTTTATTGCTGCCTTGGTGATAACAAAACCAGTGTTCATTTTTTTCTTTCACCAATTTTATATTTTTTTTTCATACTTTGGCTTTTAGACAAGAGCATTTCAAGGTATCATCTACTATCCCGAGTTTCAAGACGTGTGTAAGTGCATATAGTAGGGTATCAACATTCAAATGTTTGGCTTCCAGAATAGGAACTATTTTTCAGACTTATTTTTATCCTCAGATTAGTGACTTCCTTCATCTTACTAACCCTTGGGACAACAGCTCATAACTACTTATTACTAGTTCGTTTAAGAAAACTTCTAATTTTCTTGGTTTTCTTAAACTATTCCTATCTTTTGGATGTAATTTTTCACTTTCTATTCTTTTATTATCAAAAAAAAAATTTGTGCTTTAATATAGTATAATGCAAAGTATAACCACAAACCTCCCCCAAACCTGTTTACAGCAGTGTCCTCACTGATGTCATCCGTTAAGCTCAAAAATCTGTAGATTTGGGAGGAAATTATTAATAGGGGAAAGAATATATGAAAGTGAAAATCCTCCCCTAAACTTATTTTAGGCTCACAAATTTGTAAAAATCATTTTCTTTTCAAGAGCCAAAATATACCATACCCCCCCCCAAAACTTGAGTTAAACAATTTTAATCTTTTAAAATCACACGAGGGGGTCAAGGTTATTGGTCAATGCCAAGTTTTGCAAAGACCGGTCAACACCAACCATTCAAAAATTTTATCGATGAAGCACCAAGGTTGGTGGAAGAACATGTCACCTTTCGACGTGAAGAAGTGGGGAGGTGATAAGAGGTGTAATGGAAAAGGATTGCGTCTCAATTTGGAGAGACGACACAGTGATAGTAATGATGGATTACTCGCATTATCATGATTGTCCAAAAGAAGGGGTGGAGGTCCAATTTCTTCATCTTGGAGTTGATTCATCTCAACACCCGTGTCTTGTAAAAATGCGAGTTCATCAGCGAAAATTTCCTCAAAGCTTTTATCGATACCCCGAAGAATAATGTCATCAGAAAAAATGGGGTGATCGTCAGACTCTATAAAAAGTTCATCATCAGTGTTAGATGTTGACCCGGACAACTCGGTGGAAGAGTACATGGCTGGGTCAAACAACGACATATGAATAGAGTCAGTATCATGAGGTTGATCAAATTCGCTGCTGTCGACATCCATTAATTCGACAGAACACACATGAGCATAGGGTTCGGAGGGTTCACTTCCCAACTTGTAAATGTTAAGCTCAATTGACTTCTTTCCAAAAGATAGGGTCATAGAGCCGTTTCTACAATTGATTACTGCGTTGGAAGTGGCCAAAAAGGGTCGACCGAGTATCACCGGGATTTGATTGCGTGGGTTTGCTACAGGTTGTGTATCTATAACGATAAAGTCCACAGGGAATATGAATTCCCCGACTTTGATTAACACATCCTCTAGCTCACCCCTAGGTTGGGTGATAGATCGATCGGCCATCTGAAGAGTGCAATGCGCAGGTTTTAACTCTCCGATCCCTAATTGCTCATAAACAGAATACGGAAGCAAGTTAACACTAGCACCTAAATCGAGTAGAGCACGATTGATATTTTTACCCCCAATAGAAATAGAAATTGTAGGACTTCCGGGGTCCTTTCGTTTCTTGGGTAGTTGTTGCGTAAAAGCAGTGCTCACATTACTCGCAAGGAAAACTTTTTAAGGTACTTGAACTTTTCTCTTCCTAGTGCACAAGTCCTTTAGGATTTTTGCATATGACGGAACTTGTTGAATAGCATCTAGGAGAGGAATGTTTATATTAACTTGCTTAAAAATTTCTACAATCTTCTCCATTTGTGGACTTGGTCTGTTGCCCCTTAACCTGTTTAAATAAGGTGCTTTATCAATAAGGGTTTGGTCCAACATTGGAGAGGATTGTGGGGACGGATTCGATCCCAAAACTGGAGTGGGAATCGACTTAGATAGATGTGGCGAAATGGGCGAAGGGTTCGAACCTTGGGGAAAACGGAGAATAGGCTCGGGTGAAGGTGGGAGACTAGACGAATTAGGGGAAGAAGAAGAAGCTGGGGTATCATTGGTGTCACTATCATCATACTGCTCACCCATTTGGTTATTCAGCACTTTTCCCGATCTCAACGTGGTAACAGCACTCACATTATAACTTTGTGAGTGGCCAGGATTAGGTATGGGTTGAGATGGGAGTTTCCTTTTCTCTCTTGCACTCATTGCGGCGTTTAACTGTGCGATTTGGTTTTCTATTGATTTAATACTCTCACCATGGGAGGCGGAGTTTTTCGTTAGGGTATCAATAGAAGACCTCATCTCAGCCGAAAATTGCATGGATTGTTTCATGAACATATCCAAAGTTTGTGCAAGTGAGTTGTCAGTACCGGCCACTTGTGGTATAGAAATGTTGGCTGGATTTTGGAAATTCTGTGACTGAAAGGGGAGCTGATTTTGTGGTTGTGGTTGCTGTGGAGGAGGTCTTTGATAATTGCTTTGTTGGTTTTGACTCCAAGCAAAGTTAGGATGATTCCTCCATCCTTGATTGTACGTGGAAGAATAAGGGTCGTTTCTAGGTCGCTGCTGAAAAGCAGCATTAGCTTGAAACGATGCATTCATAGGACATTCTTCCGTTAAGTGTGAAGGATCCGAACAGCAACCACAGACGGTCTTAGGAAGCGTGACCTGATTTAGGGAGAATGATGAGAATTTGTTCTCAATAGCGTCGAGTTTCTTCTGTATCGCTGCCATTTCGGCTTTTACTGCGATGGAAACATTGAGCTGATGAATACTTCCCTTAGAAGAAGGTGGTTTTACGCTTTCCCACTGCAAAGTGTGTTCAGCAAGGTCTTCCAGATATTTCCAAACTTCACCGTCGTCTTTAGACATGAAATTGCATTGACAATTTGTTTCAAGCATCTGCTTTGTCGCTGGATTAATGCCCTCATAAATAATCCGATATAAATCCCATCTATTGATTCCATGATGAGGACATTGGACAAGCAGATCTTTGAAACGTTCAAAGCACTTCCAAAATGGTTCATTGGGAAGCTGGGTGAACTGGTTGATCTCGCTTCTCACACGAGCAGTCTTATGGTTTGGGTAAAACTTCTTAAGAAATGCTATGATGAATTCATCCCAATTAGTGATAGAGTGTGCGGCAGTATTATAAAGCCATTTCTGCCAAGTCGCATAGTGTGAATGGGAGAAGACGTAAGCGCATAGTATCTAAAGTCAATTGCAAAGTACCCATCATTGCGCATACGTTTTCGAATTTGGTGATGAAAACGTACGCGTCTTCCGACTCAAGCCCGTAAAATTTGGGCAGCAGATTGATGTAGTGGGGTTTAATTTCGGAATTATCCCCGTTAGGTGGTGGAAGAGATAGACAAGTAGGAAGAGGACCACGGATAGGATAGCATCTCTCTTGGAGAGAAATGCGCGGTGGATTCTGCGCACCTTCGGGCGGTGGAAGCGTGGTGTTATAATTTGATGGAGTGCCGTCCATTTCGGTCGTGGTGTGTGGTGGGGGAAAAGAAGATGAAGAAGTACCGACTTCGGCGTCGATAGCAGGACGCGGACAAGACGAGCACTAGGATCCCGTGTCCAGCCGAGCATGCACTAAGCGGGTTTAGTGCAAGTGGCAGCGTGTGTGTGATTTAAAATTGGCTTGTTTTGAAAAAGTGGGACTCAAGACAAATCTCCCTAAGATGCACAAGCAACCCTAGAACTAAGGTCACCTAGGTCCAGTCTCTAGACCGCTCCTAGACTTCCAAAGGACAAGCCGCAGGATCAATCCTCTACCGCCTCCGTACTACCCTTGTAGCCAGATAAGTTCCAGGTAAGTGGGAAGGAACCACAGTAGTGGGCCTAATTAAAAACCACTAGCCTTTGACACACTTGCCTAGGCACTACAAAAGTAATGCGGATAAACGATAGATTAACCACGACCTTCCTCTGTCCTTATTGAGCGCGACGGTCCTTAGAGTCCGGTCTAGATATTTTTTTAAATTAATGAAGGGTTGATCTATATGCTCGGTTTGTGATTTGTGGGGCTTAGGAAGGGTGATGAAATCCCCACCTAATCTTGATTTGGTCTTTGCCCCTTAAAGTCCGTATTAAAATATGCAAAACAAAACCAATCACAAAACTTTTGCAAAAAGATTTTTGAACGGTGCGATTTTGCAAAGAATCCTGCAGAAGATAGATTTTATTGGATTTGAGAGGAGAGAGAAGGAGTTGAGAAAGATGCCAGAGAAGACTTAAGCCCTAATTCCTCTGTTGTACCGCGCTTCCGCCGCACCAAGGGTACTTTTGCCGCGGTTCCGCCGCGTGGCAGAGGGATTGCTTGATGAAATTTTTTGTAGATCCTTCTGTGCTCCTCTGGGTCTCTAAAAATATCTCTGTTTCCTGTTTTCCTTAATTCTGTAACTCCAGATCTCCTTGCAAAAATTCACGCACAAATCGTTAAATATGCAATTTGCAGTTTTGTATTAATAATGATATGACTCGTCTAAGAATCCAACACAAATAGTAAAAATAAAAAATTACGAACGTATCCCTGCAACGGCACCATTTGATTGGTTCGAAAGTGTGTTTGTGTTTTTAGTGTAACCGCAATTAGAACGGTGTCGCACGTAGCTAGACCGAGGTGAGTACGGGTCGTCCTCAGGGAAACATGGAACCTTTTACTCTTACTTTAGATGTGTTGAAAAAGAGAGGAGGAAATAAGAATTTTGTGAAAAGTTTCTAGATCTACGTTAAGCAAGAATGCAAAAATATAGATCTAGATTATTTTAGAGATGTAGATAATATAAGAAGAGGGCTTGTAGGGTTCGTTAGGATTTAGTAGTTATGAACGATTAATTAAAAGTTACACTTTTTATTCTTTAATAGATTTAAAACTAGAACGACAGTGATGCGTGTAGATTAGGGTTTCTGGAGGGAAAAGGAATCCCACTCTTAACCCTTATATCGACACGGAACCCCGTTCAAATCTAGCCTTTACCAAAACAATCATTAATCTAAACTCTAATCGTAGTCGGGACTAACAAAGAATTGTTAGCGCGCCCGATCAGGATGTTAATAATTCTTTTAATAAAGTTCATAAACTTTATAGGACTTAAAAAGGTTTAGGGATTTTCATCGTTCATTAGCCTATCCTAATCCTACGAACCCTAACAAGCGGAGAATTACTCGCGCATGTTGGGAAAAGAAGATGGAAAGACAGAGAGGGAAAACATAATGTAAAATGCAAAAGAATTAAATAAAATAACTACCTTTATTAATCACTTGAACAATCTACACTTCATTCCGTAGAAAATGATTACAAATAAACTTGATTTGCTTCTCGATCTTTCCTAAGGAGGTAGACGAACAGTTGATGATCAGCCTGGATGCGTGAGCGTCTGGGGCTTCGTGATCGCGTCGGCTTTGATGAATTTTCTAAGAGGCTCTCGGTGCCTTTTTATAGTGTAAAGCCAGAATCATTTGCTTCAAAAGTTGGTAAAATATAGAAGAGATTCACCCCAAAAATCCTCAACCTCTATCTCCAATATCCTGCCGCGGATCCGCGGCCCAAGTGGGGTTTTGGCCGCGGATCCGCGGCCAATGGTCGAGATCAATTGATCAAACTTTTAAGGCTTGCTCCCTGTGACATGTGGCGATCCTTGGCACCTTTAGAATTTGGAAATCTTTTCCCGGTTGCTTCCAGAATTGGTCTCCAAGTTTTGCTTCTTTAATTAGGCAAGTCTTCTTCAACAACTTGATTTGCTTGATTCTAGTCTTTGAAAAATTCTGCACACTTGGAAATCTTTTGCACAACAACTCAAATAATATTTAGTAGACTTAGTTCTACTAGGATTAGGTCAATGAATTTATTTGCATACATTTTTCTACCAAATACTAATTAAAATATATTAACACATGGAAAATAGTGTTTTTACACATAAACCCTCATATGTATAATATATTACAATAAAGTCCTTTTTTAATATGAAAATGGTAGGAAAAATGTAATACAAATGTGCAGTTTTATCAACTAAACACGGGCCTATAGGGTTGGTAAAAGTCAGACCCCCAAAAGCGATACAAGTCGTGTCGGAGAGTAGCCCAGAACACCCTGAGATACTACTGGAATACCTACCAGTAAATCTCCTGTCTTGGCCAAGGACTTCGTGTAATGGCTCTCCTAGACACAGCGCGACCTCACCCCCAATACCGGGAGAGACGAACCCCTGCCGATCCGCTCACTGCCTTCATGTGGCTCGGGACTGTACCCAACTAAAACCGGTTTGCATGACTTCTTTGAGCCACGGTAGGGTAGTAATCAAAGCACAGTGGGAACTCACACGAGACAAATGACGATCTCAGGTCGATGAACTAACATGTACACATGTCACCAGGGAACTGCTATCTGACGCTAGGTATAATACCAACTAGCATGTTCCCGGCGAGTCTTGTCCGGTGTACTCATAACCCAATGAGCACCTGTATACATCTTAGGTGAACCAACTGACACCAATGGCTTGTGAGACCAGCCACCGCCCCTCGTCGGGGTCTCGACTGTATACACTAGTCAACTCCAGAGTATCGATGCCCTGTCTCGAAAACTCCCACGACTAGGGACCTTTTTAAGGATGTGTTTATAGACCCCAGCTCCCACGTATATGATCGCCATCATACTGCTGGTAGTCAAGCAAGAATCCTAAGGGCTCTATCAACGTGTAATAGTGTCACGACCCGAAAGTACGGAACGCGACTGGCACTTAGATTACAAGACGTCTAAAGGCGTACCGTAACCTAAGTCAGCCAAAGCCCAAAAGAATCTAAACCAAAATCAAAAGAGAGTGAAGGAAAACCTTTAATGAAAATGATTTTCAAATCAATTAAGTTGCAAAGAATCCCTTTTTAAAAACATCATAAATTTCTGAAAATTTCAGCAGAGTCTCCCCTGTATTTTCTATCCCCCAAATAGGTACAACAAGATAAAAAACCTGTAATCATAAAAATGGCATCCCCAAGCGGGAGCTAGCTCTTCGCCCAAGGCGGATCACAACCACATGCAATATAATAGTAATATCAAGAAAAAGAGCATAAAAGAAATGCAAAATACCAAAAAACACACGTCGGCTCAAGTGAGCTCGACCCAAAAGAAACCACAAATATACAAACCTCTCAGTCTCGTCACTAGGTCGCATATACAATATAAAGTGGTAGATGGAGAATACTAGATACAATGATAAAGCAAACGAAATAAAGTGTGCTCGCAACCCACCTACAGGCGATGTCACGAGTCTGAGCAAAAGGAACTGATGATAAGATAGCCCACCGCTACAAGACTGACGGGTCCGACCTGCAAGACACTGTGGCACAACGGGGGTGAGTTGCCAGCTCGTGAGTAAATATAACATCTAATAAGGCAATCGTAAGAATGCACGCAATGCACCACAACATGCATGTCCATATGTGATATAATATCTCTAGTATGCATGCACAGGTATGCAATGTCATTATTAAGTATTTAAGTGTTTTAAATGCTAAGGGTATTGAATTCTTAACTTTAGAACATGAATATCTGTATAATAGCTAAATACCATCAAGAAATCATCTGAAAACCCGTGTCAAGCATCGACACCAAATAGGAATCATATCTTTCTCAATATCGAGCTCCGTCAGTCCGGATCGGCCCATATCATAAATCTCACGACAACGGTCGGTATCCTCCGGATATCCGCCGCGCCAGACATCACCGGTAGGTAGTCTTCCCCTGCCAGGCTCATCGTCTACAACTCGATCTTCTTGCCCCGGGGTACCATACCGGGCCCACCATGTACCCGAGACGGTTCATCCACTCCTCGAATCGGGTCTCGAAATCCAACAGAAAACATGAAAACTCATGGTGGACGACACATACATCACGAGAAAACCGCAACTTTGTTTTGAAAATGATAAATATAAGGTTTTGTTAAATTCTTGCGGTTTTCCCCAAAAATCCAGAAATCGCAGCAATACTGAAATCCTCAAGAAAATCATAATGTCCACATGTTATATATGATAAATGTCTATGATATCAATGCATACGATGTGAATTTTGCTAGAAATCTATATAATTATGATGATGATGCGAGGTATACGTATGCTATGCAATTTCATATATCAAGTATGAATGCAAGTGGCGATATTATGATACACAGGTTCTATAGTGCACGTGGCATGGCAATTACCAAAGGCGTGTGTGTCACATGAATAGTGCGCATGCAACAGATGCCAATGGTAATGGTGTTCGTGTCCTACGAAGTGTTATCGCATATGTGCATATGAATATCTATGCAATCTAGCATACTATTAATTATACGGGTATGCAATGTCAATGAAGGGGGTAAGCTAACTAACAACATGAATCTTACAAGAGATAAGGAAATCCTAACTAGGGGGCGCATCGCGCCATCCAGACGATTCCCCCATAGATGAATACATCTACTCACCTGAAATCCCCGCTAAACCGATCCGACCACCGCCTTGCCTTTTCGCGCCGTGTCCGATGTTTCCCCGACCGATCCTATATTTGCACAACACCAAGCATAAGATTATAAAACCTAAGATGATGCAAGTCACAAAATACAATTATCAACGCTCTCGAATTAATCATAGCATGCACTCGGTGCGCGGAAAAACGCACGAAAATCGCTAACCTTTAACTAGAATCGTCATTTCGGGGAAATCGACAAAACTACAACCCGACTAGACGAAACCCCACGTTCGCGCACTATAATAGTCCTATATGAAGCTAATTATATCGCTAAAATAACGCAATTTGATCGCATTCTATTTTTCGTAAAAATCTAGTAAGCAAATTCAATACCGATTTCGATGCAAACATCGAAATCTATCGATTTAGCGAGCGTATCATTACACAATTAAACACTCTAATCAATTAGATAACCAAACCCTAACTTAATCCAACCACCATGCTACAAACCCTAATTTTAAAATCAAATCCATCTCTTGATTTTTCCTAAACAAACATTTACTACTAAACTAATACTTCAAATTTGAATTCTAGCATATTTAAACTACAAGTTAACAAAAAGATTAGAATCTTCACCTCACAAGCTTGAACCCTAGCTTGATCAAGTCACCAAGAATCCTCCTTTCATCAAGTTTTTGAACTAATTTGGGTTGAAGAGAGAGTGGATTAGGATTTAGTGTTGAATGGAGATGGAAATTTGTGAATTTTGTATGAATTTTGACATGAAAAATGAAGCAAAATGAAGTGAGAAGAGAGGGGATTTTCTGCAGTGAGCTCGGCCAGCAGGTGAGGGAGGGAGTTGTGGAGAAATTTGGAGAAGTTTCTAGGTCAATAAACATCATATGTTATCATTTAATGCTTTCACATCAACAATTTACAAAAAAAACCTCATTTTACATCATTTTTCCATTAAATTTCCAACCCTAAAACCAAAAGTTTGCAAGACATGATATAATTTTATTAACACCATATTTTAGCTTATAAAGATTCCTAATTATGAAATTTACCTAATTAAATTTGTATTTATCCCTAATTTAATGTATTTAAAAAGGCTTAAAATAATATTAAAAAAATAATTAATTACGATTTTTTTTTATTTAACTAGATAATTATAAGTGACATTTTAGAGACAAAATTATAGTAATATCTTATCTAAATTTTGTATAATTAGGTCTACAATGAAAAATACCTATTTTGACTTTTTACGGAAAAAGCCGAAAAATTAGCCGATTACCGAAAAACTGCCTAAACGATTTTCGAAGGGTTACAAATAGTGACCTGTAAGGTCACCTAAAACAGTACGCAGGGCCGAGCGCAGCGAGTTGAGTTAAAACGAGGATGATAAAGATAAACCAGATAGCAGACTATCATCTCGAGTAAGACTGTCCTACCGGCATAGGTGCTCCCTCAATCATTGCAATCACGTGCCTGTGATCCAATAATTGACTCTGAGGGCACTATATCCAACACTGTCATGGGGAGGCTGGCCGCGGGCTCGACTTGGGAATGGGCCCGCTTGACCTGGGCTTGGGCCCACCTGGCTTGGGGTTGACCTTGACTTTGACTTGGTCAACCGGGGTGCAAATTTTGACCCCAACTGGCGGCCCATGCAGGTCAGTTCTGCATGAAGTCTTAAGCAATATATCATAAGAATTATAAGAATCAACAAATATACATTCGTTACATTTCAAATTTGTTGAATCTATCATAACCCTTCCTTTTATATGGATTCTCCCAACAACACCAGTACCAACGTCAATGACAACACACCACCACCTACCTTACTGCCTCCCCCACCGTTACTGCTCCGGTTAATGAACAAACGGTGCTTTTAGAAGCCATCAAAAGTCTTCTGGAGGGCCAGCAGCAGCAGACTGCTATTCTCATGAACCGCCCTGAAGCCGAAGCACCTGGAGTAAAGCAATTTCGTGCGTTGCATCCAAGGAACTTTTCAGGGAAAGAAAGTCCTCTTAAGGCTGAAGAATGGGCCCAGAGTATAGAGGACGATCTTGCCGCGACACAGGTACCAGACATAGTTTGGGTTCGTGTGGCCAAGCTCCAGCTCACCGACAACGCAAGAGTCTGGTGGAAAACCGAAGAAAGCCGTCTCACACAACTCATAGAGTGGAAGACGTTCCACGATCTGTTTGATGCGAAGTTCTTCCTTGAGACTGCCCGTTTTGAGATGGAGCAACAGTTCATCCACATACAATAAGGCTCTATGTGGGTAAAATCAGTGGATGAATATGATGCCGAATTCATCATGCTTAGCAGGTAAAGAATTCGTATCAAATTCTGTTCCGTAAGACACATCATTATCCTGACATCATATCTTATCAGGTTCGCAGCACACTTGATCCCGACTGATGAGATTCGGGCTAAACGATTCCAATAGGGCATAGACCCAGAGATTCAGGCGGTATTAGCCACAAGCAACTACCCAACTCATGAACTCGCCCTGAAGACAGCTGATTGATCTCAAAAACTATCTATTATCGCAATCAAGAACGGCGTCGCTTTGCAGCTAGCCGGTGAGTACGGGTCGGTCCACAGGGATGTTGTGAATTTCCTAATCACGCTAACGAGTTAATTCCGATGGGTGTTCAGATTTCTTATTAAATCTAAAAACTAAATCTATCATTTATCTAGGGCAAAGAATTAAATTTAACTAGGGCAAGGAATTAAAGATCTAACTATCTAATTAGGGCAAGGAATTAAATTTAATCTAGGGCAGAGAATGAAAAATTACCTAGGGCAAGAATTGAAATTACCTACTTACTTTACAGATGGCTCTCTCCAAACATCAACACAAGACTTGTCAGATCTGAATTTCTGAAATGAAAAGAGGCACCGATGCTATCCAAAAGAAATCTAAATTTTATTGATAAAAAGAGGCATAGGGAGGCATGTCCTTTACAATGATTTAGAGTTCCTATTTATAGAGAATAGGAAACCCTAGGTTACAATTGATTCGCATGTCTACATTTACCAAAATATCCTCAGGAAGACCTAATCAAAGTAGACTCCAAGCTTTGGTAAAATTTTATGTCTCTGTCTCTTTAAAAGGAAGTATTGGGCCTTGAAATTTCCTTTGTTGGCTCTTCTGTTTTTGGGCTTCCTTATTATTTGGTTCTTTTATTAAACTAGCTTCTATGTTTCTTCCAGATCTCCAGTGAACAATTGCGGTGGACTTTTAACCGTTCTCTTTGTAATCTTGAACCTTGCATTGCCTTGTACTTTATGAACTTTATCTTTTATGTAGGCTTGATCAAGATCCTTCTATTTGTTGGTTGTAGTTCCACTTTTATGTCGTCTTTTACCTTTTTCACTGTTTTAGATCCAAGAACCTGTAACCTGTAATATGTAGCAGACATGCGTCAAAAGTACCTGTTTATTTATAAAACGAATAAGAATGGGGAATATAATAATGCAATCTTATGGTGTGAACAGCAGCACGTCGTTACGAAGCTGTGGTCAAGAAGAAGGTGTTAGTTGTATGTATGCCCTAGAGGCCAGTATTGTACAGATGAAGTATTTTATATTGGATGCTTGGACATATATAGAGATGACTTTCTTGCTCGATATGATAGTATGCTATCTGGTTGCTCTTTATCTTAACATGTACACTTGTCTCTATAAACTGTCTTATAGTTACATGTTGGTAAAGCCCTTAGGATGTGTACTTGACTACCTGGACTATGATGCAGATCATACTAGTGGGGACATGGTAGTCCATAGGTACATCCTTCAAGGTCCCTAGTCGTGGGTGTATCGAGACGGGGCATCGATATACCAGTGTAGACTAGCGTATACGCTTCTCGACCCATGAGATGGGCGATGGATGATCCCATATCCATTGGTGTTTGACATCAGAGATGATATACGGGTGCTCAGTGGAGACTGGGTACACTGGACGGACTCGCCGAGAACTCCCAGATGGTATTATACCTCACGTCAGATGGCAGTTCTCAGGTGACACTTGTGCAGGTTAGTCTGTAGACCCGAGATCGTCATAGAGTCTTGTGTGATTCCCACTGTGCTTTGATCTCCACCTTACCACGTCCATGAGGGCGTGCAAAACGGTGGTTTTTGGGTACAGTCCCGAGTCACATGGAGGCAATGAGCGATAGGAGGGGTTTCGTCTCTCCCGGTATTGGGGGTTGATGTTGCGCAGTGCTCGATTGGCCGTAACAGGGAAGTCCCTGGCCAGGGCTGATCAGAGTTTTGCTGGTAAGTGTTACCAGTACTTTCTCGACCCGTTATGAGCCTCACATCGGCACGACTTATCGGTTATTGGGGTCTGACGTTTACCACCCCTAGACTTGATGTGCGACATATCAGACGAACAGACCGGACTGTACGGTAAGTGTTACTGGTTGGATTCACAGGAGTGTGAGCAGGCTTGCTCGTCGATCTTCTGATCGCTCAATACCCGGGTGGCCGTTACGTTTAGCAGACCGCTTGCGGCTTGTGGATGCTTGATATGATCATCATCTGCTACCGGCGTATTGACGAGTCTTTAGAGTCCTACACAGAGGTTTCCTGGCTCAAGCGAAACGAAATAGGAGCGCATATGAGATATGTGCGGAACCGAGAATAATGCGTGTATGTGATACCGTATTTCATTCTCGCGATGAATGTTTCGATTGGTTGTATGCGATATAACCTAGTTATCGAATCGAAGATTGATTCGATAAGTCGATACATTGAATACTAGTCGGTTATATGCGACATGACCGGATCATTGAATCAAGTGTTGATTTAATGATTTAATGTATAATTATATATTTGATATATTACTTTGCATTAACTAGTATTGGTTCACTTTAAAAGGTTTTTCTCACTTGATGTGCACATTGTATATGTGATATATTTTTGTGTACACTTGGTTGTATCATGTTTGATGATACATGTTTACTTGAGTATGTGTAAGGATTAAACCATGGTTATGTAATGGTTAGGGTTTTTCTTTTCCTTACTTATTTATTTATTTATTTATTTTGGAAAAGATAAAAGAGAAAATGGTGGCTTTCTTTGTTTGTTGTTGAAGTTTCATGAAGCTTTGACTAAAGTGACCGTTTTGTCTTCATGCTTAACCCTAACCATTCAAACTAACCATGGTCTTTTCTCTACACCTAACCAAGGTTAGGATATGATAAGTATTGATATTATTTTCATTTTAATCTAACACTTATCATATTCTATCTTCATCTTCTTCATCTTTGACAAGAAGAAAAGCTTACTAGCTTTAATGGCATCTTGAGAAAAAGAGTGAGAAATCCAATTCTAAAGTGAAACCACCTCCTATTTCTTCATCCTCTACCTCTTGCCAAGTAGTATAGGGTGTTTTCTTCACAAGTTTCACGACTTGGTGAAGTTACAGCTTGATCTTGTGTTGCCTCGACGTAGATCTTCTTCGGCATCGAAGCCGACGACCTAGCCCGCCCATTTCTCCGATGAAGCCGATGCAAGAGTCCGGGATTCGAGATGGACAGCGAGAGGATGTCTGTGTGGAGCTAAGGAAGTAGAGAACCGGATCTACAAAGGTTGTAGCCTCTTTCCTTTAGTTAAAATATTAACTAGTTTCACTTTTCGCCTAAACTCTAGTCAACGAATCCGTATTAGGGTTTCTCGACACTTGTAAAATTTGAAATTGGCATGGTTGATGCCTTGTGAGACCTCATTAGAGTGCCTAGGAACCCTACAGTGGTATCAGAGCCTAGCTAGAGCCTTAGGCGATGCGTAGACGGAGTTTGATGTCCGATCGAACCGAAACCCTAATTTAAAAATGCTCTCTGGACTTTTTTCAAAAACTGGGTTTTTTCCAGATTAAAAATGATTAAAAATTTCAGCAGGGAATTCTAAGAATTATGGTGCAAAAATTATCTCATGATATGTTTAAAGCGCGGCGGAACCGCGGCAGAAGCCTGGCTTCTGCGGCGGTTCCGCGGCCAAATGATGGGATCTGCTTCCAATATTTGCACAGTAATTCATGTTTTCAGGTGCTGAGTTTTCTGGGAATTTTTAATATGCACTCAACAGTTGAGTATTCTGGGGTTGTATTGGGAATCGAAGATTCGATCGGATTATCAAATTTTGTCTATGTGTTTTTCCGGATAATTTTAGAATATCTTAAAAAGTTCGACCGGATGCAAATACCCAATCTTTCCCCTGCCGGGAAATTTCCAAGTGTTGGATTTTTCTGTGGTTTAAGGACGTTCTGAGTAGTGCAAGTAACGCGATGGTCCCTCTAGAAGACAACAAACCTTAACTCGATTATGTGACCGTCTTGAACTGTCCTTTGAACCTTCGGGTTTGGGGCAGTACGGCGTGCCACATGTGAGGCGTTGGCTTGACCCTTCTACGGCTGGACCGTTGGTGCTGAGGCATGAAGTGAATGTCTTTGAACCTATTTCATGTGTTGAACGTTTTCAGGAAAACTTGGGTGTTCGAATGTTCGATCGGAAAGTTTAATATTTTCTATTTATCCGGAATGGGATACAATAATTGGAATTCACAAACAGTTATGAGATAACTGAATGAATGTTATAAATCTAGCGGTTTAGTTTCACTTGATATTGAAAAGAGTTTTTGATAATGAGACTAAAATGCGGGGTTTATAATTGTCAGGCATGAGATGTCTAAGTATTTCATTTGATTAGGCATGCGATGTCTAAAGAGGTTGCGGATTCCAACTGTTGTAGTTTTACACTTTCTTTTCTGTGACCGTAAGTGTAATATGTGATATCGCCGGTTTCGTTGCTATATGTCAACGACAATTGGGATGCGCATATTTACTTACGTTGATGACATATGATGATATGTGTTGCTGGATATGTTATATTGGATTGTCGTGTTTGAATAGCCGGGGGTTTTTTATATGAGATAAGTGTTTTTCATTTTCATTCATGTAAAAACTTGTATGTAATATTCTTTTATTTGAGGCACTTCCAGGTTGCGGAAGTTGTCACCTTTTGTATATTATTTACTTTTCCGCATTAGGATAGACCCAAGGAGGGGAGCACAAGTAACCGGGTTCTAGGGTCCAGTGGGAGACCATCTCGAGGAGTCGAGTCCGGGTCTCCTAACCCTAGAATTGGTAGGGTTGCTTGCCGCTCTCGTAGGGGTCTAGGAGTGTGGGATTGGCTATTCATCACGACCGTGGAATCCGTTTTTTATACTGACTCGTATTGAAAACACGGACGTCCTAGTATATCCAATGTTTCATATGTTTCTTCTGCTGCGATATCTGTGATGTGATCATGTGATGTTCTGTGATAGATACAGTATATAGTATATATATGATATATTATATAGACGTTACTTATGTTTTACACCCGCGCTAGCCCTGCCCCGCTCTGCCGTTAGTTACCTAACCTAACGGTGCACGAGGGGACATCGAGGCGAATGCGGATGGCATAAGTGTACGTCGTATTTATCTGTGATGTTTAGGTATATAATTGATGGGACTTCATTAATGTGATTAATGAATGAAAAGAAACCTAAGATGTTGTAGAATCAAATTTTAAACAAAAAGGGTAGCTACAGTTTTGCTTTGCATAGCGGTGTATATGATATACCCTGCACCTTATTCGATGAGGAAAGGACCGAGATCCTTTCACCGGGAGTGACTCCTTTAGCAATAACTGGCAGATGCTACACACTCGGTTTGCTTTTGATTGCTTTTGGAGTTTTACTTTGCACAGCGATATATATGATATATCCCGCACCTCATTCGACGAGGAAAGGGCCGACGATCCCTTCACCGGGAGTGACCCCTTTAGCAAAACTAGAAAAAGCCTCAAAAACACTCCATTTCAAAATCATTCGATTCTACAACGATATCAAGTTCATTACGCAATAGGTTTTCAGAAAAACCTGTCGTAGCCCTCCGTCATTTCAGATAAGTTGCATATAGTATTCGTGCTACATTTGTTGGCTTTCGTCAAGGTGTAGTATACGGTAGCTATGTGCTGTTTATCTGCTGCATATGATGCGACTGGATTAGGGTAGTCGTACGGCTTTGTTGGCTTTCGTCAAGGGTCGTGCGGGTGGGTTTAATTCAGTCAAGAAATGTACGGGTTGAACTTGACTAGCGGGCTGTGGTTTGTTGGCTTTCGTCAAGGTCATAGCACGCTAGGGGCAAAAGCATTATCGGGAATTTCAAGTGTTGAAATTTGCAATGAGATTGCATACCTTCTATGAGATAGTTGGATCCCGATACCCACTGCGAGTAAGAGTTACTCCTGGGAGAGTTTTACACATTACAATTAGCCGATCAAGTAGGTGTCTAGAAAGGTGTCAACTGGGTTACGCCTCTGGAAAAACGAGGTTTACTTTAATTAGGTCCGTGCGAAAGCACGGGGAACCTCCCTCAAAGTACCGACACTGGCCTGGCTGAAAGATTGGCGAAGTTGTAGGGTGTAATTAATCCCGGCTAGTCTTTCCTTTTAGGGTTTGAAGGAAGATTTGATAAAAACCAGTGGGAGCCATCCTGATTAGATAAGATAATAACCAATCTGATCTTGCAAGAGCATACGCTAAAGTGTTTTCTTCTCTCTCTCTCTCTCCAGGTAGCGACCATGTCATGCCCTAATAAAGATAATAATATGGATGTATTGACCGAACCCGCATGTTATACTGTGCTGGGGAACGTTGGTTCCGTTCTTTCTTATAAGAGTTATAGGACTGAAAAGGATATAGGGGAATGCCAGGATTCCCATGCCACCCGAATGAAGAAAGTACATGTTGATGCATTTTCTTCGGGTGTGTTCGTTACAGAGAACTGTTTCTCCATTTGCCCTACGTCCTGGGTATTAGATACCGGGTCAGGATCCCATATATGTAATCAGTTACATGGGCTCAGGAAAGGTAGAGAACTTGGAGAAGGTGATAAAGACATTAGAGTTGGAAATGGTGCAATTGTTGCAGCTAAGAATGTCGGGGAATATCACCTTGCATTACCAACTGGTAATACATTGGTTCTGAACGAATGCTATTACATGCCGAACCTGATATGCAACATTATATCGGTTTCTTTGTTGAGTAAAGAGAGATATAATTTTGTATTACAGAACAATGTTATGAACATTTTCCGTAACCAAAAGTTGGTTGGATCAGGCACGTTGTGCAATGGCATTTATGTTCTAAATCAATCAACAGTTCTGAGCATAACAAACACACACAAGAGAAAGAGTTCAGAACTGAACGAATCCTTCTTGTGGCATTGTAGACTGGGTCACATCAATGCGACACGACTGGCTAAGTTGCATAAGGATGGATATTTGAAACCATTCGAATTTTCATCTTATGACACTTGCCAGTCATGTCTCAAAGGCAAGATGACCAAAACTCCGTTTACAGGACACGGAGAAAGAGTTACCGAACTCTTGGGACTGATACATAGTGATGTATGCGGTCCCATGTCTACACATGCCAGGGATGGTTCTTCGTACTTCATTACATTCACTGACGATCTCTCTAGATTCGGATATGTGTTCCTGATGAAACACAAATCAGAAGCTTTTGAGAAATTTAGAGAATATAAACAAGAAGTCGAAAACCAAACCGGAAAAAGTATTAAAATCCTTCGATCTGATCGAGGAGGTGAATACTTGAGCAATGAATTCTTGGACTTCCTAAAAGAGAATGGGATTCTCTCTCAGCTGACTCCTCCATATACACCACAGCACAACAGTGTATCAGAACGGAGGAACCGCATCCTATTAGATATGGTGCGCTCTATGATGAGCACAGCTGAGTTACCTATTTCCTTTTGGGGACATGCGCTGGAGACAGCAGCATACCTATTGAATCAAGTTCCAACTAAATCTGTACCTACCACACCATATGAGATATGGAGTGGGAAGAGGCCATATCTTAAACGAGTTAAGATATGGGGTTGTCCAGCCTATGTCAAAAGACAAAATCCAGACAAGCTCGAGGCACGGTCAGCTCTTTGCAAGTTTGTGGGATATCCAAAGAACTCATATGGGTATTTTTTTCTACCACAGTGAGGAACAAAAAGTGTTTGTTGCCCAACATGCCACCTTTTTAGGAAAGGAATTCCTTGAAAAAGAAATTAGTGGCAAAGTGATAGAGCTGGAAGAGGTTCCAGATACACAAACCGTAACTGAAGATTTAGTGGAACCAGAAGATTCAGTGGCTCCCAATGAACCTCAGCCTCTCCGCCGATCTAGTAGGGTTCCTCGCCAAGCTGAGAGATACTACGGTTTTCTCATGGATGGTGGGAGCGAGGATTGCATCATGGAGGATGATGACCCAACTAGCTTCGAGCAGGCCATCACGAGTAGGGACTCAGTGAAATGGCTGGATGCAATGCGGTCTGAGATGGAATCCATGTACACCAACAAAGTGTGGACATTGGATGTTGCTCCTGAAGGGGTAAAACCCATTGGGAGCAAGTGGATCTTCAAGAAAAAACTTGGTGTAGATGGGAAAGTGGAGACTTTCAAAGCTAGACTTGTTGCAAAGGGTTTTCGTCAAAGACCAGGTGTGGATTATGACGAAACCTTTTCTCCAGTGGCTATGCTTAAATTCATCCGGATCATGCTTGCCATCGCTGCATATCATGATTACGAAATCTGGCAAATGGATGTTAAGACCGTCTTTCTAAACAGTGATTTAGAAGAGTGGGTGTACATGACTCAGCCAGAGGGCTTCGTAGACAGTGGGAGCAGCGGGAAGGTGTGCAAGCTGCTTAAATCCATTTATGGATTAAAGCAAGTATCGCGGAGTTGGAACATCTGCTTTGACGTCGTTATCAAAGAGTTTGATTTCGTCAAAAACCCAGATGAACCTTGTATCTACAAGAAGGTAACAGAGAGTAAGGTTGTCTTCCTCGTATTGTACGTGGACGACATACTCTTGATAGGAAATGATATTCCTATGCTGCAATCGGTCAAGCTCTTCTTATCACAAAGATTCTCAATGAAAGATCTTGGTGATGCCTCCTGCATATTGGGAATTAGGATCTATAGAGATAGATCCAAACGGATATTGGGATTGTCCCAATCCAGGTACATTGACACCGTACTAAAGAGGTTTAGTATGGAAGAATCCAAGCGTGGGAACTTGCCCACGATCTCTGGAGTCACTCTCTCCAAAGGGATGTCTCCCAAGACTGATTTGGAGAGAGCTCGCATGCAAGGGATACCCTATGCTTCGGCTGTAGGCTCTATCATGTACGCGATGCTATGTACCAGACCCGATATAGCATACTCACTAAGTGTAGTGAGCAGGTATCAAGCTGATCCTGGAGAGAGTCACTGGATAGCTGTGAAGAGCATTCTCAAGTACTTGTGAAGGACTAAAGAGATGCTCTTGGTGTATGGTAACGGAGAACTCCAAGTGGAGTCCTTTACCGATTCGAGCTTCCAGAGTGATAAGGACGACTCTAAGTAGCAGTCGGGATTTGTCTTTACCCTTTACGGAGGGGCGGTTAGCTGGAAGAGTTCCAAGCAGGAAACCGTGGCAGACTCGACTATGGAGGCTGAATACATCGCTGCCAACAATGCTGCTAAAGAGGCTGTCTGGATCAAGAAGTTCATTACTGAACTTGGAGTGGTTCCATCCATTGAGCATCCAATACCTTTGTATTGCGATAACAATGGAGCGGTGGCTTTGGCCAAGGAACCCAGGGCCCATCAGCGATCCAGGCATATTCTGAGGCGGTATCACCTGATCCGGGAGATAGTTGATCGCCGGGAGATCAAGGTCAGGAGGGTTGACACGAAGAACAACACGGCGGATCCACTCACGAAGGCCATTCCCCAGATACAGTTTGAGAGACTCTTCAGGATGCTCGGTATGCGATACTACAACAGCTGGCCCGAGTGCAAGTGGGAGATTGTTAGTTGTATGTATGCCCTAGAGGCCAGTATTGTACAGATGATGTATTTTATATTGGATGCTTGGACATATATAGAGATGACTTTCTTGCTCGATATGATAGTATGCTATCTGGTTGCTCTTTATCTTAACATGTACACTTGTCTCTTTAAACTGTCTTATAGTTACATGTTGGTAAAGCCCTTAGGATGTGTACTTGACTACCTGGACTATGATGCAGATCATACTAGTGGGGACATGGTAGTCCATAGGTACATCCTTCAAGGTCCCTAGTCGTGGGTGTATCGAGACGGGGCATCGATATACCAGTGTAGACTAGCGTATACGCTTCTCGACCCATGAGATGGGTGATGGATGATCCCATATCCATTGGTGTTTGACATCAGAGATGATATACGGGTGCTCAGTGGAGACTGGGTACACTGGACGGACTCGCCGAGAACTCCCAGATGGTATTATACCTCACGTCAGATGGCAGTTCTCAGGTGACACTTGTGCAGGTTAGTCTGTAGACCCGAGATCGTCATAGAGTCTTGTGTGATTCCCACTGTGCTTTGATCTCCACCTTACCACGTCCATGAGGGCGTGCAAAATGGTGGTTTTTGGGTACAGTCCCGAGTCACATGGAGGCAATGAGCGATAGGAGGGGTTTCGTCTCTCCCGGTATTGGGGGTTGATGTTGCGCAGTGCTCGATTGGCCGTAACAGGGAAGTCCCTGGCCAGGGCTGATCAGAGTTTTGCTGGTAAGTGTTACCAGTACTTTCTCGACCCGTTATGAGCCTCACATCGGCACGACTTATCGGTTATTGGGGTCTGACATTTACCAACCCTAGACTTGATATGCGACATATCATACGAACAGACCGGACTGTACGGTAAGTGTTACTGGTTGGATTCACAGGAGTGTGAGCGGGCTTGATCGTCGATCTTCTGATCGCTCAATACCCAGGTGGCCGTTATGTTTAGCAAACCGCTTGCGGCTTGTGGATGCTTGATATGATCATCATCTGCTACCGGCGTATTGACGAGTCTTTAGAGTCCTACACAGAGGTTTCCTGGCTCAAGCGAAACGAAATAGGAGCGCATATGAGATATGTGCGGGACCGAGAATAATGCGTGTATGTGATACCGTATTTCATTCTTGCGATGAATGTTTCGATTGGTTGTATGCGATATAACCTAGTTATCGAATCGAAGATTGATTCGATAAGTCGATACATTGAATACTAGTCGGTTATGTGCGACATGACCGGATCATTGAATCAAGTGTTGATTTAATGATTTAATGTATAATTATATATTTGATATATTACTTTGCATTAACTAGTATTGGTTCACTTTAAAAGGTTTTTCTCACTTGATGTGCACATTGTATATGTGATATATTTTTGTGTACACTTGGTTGTATCATGTTTGATGATACATGTTTACTTGAGTATGTGTAAGGATTAAACCATGGTTATGTAATGGTTAGGGTTTTTCTTTTCCTTACTTATTTATTTATTTATTTATTTTGGAAAAGATAAAAGAGAAAATGGTGGCTTTCTTTGTTTGTTGTTGAAGCTTTATGAAGCTTTGACTAAAGTGACCATTTTGTCTTCATGCTTAACCCTAACCATTCAAACTAACCTTGGTCTTTTCTCTACACCTAACCAAGGTTAGGATATGATAAGTATTGATATTATTTTCATTTTAATCTAACACTTATCATATTCTATCTTCATCTTCTTCATCTTTGACAAGAAGAAAAGCTTACTAGCTTTAATGGCATCTTGAGAAAAAGAGTGAGAAATCCAATTCTAAAGTGAACCCACCTTCTATTTCTTCATCCTCTACCTCTTGCCAAGTAGTATAGGGTGTTTTCTTCACAAGTTTCACGACTTGGTGAAGTTACAGCTTGATCTTGTGTTGCCTCGACGTAGATCTTCTTCGGCATCGAAGCCGACGACCTAGCCCGCCCATTTCTCCGATGAAGCCGATGCAAGAGTCCGGGATTCGAGATGGACAGCGAGAGGACGTCTGTGTGGAGCTAAGGAAGTGGAGAACCGGATCTACAAGGGTTGTAGCCTCTTTCCTTTAGTTAAAATGTTAACTAGTTTCACTTTTCGCCTAAACTCTAGTCAACGAATCCGTATTAGGGTTTCTCGGCACTTGTAAAATTTGAAATTGGCATGGTTGATGCCTTGTGAGACCTCATTAGAGTGCCTAGGAACCCTATAGAAGGGTAAGCCCCAAACAACCGGAATCAAACGCCCTGCTACATAGATGACAGGAAGAGCCTTTTCTAGGCCGACTTTTGCACCCAAGAGGCCAGGAAGATCGTTTAACCGGTCCAGTACATATTTTTGTTTCTACTGCAAGAGAACTGGACACTTGGCGAAAGACTGCAGGCATGCAAATGGCCTGTGTTTGATTTGTGGCGCATCTACTCACGCCATCGGAGCATGCCCATATCACATTAACACAGCACCAGCACCCAGACCTACAATCACAGTCCTGCAGAGGCCAGCCATTCAAGCTCTTGCACCTCGCCTAGCCCTTCCTGTACCAGCTCCACGTGAACCACCTGCACAGCCTCATCATCAATTCCATCAGGTACAGAGAACCATGCCCCAAGGACAGAGGAATGTGCCTCCGACAAGGAGGAATGTACCGAGATAACAGGCTTTTATAATGACGGTCAAGGAGGCCGAAGCCACAGGAAAAGTCATCACTGGTAAACCCCCATCCTTTCCACCTTTCAATCCTTGCGTATCGTTATACTTTTCCTATATCTAAGCACGATCTCACACAACTTACGTACTATATGAGTAGCCACCCTTCCTGCACTCGCAATTTTCGACACTGGAGTTTCACATTGCTTCATGTCCCAACGATTCGTGAGAACGCACGCGATTCCCATGAAGCTACTCATTTCAAGATGGAATGTCAGTTCCGGGAATGGAGTCTTAAAGGTAACTTCGGGATATGATCAGTGCCCAGTTGTAGTTTGCGGTCGAGAATTCTACGCAAATTTCCGGACATACCAGATTTCGATGTTGTGTTGGGAACGGATTGGTTGGGAGTATTCTATGCTACTATTGACTGCCATCAAAAGAGGGTGGTATTTGAGATACCAGATCACCCATACTTCTATTTCAAAAGTGGAGATAGAACCTTGGAGCCAGAAAGCTACCGTGCTAAACCAAAGAATGTAGAAGTGTTCTATTTACCTGCGGAAGAAGAAAAGACTAAAGTAGTTCGAGGATGTGTTCCCTGAAGACATGTCAGGTTTTTCTCCTGATCGAGCTCTTGAAATTAGTATTGATTTATAACCTGGTGCACAACCTGTAATCAAATCTCCATACCGATTAAGTCCAGAAGGATTGAAGGAGATCCGTATTCAATTAGACGAACTGCTGAAGAAAGGTTGGATCCGACCCAGTACTTCAAGTTGGGGATCTCCGGTGTTACTTATCAAAAAGAAAGAAAGTGCCTATTGGATGTGTGTGGATTATCGAGCTCTGAACGAAGTGACGATTAAGAACAAGTATCCACTACCGCACATCGATAACCTTTTCGATTAGTTAAGCAGGTCTTGTGTCTTTTCAAAACTAGATATTCATTCGGGTTATCATCAGGTGAATGTCAAAGAGTCCGACATTCCGAAAACGGCGTTTAGGACTTGTTATGGTTATTATGAATATCTCGTAATGCCATTTGGAGTGACCAATGCACATGCCATCTTTATGAACCTGATGAACCAAGTTTTCCGAGAGTATTTAGACAGGTTCGTTGCCATCTTCATCGACGACATCTTGGTGTATTCAAAGAATCAGAAAGAACACACCGAGCACTTACGGATTGTCCTGGAGACATTACGACAACATCAGCTCTACGCCAAGTATAGCAAGTGTGAGTTCTGGCTAGATCAAGTCAGATTTATTGGACATATCATTTCAGGCGAAGGAATCTCTGTAGATCCAACTAAGGTGTCAGCTGTCAGTGAGTGGCCGACACCAAAGATGGTGAAAGATATAAAAAGTTTCTTGGGATTAGCAAGATACTACCGATGATTCATTGAAAGATTCTCAAAGATCGCAGCACCCCTGACCAAGCTCATACGTAAAGTCGAAGCATTCGTGTGGTCAGAAGCATGTGAAAAGGCTTTTGTAGAACTCAAGTCGAGGTTAACCTCTACACCTATCTTATTGTTAGTGGATGTTGCACACTCTCACATCACTTGTGAGGAGGCGGAAGCGATAAACAAAAAATTCTTGCATGCAACACCCATATAAACCAAGATCTTGTGCTTAAACCTTAACCAACAAAAACTATCTAGAGATCTAATCTACTATGATAGTGTTATACCTAAAGAACTGGTCCTTCGGGTCTTCTTTTGGATGTGACTCCTAGGCTTCTTGTGGTTACAAAGAACTCGGTCTCCGGCCACCTCAAGATCCAAGACGATCCACCCGAGAGCTATCGAACAAGATACAAACTCTTCATAAGATTTTAACTAAGACATCAAGTTTGCTAGAAGAGATCACGTAGATGATGTAGAGATCAAGTATTGGATTATCTTTTTGCTCTAAGCTTTTGATTCACAACTCATAGTGAAGGTTAAAGCAAAGAGGAGGAAGAAGGAGATAATGAGGAGAGAGAATGTCAAAGTGATGAATGAAAAAATCAAACATGGAAAAATGATATGGCTCAAATGAAAATAATTGAAGCATGCAATAAAAAATTGCACCATACTTCAATAGTAACTCCAAATGAATAAAAAATGAAACAAGCTATTCTTTCATCCATGTTTAGACTTTTTTCAAATTCCACCTCATTTATTTATTTTCACAAAATAAATATATAATTATGAGGTGTCTCCTTCTAGAAGGTATTCTTGTAACAATTACAAGAATACCCCTCCACCGTATACCGTATAAGTATACCGTATCCGAATTCTGAAAAATACGAATACAAATAATCCAATAATATAATACTGGCATCCGGCTTAAACCAAAGCCTACCAGTATTATCCTTCCGATCATTATTCCTGTAACAATTACACGAACATGATTGAAACCCTGCCGTAACAACTTACGGCCTCTACATCTTTTGCCTGAACCAAGGAACCCTCTGTGTGGGACTCTAAAGAATCGACACTAGCTGGCAGTGAATTTAACCACAAGCACGTCAGCGGCACTAGCTGTGCGTAACGGCTATCCAGGTACATGACGAAAATGTGGGCGACGAGCGAACTCATCACAACCCTAACGAGCCTGTAAGCAACACTTACCGTAAGTCCGGTCTCTTCGTCTGATACGTCGCATATGAAGTTTAGGGGTGGTAAATGTCAGACCCCAGTAACTTTATAAGTCATGCTGATTTACGGCCCATAACGGTTCGAGAAACTACTGATAACTCTTATCAGTAAATCTCGAGAACCCTGGCCAAGGATTTGCTGTTATGGCTGATCAAGTATAGCACGACATCAACTCCCTATACCGGGAGAGATGAAACCCCTCCTATCGCTCACTGCCTCCATGCGATTCGGGACTGTACCCAAAATCCACCTGTTAGCACGCCTCAGTAGAGCCGTAGTAAGGTGGAAATTAAAGCACGGTGGGAATCACACAAGACATGTAACATTTTGGAAATTTTAGAAAAATAAATAAATTTAATTAATTAAATAATAAAAGGTTAATTTAAAAAGTTATTAAAACCAAATAGGACATTTTCATAAGTAGTATATGAAACTAATAACAATTGGAATTTTAGTTATAACATTAGTAAATTTCAAGGGTTTTAGTGGATAATTTAGCTTCATTTTAATAAAATGATGTTTATATAATAACTTAGAAAATGAGGGGTTTTGCGAAAAGACTATGTAATTGGATTTTGTGTGAGGTCCATTTTGCAAAGGTGCTAGGTCATAGTTAGGGTAAGTTGAACCTCACACACACCACAACTCCAAATGAACCTTAAGCTCACACCTCCTTCTTGCATGAAAATACTACCTCCTTTTATTCTTACACCTCCTTCTTCCTCTCATGCCACCTCCACCTCTTAACATGTACCTCATGCTTGCTCTACATGCCTCCTCACCTATTTACTCATGATACTCAGAAATCCTTTAGTAACCCCAACTGAAACACTACACTTTCAGCCCCAAACCAAAAATATTCTAAGTATTCCTACCAAAAGAAAGAGAGCAATGAATTTCTTCTTCAAGTGTGCACTTTTCCAAACTTGTGATACTACAAACCATAGATGTTCCCACATACCATCCTTGAGCTAGTGTTCTCTTATGAATCATTCAATAGGTATAAACTCAACCATCCAGTTCTTAGTTCAATACTGTTTTTGTGTGATATCGGTATATATCGTATTTTGATAGATTAGGCTCTGTTTATGAATCTGCTATATTTTAAAGGTAAATTAGAAAAACTAAATAGCGCCTTAACCTTGTAAATTGGACCTAGAGTAACCCATAGGAAGACGGACCCCTTACCTCGGAGATGAGCCGGCGACATAAAAGGGATTTCCGAGCTCGCCGGTCTGCATAGGGATTTGGGTGTTTTGGTTTTTGGGGTATCTCTCTGTAGCTGTTTAGGTATATTTGGTATTGTTTAAAAAAGTTAGTTTTTCAGTGGGTTAATTGTGTAAACTAATATCAGTTTAGGAGTGAAACTATATATATACGACACATAGCATGTTTAGTGTTTGTGATAATTTAACTACAGAAAGTAAATCTGGAACTAATAAGTGTAAACACTAGAAAAACTAGCAAGATCAAAAATATAATGAGCAAGCTAGAAGACTACACTTAAAACCAGAGCCCCAAACTCACCACAAAATCCGGCGACCACCTTAAAAAATTCCGGCGACGCCGGCCCCCCTTGAGAGTTTGGTGTTGGTTTTTCTCCTGTAACTTTGTTTTGGTATTTTATAAGTCTTTGTATTGTTGTTTTGCCTAATTATTCATACAGTGGAATCTGGGAATGTTTTAAAAATGGTTTTCTCAAAAATTCAGATATTTATGATATGCAGTTTTCATATTTTGATGTTGCAGTTGAACCGTTAACGTTTATACGTTAACGACAGAATTATATGGTAATTTTTGAGTTAAGTATGCTGTAGGTTCTGTTAGTTATATGTATGCCCTAGAGGCCATTACTGTACATAGGATGTATATTGTAGTGGATGCTGGGACATATATAGGGAGGACTTTCTTGCTCGACATGATAGTATGCTATCTGGTTACCCTTTACCTTAACGTGTATGCTGATTGTCTCTCTGTTACATGTTGGTAAAGCCCTTAGGATCTGTACTTGACTACCTGGACTATGATGCGGATCATACTAGTGGGGACATGGTAGTCCATAAGTACATCCTTCAAAGTCCCTAGTCGTGGGTGTATCGAGACGGGGCATCGATATACCAGAGTAGACTAGCGTGTACCTTCTCGACCCATACAGATGGGCGATGGATGATCCCATATCCATTGGTGTTTGACATCAGAGGAGATATACGGGTGCTCAGTAGAGACTGGGTACACTGGACGGACTCGCCGAGAACTCCCAGATGGTATTATACCTCACGTCAGATGGCAGTTCTCTGGTGACACTGGTACAGAGTAGTCTGTTGACCCGAGATCGTCATAGAGTCTTGTGTGGTTCCCACTGTGCTTTGATTTCCATCTTACCACGTCCAAGAGGGCGTGCAAAACGGTGGTTTTTGGGTACAGTCCCGAGTCACATGGAGGCAATGAGCGATAGGAGGGGATTCGTCTCTCCCGGTATATGGGGGTTGATGTTGCGCTGTGTTCGATTGGCTATAACAGGAAATCCCTGGCCAGGGTTGCTGAGATTTACTGGTAAGTGTTACCAGTAGTTTCTCGAACAGTTATAGACCTCATATCGACACGACTTATTGAGCTATTGGGGTCTGACGTATACCACCCCTAGGCGAGATATGCGACATATCAGACGATCAGACCGGACTGTACGGTAGTGTTACTGGTCGGATTCACTGGAGTGTGAGCGGGCTTGCTCGTCGATCTTCAGATCGCTCAATACCCGGGTGGCCGTTACGTTTAGCAGACCGCTTGCGGCTTGTGGATGTTTGATATGATCATCATCCGCTGCCGGCGTATTGACGAGTCTTTAGAGTCCTACACAGAGGTTTCCTGGGTCAAGCGAAACGAAATAGGAGCGCATATGAGATATGTGCGGGACCGAGAATAATGCGTGTATGTGATACCGTATTCTATTCTCGCGATATATATATCGAATGGTTGTATGCGATATAACCTAGTTATCGATTCAAGCGTTGATTCGATAAGCCGATATATTAGATACCAGTCGGTTATGTGCGCATGACCGGATCATTGAATCAAGTGTTGATTTAATGATTTAATGTATAATTATATATTTGATATATTACTTTACATTAACTAGTATCGGTTCACTTTAGACGGATTTTCTCACTTGGTTCGTGCGCATTGCATATGCGATATGTTTTTGTGCACTTGATTGTATCATGTTTGATGATGCAAGTCAAGCTAGGGTTCAAGTGTAAAGATTAAACCTTGGTTAATGAAATGGTTAGGGTTTATTATTCATTATTCATTTATCTTATTTAATTATCTTTTTATTTTTGATAAATGAATAAAAGAAAAGAGAAAAGAATGGTTGCTAGATTTGGAGTTTAGTTGAAACTTCATGAAGATTTGATAAAGTCAACCATACTTATCTCAACCTTAACCCTAACCATTCTCACTAACCATGATTCATTCTCTACACTTGACCATGGTTAGAATTATGATAAGAATTCATTTTCTTTTCATTTTCTATTAACTTATCATAATATCTTTCTTCTTCTTCTTCATTCTTCAAGTGAAGAAAAGCAAAGTCCATCAATGGTGATTGTTGGATATGAGTGAGAAATCCAATTCTAAAGTTAACCCAATTCCTATTTCTTCATCCTCTACCTCTTGCCAAGTAGTAGAGTGTGTTTCCTTCACAAGATTTTAGGGTTTGGTGAAGGTGGAGCTTGATTCATCGATGCTTCGACGTAGATCATCTTCGGCATGGACATCGACGACCTAGCTTGCCCATTCTCCGACGAAGCCGATCCTAGAGCCCAGATTCGATTTGGACAGCGGAGAGGACCTCGTTGCGGAGCTATGGAGGTGGAGCACCGGATCTACAAAGGTTGTATTTCCGTATTTTATATAGTTAACTGTTAACTAGTTCTTGTTCGCCTAGAAATCTAGTTATCGATCCGTACACTAGGGTTTGTAGGCACCATTTTTTTGAAATTGCCATGGTTGATGGCTTGGGAGACCTCACTAGTGTGCCTAGGAACCCTGCAGTGGTATCAGAGCCTAGCTAGAGCCTTAGGCGATCCCCGGACGGAATTAGAAACCCGATCGAACCAAAATCCCATTGCAAAATTGCTCTCTGTACTTTTTTCAAAACTGTTGATTTTTGGCAATTAAAAATATCCAGAAAAACAAGCAGGCTTTTTTAAGAATTACTGTGAAATTTGGTACCCTAATTCCACAATAGCGCGGCGGAAGCGCCGCACAAAGGGGGTTTGAGCGGCGGAAGGGCCGCCAATAAGAAGCCGACACGTGTCAAATTTCACAGTAACTCGTAAAATTCAATGCTCATTTTCCTGGAATATTTAAACTGAACTCAAGAGTTGAGTTGTTCTGAGTTGTTTTGGGAATCATTGTTTCGATCGGAAAGTCTAATTCTGTCCATGTGTTTTCCGGATAAATTTTAGAATATGTTAAAAAAAGTTCGACCGGATATAAATACCCGATTTTTCCCCTGTCGGGAAATTTCCAAGTGTTGGATTTTTCCGTAGTTTAACGACGTTCTAAGTAGTGCAAGTAACGCGATGGTCCCTCTAGAAGACACAAACCTTAACTCGATTATGTGACCGTCTTGAACTGCCCTTTGAACCTTCGGGTTTGGGGCAGTACGGCGTGCCACATGTGAGGCGTTGGCTTGACCCTTCTACGGCTGGACCGTTGGTACTGAGGTACGAACTGAATGTTGTTAGACTAGTTTCATGTGTTGATCTTTATCGGGAAAACTTGGGTGTTCAATTGTTCGATCGGAAAGTTTAACATTTTCTGTTTATCTGGAATGGGATACAATAATTGGAATTCACAATAAGTTATATGATAACTGAATGAATGTTATAAACGTAGCAGTTTAGTCTCACTTGATCGGTTGCCACGGATTTTTGATGTGATCAAAAGTCCGTCGCAATTACGTAGCGTACGCGGATATTCGCCGGTAAACTTAATAGACAGCCTCACTCCATAGCCCCGACCAAGTGACTGTAGGAGAACCCCGTCGCCGAAAGCATCCGTTCGGGTGCTCGCGGTAGCGGTGTTCCGCCTTGGTGCACTTTGTCGACGGCGTCGGGGGTGCGGCCGTCTACTGAAGTTTGCGACGAGTATTCGATCAGGATGTCGGGAATCTTGTTGAATTGCCCGACTTGATATTGAAAAGTGTTTTCGATAATGAGACTAAAATGCGGGGTTTATAATTGTTAGGCATGCGATGTCTAAGTAATTCATTTGGTCAGGCATGCGATGTCTGAGGATATTGCGGATTCCAACTGTTGTAGTTTTACACTTTCTTTTCTGTGACCGTAAGTGTAATATGTGATATCGCCGGTTTCGTTGCTATATGTCAACGACAATTGGGATGCGCATATTTACTTACGTTGATGACATGTGATGTTATGTGTTGCTGGATATGTTATATTGGATCGTCGTGATTGAATAGCCGGGGTTTTTTATGTGAGATGAGTGTTTTTCATTTTCATTCATGTAAAAACTTGTATGTAATATTCTTTTATTGGGGCGCTTCCAGGTTGCGGGAGTTGTCACCTGTTGTATATTATTTACTTTTCCGCACTAGGATAGACCCAAGGAGGAGGGCACAAGTAACCGGGTTCTGGAGTCCAGCGGGAGACCAACTCGAGGAGTCGAGTCCGGGTCTCCTAACTCTAGAATTGGTAGGGTTGCTTGCCGCTCTCGTAGGGGTCTAGGGGTGTGGGTTTGGCTATTCATCACGACCGTGGAATCCGTGTTTTATACTGGCTCGTATTGAAAACACGGACGTCCTAGTATATCCAATATTTCATATGATTCTTCTGCTGCGATATCTGTGATGAGATCATGTGATGTTTCTGTGATGGATATAGTATATAGTATATATGATATATTATATAGACGTTACTTATGTTTTACACCCGCGCTAGCCCTGCCCTGCTCTGCCGTTAGTTACCTAACCTAACGGTGCACGAGGGGACATCGAGGCGAATGCGGATGGCATAAGTGTACGTCATATCTATCTGTGATGTTTAGGTACTTAAATGATGGGACTTCATTAATATGATTAATGAATTAAAAGAAACCTAAGATGTTGTAGAATCGAATTTCAAAATAAAACAGGTAGCTACAGTTCTTGCTTTGCACAGCGGTATATGTGATATATCCTGCACCTTATTCGATGAGGAAAGGACCGAGATCCCTTCACCGGGAGTGACTCCTTTAGCAACAACTGGCAGATGCTACACACTCGGTTTGTCTTTTGATTGCTTTTAAGTGTTTTTGCTTTGCACAGTGATATATGTGATATATCCCGCACCTCATTCGACGAGGAAAGGACCGACGATCCCTTCACCGGGAGTGACTCCTTTAGCAAAACAAGAAAAGCCTCAAAAACACTCCATTTCAAAATTCATTCGATCCTACAACGATATCAAGTTCATTACGCAATAGGTTTTCAGAAAAACCTGTCGTAGCCCTCCGTCATTTCAGATACGTACTAGTTAGTATTCGTGCTGCGGTTGTTTGGCCTCCGTCAAGGCGTAGTGTACGGTAGCTAACTAGTACTTATCTGCTAGCATATGATGCGATTGGATTAGGGTATTCGTACGGCGTTGTTTGGCCTCCGTCAAGGGTCGTGCGGGTGGGTTTAATTCAATCAGGAAATGACGGGTTGAACTTGACTAGCAGACTATGGGTTGTTTGGCCTCCGTCAAGGTCATAGCGAGCTAGGGGCAAAACATTATCGGGAATTTCAAGTGTTGAGATTTGCAATGAGATTGCATACCTTCTATGAGATAGTTGGATCCCGATACCCGCTGCGAGTAAGTGTTACTCCTGGGAGAGTTTTACGCATTACAATTAGCCGATCAAGTAGGTGTCTAGAAAGGTGTCAACGGGGTTACGCCTCTGGGAAAACGAGGTTTACATTAATTAGGTTCGTGCGAAAGCACGGGGGACCTCCCTCAAAGTACCGACACTGGCCTGGCTGAAAGATTGGCGAACTTGTAGTGTGTAATTAATCCCGGCTAGTCTTTCCTTTTAGGGTTTGAAGGAAGATTTGATAAAAAGCAGTGGGAGCCATCCTGATTAGATAAAATAATAACCAATCTATTCTTGACAGAGCGCACGCTGAGTGTTTTCTTCTCTCTCTCTCCAGGTAGCGACCATATCACGCCTTAATCAAGATAATAATACGGAATATTGACCGAACCCGCTTGTTATACTGAGCTGGGGAACGTTGGTCCCGCTCCAACTTATAATTGTTATAAGACAGAGCAGGAAATTGGGGATTACCAGAATTCCCGTGCCGCCCAAACGAGGAGAGTGCATGATGATGCATCATCTTCGGGTGTGTTCATTATATAGAACTGTTTCTCAGTGTCCTTTACGTCCTGGGTATGTGATGCCAGATCAGGATCCCTGATATGTAATATGTTACATAGGGCTACAGAAAGGTAGAAGAACTGAGAACGGGTGATAAGTTTCATGAGGCAGAAAACGGGGCAAGAGTTGCAGCCAGGTCTGTCGGTCACTGTCACCCTGTATTACAATACATTGATTCTGAACGAATGTTGTTAGATACCGAACCTGATATACAAAATCATATCAGTCTCTTTATCTGAAAAGAAAGGATATAATTTTGTATTGTTGGATAATGTTTTGAACATTTCCTATATCAAAGGTTGATCGGTTCAGGCACGTTATCTAAAAGCATTAATGTTCTAAATCAAACTACAGTTCTTAGTATATGGAACACACACAAGAGGAAGAGTTCAGAAATGAACGAATCCTTCTTGAGGTATTGTAGACTAGGTCAGATCAATGTGACCCGACTAGCTAGAGTTACATAAAGATGCATATTTAAATCAGTTTGAATTTACATCTTGTGAAACTCGCCAGTCATGTCACAAAGATAAGATGACCACAGCTCTGTTTATTGGAAACAGAGAAAGAGTTAATAAACTCTTGGGATGATACATGTTGATGTATGTAGGTCCCCTGTCTACACATGCCAAGACCGGTTCTTTATACTTCATTATATTCTCTGATAATCTCTCAAGATTCAGTCATATGTTCCTGTTGAAACATGAGTCCGAACCTTTTGAGATATTCACAGAATATAAGTTGGAAGTAGAGAACCTAAACGGGTATAAGTATTATGTCCTTTGATGTGATCAAGGAGGAGAATACTTGAGCACGGAATTCCTGGATTATTCTAAAGGAGAATGAGATTCTCTCTCAGCATTACTCCTCCGAATACACCATAGCACGATGGTATATCGGGGCGGAGCAATCACACCCTATGTGATATGGTGTGCTCTATGATGAGTACTACTGAGTTACCTATTTCCTTTAGGGAGTTATGCACTTGAGAAGCTGCATACCTATTGAATAAGGTTCAAATCAAATCAGTTGCCTACCACTTCATATGTGATATGATAAGGGAAGAGCCCATCTCTTAAGTTAGTTAAGATTTGGATTTGTCCGGCCTATGTCTAAAAGCAAAATCCGGACAAGCTCGAGGCAAGGTCAGTTATGTACAACTGGAAAGGTTCCAGCTATACAAACTACAGCTGATGATTTGATAGAACCAAAGTATTCAGTAGAAACCAACGAACCTCAGCCTCTCCGCCGATCTAGTAGGGTTCCTCACCCACCAGAGAGATACTTCAGTTTCTCTATGACAGTGGGAGCGAGGATTGCATCATGAGATGATGACCCAACTAGCTTCGAGCAGGCCATCAGGAGTAAGACTCTGTAAGAATGGCTGGATGTTTAGTGATCTGAGATGGAATCCTTATACACCAACAAAGTATGGACTTTGGTTGCTATATCTGAAGGGTTAAATCCCCATCAGGAGCAAGTAAATCTTGAGAAGATTACTTGGTGTAGATGGAAAAGTTGAGACTTTCAAAGCTAGACTTGTTAAAGCTTTTCGTCATCGACCAGGCATGGATCAAGATGAAACCTTTTCAAGTAACTATGCTTAAGTCCATCCAGATCCTACTTGCCACGGCTACATACCATGACTGCGATATCTGGTTGGGTGTCTTGACTGCTTTTCTAAATAATGATTTGGAAAAGAGCTTCTATAAGTACACAGCCAGAGGGCTTCGTAGACAGTGGGAGCAGCGGAAACGTGAGCAAGATGCTTTATAGGATAAAGCATGCATCGCGGAGTTGGAACATCTGTTTTGATGAATTAGTCAAAGAGTTTGACATCATCAAAATGGTAGATGAACCTTGTATAAACAAAAAGGTAGTAGGGAGTATGGTGACGATCCTCGTAGAGTACGTGGATGACATACTGTTGATAGGAAAGGAGTTTCCTATGCTACGCTCGATCAATCTCCGATTATCACTATGATTCTCCTTATAGGATCAAAAGTGATACCTACTAAATCCTGGGTTTTGGATCTATGAGATAGATCTAAATGGATGGTAGAATTCTCACTAGATGTAGTGAGACGGTATCAAATGATCCTGAGGAGAATCACTGGAAAAGTTCCAGGGTGATAAAGACGACTGAATGTCAGTCGCAGGCATTGTCTTTACCCTAAGTAAAGGGACGGTATATTGGAAGAGTTCCAAGCAGGATACCGTGGCATACTAGACGATAAAGGCAGGATACATCGCTACTTAAGATGCTACCAAAGAGGCTGTTTGGGTGTATATAGGTTCATGAGATGAACTATGTTCCTCCCATTGTGTGACAATGGAGTTGTGGCTTATGCCAAGGAACGCCCGTCCCATCAGTGATCCAGACTTATTCTAAGGCAGCATCGCCTGATCATGGAGATGGTTGATCTCCAGGGTGATCGAGGTTTGGAGAGTAGATTCTGAGGACAACACAGCGGATCCACTCACAAAGGCCTGTTCCCAGAGAGAGACTTTCATGGGATGGTTGAGTATGAGATACTGCAACCACTGCTACAGATGGCCCTAGTGCAAGTGGGAGATTGTTAGTTATATGTATGCCCTAGAGGCCATTACTGTACATAGGATGTATATTGTAGTGGATGCTGGGACATATATAGGGAGGACTTTCTTGCTCGACATGATAGTATGCTATCTGGTTACCCTTTACCTTAACGTGTATGCTGATTGTCTCTCTGTTACATGTTGGTAAAGCCCTTAGGATCTGTACTTGACTACCTGGACTATGATGCGGATCATACTAGTGGGGACATGGTAGTCCATAAGTACATCCTTCAAAGTCCCTAGTCGTGGGTGTATCGAGACGGGGCATCGATATACCAGAGTAGACTAGCGTGTACCTTCTCGACCCATACAGATGGGCGATGGATGATCCCATATCCATTGGTGTTTGACATCAGAGGAGATATACGGGTGCTCAGTAGAGACTGGGTACACTGGACGGACTCGCCGAGAACTCCCAGATGGTATTATACCTCACGTCAGATGGCAGTTCTCTGGTGACACTGGTACAGAGTAGTCTGTTGACCCGAGATCGTCATAGAGTCTTGTGTGGTTCCCACTGTGCTTTGATTTCCATCTTACCACGTCCAAGAGGGCGTGCAAAACGGTGGTTTTTGGGTACAGTCCCGAGTCACATGGAGGCAATGAGCGATAGGAGGGGATTCGTCTCTCCCGGTATATGGGGGTTGATGTTGCGCTGTGTTCGATTGGCTATAACAGGAAATCCCTGGCCAGGGTTGCTGAGATTTACTGGTAAGTGTTACCAGTAGTTTCTCGAACAGTTATAGACCTCATATCGACACGACTTATTGAGCTATTGGGGTCTGACGTATACCACCCCTAGGCGAGATATGCGACATATCAGACGATCAGACCGGACTGTACGGTAGTGTTACTGGTCGGATTCACTGGAGTGTGAGCGGGCTTGCTCGTCGATCTTCAGATCGCTCAATACCCGGGTGGCCGTTACGTTTAGCAGACCGCTTGCGGCTTGTGGATGTTTGATATGATCATCATCCGCTGCCGGCGTATTGACGAGTCTTTAGAGTCCTACACAGAGGTTTCCTGGGTCAAGCGAAACGAAATAGGAGCGCATATGAGATATGTGCGGGACCGAGAATAATGCGTGTATGTGATACCGTATTCTATTCTCGCGATATATATATCGAATGGTTGTATGCGATATAACCTAGTTATCGATTCAAGCGTTGATTCGATAAGCCGATATATTAGATACCAGTCGGTTATGTGCGCATGACCGGATCATTGAATCAAGTGTTGATTTAATGATTTAATGTATAATTATATATTTGATATATTACTTTACATTAACTAGTATCGGTTCACTTTAGACGGATTTTCTCACTTGGTTCGTGCGCATTGCATATGCGATATGTTTTTGTGCACTTGATTGTATCATGTTTGATGATGCAAGTCAAGCTAGGGTTCAAGTGTAAAGATTAAACCTTGGTTAATGAAATGGTTAGGGTTTATTATTCATTATTCATTTATCTTATTTAATTATCTTTTTATTTTTGATAAATGAATAAAAGAAAAGAGAAAAGAATGGTTGCTAGATTTGGAGTTTAGTTGAAACTTCATGAAGATTTGATAAAGTCAACCATACTTATCTCAACCTTAACCCTAACCATTCTCACTAACCATGATTCATTCTCTACACTTGACCATGGTTAGAATTATGATAAGAATTCATTTTCTTTTCATTTTCTATTAACTTATCATAATATCTTTCTTCTTCTTCTTCATTCTTCAAGTGAAGAAAAGCAAAGTCCATCAATGGTGATTGTTGGATATGAGTGAGAAATCCAATTCTAAAGTTAACCCAATTCCTATTTCTTCATCCTCTACCTCTTGCCAAGTAGTAGAGTGTGTTTCCTTCACAAGATTTTAGGGTTTGGTGAAGGTGGAGCTTGATTCATCGATGCTTCGACGTAGATCATCTTCGGCATGGACATCGACGACCTAGCTTGCCCATTCTCCGACGAAGCCGATCCTAGAGCCCAGATTCGATTTGGACAGCGGAGAGGACCTCGTTGCGGAGCTATGGAGGTGGAGCACCGGATCTACAAAGGTTGTATTTCCGTATTTTATATAGTTAACTGTTAACTAGTTCTTGTTCGCCTAGAAATCTAGTTATCGATCCGTACACTAGGGTTTGTAGGCACCATTTTTTTGAAATTGCCATGGTTGATGGCTTGGGAGACCTCACTAGTGTGCCTAGGAACCCTGCAGGTTCTAACCTACGGGTGTTTAACTCGTTGTTTTGATTTCCGATATGATATTTACATCTATGCGATTTAAATATGACTATAGGTACGATTCAAGGATTCCGAGACGGAGTGGGCGATATAGCAGCGTGGATTCAGCGAGTTCTCAAGTTGGTGAGTAGATTTATATCTACTGGGGAAGTCGGGTGGATGGCGTATAGCACCCCCGCAACCTTATAAATAGTATTATGATTCTAGTTAGTATAGTAGTTACTCAAGATATTGATATAGTATCGCATCTTATATGTCTTTCATTTGCATAGAGTTCATATATAGTTTTAAGTGAGACAGGTACATAATGTTGGATCCGTAAGACATGGGTATGATTTGATGAGTTGTACGAGGAATCATGCCGTACGTAGGATGATATGGGTATAGCAATATGAAGAGCTATAATACAAAGATTTATATGTATTGGAAATGATGAACTTTGTATGCCGACTAACGGCCAATTTATTCCTTGCTTCATGGAGTTAGGTTATATTCTGTTATAGGATGTAATACTTGTATGAGCTATATTCTTTTAAAAACCACGGTTCGTTGTCTTTTAAATAAACTACCAGGATGCGTGCCAGTTTCTAAAACAAACATCTCTTTTAAATCTAAGGCAGCTTCCTTATTTCAAACTTAACGTTCCGATCATTTCTAAAGATAATGGTATAGCTCATAACAAGTAATTACAATAAGTACGTTTAGATTATATTATCTATAATATATGTTTCTGCGTTACGCACACTCTGATAGAACACTGCACAAATACTAATGATTACTATGCTGCACAAGCACGTAAATATATGTTACACTACACCTCATTGGTACTGCCATGTCACTGTAGAATCGTTCTGATAGATATGTGTTAATATATAGATTGTTACACTGTAGAACACTTGCACAAATACTAATGATTTCCATGTTGCACGAGTACAGATACGTATGCTACACTACACATCATTAGTAGTGCCATGACACATTAGAATTGAACTCATTATGTTATGTGATATGATTACGTAGTCGTTTCCTATTCATGTTGTAGTACTATAGATGATGTATTTGATTTTCTTAGGATTTCTGAGTATTTTACTCCTGATGATATATATATCGGTGGTATGGGACACTGTTATATATATATACATATATAGTATATTATCAATACAAACTATGTAATTATTTTTATTCCTTACTTTATATTTTGAGATGATGAGTAAAACGTCCACCATGAGTTTTGTGTTTTCTGGTTTTGTTCCGGACCGAGTGGGGGAGATATACGGTCGCGGATTTTTACGTTATCCAGACTGAGTGGGGGAGATATACAGTTGGATACATGGTGGACCCGGTCGAGACCGAGGGGCAGGATAGCCGCATTAAGGCGGGGGAGCCTAGCGAGGATACTCGATACTGGAGATAGAATTGAGCACGGCAGATATCCAGAGGATACTAACCGGAGATTGAGATGAACACGGAAGCTATCCATGGGATACTGACCGGGGTTCGATTAGGTACGGCAGATATCCAGGGGATACTGACCGGAGATTAAGATGAACACGGCAGCTATCTACTGACCCGGGTTCGATTAGGTACGGCAGATATCCAGGGGATACTAATCGTAGCCAGGATATCGGGTGGCGATCATCTGTTGAGATGGTTTCGACGGTATCTGTTTTTATGTGTCGATGCTGGACACGAGAGATTGCGGATTTCGATGTCGATGCTGGACATCTATATGTATATTGACGTGATCATTATCATGAGGTACACAATTAGATATGTATTTATTGGATTCCACCAGGACTGATTCGGGGGACGGTTCCTGCATATATTTGTACAGATATCCATAGACAAAAAGGGAATTCTAATACGGATAATACATTCATGATTTTGATTCATATGACTTTATGATATTATACTTGTGATTGCATGATAGTTAGTATTGCACCTTTGCATATCATATAGTATATTGATATAGATTATGATAGTACTATACTTATGACCTAGGTATCGTCATGCATTTCGATTTCTACCTTTAGATGCACTTTTATTCACTGAGTTGGCAACTCATCCCCGTTGTGCCACAGTTTCTTGCAGGTTTTACCGCTTGGATTACAGCGGTTTGGGCACACATTCTTTTGGGGATTGATGGGTATGTGAGTTGTTATTGTATCCTACTCACTCTTGATTGTTTATATATTCTTGTATCTAGCAGAATCTCCATCAACTTAGAAATGATATATTATGGACTTAGAAGCGAGACTTAGAGTTTATGTGTGGTGATGTCGCACTCTTTAGAGTCGACTTCTGATATAGATTGTTTGGCCGTTCTGTCTTTTGGACGTGAAGGTTAGCTTCCGTTGGGATGATATTTTATTGTGGTAGTTGTATCGCGTTTTTATATAAAATTTTCAAAGGAGGTGCGGTCAGATTTTCAAAACATCATAGATATTTTTCAAACATAAGTAGTAAATTTAAAGGTTAATTAAACTGATTCCATCTGATGACTATTTTAAACTCACCTCCAATATTTTCAAAAAGGTTTAGATTCCGGGTTTTGGCTTACTTGAACCGCGTCGATGTCTTTAGATGTCACGCGATTTAAATGCCGGTCACGTACCACATTTGGGTTGTGACAAGACACTATGACGATCTCGGGTCTACAGACTAACCTGTACAAGTGTCACAAGAGAACTGTTATATGACAATAGGTATATATACCATCTAGGAGTTCTCGGCGAGTCTTGTTCGGTGTACCCATTCTCCAATGAGCACATGTGTACAATCATTGATGTCAAACACCAATGGTTGTAGGATCAACCATCGCCCCCAGGGTCAAGAAACGTACACACTGGTTTACTCTGGTAATATCGATGCCCTGTCTCAATATACCCTCGACTAGGAACTATTAAAAGATATGCTTATAGACTGCCCAGGCCCCACTAGTATGATTTTCATCATAATCCCGGTAGTCAAGCATAATTGTAACATCCTAGTTCATTATACCATTTTTGGTTCGCGTATTTCTTTAATTATGGTATTTTCCTGATTTACTGTATTTTGGGTGCAAATATTACATCTGACATCTGTATTAGTATCCGACCCGACCCGCTTGCTTGAAACCTGTCTTGGTTCATATTTATCATTTATCCTGACTTGTTATGTAGACTGGTGCACATTCATGAATACTGCATACTGGCATTTTATCTGACATGCGCATTTTTACAATATAACATTTTAAGTCACATAAAATATTTTTAAAAATACATTGCATGGCCTGCATGATACCCCTAACCCCGTGGTAGTATCCGCGCATCTTGTTCTCGTCCCGTTCAGTGAAACGGCCTTGTTTGGATGGCTACGCGCACGTACGTGCATCCGTTCTTGGGGGTATGCATTTTCGTTGCCTGAGCATTCATTTTGAATTTTGAACGTCGCATATATTTTTCATATTTTAAAATTGAATTTTAGACCCGACCCGGGCGTGTTTTGGAATATTTTTGTATACCACCAAAATTCAAATTTATTTAGTATTTAAAATTATTTAATTTAAATTTATTTAACAGTTCATATTTTAACTAACTAACAAAAATATTTTTATAAATTAAAATCTTAACAATCTAACTACTCACCCTCTTTCTCTCTCCTCACTAACCGACAATATTCTTTCTCCTCCCTCTCTCTCTTCTCGCGCAATTGTTTCTCTATCTCTCCCCTCTCACATCTTGCGATCACTGTAGAGATCTCGAATCGCGTCACCGCCGCGAGATGTGGTCACCTTCCTTCATTAAATTCATTCGTTTCTCTCTCTTCTCCCCTTATAAAACCCGAGCTCGCACTTGAACCCATCATAACTTCCCTCTGCCTCCTCAAACCCTAACCCTAAAAACTCATCACCTCTCAATCCCTCGACCTCAACCGAGCCTCTACCAACTCCTTCTCTTCCTCCCCGTCTTATCCGTCCTCTCCGTCACCTATTTCCGAGCACCCCTGCACCCCTAGAAACCTATCACCTTACCGTCAATGACCCCCTTCACCTCGTCAACCTCACACCACCTCTCCTCTCTCTCATCTGCTCTCCCTTCTACACCAAAACCCTACACCTAAACCCCAGCACACATCAAAACCGAGCTGCACCCTAACCTAACCCTAATTTCTTGAAGCCAACCCTAGCCTCTCCTGAGCTCAGTCGACCTCGTTATCGTCACCTCTCTCCTGACCCCCCTGTGCACCTACAACCCCAGTGAGCAACCCTTCCCTCTTCTTCTTTCTTTTTCCTTTTTCTTTACTTTCTTGATTTCTGTATTTCCAGCGTTCGCCGGAGCCGGGATCGACGCCGATGATCCAGACGACCCAGAGGACGTACCTTGCCTGTGTGATCACCCCCGTATGTTACTTGGACCCGTTCCGTGTGCCGTGCGTGCGTCGCGACATTTTGCCGACGTCGGACGTACCGAACATATCCATTTCGTGATCCGTCTAGGCAAGTTAATCTTGCTACATGTTATAATACTATAATCTATATCTATTTGAATTATAATACTTCAAAATGATTAATTTTGCAATCCACATTATTGTTTTTCAGTTTTATCGATTTATTCGACATCCGTATATATCCGTATATATCATTTCAGATCTAGTGCATGAAAACCTATCTTGTTACATACTATACTACAATATACTGCATCCAATTGAATATAACAGTTCATATTGCTTAAATTGTACATTCCGTATTTACCAGTTTATCATTTTACGGTTATATGATATCCGTTTGCATCCATATCATATAGTACACATATAGCTGCATTTACAAATCACATTAATACATAATACTGTTATATTAACACCTCCATGTTTAATAAAGTGCATCCTAATTTGTATTGGAACTATAAATGTAACCCTAATTGATAATTGTGCATCCATGTCATTGATTTTGTATCTATTTGCATACCATACATGTTATTTCATTTTATTAGTACTCTATACCTGATTTTGTGCAACCCATACTTACTACAGTTTGATTATGAACACCCACTTGATACCTGTACACTACTTGGCATGACCTGATACACTTTTGACATGACTTGATACATAAACACTACCTGACATGACCCGATATACTACTGCTTGACTTGATACCTGATCTTATTACTAATACCGACAATCTTGACCTGTTGTCTCTACGGACATTTCCTGTTGTCTATTTAGACAAACCTGTACCTGCTTGATCCTGTATTGGCATTAACTCCAGATTTATTAATACCTGACTTGAACACATAACTTGGGGGTATGGGGAAATCAAGAATGTAGCCGAACGTAACTCAAAGGGCTATTATCCTTTTACCATGGTCCCGTGGGGAATGAACGGGACATAGACTCACAGTCTATTATATCATTTTACTGTGGTCCCATGGGGAATGAACGGGGCATACACCGATGGGTTACGATTAGGATTACATTAACTGATTTCGAATAACTTTAGAATAGATAACCCTATAGCACAGTTTAGACTACTCACTGCACTTCACCTGTTTATATCCTGTTCACTGATCTATATTCATATTACTGTTTGCTTGTTACTGATGACTTGTTATTGTTCATACTTCATGCCTGCATATTTCATTACATCTTGCTTGCTTAGAATTATTGTTTGATATTATGACGCACTGACGTCTGGGTTTTGCATGGCCCAGATCCCTTATCTTTATCGCAGGCTGTCCAGGAGTATTTTGATCAACAGGCCGAGCAGTGAGGACCTGTTATTAGTTTAGTTTAGTTTTCCTTTCAATATTTTTCATTCCTGTTGTGAGCCCGTATTTTGGGACGTACATTCCAGATTACTATTGTATTGGATCTTTTGCTTCCGCATTATTTTATTTCTTGACTCGTTATTCTGGCTCATGGACATGTATTAGATAGTTGTTTTATTTTTCTACTGTTCTTGATATCTCTACAGCCGTAATGTGACTGTGGAGAGATTTTTCCTATCCACAGGTAGCATGGTTGGCTCTGTCACGTGCGGATCTTAGCGCACTCTGGGAAGCGGGGCGTGACAGGGTTTGTTTGGTATCAGAGCCATAGGATTTAGGTTAGACGGGTTTGATTCTTTTGTAGTTGGGTATTGGACCTAATACACGAATCAGAAATCCGTGATTAGGAACATGTCCTGCCACATTGTTATCGTGATTCTTCAATCATATCTTTCTTTTGACCCTTGTCTTGACGATATGCAAACAACTTTGCATCTCGGCTTGAAACCTTTTAGTTCCCTATTGTTTCTCCATGTTCCTTTGATTCTGATACTAGGATTTGGGCGACTTGAACAGAGTTATGTAATTGTAATTATGAACTGCAGCATGATTACAATGCGGTACTCTATTTAAGTAACTTGGAGTCCTAGTCTTGATTCACTTCCTTGTTTCATGATCGTTATATTGCCTTGCTTCTCTCGGTTTCATTGTTTACCAGTTCATGTTTTATCGCCAGCTTGAATCCTGTTTACCGTGCTTATCTTCTTCAGTGTCTTGGCATCAGATGAAGTCGTTTCAGGGCAAGGAAAGTGATTTTCCAGATCTCCGGACATCCGGAGTTTGTCTTCGCTGGAGGTAGCAGTTCTGTCGGGCCAGTCGAGTTTAAGGCTAGGCCGACAAATAATGTTCTTTCGTCGATGGAAGTTGAAAGGATAAAGTGCCAGCTGTAGTTCGAGATTTCATGGACGTGTTCGAGAACATCTCGGGTTTACCACCAAAACGAGATGTGGAGTTCACGATCGATCTTGTTCCTGGTGCAGCGTCAATCTCAAAGGCGTATTATCCAATGGCACCAATGGAGTTGGACGAAGTCAATTACTTGAGAAGGGTTGGATTCGCAGCAGCAATTCACCTTGGGGAGCTCCAGTTCTTCTAGTAAAGAAGAAAGATGGCACAAGGAGGATGTGTATCGACTATCGAGAATTAAACCGGGTGACTATTAAGAACAAGTACCCGATCCCTCGCATTGGTGAATTGTTCGAGCAGCTTAGTGGCGTGATGGTATTCTCGAAGCTGGATTTGCAATCCGGATATCATCAGGTCCGGGTTAAATCAGAAGATATTTGTAAGACTGCGTTCCAAACTCGGTATGGACATTACGAGTATTTAGTGATGCCATTCGGAGTCACGAATGCACCGGCGATATTTATGGACTTGATGAACCGAATCTTTTCACCGTTCTTGGACCAGTTTATAGTGGTGTTCATCGATGATATTCTGGTCTACTCGAGAAGCATTGAAGAGCATGCGGAACACTTGAAGATCGCACTGCAGACATTGAGGCAAGAAAGATTGTATGCAAAGATGAGCAAGTGCGAGTTTTGGCTTGAAGAAGTGAAATTTTTGGGGCATGTTGTATCTGGAGATGGCATCGCCGTTGACCCTGAAAAGATTGCAGCAGTTCAATATTGGCCGATTCCGAAGAACGTAGCAGAGATCAGAAGTTTTCTTGGACTTGCCGGATACTACAGAAGATTCGTGGAGAATTTTGCTCGATTGGCTGAGCCTTTGACCAAGCTTACGCGCAAGGAAGTACCGTTATATGGATGGATAAATGTGCGTCAGCTTTTAAGGCGTTGAAGCAGAGATTGATAACCGCTCCTATTCTGACCGTGCCAGACAGTTCCGGAGAATTGGTGATTCACAGCGACGCATCTGGGAAAGGATTGGGATGTGTTTTGCTGCAGCATGGAAAAGTTATAGCCTACGCATCGAGACAGTTGAGGATCCATGAGAAGAATTACCCAACTCATGATTTGGAGCTAGCAGCTGTAATTTTCGCTTTGAAGATTTGGAGACACTACTTACTGGGCGAAAGGGTCGAAGTATTCACCGATCACAAAAGCCTGAAGTACGTGTTCACACAGAAAGAGCTTAACATGAGGCAGCGTAGATGGTTGGAGCTGATGGCTGACTACGATTTTGATCTTAAGCACCATCCGGGGAAAGTTAATGTTGTGCCGGATGCGCTTAGTCGGTTGCCAGCAATTTAGACGTTGACTGCACAGAAGGAGCTTATCGAAGATTTTCGGAGATTCGAGTTGGAGATCGTGTTACCGCATTTTTCGGGACAGTTGATGCAGCTGCAAGTACAGTCGTCGTTGATCGAGAATATTAAAGCAGCACAGTCACAGGACCCAAGATTGCAAAGGTTTCGAGAACAGGTTGAAGCAGGACTTCGAGCGGACTTGTTGATTCATGAAGATGGTTTGTTGCGATATGGTAGCTGTTTGTGTGTGCCAAAAGGAGACATTCGTGAAGAAGTCATGAAGGAGGCGCACAGTTCAGCATATTCCGTACATCCTAGAGGCACGAAGATGCACCATGATATACGACAGCATTTCTGGTAGGAAGGCATGAAAAGGGAGATTGCCCACTTTGAAGCGAAGTGCTTGGTGTGTCAGCAAGTTAAGGCTGAACATCAAAGGGTTGCTGATTTATTGCAACCACTTCCGATTCCTCAATGGAAGTGGGAACATATAACCATAGATTTCGTAACAGCTTTACCGCGGAGTCCAAAGGGCAACAATGCAGTTTGGGTGATTGTTGATCGATTGACCAAGGCAACTCATTTCATACCATTTCGAGTTGGTCAGTCAACGGAAACATTACCAGAACGGTACATGCAGGAGATTGTAAGATTGCATGGAGTACCTGTGAGCATCGTTTCTGATCGTGATACCCGATTTTTGCTGCACTTCTGGAGGAGCTTACAGGAAAGTTTGGGGACTCAATTGAAGTTTAGCACAGATTATCATCCTCAGACAGATGGCCAGTCAGAGAGAACGATCCAAACTCTTGAAGACATATTGAGAGCTTGCATGTTAGACTTCAAGGGTTCATGGGAGGATCATCTACACTTGGTGGAGTTTTCTTACAACAACAGATTTCAGGCGACTATTCAGATGGCCCCATTCGAAGCGTTGTATGGTCGCAAGTGTCGCTCATCTGTTTGTTGGGATGATGTTGGAGAGCGAAGATTGTTGGGACCGGATTTGATCGTACAAGCAGTTGAAAAAGTTAACACTATCCGGAATCATATGAAGGCAGTCCAAGATCGACAGAAGAGTTGGACCGATATATCGAGAAGACTTCTAGAGTTCGCTGTTGGTGATCTGGTGTTCTTGAAGATATCACCTACTAGAGGAGTGATTCGTTTTGGGAGTCGAGGCAAGCTTAGTCCTCGATTTGTAGGGCCTTTCGAGATTTTGAAACGTGTTGGAGAAGTGGCTTATCGATTGGCTTTACCGCAATCTTTGGAGAATTTTCATGACGTGTTTCACGTATCTCAACTCCGTAAGTATGTTCGAGATGAAACACGCGTGCTGGATCATTCGGAGCTGACTGTAAGAGAGGATTTGACCTTTGAAGAACAACTGATGTCGATTGTTGATCGAAGAAGAAAGGTCCTTAAGAACAAGGTTATCCCTCTCGTACTTGTTTCTTGGGGAAATCGCTCGCATGGAGAATCGACTTGGGAACGTGAAGACGAAATTCGGCAGAAGTTTCCATATCTATTCTTGTAGTTCTTGATTGTTTATCTTTTCTTGTCTTGGGAATTTCGAGGACGAAATTCTTTTGTAGTTGGGTATAATATAACACCCTAGTTCATTATACCATTTCCGGTTCGCGTATTTCTTTAATTATGGTATTTTCCTGATTTACTGTATTTTGGGTGCAAATTTTACATCTGACATCTGTATTAGTATCCGACCCGACCCGCTTGCTTGAAACCTGTCTTGGTTCATGTTTATCATTTATCCTGACTTGTTACGTAGACTGGTGCACATTCATGAATACTGCATACTGGCATTTTATCTGACATGCACATTTTTACAATATAACATTTTAAGTCACATAAAATATTTTAAAAAATACATTGCATGGCCTGCATGATACCCCTAACCCCGTGGTAGCATCCGCACATCTTGTTCTCATCCCGTTTAGTGAAACGGACTTGTTTGGATGGCTACGCGCACGTACGTTCATCCGTTCTTGGGGGTATGCATTTTCGTTACACGAGAATTCATTTTGAATTTTGAACGTCGCATATATTTTTTATATTTTAAAACTGAATTTTAGACCCGGCCGGGGCGTGTTTTGGAATATTTTTGTATCCCGCCAAAATTCAAATTTATTTAGTATTTAAAATTATTTAATTTAAATTTATTTAACAGTTCATATTTTAACTAACTAACAAAAATATTTTTATAAATTAAAATCTTAACAATTTAACTACTCACCCTCTCTCTCTCCTCACTAATCGATAATATTCTCTCTCCTCCCTCTCTCTTTCTCTCTTCTCGCGCAACTGTTTCTCTCTCTCTCCTCTCACATCTCGCGATCACTGTAGCGATCTCGAATCGCGTCACCGCCGCGAGATGTGGTCACCTCCCTTCACTAAATTCATTCGTTTCTCTCTCTCTTCTCCCCTTATAAAACCCGAGCTCACACTTGAACCCATCACAACTTCCTTCTTCCTTCTCAAACCCTAACCCAAAAACTCCTCACCCCTCAATCCCTCGACCTCAACCGAGCCTCTACCAACTCCTTCTCTTCCTCCTCATCTTATCCTTCCTCTCCGTCACCCATTTCCGAGCACCCCTGCACCCTAGAAACCCATCACCTCACCGCCGCCGACCCCCTTCACCTTGTCAACCTCACACCACCTCTCCTCTCTCTCCTCTGCTCTCCCTTCTACACCAAAACCCTGCACCTAAACCCCAACACACATCAAAACCGAGCTGCACCCTAACCTAACCCTAATTTCTTGAAGCCAACCATAGCCTCGCCTGAGCTCAGTTGACCTCGTCATCGTCACCTCTCTCCTGACCCACCTGTGCGCCTACAACCCCAGTGAGCAACCCTTCCCTCTTCTTCTTTCTCCTCTTCTTTCTTTTTCCTTTTTCTTTACTTTCTTGATTTCTGTATTTCCAGTGTTCGCCGGAGCCGGGATCGACGCCGACGATCCAGATGACCCAGAGGACGTACCTTGCCTGCGTGATCACCCTCATGCGTTACTTGGACCCGTTCCGTGTGCCGTGCGTGCGTCGCGACATTTTGCCGACGTCGGACGTACCGAACATATCCGTTTCGTGATCCGTCTAGGCAAGTTAATCTTGCTACATGCTATAATACTATAATCTATATCTATTTGAATTATAATACTTCAAAATGATTAATTTTGCAATCCACATTATTGTTTTTCAGTTTTATCGATTTATTCAACATCCGTATATATCCGTATATATCATTTCAGATCTAGTGCATGAAAACCTATCTTGTTACATACTATACTACAATATACTGCATCCAATTGAATATAACAGTTCATATTGCTTAAATTGTACATTCCGTATTTACCATTTTATCATTTTACGGTTATATGATATCCGTTTGCATCCATATCATATAGTACACATATAGCTGCATTTACAGATCATATTAATACATAATACTGTTATATTAACACCCCGTGTTTAATAAAGTGCGTCCTAATTTGTATTGAAACTATAAATGTAACCCTAATTGATAATTGTGTAAACATGTCATTGATTTTGTATCTATTTGCACACCATACATGTTATTTCATTTTATTAGTACTCTATATCTGATTTTGTGCAACCCATACTTACTACAGTTTGATTATGAACACCCACTTGATACCTATACACTACTTGGCACGACCTGATACACTATTTGACATGACTTGATACATAAACACTACCTGACATGACCTGATATACTACTGCTTGACTTGATACCTGATCTTATTACTAATGCCGACAATCTTGACCTGTTGTCCCTACGGACATTTCCTGTTGTCTATTTAGACAAACCTGTACCTGCTTGATCCTGTGTTGGCATTAACTCCAGATTTATCAATACCTGACTTGAACACATAACTTGGGGGTATGGGGAAATCAAGAATGTAGCCGAACGTAACTCAAAGGGCTATTATCCTTTTACCGTGGTCCCGTGGGGAATGAACGGGACATAGACTCACAGTCTATTATATCATTTTACTGTGATCCCGTGGGGAATGAACGGGGTATAGACCGATGGGTTACGATGAGAATTACATTAATTGATTTCGAATAACTTTAGAGTAGATAACCCTATAGCACAGTTTAGACTACTCACTGCACTTCACCTGTGTTTACCCCAATCAGAGCAAAGCTCTGTTCAAATTCCAAGGCGGGAGACGAAGCAACGCTTCTGTTTCCCCCAATCAGAGCAAAACTCTTTTTTGAAATTGAAGTGAAAATTAAAGTTAAAATAAATGAAGCAACGCTTCAGATGATCTGCGCTCTGCGCTGCGTGACACGTGGCAGCACAGTTGTGCTGCGCTATGCGCTGCGCGCCACGTGGCCACCCAGTTACGCTGCGCTATGCGCTGCGCGACACGTGGCAGCGCAGTTGCGCTGCGCTCTGCGCTGCGTGACACGTGGCTGCGCAGTTGCTCTTGCGCAGTTGCGCTGCGCTCTGCGCTGTGCGACACGTGTCAAGCACTGGTGCATCTGCGCCAAACAAAATTAAAATTCCAGTAAGATCTTTCTGATCTTGTTAAAACAAGAAGATTGTCTTCTGTAAAACAGAAGCCCTTGGATCAAATATCCGACGGTGGGGAAAATTCCCCAAATCACTCAGAGAAGGATCTCTTTAACAAATTTAACAAATTAATGGGCACTATATAAAGGCCCCTAAACCCCAATTCAAGGAGGAAGAACATCAAGATCAAAAACAATAGCACAGAGAACAGAGAGAACTCTGAAGAATTTTGAGAAAAAAACTCAAGAAGAAAAAAAAGGTAAAAAACCTTTATAAAAGAAGAACTTCTGAATAGATCATTGATCTAAGAACAAGATCAATGATCTTCAATAATAAATAATAACAGTGCCTTGCACTTTATTATGAACCATTGGTTCTAGAATCTTAAAGATTCTTTTCTTGAATCCAAAATTGGATCAAGTTATTGAACAGTGCCCTGCACTTACAAAATCTGCACTGTTGCGCTCCTGGGTTGGCGCAAGCCACCAGAGAGCGCCACGTGTCAGCATCAGAACCATTTGCGCTAGGCGCTTTTAAGATAGAGCATTGCTCTCTGAAGTTGGCGCAACTCACCAGAGCACGCCACGTGTCAGCAGCGCAACAGCGCAGCGCACTGCGCTGTTGCGCTTGCGCTCATCAGAGCGTGACACGTGTCACCTCCACATGCGCTTGCGCTCAATAATTGGCGCAAAACGCCTGACAAGTCACTATCAGATAATTAATGCACTGCATTATTTACAGAAGGGCCAAGCCCAATTAAAAGAGCCTAACAGGCCAAATAAAATGCTATGCATTATTTTAAAGAAGGGCAGAGCCCAAATAAGAACAGATGATCTGCATCATTTATAAAGGGACTGAGCCCAAATTAAAGGGCCTAGCAGGCCAGAATAAAATGCAGTGCATTATCAAACATGGGCAAAACCCTAGCACAGGCCTAATAGGCCAAAAATCAAGAAAAACATTGAATATTCTCAACTGGACTTAGCCAAATCATGGCCGTAAGTCCTCAAATTAAATTGACTGAGCACGGCTGCTCTCTTAAATCAATTTACATCTGGTTCAAGGGTACATCTCCGAACTTCTCTGACACCTATCGTTGTAATCCTTCAACGACATCAGAGAGGTGACGGGTCCCGACGGCCACAAATAAAATGGACCACCATGTCCCTAAACTGAAAATCGACCGCAACGTCATTAAACTAAACAATAGAGCCAATTGCTCTTTTGTTGGATCTAAACGATCCCGTTAAGTTGATCTTAGTCTGGAGATTAGGCTAACGTATCCTTAACAAAAATTTAAGTCGATCTTAGCCTCAATATGGCTAACGTATCCTTAAACTAAAACACCAAACCCAAATCTAAGTAAATACGGATTTGGACTAATCCACGTTCTACGGGCGACGACATAAATTAGTCTCCGTATACAATCCACGGGCAACCACAAACAAAACAAACACCCAGGACACGAAGTGAAATTCTGGAGAAGGAGAAAGTTGTTACCGCGATGCGGTAGCGTAATTAACTGCAGGGGCTTGCGCCTGCAGGGAAGAGCGTCCCCACAATCAAAAACCCCTCGAGCGAGGGGGAATCTGACGAAGTCTGCTACATCGGCCGCATCCGTCTAAACCTCCGATACACGGTGCCATAAATCAACTTGACATCTTCGGACAGGTGGACGGATAAAACCAAATAGCATCTTCCCCGAATCTCAGGCAAGACGTCCATGTCTTGGCCGCCGTTCGGAGGGAACAGATTCTGGCACGCCCGGTGGGACCTTTTCCTCTTTCCACTCCACACTTCGTATGTCGTCTTCGCGAACGAATCGCGGTTTGTTAATGGTTTCCTTTGGATTTCAAGTTACTAAGATTTGGTCTTTTGCCTGGCGCAGAAATCAAGCATCAATGGCCTCTAACTGCTCGAGCTGCTCAAAGTGCAAGTGCAATCAACGCTCCGCCTCACCTGGAGGCGTAGCCTATGGGCCTCAAGCGGCCTCCATCCTCGCCATGCCGGTAGAACAGGTGACCCAGGCCACCACCGGCCTGTTTTTCGGAACTATGATCTCGCCTGCAAGCTTCACCATGCCGGTGCCCGCACCAGAGGCGAACAAGAAGTCGGTCTTCGATCGGCTCACTGCTACAACGGCCCCTTTCAACGGGTCGTCCAATATCAAGCTGGCGGCCTCTGTCTTTTCCAGGCTGAGCCAGAAACCTGATGGGCCCGCCAGGAAGCCCATGAACCATGAAGTGGCCGTCCCGAGGAAGACAGCCACCCCTGCTCCTGAAGTCGTCAAAGCGGCTTCTCCTGTTAAAGAGTCAGTCTTTTCAAGGCTGACTATTCCGGCTCCTGCCCCTACTCGAGGATCTGTCTTTGATAGATTGAACATCGCCACTCAAAGGACAACATCAGTCTTTAAGAGGTTGGCACCGGCAGCGCCTCATTCGAACAGGGGGCAAGAAGAAGCTGTCTCTATCGCCGAGCCAGTCCCAACGGCTCGTCATGCTCGACGTCGCCACTGGCGCCGAGTAAGGAAGGCCGGGGGCAACTCCCCCTCAGGGCTAACTCCACCCGCTCCAATGGTGGAAGTTAATGCTGCTGTTCCAACTGGGAACAGCTTTGAACCGTTAAGGAGGGTGCGCAAAAACTCTCCAACTGCCACACTGAAAAGATCTCCTCTACCTGCGGAGAGAGTTACAGAAACTAAACTGGAGCAGCCCCCTCAACGGCTGTCCTCCAAAATTTATAAAGTTTGGCGGAGGGTTCAAGACTCGGTAATCGACCCAGATCACTCTCGTCAACAGAAAAGGGCAAAAGTGATGGAAGAAAAGAGATGTCCCATCAAACAGCAAAAGACAACAGTCACCAGGGTGCCCCCTGCAACGGCCCCCTCAACTTCAACGGCCCATAAGAGAAGGAGGCCGGAGAAAAATCCCACGCCCGCGGCAAATTCCAAAGGCGGTGAGCCTAAACACCCTAAGTCCGGGGGCATCGTGGTCCATACTGTATACATGGCATCGGGGAAGGAGGACAGCCGTACATCTACAGGTCATAGACCGCTTACACGGTCAGTGACTAAAGCTCATGAGCAACAGCAAAAACTCCAGGAGATGATGAACGCGATGGCCGCACTCACTGGGCCAAAAGAAAGCCCTGAAGCGTCCTCGGATCAACGCCAGGAACAAGAAACTGACGCTGAATTCCTTCGTCGAATACTGGAGAAGAAGGATAAAGAGGCTGCTGAACAAGCAGCCAACATAAAGCAAATGGCCCTCCTGTTTCAAGACATGGTGGGAATGATGATCCAACAAGATCTTCCAGTTGAAGATCCCCCGATCGTCCTTGAAGACGATAGGAGAGAAACGTCAAATCCTCCACCGGCTCTGTCGACAGCCAAGGCGGAGACAATCTCCAAAGCTGACTTGGACGAATATATAGCCCAGCAGATTCGGGTTCATCAGGCGACTGAGGCAACTGGCCAAGTTGTCAAGACGGGGCGACCATATCCGAGCTGGTACGATCAGATTAAGTACCCGCCGGGCTATACAATACCTAAGTTCCATGTATATAAAGGGACAGGGAATCCACATCAGCATGTCGCTCAATTCAGGGCCTTATGCGGAAATACTGGAGGCGATGACAAATTGTTGCTTCGCCAATTCGTCGGCAGCTTAGCAGAAACAGCCTTTGAATGGTATTCGGAGCTACCTAACGACTCTGTCAAAACATTTGTGGAGATGGAGCTACTGTTTACACAAAGATTCGCGAGTGCTAGTGAACGCACCCCGATAACAGCACTGATCAATGCCAGGATAAGGCCAGGCGAAACGTGGGTCCAATATGCAACACGATGGCGGAATCTATGGTCGAAATGCGAACAACGTATCGAAGAAGCGCCAGCGGTGGGCATGTTCGTGGGCACTCTCGATCCTCAAGCGACCATCTCCCAATTCATGATGTTCTTCAGGCCGACCACTTTCCAGGCCTTGATCGACAAATTAGCCCAAATGGACCAGATGGGCCATCGACCGTCTCCTCCAAAGCCGGACTCTCGAAATGAGAAGAAAGGAAAAGCAATCGTTGTTGCCAATACTCAACAACAACCGAGCAAATCAAAGCCGGTTGCTCGCCAAAACAACGTGCGTCCATGCCCATCCCTCGAGGGGAGACTAGGACGTCCTTACTCGTTTCCTCAAAATAAAACGAGAAGACTGTTTGAGCTGGCAGTGCGCAACAGACTCATCAATCTGCCGAGTCCAAAACGTCTGTCGCAGCCAGGCGATCTCAATAATCCCAATTATTGCCCTTACCACCAAACAGTGGGTCACCTGATCTAGGATTGCTACGTCTTCAAAAACTGGGTTGAAGACCAATACCAACAGGGCAAGTTCGCGCTGTCTGAAAAGTGGAAAGTAAACCCACCACAGCCACACACTCCAAAGAAGACGGACACGCCGGGGGCAGCTTGTTCTTTTGTTGAGGAAGAAAACGATGGAGAAGACTCATCAGATGAATCCGAAGACTACGTAGCGAGTTGTCATATGATCTCTCACTCATTAGCGGATGAGGAGGAGGCTCCTCGCGCCGAGAAACCGAGGGCGGACCCTCAACCAGAAATTCTGCGGCCGTCAGACGAGATGATCGATACCTTCCTGAATGAGATTCGTCTGAAAGTTGAAGCCAATCAAGAACGTGAGATGGCCATACTGGAAGGAGCCAAACACCGCCAACTAGACCAAAGAGTCGAGGCACTTTCGTCAAATCAAAAGTCATCCGCTGCAGATAAAAATAAATTCAAAATGAGGAAAAGGTTTGCTAAAGCCCTATCAGTGGGAATGAAGCTACCACCCTCTGAAGAAAATACTCTCGGTGGAGTAGAGATGCATCCTAGCTTCTGCTTATATCATCAGAAGATCATACATCCTACCGAAGACTGCGACTCTTTTAAGTATTGGTGGCAAGGATATGTCGCTCAAAAGCAACACTTCAACAGGAAAAAGCGTGAAGCTCCTAGACATCAGAAAAATGCGATAGATGAGCGCAAAAGAGCCGCCGACGACTGTCATATAGCCGACTCCAAGGGATCGAAAATTATTACCTTTGGAAGCGACTCTGACGAAGAAGCTGCCCTCAACCCTCTCCTCAAGGAATCCATTTCAAAAATGAAAGAATTGAGGAGTTGCGAGGACGTTCAGCCGTGCAATCGCACGCTACTCGAAAAAAATTTCGGCCCCGCAAACAAAGGATCGAGCAAAAAGGATAAAGGGAAAGGAAAAACAGCCCTCGTAGCCAATACACAACAGCAATCGAGTGGCCATAGACCGGTTGTTTGCCGAAACAACAAGCGGCAACCCCTCCAGGAAAAGTTGAAACGTCCTTACTCGTTTCCGCAAGATAAAACAAGACGACTGTTCGAGCTGGCAGTACGCGACAGACTCATCAGTCTGCCGAGTCCAAAACATCCGTTGTGGCCAGGCGATGTTAATAATCCTAATTATTGCCCTTACCACCAAACAGTGGGTCACCTGATCGAGAATTGCTATGTCTTCAAAAACTGGGTTGAAAATCAATAACAACAGGGCAAGTCCGCGCTGTCTGAAAACTGGAAGGTGAGCCCGCCACAACCGCACGCTCCGAGAAAGATGGATACGCTGGGGGCATCATGCTCAGTCATAGAGAAATCCCCATAGACCGAAAAATCAGTAAACTAGAGATTCGCCTCAAATACGGCGACGGTGGACCGAAACGTCCCTAAACTAACAGTGGACCGAAACGTCCTTAAACTAACGACGGACCGCAATGTCCTAAAACTTGCAAATGACCGAAACGTCTTTAAACTAATACAACAGCATCCTCAGGCTGACAAAAAAAAAGACGGTATGTCCATAAGCGAAATGGGCACGGATGAAAACCCGAAAGGGCTCCGTGAGTAAAAACAGCAGGGCTACCGGCGAGTGTTCATGAAAACCAGAAACGGCGCGACCTCGTTAAAAAAAAGAATTAAAAGAATTAAAAAAATACGGTATGTCCATAAGCGAAATGGGCATGGATGAAAACCCGAAAGGGCTCCGTGAGTAAAAACAGCAGGGCTACCGGCGAGTGTTCGTGAAAACCCAAAAGGGCACGACCTCGTTAGAAAAAAAAGAATTAAAAGAATTAAAAAAAAGACGGTATATCCATAAGCGAAATGGGCACGGATGAAAACCTGAAAGGGCTCCGTGAGTAAAAACAGCAGGGCTACCGGCGAGTGTTTGTGAAAACCCGAAAGGGCGCAAACTCGTTGAAAGACACATACAAGGTCCTCTCGACCTTGTAAGGAGAAACCACCCGCGTGAGATCCTTACGACTCACAAGGGAGCAACACACTTAGGGATCCTCACGATTCCTAAGGAGAAATTACACTTGCGAGATCCTCACGACTCGTAAGGAGAACCCTCTTATGGGACCCTCACGGCTCATAAGATTTGAAAGTCTTAAGCTACAGAGACCTGAACCTGTTCTTAAGCAACTCCCACAACCCTCCGATACTGCCCTACAAGCGGTTAAGTATTGACCCTTGTATACAATCCACGGGCGCGAATAAACATTTCCCTAACAAAGTCCCATCCGTGATTAGGGATATGTTTACACGGTGAACAGCCCTTGTAGGTCCTCTCGACTTATAAGGAGAAAGCACTATTGTAAGATCCTTACGACTTATAAGAGACCATGCACTTAGGAATCCTCACGACTCCTAAGGAGAAAACACACCTATGAGATCCTCACGACTTGTAGGGAGAAATACCTTTATGAGACCCTTACGGCTCATGAAGTCAAAAGCCTTAGTCGACAGGACCTTAACCCTGTTCACTAAGCCACCTTTGTTTGACATCGACAAAGGCAAATGATGATTCGCTCCTGGCAATATCCTAGTTGTAGCGGTGCTGATGCCGAAATCGGTGTCTAATTTCAGGTTTACGGAGAAAATCCAGTAGGCCGCACATGCATACGAAATAGCCGAAATGATGGGGCAACTTGCAATAAAAAGCAGCAAGTAAAAACGTATGCACACAAAATAGCCGAAATGATTGGGCAACTCGCAATAAAAAACGACGAGTAAAAAGAAAAATAGCCGAAATGATTGGGCACCGTGAAAAATAGCCGAAATGATTGGGCAATCGCGATTTTCGCGATATAAAAAGCTGAAATGATAGAACATCGCGGAAAGAATTTTAAAAAAATGAATGAAACTGCTGCCCTACAGGTGAGATCACGTCGATCCCTGTATACAATCCAAGGGCACAAACAAAGAGGGAACCATACCTTCCCAACAGGCTCCACCAGAAAGCGAAGCCAAATCTCGACGGTTCATAGACAACCTAGAGACAACCTCGACATTTGTCGCAATATTGCAGACATAATGTCAACAAACGGAGCAAAAGCAAGATCCCTAGCTTCAGGTTCTTGATGTCAACAACCGACCTCAGAGTCGCAATGAAATGAAGCCACGGCATAGTCCCTAGTCCCTAGTCCCAAATCTTAACGGCGATATCTACGGCCTAAGAATCAACAAAGGCGTTCCTTCGCAGTCCATCAAGATGCAGATACAACGCCAACAAAAGACCTCGCGGTCGAAACAAAGCGAAGCGACGGCAAAATCCCAGCTTCATCGCGACATTCGTCTCGATACAGTCGACGAGATGTCAACAACGGCGTTCCTTCGTGGTCCAGCAGGATATAGATGCAACGTCAACAGAAGACCCCATGGTCAGTAAAGCGGAGTAACGGCAAAATCCCAGCTCCACCGCGACGTTCGTCTCAATACAGTAGACACAACACCATCAAACAAGCGGAGTAACGGCAAAATCCCAGCCCCACCGCGACGTTCGTCTCGATACAGCAGACGAGATGTCACCCCAGCGTTCTTCCTCCAGCAGGGTTCAGACGCGACAATCAAACAAACGGAGCCACGGAAAAATCCCTAGTTCCAAACCTCGACGGTTCACCAGCAACCTAGAGACAACCACGACGTTCGTCTCGATACAGCAGACGAGATGTCACCCCAGCGTTCTTCCTCCAGCAGGGTTCAGACGTGACAATCAAACAAACGGAGCCACGACAAAATCCCTAGTTCCAAACCTCGACGGTTCACCAGCAACCTAGAGACAACCGCGACGTTCGTCTCGATACAGCAGACGAGATGTCACCCCAGCGTTCTTCCTCCAGCAGGGTTCAGACACGACAATCAAACTAACGGAGCCACGGCAAAATCCCTAGTTCCAAACCTCGACGGTTCACCAGCAACCTAGAGACAACCGCGACATTCGTCTCGATACAGCAGACGCGATGCCAGCAAATGAAGCAAAGGCCAAATTCCTAGCTTCAAGGTCTTGACGGAAACTCACATAAAACCTGAAAGACTATCGGAGATCATCCCACACCAGCGCGGAGTGGTTATGACTCATCGGGGCTCTCCAAAATGAGCCTAACCTCAAGTAAAAATCGGCATGGCAAAATTCCTAACGCTTGCTCTTCCGACGGTCAAACTGCCAAGGAGGATTGCTTGAAGGCGTCTTGTCCAGCCCCCGAAGGGATCAGAGACACGGCAGTCGCAGGGCTACTCGAACAGCACGATTGCCTATCGAGGAATATATCAGCTGATGCGACGGTACGACGGCCAAAACCCTAAGTACCACAGACCCTAACGGACTTCTGTCGTAAAGAGCAGAGGTTAACTGTGACGTTAGGATATTCTTGCGAGAAATGCTCGATTCGTCTCGACTTTTGAGGAAATTGATGTCTTTGCGAGAAATTCTCGATGCGGCTCGACTCGTAAGATAAAGCCTTAGGCAGCAGGGATTAAAAAAACCTTGTTTCCTAAGCACTGGGACCCTGCAAGTCGGCCTAAAACGGTCTTTTGTATACTATGCACGGGTCTCACTCTCCAAAGTCGAATATCGACAAAGAGAGAAACAACCGCTTACGAGTCCTCTCGACTCGTAAGAGGGAAAATTCTCTTATAAAATCCTTACGACTTATAAGAGAAAACGCACTTAGGAATCCTCACGATTCCTAAGGAGAAAATACACCTATGAGATCCTCTCGATCCATAGGGAGAAAAGTCTTTATGAGACCCTCACGGCTCATAAAGTTGAAAAGTCTTAGGCAGCAGATTTGAACCTGCGGCCTAAGCCATCGCTGCCTTTTGAAGAAGCCAATACAGGATGCTCGCTCTATCACCTGTCAACCATGTTTACTAAAGCAGTATACTGATAATAAAAGAAAGAGGGAAGTGACAGAAAGGACATTCGATTTGCATTTGATCAAGCGTTCAAGACACATCCATTCATGCGTGTGCAAAAGACTCAGAATGAGAAATAAGACAAGCTGAAATAAAAATTTTCCATTCATATTTCAAAGGGCTTTTACAATCATAAAGAGATAAATAACAACATTATTGAAATGTTTATAACGGTATAATCTCGGACCCAGGACATGGATTAAGGAACTCGAAAGTAACCTTATCTAAGATTTTCCAAGCCTGGCGAACCATCCTAGTGTGCTTTCTTTCACGAGCACAAGCGTCGGGGTCCCCATGGATGTCCTCCTCCCTCCAATAAGCAGCGAGTATGGCGGACTGTTGGAAGGCCTGGTGCAGGAGATCGACAAGATTGTCTCGCCGTCTCTTCGAGATTAAGTTCATCATGTACACCGAGTGCACCTTATCCTCGGCGGCATCCAACGCCCTAAGCGGCACACCGGAACAGAATAGGGGAAGCACTTCCCAGATGGCTCCCACGATAAGCTTCAGGAGGGAGGAACGTCGGGGAAGCAGTTGACCGTTATATGCGTCGAAGCGGCTCATGATTTCAGCACACTCCGCGTTTGTGAACTCTCGATTTTGAGAACGGCCAAGTCGGCGGATGTCCTCGTAAGAGATGATCTCGTCAAGATCATACATGTGGGCGTCCATTGTTTCTGTGAAAGAGAATCAACAAAATTATCAGAAAGACTGATTAAGCAAAACGATATAATGCATCGAGCAATAAAATGCCATCTTTAAACTCCAAGATCCATGAAAAACTCCTAAGAGTTCTTTTGTATGATTTGGAAGGAGCAAAGCTCCATTAATGAAATGAGAAAATATAAGAAAAATCTTTTAGAGAGCAGAGCTCTATTATGGAATCCTAATAGGGTTCTCCTGAGTTCTCTTTAGACCCCTTTAGAGCAAAGCTCTGCCAAGTGAAACCCTAAATGGGTCTTGTTTAGATCAGGGATTTATTGAGAGCAAGGCTCTTAAAATTGATTTAATCTAATCCAAATTAATTTTTACCTAAAGTTCTCTAGAGTTCGAACTTTTAAAAGTGCTTAAACAAAAGAGAAGGGCTCTGAACAAAATTCTTATGAAGAGATGAAAATCATCTAAGGGACCAAAGGTCCTATTTATAGGCATTGAAGAGCCGTTTCAACTTCCAAGGGATGGCGTGACGGTTGGACTTCTGCCACCGCTGCGCTCACATTTGGAGCCACGTAAGCGCAACGGTGGGGGGGCATTTGTTTACCCCAATCAGAGCAAAGCTCTGTTCAAATTCCAAGGCGGGAGACGAAACAACGCTTCTCTTTCCCCCAATCAGAGCAAAGCTCTGTTTTGAAATTGAAGTGAAAATTAAAATAAAAATAAATGAAGCAACGCTTCAGATGATCTGCGCTCTGCGCTGCGCGACACGTGGCCGCGCAGTTGCGCTGCGCGCCACGTGGCCGCGCAGTTGCGCTGCGTTATGCGCTGCGCGCCACGTGGCAGCGCAGTTGCGCTGCGCGACATGTGGCAGCGCAGTTGCGCTGCGCTCTACGCTGTGCGACACGTGTCAAGCACTGGTGCATCTGCGCCAAACAAAATTAAAATTCCAGTAAGATCTTTCTGTTCTTCTTAAAACAAGAAGATTGTCTTCTGTAAAACAGAAGCCCTTGGATCAAAGATCCGACGGTGAGGAAAATTCCCCAAATCACTCAGAGAAGGATCTCTTTAACAAATTTAACAAATTAATGGGCACTATATAAAGGTCCCTAGACCCCAATTCAAGGAGGAAGAACATCAAGATCAAAAACAATAGCACAGAGAACAGAGAGAACTCTGAAGAATTTTGAGAAAAAAACTCAAGAAGAAAAAAAAGGTAAAAAACCTTTATAAAAGAAGAACTTCTTCTGAATAGATCATTGATCTAAGAACAAGATCAATGATCTTCAATAATAAATAATAACAGTGCCTTGCACTTTTTTATAAACCATTGGTTCTGGAATCTTAAAGATTCTTTTCTTGAATCCAAAATTGGATCAAGTTATTGAACAGTGCCCTGCACTTGCAAAATCTGCACTGTTGCGCTCCTTGGTTGGCGCAAGCCACCAGAGAGCGCCACGTGTCAGCGCCAGAACCATTTGCGCTAGGCGCTTTTAAGATAGAGCATTGCTCTCTGAAGTTGGCGCAACTCACCATAGCGCGCCACGTGTCAGCAGCGCAACAGCGCAGCGCACGCGCTCATTAGAGCGTGACACGTGTCACCTCCACATGCGCTTGCACTCAATAATTGGCGCAAAACGCCTGACAAGTCACTGTCAGATAATTAATACACTGCATTATTTACAGAAGGGCCAAGCCCAATTAAAAGAGCCTAACAGGCCAAATAAAATGCTATGCATTATTTTAAAGAAGGGCAGAGCCCAAATAAGATCAGATGATCTACATCATTTATAAAGGGACTGAGCCCAAATTAAAGGGCCTAGCAGACCAGAATAAAATGCAGTGCATTATCAAACATGGGCAAAGCCCTAGCACAGGCCTAATAGGCCAAAAATCAAGAAAAATATTGAATATTCTCAACTGGACTTAGCCCAATCATGGCCGTAAGTCCTCAAATTAAATTGACTGAGCACGGCTACTCTCTTAAATCAATTTACATCTGGTTCAAAGGTACATCTCCGAACTCCTCTGACACCTATCGTTGTAATCCTTCAACGACGTCAGAGAGGTGACGGGTCCCGACGGCCACAAATAAAATGGACCACCATGTCCCTAAACTGGAAATGGACCACCATGTCCCTAAACTGGACATGGACCACCATGTCCTTAAACTGAAAATCGACCGCAACGTCATTAAACTAAACAATAGAGCCAATTGCTCTTTTGTTGGATCTAAACGATCCCGTTAAGTTGATCTTAGTCTGGAGATTAGGCTAACGTATCCTTAACAAAAGTTTAAGTCGATCTTAGCCTCAATATGGCTAATGTATCCTTAAACTAAAACACCAAACCCAAATCTAAGTAAATACGGATTTGGACTAATCCACGTCCTACGGGCGACGACATAAATTAGTCTCCGTATACAATCCACGAGCAACCACAAACAAAACAAACACCCACGACACGAAGTGAAATTCTGGAGAAGGAGAAAGTTGTTACCGCGATGCGGTAGCGTAATTAACTGCAGGGGCTTGCACCTGCAGAGAAGAGCGTCCCTACAATCAAAAACCCCTCGAGCGAGGGGGAATCTGACGAAGTCTGCTACATCGGCCGCATCCGTCTAAACCTCCGATACACGGTGCCATAAATCAACTTGACATCTTCGGAGAGGTGGACGGATAAAACCAAATAGCATCTGCCCCGAATCTCAGGCAAGACGTCCATGTCTTGGCCGCCGTTCGGAGGGGAACAGCCTGTTTATATCCTGTTCACTGATCTATATTCATGTTACTGTTTGCTTGTTACTGATGACTTGTTATTGTTCATACTTCAAGCCTGCATATTTCATTACATCTTGCTTGCTTAGAATTATTGTTTGATATTATGACGCACTGACGTCTGGGTTTCGCATGGCCCAGATCCTTTATCTCTATCGCAGGCTGTCCAGGAGTATTTTGATCAACAGGCCGAGCAGTGAGGACCTGTTATTAGTTTAGTTTAGTTTTCCTTTCAATATTTTTCATTCCTGTTTTGAGACCGTATTTTGGGACGTACATTCCAGATTACTATTGTATTGGATCTTTTTTGCTTCCGCATTATTTTATTTCTTGACTCGTTATTCTGGCTCATGGACATGTATTAGATAGTTGTTTTATTTTTCTACTGTTCTTGATATCTCTACAGCCGTAATGTGACTGTGGAGGGATTTTTCCTGTCCACAGGTAGCATGGTTGGCTCTGTCACGTGCCGATCTTAGCGCACTCTGGGAAGCGAGGCGTGATAATAATCCTAAGAGCTTCATCAACAAGTATATAATGATATGAAATACAACACATCACACGTTAAGATGAAGATAAACCATATAGCATACTATCATTTAGAGCAAAGATTGTTTCTATACATATACATGCCTAGCATCCTATACAATACAGGCCTCTAAGGCATACATATCTAACACTTATAATACCGGATCAATCTGGAGGATTCTTTGTACATTGTGATGTGTCCGGTAAAAGATTAGGATGTGTTCTACACCAGCATAGAAAAGTTGTGGCTTTTGCATCAAGACAGTTAAAGGTCCATGAACGCAATTATCCAACACATGATCTAGAGTTGGCAGTCGTCATCTTTACACTCAAGATCTGGCGCCACTATCTTTTGGGAAAACGAGTGGATATATACACTAACCACAAGAGTCTGAAGTATGTATTTACTCAGAAGGAACTCAACATGCGGAAGAGAAGATGACTAGAACTCATGGCGAACTTCGACATCAACCTACAGTATCATCCTGGAAAGGTGAACGTAATTCCCGATGCCTTTAGTCGCCAGCCATTAGCAATGAACCTCACCGCTCAGTGGAGACTATAGCAAGAACTGCATGGATTAGAGATTGAAGTAGTTGTGCCAGGTAACGCTTCATACTTGGTGAACTTACAAGTCCAGACCACTCTTGTAAATCAGATCAAGGCAGCTAAAGCAAATGATGCCAAGCTACAAAGGATCCGAGAACAAGTAGAAAGTGGACTACAAACCGACTTCATCATCCACGAAAATGGATCCTTGCGATATAGAAGCCGTTTATGCGTATCGGTCGGACCTGTTCGAGAAGAGTTGATGAAAGAAGCTCACAGCTCTCCGTATTCGGTATACCCCGGTGGTACGAAGATGTACAAGGATCTACGGCAATATTACTGGTGGCATGGAATGAAGCGCGAAATAGCAAGGAGCGTAGCAAAGTGTCTATTATGTCAGCAAGTGAAGAATGAACATCACAGAACTGCTGGTCTATTTCAGCCGTTACCAATCCAAGAATAGAAATGGCAGCACATTACCATGGACTTCGTGACTGCTCTCCCCCGCAGCACAAAGGACAACGGTGCAATTTAGGTTATTATGGATCGACTCATCAAGTCGGCTCACTTTATTCCATTTCGAGTTGAGCCAATCAACCGAGACGTTAGCAAAGAAGTACATGGAGGAGATCGTGAGATTACATGGAGTGCCTGTTTGCATCGTCTCCGATCGTGATACAAGATTTCGATCACAATTTTGGCAGAGGCTGCAAGCTAGCCTGGGAACGAGTCTGAATTTCAGCACGGCGTATCATCCACAAACGGACAGACAGTCCGAGCGAACAATTCAGATTCTGGAAGATATGCTAAGAGCCTGTATGTTAGACTTCAGGGGTTCGTGGGAAGATCACCTACACCTTGTGGAGTTTTCATACAACAACAGCTATCAGGCAAGCATTGGAATGACACCATTCGTAGCACTCTACGGTGGAAGTGCCGTTCACCGCTAAATTGGGACGATGTTGGAGACCGTGAACTCGTTGGACCAGAGATGATCGTGGCAACTGTACATGTAGTTCGCACAATCAGGGAAATGATGCGTATAGCCCAAGACCGACAGAAGTATTGGGCAGATGCAAAGCTCCAATATCTGGAGTTCCAATCTGGAGACCATGTATTCCTGAAGATCTCTCCAAACAAAGGAGTGATCCGTTTTGGCAAAAGGGGTAAGCTAAGTCCAAGGTACATAGTACCATTCGACATACTCGAACGAGTTGGAGAAGTGGCATACCGTTTAGCACTACCACCCTTATTGGAAGGAGTGCACAATGTGTTCCATATATCCCAGCTATGACGATATGTGAGAGACACCAGCCACATACTTGATCACTCAAAGCTCACGGTACAAACCGACTTAACCTGCGAGCAACAACCAATTGTGTTCCAGACCGAAAGGTGAAAACATTATGGAACAAGAAGGTAAACTTGGTCCGAGTGATGTGGAGAAAGTGTTGGATATTTGTTCCTTCAAGGCAATTATCGTAATTACAGGAATGCAATTACTGAATTCGATGAGAGCCAATACCAAGAACAGTCTTACTCGAGATGATAGTGTGCTATCTGGTCTGTCTTTATCTGTCATGTTAATGCGAGATACTAGTTATCACGTACCGCAATACATGAGATAAAGCCCATAGGATCTTTGCTTGACTACCAGGATTAAGATAAGGATCATACTAGTGGGGCCTGGTAGTTTATAAGCACATCCTTAAATGTCCCAGCGTAGGAGTATCGAGACAGAGCATCGGTAGTCCAGTTTAGACTAGTGTATACGTTTCATGACCCTGTATGGGGAAATGGCTGATCCCATAGCCATTGGTGTTTGACACTGATGATTGTATACATGTGCTCATTGGATGAGTTACACTGGACGTTCTCGCCGAGAACTCTTAATTGGTATTATACCAATGTCAGATAGCAGTTCTCTGGTGACATGAGTACAGGGTAGTCTCTAGACATGAAATCGCCACAGTGTCTCGTGTGTGTTCCCACTGTACTTTGACTACTACCCTACCACGGCTCTATTGAGTCATGCAAACAGGTTTTAGTTGGGTACAGTCCCAAAGCATATGGAGGCAGTGAGCGGTCAAGGGAATTCGTTACTCCCGGTATTGGGAGTCGGTATCGCACTGTGCAGGACACGACTATAGCCAGAAGTCCGTGGTCACGGCAGTATAGATAAATTGGTAAGTGCTACCAGTTGTCTCTCTTTGGTTATGAGTTCTCTGTCAGCACGACTTATCGAGTTATTGGGGGTCTGACAGATTCCACTTCCCAGACCCGGTATGTGATACTCCTTGACAAAGAGACCGGACTGTACGGTGACTGTCATTTATAGACTATGTTGGGTCCGGATGAGTTCGCTCGTTGACTTGGCTTTATCTTGCTCATACCTGGATGGCCGTTACGTACAGCTAGTACCGCTGACGAGCTTGTGGGTTAACCCGAAAGGGAATTGAATCTGAAAGTGTTTCAGATTCAATCGAATACAATCCTGTATAACCTACTGCCAGCGTATTGACAGGTCTTTAGAGTCCCGCAATGAAAGTGCCTGCTCGGGCAAAACGCGATGTGACGTACGTATAGAGATACGTACATAAGTTCGATAAAACATGTATATTGGATATACGTGTTCAATCGGACGACTGTTATACTAGCCGGTTTCACAGCCGGAATACCAAGTCAAGTATTGACTTGATAACTGTATTAATGATACGGTTTCTAGTATAGTATATATGATACACACACTCTCTACAGTATATGATACTGGAAAAATATTGATGGCATTTCGTATATGTGATACATGATGTGTACGTGTATAGGATACATGTAATAATACTTATTTAATATATATATATATATATATTAATTTATTAGTTCCCACCATTATGTATTATGCATAAATAAATATACAAATAAATAAATATATATATATGAAAATGTATATATATCTTTATATATATGTATATATATATATTATATTTAATATATTTAATTAGATGGTAGGGCCCACCCTCTCTCTTATGTGTTGACACACACATGAGATAGAGAGGGGTATATGTCATGGCATGGTTGATATATACATGACATATTCATTTTCTTTTTGAAGCTATCAAAAAAGATAATATACATCTTCTTCTTCCTCTCAAGAGAGCTCAAGCTCTCTAGGCTAATAGCAGTAGTTGCCATGGTGAGTGTTTGCAAAAAGTAGAGTACCCATTGTTCGCATCGCTTTCCTCCACACGTAGCAAGCCTCTAGAGGAAGTCTCTCCGACCAGCGACAGAGTTGGAGCTCGGGCTGCCCGCTTTCAACGTGAATCATCTACGGCGAGGCAGTCGGCGTGCAGACATGTTCGAGAGCTCACTGAGTTTAGACGGGGTCTTCCGGGATTAGCCAGACATGCTGCAAAGGTTGTATCACCTCTGAACTTTTTTTTTGTTCTTTTCATTTAGCTATAAATTAGTGTTTGGACGATTTGGCATATGGTCGATCGAAGCCCCCACGGAATTTTTGTTCTCCGTTTGTTCCCGCTTCCGCTGCGCGCACGCGCGGGACGCATCCGTCCTTACAGAAAGGATACGCCAGGAGAATCAACCTGGGAAAGAGAAGAGAATATGCGTATACGATACCCTTATCTTTTTGAAAATTAGTCCCTATGTAATTGTAAACTTCGAGGACGAAATTTTTATAAGGAAGGTAGAATGTAACGACTCTGAAATCACTGTACAGAAATTTTCTTGTTATTATATAGAAAAGAGTATTACAGCCTATGTAAGAGTTAAAATTTATTTTTGTTAAATAAAAACAAGAAGCAACTTGTAGCTCACTGGTAAAATTCTACACTGCTGCGACATAGTCTGTGTATTCGATTCCCATCAGACACAATTATTTTTTTCAGAATTTTCTTTTTAATTTTTTTTGGAAGCCCAAGAGTTGCACGTACAATACATGGGGAAATGAAAAGTTTAGAAAAATCAAACAAGCGTAATGAGATGTACACACCCAAATACACACGTGACATGAATCCCGAGGCAATACCTTAAGATCCGACCGCCCATTCTTCCATATAGGTCGGCGCCGACAGTTGGGATCGACCCAAATGGATCCGTGCTTTACACACACACCCCTTTGACTGTAACAACTGAGTTCAGTTATACCAATTTCTGTTTCAGTATTCATTTATATGTGGTATTTTATTGATTTATCATGTTTGGATGCGAATGGTAGTTTACATTTTACATTGCATTCGACCCGACCTGAGCACGTTTTGGAATATTTTGTATCCCGCCTAAATTCAAATTTAATTAATATTTTATTTTAACTTTACCTTTAAAATTTCGATAATCTTTTACAGTTCACATTTTTTTCGTCTAACCAATTAAAATCTTTTTCAAATTTCCTTAATCTTTCCCTAACTGCTACAGCATTTCCCCCACTGGCTCGTGGCCCCCACAAATCTTTTCTCCCTTTCTTTCTTTTTTTTTCCTTTCTCTTTCTCCTTCTCTCTCCTTCTCTCAGCTACCGATCTCTCTCTCTCCCCCCATCTCACAACCACTTCTATCTTCTCTCTTTCTCTCTCCTGCAGAAAAGGCCAACTTTCTTTCTCCTCACTGTTCATCTCTTCCTCTCTCTCTCCTCTCGATCTCTTCTCTCTCTCCTCTCTCTCTCTTTCAGAATCTCTCTCTCTCTCTCTCCTCTCGTATATTTCTCTCTATATATATATAATTCTTTCTTCCTCCTCCTTTTAACAAAACCCATAACCACGTAACCCTAGCCGCTGCCTCCACCTCGCCGTCGCCCTGACACCGATGACGCCATTCCCGACCTCGTCGCCTCCTCACCATCATCACCTCCGCCTCCACTCTCTCCTTCCCTGAGCCCCTGCACGCGCACCCGAGCACACCCGAGAGCACAGCCGAGCACCCTGCATGCTCGCACTGCCGGAGTTGATCGCCGCCGGTGATCTCGTCCTCGCGTCCCTGACTCCGTGCACCCCAGTGAGCCCTGCACCCTTCTTCCTTCTTTTTCTTTCCTTCTTCCTTTCTTTTCTGTTCTTTTTCTATCTTCTTTTTTGATGGCCGTGTCCTCTGCAGATCACTCGCCGAAGCTCCGTCGACGCCGTCGACACCTCACGACTTACCTCTGAACCACAGTGAGCTTCTCTTCTCATTCTTCTTCTTCCTCCTTCCCTTCTTCTCTTCTTCTTTCTTTTTATGCATTTCTTTTCTTTATTGTTCACTGCCTTTTTAGATTGCTGGAATCTGGTCGTGCCGTCGACGATCCCGACGACCCAGCGAAAATATCTAACCCGTGTGATCCCCTTGTACGTTGTTTGGATTCGTTCCGTGTACTGTACGTGCGTCGCGACTTTTCCCGCCGACGTGTAACGTTCCGTATACCCGTTTCTTGATCCGTCTAGGCAAGTAACACTAGCTACATACTATTTATATTATTTTTATACGTATTTAATTACATAGTAAACCTGTAATTTAAATCTAATGCCGCATGTTCCTTTTAACATTCCGATGTTCAACTTATATCATTTTAGTTTTAGAACTTGAAACACATCATGTTACATTTTAGATTACGATACACGATACCCATATCCGTAATTGAACCACATAATGATTATTTGCATAGCCCTTAGTACCATTTTAAATAGTTTATAACTTTCGGATAACTAGTTGCATCCATTTAGCCTATTTTATATACAATTGCATCCCTAGATCATTTAATACATAATAACGAGATTTTAATATTCCATATTTGATTAAGTGTATTTTACTTAGTGTTGGAACCATAACCCAAACTCAAATCGATAACCGTGCATCCATATATTTTAATCTGTACCTATTTGCATACCACATTATAATGTTCCATTTTATTGTTCCATTAGTACCCCATACTTGTTTTGTATACCCATGCTTAATTTAGTTTGATTATGAGCACCCACGTGACATGTTGTGCACCCCTGACATGACTTGATATACCATTACTTGACACGACGTGATACCGTGCACTTCTTGACATGACATGATACCTATATATTACCTGACTTGACCTGAGATACCATGGCTTTCTCTGTTACCTGATCTTGTTACTAATGCCAACAAACCTGATCTGTTGTCCCTACGGACATTTCCTGTTGTCTATCCAGACAAACCTGTACCTGCCTGATCCTGTGTTGGCATTAGCTCCAGATTATTTAATACCTGACTTGAACATGTATAACTTGGGGGTATGGGGAAATCAATGATGAAACCTGACTTGTAACTCGACAGTTCGATACCTTTACTGATCAGTCTTACGGGCTAGGCCAGCCCCGGGGTGACGCTGCTGACATCACTCGTCATTACCTACTACCCTTTACTGCCTTGCGGCACGTCTCGGATTCAGCCCGAGAGTCATAGACCGTGATCCCGGGCACGTACGGGATACTATTGAGTTACATCGATGATTCATCAAATTGATTTCAAAGACTTGAGAGTAGTTAACCCAATAGAACAATTTAGATTACTCACTACACATTACCCTCACTGTCCTTACTTATATCACTGTTATACCTGTTTTACCATTTATACTCATACCTGCATGTATTGCTACCCCTGTTTATAGTATTGCTTGATATTATGACGCACTGACGTCTGGGTTTTGCATGGCCCGGATTCTTTACCTTCGCTACAGGCCAAGCAGGAGTATTTCAGTCAGCAGGCTGAGCAGTGAGGACTTGTTAGTAGTTAGTTTATTTTACTTTCGGTATTTTTTCATTCCTGATGTGAGCCCGCATTATGGGACGTACATTCCAGTTTATTCTTGTATTGGATCTTTTGCTTCCGCATTATTTTATTCTTGACTCATTTTATTCTGGCTTATGGACATGTGTTAGATAGTTTATTATTGTTCTTGATATCTCTACAGCCGTAATGTGACTGTGGAAGGATATTTCCTATCCCTAGGTAGCATGGTTGGCTATGTTACGTGTCTATCTTAGCATACTCTGGGAAGCGGGGCGTGACATTGACTCTCCTTAACTCTCCTGCACCGTTTGATTTTCAGAGACTCTTCAATTCACCATTTAATATCTTTTTAATACTTTTTAATCCAAAATTTTAATTCCCAAACCCTAATTCTCCACTATAAATACCACCACATGTCCTAGCTGTAACGCCCCATGCCCCAGTACAGATGGTATTGTCAGCTTTGGCCGAAACAGCACAGTTTTGTCTTTTAGAGCGAATCGGACCCGACCAGGGGCCACTTCCTAGGAGGTCACCCATCCCAAGACTTCCCTGACCCGAGCACACTTAACTACGGAGTTCTCAAACTCCTGTAGTTCCGGTTCACTTAAAAGGCACCTCTGTAATTGAGGGTGGTACCATTACATTTATAATGCAGTTCTGTTCTCTTTCGGAATGTGTTCCGAAAATTCCACATTGTTCTACAGTGGATCCCACGGACTCAAGAGGTGGCCCCTACGGATTCAAGAGATGGCCCTCACCCCATTAGCATGACATTCCGTGTGGCACTTTATTCCGTGTGGCACTTTGTTCCGTGAGTAAGAACCGGATCCCGACATTCTCCCCACCTTAGTGGTTCGTCCACAGACCTACTGCTGAGAGACCTGCATGGGCCACCAACAAAACCTGTCACGCCCCGCTTCTCAGTGTACGGAGAAGGAGACGTGAGGAGGCACGCGACATATTTATTCAGAAGTAAACACGTTAAGCGTAATTAAGCAATATAAATGAATACACAAGAATAACAAGAGATGTAATAATAATATCAACTTTTATTAACGTTCTTTCTTTTCAGCTTTTACTTCCTGTAAGCTACCTGTTTAGGCATTTTCTTTTATGCATCATTGTTTTCAGATATCATATATTCAGTTTGAAACTTGTGAAAGTTGGGAATGTAAATATATAAAGTTGGATTTTCATTATCATGTTTTTTCTTGTCATTTATTATTGCTTATATACGCTTAACGTATTTGTTTCGAGAAATGACCTTCTCGGAATAAATACGTCATGGGCTTGTCACATGCCGTTACCGCTCTTTTAGGAAGCGGGGCGTGACAGGAATTTGACCTAGGGCTAACTCCACTTGTACTCATGTATATACCTTACTTGTAATCATTTAACTAATATTTAGAAACCAATTTCACTCTACAACTCCATGTTAAAAATAACTTTAATTAAGCTTTTACGTTTAAATACCATGAAGTTTACATACGACATTTTTTAATTGTTTTGCTTAATATTACCCTTAGAAAACCTCACATAACCTACCTCCCATATACACACATCTTGACATAGCAAGATTTTCTTGAACAATATTTTTTTTGTGGCAAAATACGACTTTTCATTAAAATACCTTAAACTATTAAAAACCCGGATTTCTTTAAATTGTGTTACTTAATTCTTTGCGATTATGCCTTTACAATCCATTTTGGGGAACACGTTATTGAATGGTATGGATTATCGTACATCCACAGACTAGTAGGGCGAAATGCAGACCTCCTCACGGAGCATATGATCTCGATGGAATTTTAATACAATTTTTAAGAAAAACGAGGATTTCTATTTAATAATAAAAATTTATTTTTAATAATTATATAAATATTATCAAATTATATATTTTTAATATATAATAAAATTTCATGTTTTCAAGAAAATAAACGAATGACAAGTTTCACTAAAATACCATCAAGAATCAATACAAGTCAAACTTTACACTAAAATACCTTGAACTATTCAAGCTATGTAGATGTTCACTAATATACCTCATTCTCTAAAAATTCACATTCATGACAATTCTAAATAATATAAATAATTACTCGAGATTTATTTTAAAAGTATATAAAATATTTTTTATAAAACCCCTCGAGTTATATAAAATTACAATAAGGACCCTAGTAAATATGGATTTAAGCGGGACCAATTCTCTTGAGTCTCAGGGAGCCGGAGAAAGCGGGTGCTTTCCTATTTAAGGTAGAAAACTAAAATGGAGTTATCAATGGTAATTGTCTTGGAAAAAGAAACAAATCCTGCCGTCCATGTGCAGCAGTTACCGATAATTCCTAAACCTAATTCAGGATCCAAATTTTGTTCTAATTATCTGACTCAAGTCTGAGTCCAAGTAATAATCTGAATCTAAATCACATGAATCCAATTCTAACATGAATCTAATATACCAAACACGTATACTTGAACTGAACCTGAATACCAGAACAATATCAACATGCAAACTTAACTTGACTTGACCGGACCATGGCTATATCTTGACTTGACTACATGACTACTTGATATATCCTTAATCTGTTTACATGAACAACTTATACCAGGGTCCCGGCAATTCTGATAACTACAATCAATGCAATATATATATATATATATATATTACGGGGTTTTAACAGGGTAGATTGGTATGGAATGTATTATAAGTAGCACGATGAAGGACACTAAAAGACACCTATATGAACATCCGTGTCGTTGTCCCGTGGGTATTGACGGGGCCTTGTACTACGGGTTACCATAGTCTACGGGAAAAGTTGGAATCCTCTCGTATACACTTACTAATATATTCTGTGCCAAGCTACAAACAACTACGTTATTATAACAAACATAAAGCTGTACAATTTATCAGTTCTATTCTCTTTACTTGTCATTTCCATTCTATTTTTTTGGGAATTACTGAGCACTAGTTCGCTGACGACATTCTTGTTTCTTTCTTTTTTTAGAATGTTCTTCAGGAGGACCCGACCCTTAGGAGACCGAGCCCAGCCAGGAGTACTTGGAGCAGACCACCGAGAAGCACGACTTCTAGCTTTCACTTGTACTTATTTCAGTTTATATGCCATTGTTTAGGCATTGCCTTCCATCATTGTATTTTCCTTTTCAAACCAGTTGTAATGTAAAGAAAGAATGTTAATCAAAGTTGCTGTTATTATTACATCTCTTGTTATTCTTGTGTATTCATTTATATTGCTTATTTACGCTTAACGTGTTTACTTCTGAGTAAATACGTCGCGTGCCTCGTCACGTCTCCTTTCCCGTATGGGAAGTGGGGCATGACACTAGCTCTCCTCTATTCTGAAATTTTTAGCAAAATCATCTCAAAAGTTCCTAATTGCAAGAGGAGTCAAGTGGGGTTAGCAACCAAGCTCCTTCCGTCGAAAATCGAAACCGTTTCTGGAGCTTCCGCGACGCCACGAAGCCCCTCCCTTCTTCCTTACCCTTTTCTCGATATTATCAAACCGTAAGTCCCTCTCATCCATCTTTCTTTTCATCTCAATTCATCTCCTAAAAAGATATCGGTAAGATGGAGTTACTTCCGATACTTTTCTTTTTAAACTTGAAACTCTATTTTTCCTTTATACATAAGTCAAACTAATTTTACCATCCTACTTGTAACTTCGAGTACAATCTTTTAGCCTCGAGTTTAACCAAGTTTCTCATGTGAAACAAACATAAACGAACTTTTTCATTAAAATACTTTGAACTTTATTATCACCTCTTTTCGATATTGGTTAAAACAATACCTTTAGGAAAACTTCACGGGGTAACGACCTACCACACACACACACTATAGTTTCATAACATGATACCTTGGGATAGTAGAGCGAGATACAGAACTTCTCACGGAGTATTCGATCTCGAAAGGAAATAAAATACGGTTTTTAAGAAACGCGAATTTTCTAAACAAAACTAATTTTTGAAAATTTATATAAAAATTATAAATCCGTATTTTCAATAAAAATATATTATGAAACTATATTTTTAAAAATGAAAGATTAAAAATGTTAATAAAATAATATCAGGTTATCAAAAATGGCTAGTTTTCAATAAAATACCATAAACTTTTAAAAGCTAGGTTTTTATCATTAAAATACCCCAATCATAAAATGCATGCTTATGAAAACCCTAAATCTTGTAAATCACTCTCAATGTTATTTTTAAAACAATATTAACATATTTTTTTCATAAAACCCCCTCGAGATATGCAAACAATACTTTAAAAACTATAGAATTAATGTAGGTTTAAGCGGTATCATTTCTCTTGAGCCTCACGGAGCCGGAGAAAGTGAGTGGTTGTCTATCAAGGTTAGACAATTTAAAAGAATTATCAATGGCAATTGTCTTGGAAAAATACACAAATCCTGCCGTCCATGTGCAGTGGTTGCCGATTACTTCCGAACCTAAGAATTCGAGAGTTAAATCCGTTCACAGGTGTCTGACTCAATCTGAGTCCCAACTCAAACTAGAATTCAACATTAAACACAAACTTGTATACTTGATCCTGAACCTGAATACTCAAATTCAAATATCAAACTCAAACTTGTATGCTTGACTCGACTTGACCGATCCATGGTTATAACGCGACATGAACTCGACATGACTACCTGAACACATGATTACATCCTGAACATGAACCTGACATTTTATATCCATGGATTCGGCTAAGACCTGTAATCTTAATCTATACAATACAATACGCGGGGATAAAGGGATAGATTGTTACGGAATGTATATCGTGGCACAAGAAGTCACTTAAAAGACACCTACATGAATTCACGTGCCATTGTCCCGTGGGTTATGATGGGGCCTTGTACTACATGTTACCATAGTCCACGGGGTAAGATGGACAGCTCTCGTATGCATGAATACCTTCCTTATCAAATTACAAATAACCACGTTAGAATAACTATCATATACCTGTAGATGATCATATACAATTTTAAATGTCCTTTGTTCTTTTAGTTCCTATTCACATGATATACCATTTTCTCTTGTTTCTCTTGTTTCTCTTGGGACTTACCGAGCGCTAGTTCGCTAACGACATTCCTTTCTATTTTTCTTTTCTTGGGATGTTCGTCTGGAGGACCGGACTCTGAGAAGATAGAGCCGAACCAGGAGGACTTGGACCAGCTTACAGCTCAGTCTGACTACTAGTTCTTCCTGCACTTATTTTATATATGCCATTGTTTAGGCATTGCTTTGTTTATTGTATCTTTCATTTTCAAACAGTTGTATGTAAAGTTGAATGTAAATAAGCTTGCCGTTTCATTTTATTACTCTTGTCATTCTTTTTCATGGTTATATTGCTTAATTACGCTTAACGTATTTATTTCATAGTAAATACATTGCGGGCTTTCCACGTCACTGTTTCCGTCTATTGGGAAGCAGGGCGTGACAAAAAGTAGCGGAAACGAATAAGGATCCAACAAGTAAATAATATCCCAACCACGTCCTTTATGAGATCACAACGTTAAAACCATGACTAGAAAATAAAATAAAACTAAATATCACAAAACTAATCAGCAAATCTCCTCATTGCTCAGCTTGCCTGTCAAAATATTCTCGATTTTCCTGCGATAAGGTTAAAAGAACTGGGCCATGTAAAACCCAGACGTCAGTGTGTCATAAATATCATAATAATAATAATAAACTGAATGATGTGCTATATAGGGTGTCACATGCAAAATAATGATTATAAACAAAACAATCACGGGTGATATAACAGCAGGTTGTAGGTATGTCATTGGTTTCCTAAAGTCTGTATTTCTAGGTTTACTATTCTTCAAGTATTTGAAACCAATTAATGTAATTCTCATCGTAACTCAACAGTATATATCTCGTTCATTTCCCACGAGACCACGGTACAATATATCCCATTCATTCCCCATTGGACCATGGTACAAAAACAATGGTTATTCCGTACACTTTCGGAATCACGGCAACAATAATATCCTCTTGAGTTATGTTTCTGTTACATATTTATTTCCCCTTTTTCCTCAGGTTTCATGTTCAAGTCAGGTATCAATAGAATGTCTCCCAATGCCAACACCGGGACAATCATGTGCAGATCTTGTCTAGCAAGACAAAAAGTCAGGTCAATCAGGATAACAATTCAATATTGTTGGCATCGGTAGCTATTACAGGTATATGCAATATAGCTATAGCAATAGCAAGATAACGTGTAGCGCATATATCAGGTATTGTGTATTAAACAGGTGAAGTATTCAATTGTATAACAAATCATAATAAAAGCAAGAATATAATGGTCATGGTTATCTAGCTATAATGAAATTGATATATTCATTATTACTTGTTTAAATATATATCTAACCATATTTGTAATAACGTTTTATGATTATATAAATTAAATTGTATAAATTAAACCATATTAAGTCCATTTATATATGTAACTTCGCATAATTTTATCACTTGTAACTACACATGTGATAGTATTAATAAATGATAAAATACGGATTATCTCTATAAAATTGTATATTGAAAATAATTTGCAAAATTATAAATATATGTATATTATATATATATATATATGCTGGTATAGGTAAAACTAGCATGTTGCAAATTAGAAACTTGCCTCGATCAATAAAATTACAATGACAAATACGGATACCTATGTGACGAACACCGAACGATGACAACGATGTAAACACGACGCAAGAAAGTCTCGGCCTGAACTTGGGCAACTACGATGATGGGACAGTGTTGGGGGTTGGCTGTTTGTCGAGAGAAACTGCAGAGAGCTTGGTTAGAGATCAGCGATGGCGATGCTTGATGGTTCGACGAAAAGGAGAGAAAGAAACGCAGGCGATGGGATCGGCTTGGATTTGGATTGCAGCCGAGAATCGAAACGACGATGGCGATGAAGGCGGTGAAAAGATGGCTGGAGTTTTGGGTTGAGGGATGATGGGTGCTGGGGTTCAGGCGAGGTGAAGTCGGGTTGTGAGGGGGTGGTCGAAGTGCTCGGTGTTGGAGACATGGAAGATAATGATGACGATGGAGCCGATGGCGTGGTCATGGAAGGAGACGTGGGTTAATCGGCAGCGATTGGGGATGAGGGTACGAGGGAGACGACGGTGAGGTGAGGACGGAGAGATGGGTGCATGGCTAGAGGCGTCGGAGGTGAAGCCGGAGGTATTAGAGTTGGGGAAAATGAAGAGGAAGATAACAAAAAAGAGAAGTCGGGGTTTGGGGCGCGGCGGCGACGACGAGAGGAGAAAGGGGTTCGGTGATGGTGGCGTGGGTTAGGGCTCGAGAACAAAGACGAGGGAGGTGGGGAGAGATAACAGAGAGAGGGGGGAAGTTTTGTTTTATAATAAAAAAATATATAAAGTGTGTGTGTGTGTGTGTGTGTGTGTGTGTGTGTGTGTGTGTGTGTGTGTATAGTATTGTATATATTAAGTTATTTATTATACTATAGTTTAACATAACTAATAGTATATAGATAATATCAAATTTCGTTCCGTCTCTACCAAAAACTCACTGAAAATATATTTTCGAAAATAATATATATATATATATATATATATATATATATATATATATATACGTAACCTTTTTAACCATACTGCAAGAATGTTATTTAGATAACTTAAACCCTTTATTTAAGATCTAAAAAGATTTAAATATATATAAATCTAAGAAATATTTGGTATTTAGATTATATGATATATATCTGGTATCTAGATTATATGATAAATATCAATATAGAATATAAGATACTGGAATAACCAGATAAAAGTTAATATAATTATCTCTAACATGTGGCTACCAGAAGATATATGATGATTTAGATATTTTATATGTGTGTGTGTTATATATAGTAGATTCACATAAATTCGGTTTACTAATAAATATTAAATAAAAAATATATAACATAGCTCCATAATGGGTTATACACATGCGGGTCAGGTCGAATAACCCCTTCTACTATTCAAAACAATCACAACCCAAAGAAATAAATAAAAATATAAAGCAATACTAATTAATATCGTATGAACGTACTAGGATGTTACATAACACCCAACTACAAAAGAATTTCGTCCTAAAAATTCACGAAATAGGAAAAGACAAGAACAATAAAGATACGGATCTAAGAAAAGAGATGTGGAAACTTTTGTCGAATCCCGTCTTCATATTCTCAAGTAGATTCTTGTTTCCCCCAATCAGAGCAAAACTCTGTTTTGAATTTCAAAATTCAAAAATCGAAGCAACGCTTCAGATCCCGTGCGCTGCGCACTGCGCGCCACGTGTCAAAAGCAGACACGCCAGCGCCAGGAGCGCTGCGCCCTAGGCAGTGCACCCCCAATCAAAGCAAAGCTCTGCTTTAAAATTCAAAATAAAATTGAAGCAACGCTTCAGATGTTGCGCTCTACGCTGCGCGCTACATGTCAAACAAGGTGCGCTAGCGCAGTTGCGCTGCTCAAACAAGGTGCGCTAGCACAGTTGTGCTGCACTCTGCGCTGCGCGCCACGTGTAAAACATGTGTGCGCTATCACAGTTGCGCTGCGCTCTGCACTGCGCGCCACGTGGCGAACGTAGGTGCACTCGCGCCAAGTGCGCCAGCGCTGGAATTAAAAGAATTCCCCACCGTTAGATCAAAAAATCTAATAAATTATTAATTAATCAGAATTAAAATTCTGTTATGGAAAGATTTTCCAATCTTATTAAAACAAGAAGATTATCTTCTGTAAAACAGAAGCATTAGGATCAAGATCCAACGGTGGGAAATATTCCCAAATCAATCAGAGAAAGATCTTTTCAACTAATTTAACAAATCAATTGGCCCTATATAAAGGCCCCAAGACTTTAAGTCTCATATAAAAAAATACCCTCTGCAAGCTTTGAGAAAAAAAGCTAAAAGAGAAAGAAAGGTAAGCCTTTGAAGAAAGAAGAATATTTCTTCATCTTTAAAGGTCAAGAATTAATTCTTGAACAACAGAAATGAAATCATCTCGTAAAAAGAAGAAAGATCTTCTAAAAAGATCTTAGATCTATAAACAAGACCAAAGTCTTTGATTAAACATAAAGGATTTAAAAATCTAATCATAAAAATATAAAAAAAAAAAGAAGTATTTTACTTCATTCACAGATCTTTTGATCTATAAAGGCAGAGCCTTTTAATAAAAAATAAGAACTCTGGTTCTTGGATCTTGAGGCAAGGCCTCTTTTGAAGAACATAAACTTGTTCTTTGATCTTAAATTTAATCTGATGCACTTTGCGCTACTGGAAAGTGCTTTGCACTCATGAAATGCGCCATTGCGCTCCTTGGACCGGCGCTCAGCGCCAAAATATGCCACGTGTCAACCACAAACACAGCTTGCGCTTTGCGCTCCTGAAAACAGCGCACTGCGCTCTTGGGTTGGCGCTCAGCACCAAGCGCGCCACGTGTCACTCACTGGCGCACCCACAAACCAGCGCAGCGTGCTCATAAATTAAAAGCGCAGTGTGCTACCAAACCAGCGCTTAGCGCTAAGCGACACGTGTCACCTTCATGTGCGCTAGCGCAACACGCTCTTTAATTGGCGCAAAGCGCCTGATGCGCCACGTGGCGCGCTGTCAGAACATACTTTGTTCCTAATAAATGCTATGCACTTAATACCAGACAAAATATCAGAGCCCAATGCTTGGCATTTTTTAAAGGGCAGAGCCCAAACAAAGGTATAACAGGCAGAATAAAAATAAAATTTTAAACATTTTTTAAACTGGACTTAGCCCAATTCTGGCCATAAGTCCTCAATTTAAATTGAACTGAGCTCATCTGCTCTTCCAATCAATTTACACCCGGTTCGAGGGTACATCTCTTTACTCCTCTGATATCTGTCATTGTAATTCTTCAACGTCGTCAGAGAAGTGACGGGTCCCGACAACCACACATTGCTACGGACTGTGGGGTCCTTAAACTCATGGACTATGATGTCCTTAACCTCGACCGTGATGTCTTAAAACTAATATCGGACTGTGGAGTCCTTAAATCCACGGACTATGACGTCCTTAACCTTGACCGTGATATCTTAAAACTAATATCGGACTGTGGAGTCCTTAAATCCACGGACTATGACGTCCTTAACCTCGACCGCGATGTCTTAAAACTAACACCGGACTGTGAGGTCCTTAAACTCACGGACTATGATGTCCTTAACCTCGACCGCAATGTCTTAAAACTAACATTGGACCGTAATGTCCTTAAACTAATTATCGACCGCAATGTCATTAAATTAAACAATAGAACCCAATTGCTCTCTTGTCGGATCTAAACGATCTCGTTAAGTCGATCTTCTAAAATTAGACTAACGTGTCCTTAACAAACGTTTAAGTTGATCTTAGCCTCAAATAAGGCTAACGTATCCTTAAACACAACCCCCCCCAAACCCAAATCTAAGAAAGATACGGATTTGGACTAGTCCACGCCCTACGGGCGACAACATAACTTAGTCTCCGTATACAATCCACGGGCAACCAAACACAAAACAAACACCCACGACACAAAGTGACCATCTGGAGAAGGAGAAAGTTGTTACCGCGATGCGGTAGCGTAATTAACTGCAAGGGCTTGCGCCTGCAGGGAAGAGCGTCCCTACAATCAAAAACCCCTCAAGTGAGGGGGAATCTGACGAAGTCTGCTACATCGGCCGCATCCCTCTAAACCTTCGATATATGATGCCATAAATCAACTTGGCATTTTCGGAGAGGTGGACGGATAGCACCAATTAGCATCTGCCCCGAATTTCAGGCAAGACGGACCTTCGCGGTCGCGTCTCCGTGATTCGGAGGGAAACAGATTCTGGCACGCCCGGTGGGACCTTTTCCTCTTTCCACTCCACACTTCGTGTGTCGTGTTCGCGAACCAATTGCGGTTTGCTAATGGTTGCCCTTGGGTTTCAAGGTACTAAAATTTGGCGTTTGCTTGTGCAGAAAGCAAAGGATCAATGGCGTTCACCTGCTCAAAGTGTTCCACATGCAACTGCAACCCACGTCCTGCCTCAACTGGGGGCATAACCTACGGGCCCCAAGCGGCTTCCCTGTTCACGATGCCCGTGGAACAGGTCACTCAAGCCACCACAGGGCTGTTTTTCGGGACCATGCTCCCGCCAACGAGCTTCACCGCTCCTATGCCAACACCGGAAGCTCCCAAGAAGTCGGTCTTCGATCGGCTTATAGCTACTGCGGCCCCTCTCAACGGGTTGTCCAGCTCCAGCTCCTCGGTCTTCGCCAGACTGGGCCAAAATTCCTGTGGGCCCACAATGAAGCTTGCAATCCCAGAGAAGGTTGTTCCGGAAAGGGTAGCCATCCCTGCTGCTGAAGTCGTCAAGGCGGCTTCTCCTGCAAAGGGGTCGGTCTTTACAAGACTGACCGTCCTAACTCCCACTCCCGCTCCTGCTACTCAAAGGGCATCAGTCTTCGACATGCTGACGCCAGCAACAGCCCCTCACCTGAACAGGGGGCAAGACAAGACCATCCCCGTCACCGAGCCAACTCCGCTCAACACACTCGACGTCGCTACTGGCGCCGAGTGAGGAAGGCCGGAGGCAACTCCCTTTCTGGGCTAACTCCACCAGCCCCAACGGCGGAAATTAATGCTGCTGTTCCAACCGGGAACAGCTTCGAACTGCTGAATAAGGTGCGTAGGAATTCTCCTACCGCCATACTGAAAAGATCTCCTCCTCCGGTGGAGAATGTTGCAGAAGCAAAGCCAGAACAGTTCCCTCAGCGGCTGTCCTCCAAGATCTACAAAGTCTGGCGGCAGGTCCGGAACTCAGTGGTTGATCAAGATTACTCCCGCCAGCAGAAGAAGCTGAATATCCAATAGGAAGAAAGCCGTCCTTCTAAGCCACGAAAAGCTATCTGAGTGCCCACTATAACGGCCCCCTCAACTTCGACTACTCATAAGAAGAGGAGGCCAGAGAAAGCGCCTGTAAACGTGGCAGACCGCAAGAACACCGAGCCCAAACGCCCTAAGTCTGGGGGCATGGTGGTACATACTGTTTACATGGCATCCGGAAAAGAAGATAGTCGCGCTTCGACTGGCCACCGACCGCTCACCCGATCCATCATAAGGGCTCAGGAACAGCAACAGCAGAAACTTCAGGAGATGCTGACTGCCATGGCCGCACTCACCGGGCCAAAAGAAAGCCCGGAGGCGTCATCGGAACAACGTCACGAACACGAGACTGATGCTGAATTCTTTCGGAGAATGCTCGAAAAGAGGGACAAGGAGGCTGCGGAACAAGCGGCCAATATAAAGCAAATGGCTCTTCTGTTCCAAGACATGGTGGGTATGATGATCCAGCAGGACCCTCCAGCAGAAGATCCTCTGATTATCCTCGAAGACGACCGAGGAGAAACATCAAATCCACCTCCAGCTCTTTCAACAGCCAAAGAGGAAACTATCTCCAAAGCTGCCCTGGATGATTATATTGCTCAACAAATACGAGTTCACCAGGCAAATGAAGCGGCTGGCCAGGTCGTGAAGACTGGGCGACCATATCCGGGCTGGTATGACCAGATAAAATACCCGCCGGGATACACGATCCCGAAATTCCACATGTACAAGGGGACGGGCAATCCATACCAGCACGTCGCCCAGTTCAGAGCTCTGTGCGGCAACACCGGGGGCGATGATAAGCTTTTGCTTCGCCAATTCGTCGGCAGCTTATCAGAGACGGCGTTTGAATGGTACTCCGAACTACCAAACGACTCCGTCAAAACTTTCGCAGAAATGGAGTTATTGTTCACCCAGCGATTTGCGAGCGCAAGTGAACGCACCCCAATAACGGCATTGATCAATGCCACGGTGAAGCCAGGGGAGACATGGGGTCAGTATGCAATACGGTGGCGGAATCTATGGTCGAAGTGCGAGCAGCGCATCGAAGAAGCGCCTGGGGTAGGCATGTTCGTGGGCACTCTAGACCCTCATGCAACTATTTCACAGTTCATGATGTTCTTCAAACCGACTACGTTCCAAGCTTTAATCGACAAGCTGGCCTAGATGGACCAGATGGGTCACAGACCGTCTCCTCCGAAGCCGGACTCCCGCAACGAAAAGGGCAAAGGGAAAGCAACCTTCGTCGCCAACGCTCGACAACAACCGAGTGGCCCGAAAGCGGTTGTTCGCCAAAGCAACAAGCGGCAATCCCTCGATGAGAAGCTGAGACGTCCTTACTCGTTTTCCCGAGATAAAACAAGGAGAATGTTCGAACTGGCAATGCGCAATGGGCTCATTACTCTACCAGAGTCGGGACACCCATTGCAACCGAACGACGTCGACGATCCCAATTACTGCTCCTACCATCGAGTATTGGTCCATCCACTCGAAGATTGCTACGTCTTCAAAAATTAGGTTGAAGACCGATACCAGTAAGGCAAATTCCCGTTGTCTGAAAATTGGAAGGTGAACCCGCCACAATCATATGCTCCGAAAAGATGGACATGCCGGGGGCATCGTGCTCATTTATAGAGAAAGCCCCGTGGACCGAAAAGTCCGTAAACTAGAAATTCGCCTCAAATACGGCAACAACAGACCGCAATATCCTAAAATTTGCAAAGGACCGAAATGTCCCTAACTAACAACGGACCGCAATGTCCTAAAACTTGCAAATGACCGAAACGTCGTTAAACTACTACCAACGCGCGGCATTCTCAGGCTGACGTGGTAAAAAAAAAGAAAAAAAAGAAAAAAAACGGTACGTCCATAAGCAAAATGGGCACGGATGAAAACCCGAAAGAGCTCCGTGAGTAAAAACAGCAAGGCTACCGGCGAGTTTTGTGAAAACCCGAAAGGGCGCAGCCTCGTTAAAATATAAAAAAAGAAAAGAGAAAAGAAAAAGAAACCGGTATGTCCATAAGCAAAATGGGCACGGATGAAACCCCGAAAGGGCTCCGTGAGTAAAAAACAGCAGGGCTGCCGGCGAGTTTTGTGAAAACCCGAAAGGGCGCAATCTCGTTAAAAGACACTTGCAAGGACCTCTCGACTTTGTAAAGAGAGAACACCTGCGTGAGATCCTTACGACTCACAAGGGAACAACACACTTAGGGATATCCACGATTCCTAAGGAGAAATTACACTTGCGAGATCCTCACGACTCGTAAGAAGAACCCTCTTATGAGACCCTCACGGCTTATAAGATTTGAAAGTCTTAAGCTACAGGGATCTAAACCTGTTCTTAAGCAGCCTCCACAACCTCCGATGCTGCCTTACAAGCGGCTCAATGCCGACCCTTGTATACAATCCACGGGCACGAATAAACATTTCCTTAACAAGGTCCCATCCGTGACTAGGGATATGTCTACACGGTGAATAGCCCTTTTAAGTCCTCTCGACTTAAAAAGAGAAAATACTCTTATAAGATCCTTACGACTTATAAGAGACCATGCACTTAGGAATCCTCACGATCCCTAAGGAGAAAACGCACCTACGAGATCCTCACAACTCGCAGGGAGAAATTCTTTATTAGACCCTTACAGCTCATGAAGTCAAAAGCCTTAGTCGACAGGACCCTAACCCTGTTCGCTAAGCTACCTTTGTTCGACATCGACAGAGGCAAATGATGATTCGCTCCTGGCAATATCCCAGTTGTAGTGATACTGATGCTGAAATCGGTGTCTAATTCCAAGCTTGCAGCGAAAAGCCAGCGAGCTACACATGCATACGAAATAGCCGAAATGATGGGGCAGCTTGCAAACAAAATCAGCAAGTAAAAATGTATGCATGCAAAATAGCCGAAATGATTGAGCAACTCGCAATAAAAAAATAGCGAGTAAAAATAGAATAAATAGCCGAATGATCGGGCACCGTGAGAAATAGCCGAAATGATTGGGCAATTGCGACTTTGCGATATAAAAGCTGAAATGATAGAGCATCGCGGAAGAAATAAAAAAATATATATGAATAAAATTTTTGCCCTACAGGTGATATCACATCAATCCCTGTATACAATTCAGGGGAACAAACAAAGAGGGAACCATAGCTTCCCACCAGGCTCCGTCAGAAAGCGAAGGCAAATCTCGACGGTCCACAGACGGCCTGGAGATCACCAACGGCATTTCTCCTTACTCTAATAGGATGCAAACAAGACGTCAACAAGCGACCCCAATGTCAAAATAAATCGGAGCCATGGGAAAGACCCCAGTTCCAAGTCTCGACGGTTCAAAAACAACCTAGAGACCACCTCGACGGTCGTCTCGATACAGCAGACGCGATGTCACCCCAGCGCTCTTCCTCTAATAAGAGGCAGACGCGACACCAACAACGGAGCCATGGCAAAGTCCCTAGTTCCAAGCCTCGACGGTTCACCAACAACCTAGAGACAACCGCGACACTCGTCTCGATACAGCAGACGCAATGTCAACAACGGCATTCCTTCGCAGTCCATTTGGATGCAGACGCAACTTCAACAAACGGAGCCACGGCAAAGTCCTTAGTTCCAAGACTCTACACTCTACAGACAACCTAGAGTCAACCAATGACCTCTCCGCCGGATCAACGCTCCGTCTCGGAAACAAGTCAACCGACTCCGAGGAAATCAGTATCCTTGGCAAAAACCTCGATTCAGGGAAATCAGCGTCCTTGACGAGAGCACTTCGATTCGCATCGACCCGCAGAGAAATCAGTGTCTTTGCAGGAATACCTCGATTCGTTTCTGTAGGGTGTTTTTCGTCACCCCATTGAGATGGGAATACGCGCGCTCTTGTCAGGCGTACTACAGATTTCCCCTGCCTAGGGTAGGCCGGGGTTTATTGATTGTGGGGATCCGAATCTCCGGCAGCCGCGGACTAAGCTGCCGTTAATTACCCCTCGCCTTTGGGGCGAGGGAACCTCCGATGGTTAAACTGGTCATGCGAACTCAATGTGCAGTGTACGTGTGTTTTGTTTTGGAGGGGGCTTGGGTATATCGGGAGCCACGCAGAGTTTTTACGGGGGTCCCGCTACCCGGATAGCGGGCTGCGGGGCAGTGCCCCGTTAGAAATTTTTTTCTAACAGGGACAGTGTCGTGGAGTATGTGTGTGTGTGCATATGTATACATATGTATATGTATATGTATGTACATAAAAAGAGGGGGAAAAGGCATCCAAGGGATGCGTGGGGCCAGCGCCTTGAGCGCTGTGCGCTTAGGTGCTGTACGCTCAGGCGCAAGCGCGCCACGTGTCGACACGTGGGCGTTTTGCGCATGAGCGTTGGGCGCTCGAGCGCAAGCGCGCCACGTGTCGGCACGTGGGCGCCTTGTGCTTGGGCGCAAGTGCTGGAGCGCAAGCGCTCCACGTGTCGGCATGTGGGCGCCTTGCGCTCGGGCGCGGAGCGCTGGAGCGCAAGCGTGCCACGTGTCAACACGTGGACGCCTTGCGCTCGGGCGCAATCCGCTGGAGCGCAAGCGCGCCACGTGTCGGCACGTGGATGTCTTGAGCTCGGGCGCGGAGCGCTGGAGCGCAAGCGCGCCACGTGTCGGCACGTGGATGCCTTGCGCTAGAGCACAAGCGCGCCACGTGTCGGTACGTGGGCGCCTTGCGCTCGGGCGCAGTCCGCTGGAGCGCAAGCGCGCCACGTGTCGGCACGTGGGCGCCTTGCGCTCGGGCGCAGTCTGCTGGAGCGCAAGCGCGCCACGTGTCGGCACGTGGGCGCCTTGTGCTCGAGCGCAGTGCGCTTGAGCGCAAGCGTGCCATGTGTCGGCACGTGGGCGCCTTGCGCTCGAGCGCAGTGTGCTGGGGCGCAAGCGCGCCACGTGTCGGCACGTGGGCGCTTTGTGCTCGAGCGCAGGGCGCTGGGGCGCAAGCGTGCCACGTGTCGGCACGTGGGCGCTTAGCGCTCGAGCGCTTTGGCGCCGGCGAGAAAAGTGGGGCTTTTAGTCCCAGAACCAGAAGCCATGCTTCAGAAAGGAAATGTCTATATATGGAGTTAAACTCCTAGGATGTTTTGAAGCTGATGAAGGGCTTCTCCCCTTAAGCCCTAGTTCTTCTCCAAAGTGGGGTTTCTGGAGATGGGTCTCCTTCTTCTTCCTTTGTTAGCCGGATCTTGAAGATCAAGAAATATGAGATTCTAAAAATCTCTCCTTTCTGAAATCTGATGGCAGATCTGAGTTCCCCTTTGTGGGTTTTGTGGTGAAACTTTGTTTAGTTTTATAAAAAAAAAAAGCTAAGCTCTTGATTTATTTGGAAAATGAAAAGGAAGAGAAAGAACTTGGAAAAGAGAGAGTGGAGGCACAAACCCTAGTTTTTTGAGGGAATGAAAAAGTGTTCTTCTTTATTCATCATCATGTTGCCTTATATAGGCTTACATATTTACATATAGCCCCTTGGGCTTTACAAAATGGCATTTGCCCATCCCATGGCTCATGTGCCATTTCTTTTTGCACATAAGTCATGGGCTTTACAAAAATTTGGCTTTATGCCCATTTTGCATACATTCATGCATAAAAAATTACAGAAAAATTATTTATTACATGATCTATATTTTGGCATGGAGGAGGCTGGCCGCGGGCTCGACTTGGGCATGGGCCCGCTTGACCTGGGCTTGGGCCCACCTGGCTTGGGGTTGACCTTGACTTTGACTCGGTCAACCGGGGGTGCAAATTTTGACCCCAACAGTTTCAACTCCGAGAAAATCAGTGTCCTTGGCGACCTTCTCGATCTAGGGAAATCAGTGTCCTTGACGAGAGCACCTCGATTCGCGTCGACCCGTAAAGAAATCAGCGTCTTTGCAGGAATACCTCGATTCATTTCAACTCCGAGGAAATCAGTGTCCTTGGCGACCTTCTCGATCTAGGGAAATCAGCGCCCTTAACGAGAGCACCTCGATTCGCGTCGACCCGCAAAGAAATCAGCGTCTTTGCAGGAATACCTCGATTCGTTTCAACTCCGAGGAAATCAGTATCCTTGGCAAAAACCTCGATTCAGGGAAATCAGCGTCCTTGACGAGAGCACCTCGATTCGCGTCGACCCGCAAAGAAATCAGCGTCTTTGCAGGAATACCTCGATTCGTTTCAACTCCGAGGAAATCAGTATCCTTGGCAAAAACCTCGATTCAGGGAAATAAGCATCCTTGATGAGAGCACTTCAATTCGCGTCGACCCGCAGAGAAATCAGCGTCTTTGCAGGAATACCTCGATTCGTTTCAACTCCGAGGAAATCAGCGTCCTTGACGAGAACATCTTGATTCGCGCCGGCCCGCAGAGAAATCAGCGTCTTTGCAGGAATACCTCGATTCGTTTCAACTCCGAGGAAATCAGCGTCCTTGACGAGAACATCTCGATTCGTGCCGGCCCGCAGAGAAATCAGTGTCTCTGCAGGAATACACAACATCAAGTAAAGCGGAACAACGGCAACTCCCAGTTTCACGACTCGGCGATGCACAGATGACCGAGAGTCAAACCCCGACTCCGTGAAATGCGGATAAAGTCAACCCTTCCTGGTCACGTGGAACACGGCAATGACCCCGTGGGAAATGTCCAGAGCGGAGCCTGGTCCTCGCAGAACACGGCAGTGAACCCGTTGGAAGCATCCAGAGCAACTCCTGACTCCGTGAAATGCGGATAAGGACAACTTCACCCATCACTTGCGGGTCCTCACGACTCGTAAGGGAGTAAATTCTCTTGTGAGATCCTTACGACTTTCAAGAGAAAACGCACTTAGGAATCCTCACGATTCTTAAGGAGAAATTACACCTACGGGATCCTCTCGACCGGTAGGGAGAAAATTCTTTACGAGACCCTCACGGCTCATAAAGTTGAAAAGTCTTAGGTGACAGATCATAACCTGTTTTCTAAGCCATCACTGTTCCCCTCCGAATGGCGGCCGAGACATGATGTCTTGCCTGAGATTCGGGGCAGATGCTATATGGTGCTATCCGTCTACCTCTCCGAAGATGCCAAGTTGATTTATGGCACCATGTATCGAAGGTTTAAACGGATGCGTCCGATGTAGCAGACTTCGTCAGATTCCCCCTCGCTTGAGGGGTTTTTGATTGTGGGGACGCTCTTCCCTACAGGCGCAAACCCCTGCAGTTAATTACGCTACCGCATTGCGGTAACCACTTTCTCCTTCTCCAGAAATTTCACTTCGTGTCGTGTGTGTTTATTTTGTGTTTGGTTGCCCGTGGATTGTATACGGAGACTGAGTTATATCGTCACCCGTAGGGCGTGGACTAGTCTAAATCCGTATTATCTTAGATTTGGGTTTGGGGGTTGGGTTTAAGGATACGTTAGCCTCATTTGAGACTAAGATCAACTTAAACGTTTGTTAAGGATACGTTAGTCTAAATTTAGACTAAGATCAACTTAACGGGATCGTTTAGATCCAACAAGAGAGCGATTTAAGGGGAGGCCCTATTGTTTAGTTTAGTGACATTGCGGTTAATAGGTAGTTTAAGGACATTACGGTCCATGGATAGTTTAAGGACATTTCGGTCCAATGTTAGTTTTAAGACGTTGCGGTCAAGGTTAAGGACGTCATAGTCCGTGGATTTAAGGACTCCACAGTCCGATATTAGTTTTAAGACATCACGGTCAAGGTTAAGGACGTCATAGTCCGTTGTTAGTTTTAAGACATTCCGGTCAAGGTTAAGGACGTCATAGTCCGTTGGTTTAAGGACCCTACAGTCCGATGTTAGTTTTAAGACATCCCGGTCAAGGTTAAGGACGTCATAGTCCATGGGTTTAAGGACCCCACAGTTCGTATCAATGTGTGGTCATCGGGACCCGTCACCTCTTTGAAGACGTTGAGGAATTACAACGCCAAGTATCAAAGGAGTGAAGAGATGTACCCTTGAACCAAGGTAGATTAAATAGTCTTTGGCCCAATTTGGGACCAAGACCAATCAATTATGTTATGAGCCCATTGGCCCAGTTAAGTTTGGATTGAGGACTTATGGTCATCTTGGGCTAAGTCCAATCATGTTTGGAATATTGGCTTTCTGTTGGTCCATTGAAGGAGAGGCTTTGCCTCTAGAACTTAGCCAATTGGGCTGAAGCTAGTGTTAAACACTAGAGACCAACAGTGTTGAACACTGGGAATGAGATTGACAAACTGATGTTAAACGCCAAAAGATAATCAGTGTTACATACTAGCAACAAGGCTTTCAAATTAGTGTTAAACACTAAAGCAGGTCAGTGTTAAGCACTGGCCAGAGAGGTTTCAAGTTAGTGTTTAAACACTAAAGCAAATCAGTGTTAAACACTGGAAAGAGAGATTCTAAATTAATGTTAATCAGTATTAAACACTGGTAACAGAAATTTAATTTAGTATTAAACACTAAGAAATTTAGTGTTAAACACTGCAAAGAGAGTTTTTTCAATTAGTGTTAAACACTAAAGCAAATCAGTGTTAAACACTGGATACAGAGGTTTCAATTTAGTGTTAAACACTAAGGCAAGAGGGGTCACGTGGTAGCACGTGAGAGCGCCCTCTCTCTCTTTATTTGTTCTGCCGAGAGTATTGAGTACTTTGGAGCATCACGTGCCGTCACGTGATGGGCATTTAAGTGTTCGTCTGTTAGAGCTTCTGCCAGGGGTCACGTGGGGCACGTGAGGCGTTGCCTCAAAACCCTTCTCTGTGGATCTTTTTCAGGGGTCACGTGGGGCACGTGAGGCGTTGCCTCAAAGTTCTTCTTTATGGATCTTTTACAGGGGTCACGTGGAGCACGTGAGGCGTTGCCTCAAAATTCTTCTTTATGGATCTTTACAGGGGTCACATGGAGCACGTGACCCTGTTTCTTTGCCTGTTTGAAGATGTGTTTATCTTTTTAAGAATTAAATTCTTCATGGGGTTAAACCCTAGCAATAAACTTTAGAGGAATTAAATTCCTGTTTTCTTCTGAAGGATTATATTCTTAGATAGAGTTGAACTCTAACTTGTCTTCTGTAAGAATTGAATTCCCATACATGTGAGGAATTAGGTTCTTCTAAGGGAATTAAATTCCTGTTATTTTGACAGATTTGAGTTCTTAACTAGGGTTAAACCCTGGTTCTGTTCATTTTGAAGGAATTAAATTCCTATAACATAGGGTTAAACCCTAATTTTATTTTAAAGGAATTAAATTCCTATAGTTCTATGAGAATTAAATTCTCAAACTTCCATTCCCTCCCTATGCTTTGGATCTGCATGGCAGGATCTCAACCCAATGAGAATTAAATTCTCAATTCATGGGAGATGTGCACTTTGCAGATCCTCCACTAAAAAGAGAACTAAGTTCTTCTTTTTAATATAAGAGTTAAACTCTTTTGAGAATTAAATTCTCTTTTTTAAAAGCCTTCCCTTTCTTACCTAGGGTTTTCTTTTGCAGAAGATCAAATTCTTCCAAAGTCTCAAGGCTCTATTTCTTTTTCTCTCTATGTCTCTGTATATAGATCTCTCTCTCTCTCCCTCTCTCTCTTTTCTGGCTCCTATTTATAGGAGAAGGAGCAGAATCAATTAGTTTTGGTGAATCATTCATTGAGGAATTTGATTTGTATTCGTTAGAGATTTGATTTGCATTCATCATTCATTTGGACCTTTGGATTATTAGGTGAATTTTATTCACCATTGGATTTTAAATCCAAAGATATTCCTTTGTTATTTCGGTTAGATTTTAAGGGGAAATCTTTCCAAGTTCAAGATTTTTCCATAGATGGGTGATATTTAATCACCTTTAAATCTTTAATCCAATCGGTTCCAAATAATCATTCTCCTTTGGAAAGATTTGAATGATGTTCAGAATTTAATTCTGTTAAATAGATAGGCTTTGAAAGCCGGTCACGTGTGGCCACGTGACTCGAGCTTTCTTCTTCTTTCTACGCTCTGTCTTTTAGCCGCTGTTCAACCATCACGTGCCAACACGTGACCTCTGGTCACGTGTGAGCACGTGACCCTTTCTGGAGCCTTTTCTTTGATTTAATCAAGGAGCCGAATCCTCCTTTGCCGCTGCTTTTAATTGTCACGTGCCAACACGTGACTGCTGGTCACGTGCTAGCACGTGATGCCTCCTCCGTAAACTTTCCTGATTTTAAATCAGGAAACAATCACCAATCTACAAAAAATCCAAAATTGACAGTTATACGCTATCTACAGATTGCACTTGCTAAAATCACATTACAACAACACAGCAAGGAGAAGAAAGCAACAGTATAACAAAAAGAATGTCTTTATTCATGAAACTCAATTGAATACAAGATACATCGAATAAAAAATAGATACATATTATTCATAGATTACAAGTGTATGATACAAAGACAGCTACTGAGAAGGAAGCATTTTCAACAAGTCCGCAAGCTGCTATCGCGCTTCTTTCAGTGCCTTCTCATGATCAGCTGCCGCGGCTAGCTCCGCTTCGATTCGAGTCCTTTGCTGCAAGCATGATGAAATCTTCTCATCAATTTCCCACTGGGCAGCTTCGCGACTCTGCGTAACCCGCTCGATAGAGTCGAGCTTTCGTCTCAATACAAGCCCGTCCAAGATACATTGCTGCAAGGTGTCAAAGACGGCTCTCAGTTGTGCAACGTTCACCTTGACCTGGGCACACAACTGGATAGACTCGGCGGAAGCCTCTTCGCATTCCTTCCACCTGAAAGTCGCTTCTTGTTCGAAATGGCAGAGGAAGGACGCACTCTGCTCATCCCATGCGGCCCACTGTGAGTTCAAAGCCTGAGTCTCAGGGGCAAGACGCATAAGTTCAAGTTGATGCAGACAGGCTTCGATCTTCCTGCAGTAACTAACCCAAGACTCGACAACGCCTTCATTATGGAAATTTACAAGCGTCGCCAGTATCAGATGACCACGGCAGCGAAATCTGCGGCAGATGTAGGAGCTTCCGCGTCAAGCTCCTCGATGTATTCGCTCAACATGCGCAGACTCGTCACAGCACCCTTTGAGGATGGACATCTGGAGAAGGGACCAGCCGGCATCATAAGGCGAGATTCGAAAGAGGCCAGAGTCGAAGCAACTGCTGCAAAACAAGTCACAATCAGATGACGGATCTAGAAATATAAGAGATTCATGAACAATGGAATTTACTATACCAGCTGCAGCAGTTGGCAAAGCCGGGAGGACCGGTGGCGCAACTGATCTCACATCTCCTCCTTCAATCTGTAGCACTGCAATCAGGGAAAAGAAGAATCAGAAATAATTTCATTATCGGTAAAAGAAAGAGCATTAATTGAAAGCTATATTCACCAGCGCCACTGGATGAAGCAATCTCCGACGGGAAGGAGAAGTGGGGATGCAGCACCTGGTACAGGTGGTCAAAAAGGACTCCTGAAAAACGCGATAACGCAACGTCAGTACATGAATTATACGCCTGAGGGATAAGACTAATGGGTTACAAATCCATACCTTCCAGCATTTGCGACGGTGCGAGAGAAGGCAGAGAGGTGGTCACCGTCAGGGCGGTAACTGACGGCGCTGACTCGAGTAGCTTGATTCCAGCACCAGCCGTGCCTGCATTAGAAGCAAGATAAACTTTATTAGGAAAGATTGCAGAATAAAAAGAAGGGCGGTGACCCAAAGTTAACCTGATGAGTCGCCAGCCGGAGCCGTGACGAGGGCGTCACTTGATGCAACGGTGGCGTTTCCCACCTCCATTGGGGTGGTCTCACCTCCTGTCGCCTCGTCCCGTGACTCCACGAGAGCCGTCGTCACACTCGCGACACCGGGAGACGACAAAAAACCGAAGGCGGGAAGGGCGATGATCGGAGCAGTGCCTGACTCTTGAGAAAGAGCGGCCACCTCAGACCCAGCAATTGTACCTGTTTCGCTCGCCACCACCTCGGGCTCAGTGATTGTAACCGTCTCATTCACCGCCGCTTTGGGCTCCACCGTGGTAGCCATCTCGTCGGCCACTACCTCGAGCCTGGCAATTGCGGCCACGTCATCTGTCGCCGCCCCGGGTTCGGGAATAGTAGCTACCTCCTCCACCGCTCCCTCAGGCTCGGTGGTCGCTGCCATTTCTTCGGGAAGACTCGACCCTACAGGACAAGATATATAAGAACTGATAGTTTAAAACTTTGACAACGAAGCCTCAAAACATATTACTTGGGGTTGATTTACCGTTGGCTTCCCGAGCCACACGTGCCGCCCGTCTATGAGCAGTAGACAAGGCAACCGGGAACTCCTCTGAAGGAGTAGCAGCGGGAGAAACGGCGCTTGAACCTGCTCCCGCAGCCAAAGCAGCACTACGCTCCCTTGCTGCGTGCCTCAGGTGCTTCCTTTCCTCCCGGGCCGTCAAAACAGACCTTTTAGAAGCCTCCTTCAGCAAGGCGTCGTCGTCTGCATCCAGGGTTACCTCTGGAGCCGTCAAGGCCTCCGTCATCGGTTGTTTAAGTAAGGCCTCTTTCGGCAGTACCGAAGAGGCCGGGACTTCGATAGTTGGCCCGAGAAGAACTTCCGCATCAGCTTGCGGGATCGGCATCGTGGTCCCTGCGATAAGACAAAGAAAGGGTCAGATCATTCATAAGAGACAGAAGCAGAAACATGGCGAACCGAAATGTATCGAGGCCTAAGGATGCTCGAAGTTGTTCCTCTTCCTCAAAAGTTTTGAGAGAGACAGCGAGAGTTTCTTCGGTGGAAATGCCTATTAAAGAAGGAAAAACGTTAGTCGAAAAAAAAACAACGATAGAGATATGATACGATGGCGACAAATACAACTAATGACTACCTGAGCGCGCGAGGTTAGCCAACCACTCTTCGCGTCTTGCCAATCGCTCGGAAGCTGCGATGGCGGCCGCCAGATTAGTGTCATCTGGTGGCATAAATAGGCCCGCATTTGTCCCGTACTCGTTCAAGCCCTCACTATAAGGAGCATAAGGCTCCTGACTAAGTACGACATCGGCAGAGAAGAGCGACTTCTTTTTCCTCTTCGGTGAGCGAGCTCCGGTCATAGCCAGCACCAGCTTGCGTTTCGTAGGCACCTTGGGACGGCGAGTCCCGATATCCGAGCCCACGTCAGGTTCGGGTGAAGCTACGGTTACCGTCTCCACGGGAGCACAGGGCACCGATGGCACGTCCACAGGATCACGGGGAAATCCACGCGTGGGGCTTAGCACATGTGGAGGCTCAGCTGCAGCAGCCTCTCTTAGCGGAGGAGGGACAGCGATCCGTCGCTTCAAAAGGATGTTGCGATCGCTGGCAGAGGGCGCACTCTTACGATCGAGCAGCAACCGCCTCTCTTCCCTGATGACCGCACCCATCGCGTGCTGATACCAGGCCCCGTATACGTTAAGGGCCCTTGGAATGCAACTTGGCTCGCTAATGAAGAAGTGGGAGCCCGTATTTAACATCATAAAGTGATGCAGTGCACTCCGTATTCCCTCTCTGGTGGCAGCAGGTTCTTCCAAAAACGCCTCCAGTGGAACCCCCTGGTTGTAACTCAGCTGCTAAGCAAAATGATGGGGATTATATCTCATAAAAAGCGCCGCATCATTTTGCCTGAATACGAGAAAGCCCGGCCTAATGGAGTATAGGTGAAGAATCTCCCGGGCTTTCAATACGGAGGCCCCATACTTAAAAGAGTCGCGCAATGCCAGCACCGTTTTGGAAGTTTCCTGGCCGATTGTCAGGACTTTGTCCATGAAAGACATACCGGCCCCGACCGTGCGCAGACGAAGAAGCAAGCCCCTAGCCTCCCGCTGAGACGGATTCAAGATAGAAGCGTCGATCAGCCGCATAATTCTCGGGAATTTGCATTTCTCGAAAAACGAGGGTCTTTTATGAATACCAAATACCCCGAGCACGTGCATTTCCATCCATGAAGTAAGGTAGTGCATCGGGAAGTTGGCAGCTTGCACCCCCGGTTCGGTTGTATCCGTCGCCACGCTAAGACCATGGTACAGGTGGGCCAGCCCGGCGATCCCTACAGCCACTTGTATTCCAGCCACCATTCGATGTGCTGGGTAGAAGACGGACGGCCTCATATAGCGAGGGTGCATGGGAAGTGCGAACCAACACAGCCATAACCCTAGAAACCCGAGAAAGAAAGTCTCATCGTCAATGCCCGGAGCGGCGATTTCTGACAGAGAAATGATTGCAGCATCGGGAAGGTAAAAGCCCTTCTGATTATCTTCCAATACTGGTCGACGGTCCAAGCCGAAACCGAAGGGATCGTCGAGCTTGGCAAATTTTTCGCCCCGTTGCGATAAAATCTCCGGACGAAGAAACCGGGCAATGAAGTCCGTCCAACTAACCCCCCGGCCTCCGGATTCCAAGAAGAGGCTCTCGTACATGTTTAGCACCTTGATCAAGCTAGGAAAATGGTGCTGGATGGCGTTCTCCGGCGTTAGGCCCATCACCACCGGCTTGGTGGCAAAAACATATTCATCTGGAGGAAGCAACTCCTCATAGTGCTCCCCCCTAACCGGCAGACCGGAAATCTCAGCAAATTCTTCTAAGGAGATTGAGACTTCTCTGTCCAGTAGAAGAAAGGTATGGGTTGGGATGTTCCATTGCTCCAAGAACTCCTTAATCCACCATGTCGGAGGAGCAGAATATTGGAATATGAAGCCTAAACCGCGGGATATAGGTCGAGCTTCAGCAAGTGCGTTTTCTTCGCCGACAGAATGTACCTGGCCCACTGCAAATACCCGGCCAAATGTCGGGGAGTCAACCCGATGTTGTAAGGTTGTCCCCAAGGGCGCGACTCGCCCTGGCATATGCGCCGCCCCAAAGTATCCAAAGCTGCCGGCAGCTGCATGGGTATGGTGGCAATCGAAGGTTGAAGAAGACCCTCCGAAGTCCAATTAACGACCTCCACGGCATAGTTCACCGGGGGTACATCTGCATACGAGATCGACGAGATCGACTCTGACGGCGTCGCACAAGAGAAGCTTCGACGACCTCTGATTATCTGGTCGTACCACCTACCCCATAAATGAAGGTTTTTGTGTTCCGGGTCATAGTCTCTGATAAGCGCGAGAACCTCCCGGTCCACAGGTGCCTCAGGGAATCCTCCCTCTGAACGAAAAAAACGGGAACGAAAGATCGAAAGACATGTCACTTGCGAGAAAGAACGGAATTCAATTATCAGTGTTATAATTTAATCCCGACGCTCGACACTTTAAAATTTGTACCACACTGCAATGCAGAGGAAAGGGGACCAAAGGGGGACCCACAAAATCCAGATGACAATGCATCAATTAATAAAACAGCCTCATCATTGGATGAGACTGTCAATTAATGAGGAAATCCTCAAAGAATATTCTCATTGAATGAGAATCCCTCGAGAGAAGGAGAAAATCTTCCTTTCAGAGTAAAGCTCTATAACAGAGTGACACTTGTCAAACTCTGGTCATAAGGGAATAAAATTCCTTAAAGAGCCTAGCTCTGTAATGATGATGGAAAATCCATCAAAGATTAATGAAAATTAATTCTTGAGAATTAAAATTTTGGGATCTTAAAGATCCATGAAAAAACTCTTAAGGGTTCTTCATCAAAAGATTAAAAGATCTATATATTGTCAAAAAGAGCAGAGCTCTGATTCATGGGCTAAGAAACCCTAAGAAAAGATCTGTTTAGATCTATGGGTTCATGAGAGCAAGGCTCTGTTTATGAAACCCTAAAGGGGTTTTCTTTAGATCAAAAGATCTATGAAGAGTAAGGCTCTGTTAATGGGTAAAAACCCCAATTTATTAGAATTAATTTAATTTAATTTTACCTAAATTTAGTAGAGTTTTAACTCTTGAAAGTTCTTGAACAAAAGAGCAAAGCTCTGAATAAAATTCTTAAGAAGAAGATGAAAATAATCTGAGGACCAAAAGATCCTATTTATAGGCGCTGAACCGCCTCCTCAACTTCTGAGTTGATCCAAAGGCTCAGATGTTGCCACCGCTGCACTCACGTGTGCGCCATGTGAGCGCAACGGTGGGGGGGCATTTGTTTCCCCCAATCAGAGCAAAACTCTGTTTTGAATTTCAAAATTCAAAAATCGAAGCAACGCTTCAGATCCCGTGTACTGCGCGCTGCGCGCCACGTATCAAAAGCAGACACGCCAGCGTCAGGAGCGCTGCGCTCTAGGAAGCGCACCCCCAATCAGAGCAAAGCTCTGCTTTAAAATTCAAAATAAAATTGAAGCAACGCTTCAGATGCTGCGCTCTGCGCTGCGCGCCACGTGTCAAACAAGGTGCGCCAGCGTAGTTGCGCTGCGCGCCACGTGTCAAACAAGGTGCGCCAGCGCAGTTGCGCTGCACTCTGCGCTGCGCGCCACGTGTAAAACACGTGTGTGCTAGTGCAGTTGCGCTGCGCTCTGTGCTGCGCGCCACGTGGCAAACGTAGGTGCGCTAGCGCCAAGTGCGCCAGCGCTGGAATTAAAAGAATTCCCCACCGTTAGATCAAAAGATCTAATAAATTATTAATTAATCAGAATTAAAATTCTGTTATGGTAAGATTTTCCAATCTTATTGAAACAAGAAGATTATCTTCTGTAAAATAGAAGCCTTAGGATCAAAAATCCAACGGTGGGAAATATTCCCAAATAAATCAGAGAAAGATCTCTTCAACTAATTTAACAAATCAATTGGCCCTATATAAAGGCCCCAAGACTTCAAGTCTCATATAAAAAAAACCCTCTGCAAGTTTTGAGAAAAAAAGTTAAAAGAGAAAGAAAGGCAAGCCTTTGAAGAAAGAAGTCCATTTCTTCATCTTTAAAGGTAAAGAATTAATTCTTGAACAACAGAAATGAAATCATCTCGTAAAAAGAAGAAACATCTTCTAAAAAGATCTTAGATCTATAAAAAAGACCAAAGTCTTTGATTAAACATAAAGGATTTAAAGATCTAATCATAAAAATATTAAAAAAAAAGAAGTATTTTACTTCATTCACAGATCTTTTGATCTATAAAAGCAGAGCCTTTTAATAAAAAACAAGAACTCTAGTTCTTGGATCTTGAGGCAAGGCCTTTTTTGAAGAACATAAACTTGTTATTTGATCTTAAATTTGATCTGATGCGCTTTGCGCTACTGGAAATCGCTTTGCGCTCATGAACTGCGCCTTTGCGCTCCTTGGACCGGCGCTCAGCACCAAAACATGCCACGTGTCAACCACAGACATAGCTTGCGTTTTGCACTCCTGAAAACAGCGCACTGCGCTCTTGGGTTGCGCTCAGTGCCAAGCGCGTCACGTGTCACTCACTGGCGCACCCACAAACCAGTGCAGCGCGCTCATAAATTAAAAGCGCATTGCGCTAACAAACCAGCGCTAAGCGACACGTGTCACCTTCATGTGCGCTAGCGCGACGCGCTCTTTAATTGGCGCAAAGCGCCTGATGCGCCACGTGGCGCGCTGTCAGAACATACTTTATTCCTGATAAATGCTATGCATTTAATACCAGACAAAATATCAGAGCCCAATGCTTGGCATTTTTTAAAGGGCAGAGCCCAAACAAAGGCCTAATAGGCAGAACAAAAATAAAATGTTAAACATTTTTTTAACTGGACTTAGCCTAATTCTGGCCATAAGTCCTCAATTTAAATTGAACTGAGCTCATCTGCTCTTCCAATCAATTTACACCCGGTTCGAGGGTACATCTCTTTACTCCTCTGATATATGTCATTGTAATTCTTCAACGTCGTCAGAGAGGTGACGGGTCCCGACAACCACACATTGCTACGGACTGTGGAGTCCTTAAACTCATGGACTATGATGTCCTTAACCTCGACCGTGATGTCTTAAAACTAATATCGGACTGTGGAGTCCTTAAATCCACGGACTATGACGTCTTTAACCTTGACCGTGATGTCTTAAAACTAATATCGAACTGTGGAGTCCTTAAATCCACGGACTATGACATCCTTAACCTCGACCGCGATGTCTTAAAACTAACACCGGACTGTGAGGTCCTTAAACTCACGGACTATGATGTCCTTAATCTCGACCGCAATGTCTTAAAACTAACATTGGACCGTAATGTCCTTAAACTAATTATCGACCGCAATGTCATTAAACTAAACAATAAAGCCCAATTGCTCTCTTGTCGGATCTAAACGATCCCGTTAAGTCGATCTTAGTCTAAAATTAGACTAATGTGTCCTTAACAAACATTTAAGTTGATCTTAGCCTTAAATAAGGCTAACGTATCCTTAAACACAACCCCCCAAACCCAAATCTAAGAAAGATACGGATTTGGACTAGTCCACGCCCTACGGGGGACAACATAACTTAGTCTCCGTATACAATCCACGGGCAACCAAAAACAAAACAAACACCCACGACACGAAGTGACCATTTGGAGAAGGAGAAAGTTGTTACCGCGATGCGGTAGCGTAATTAACTGCAGGGGCTTGCGCCTGCAGGGAAGAGCGTTCCCACAATCAAAAACCCCTCAAGTGAGTTTGGATCATTTTCTCGGACTGTCCTTCTGTCTGAGAATGATAGGCCGTACTAAACTTCAAGCTAGTACCCAGACTTTCTTGTAGACTCCTCCAAAAATGTGATAGGAACCGGGTGTCACGATCAGAAACAAACTCACTGGTACTCCATGCAATCTCACAATCTCCTATATGTACCTTTCTGCCAACGCCTCCGTTGACTGTCCAACTCGAAATGGTATAAAATGAGCTACTTTGGTCAGTCAATCGACAATCACCCAAACTGCATTATTTCCTTTTAGGCTCCATGGTAAGGCTGTCATGAAATCCATGGTTATATGTTCCACTTCCATTAGGGAGTCGGAAGTGGTTGCAGCAAACCAGCTACCTTTGATGTTCAGCCTTGATTTGCTAACACACCAAGCACCTCGATACATAACGAGCAATCTTTTTTTTCATGCCTTCCTACCAAAAGTGTTGCTGCAAATCTCTATATATTTTCGTGCCTCCTGAATGTATCAAATATGCAGAACTATGAGCCTCCTTCATGACTTCTTCACGAACTTCTCCTTTAGGTACACACAAACGACTTCCATATCTTAATGAACTATCTTCATGAATCAATAAATCCGTTCGAAATCCCGCTTCCACTTGTCCCCTAAATTTCTGTAATCTAGGATCGTACAACTATGCTGCCTTAATACTATCAATCAATGATGACTGTACTTGCAACTGCATCAATTGCCCTGAAGAGTCTGGTAGTACGATTTCCAACTCGAAACTCTGAAAATCTGTTATAATCTCATTCTGTGCAGTCAACATCCATATCGCTGGTAACCGACTTAAAGCATCCGGTACTACATTAACTTTTCCCGGATGGTATTTTATATCATGATCATAGTCGGACATCAGCTCCAACCATATACGTTGTCTCATGTTGAGCTCTTTCTGCATGAACTCGTAATTTAAGCTCTTGTGATCAGTAAACATCTCTACCCTTTCGCCCAATAAGTAGTGTCTCCAAATTTTCAGCGCAAAGATAACTGCTGCTAGCTCTAAATCATGAGTTGGGTAGTTCTTCTCATGAGTTTTCAACTGCCTCGACGCATAAGCTACAATCTTGTCATGCTGCATCAAGACACATCTCAAGCCTTTCCCAGATGCGTCGCTGTGAATAACTAATCCTTCGGAACCATCTGGCACTATTAAAATAGGAACGGTTGTCAATCTTTGCTTCAGCACTTCAAAAGCTGACACACACTTCTCGGTCCAAACAAACGGTACCTCTTATCGTGTTAGGTTGGTCAAAGGTTCTGCTATCCGAGCGAAATTCTCCACAAACCTTCTATAGTATCCAGCAAGTCCGAGGAAACGTCTGATCTCCCTACATCCTTTGAAATTGGCCAATCATAAACAGTTGCAATCTTTTTGGGGTTAACTACAATACCATCACCAGATACAATATGACCCAAGAACTTCACTTCTTCAAGCCAAAACTCACACTCACTCATCAGCAGTGCGATTCTTAAATGTTCTTCATACTCTTCTTTGTTCCTCGAATAGACCAAAATATCATCAATGAATACTACCACGAACTGATCTAGAAATGGTGAAAAGATCCGGTTCATCAAGTCCATAAATATCGCCGGTGCGTTAGTAACTCCAAATGGCATAACTAAATACTCGTAATGCCCAGATCGAGTTCTGAACGTCGTCTTGCAAATGTCGTCTGCTTTCACCCGCACTTAGTGATAACCTGGTTGTAAATCCAACTTTGAGAATACTCTCAGGCCACTAAGTTGAATGAATAATTCGCCTATGCGAGAGATTAGGTACTTATTCTTAATAATCGCCCAATTTAACTCTCGATAGTCAATGCACATCCTCCGCGTGACATCTTTCTTCTTGACTAGAAGAACTAGAGCTCCCCACGGTGAATCGCTGCTGCGAATCCAGCCCTTCTCTAATAATTCGGAAACCTGTCTCTTTACCTCTTCCAGTTCCACCGGTGCCATCGGATAATAAGCCTTTGAAATTGGCCCTGCTCCTGAAATAAGATCAATCGCGAACTTCATATCTCGTTTTGGCGGTAAACCTGAGATGTTCTCGAATACATCCATGAAATCCCGAACCACTACTGGTGCTTCCTCCTTGATTACCTTCATTGATGAAAAAGCAGCACTTGTCGGCTTAGCCCTAAATTCGACTGGCCAGACCGATTTGCTACCCACCATGAATACGAACTCCGGATGTCCGGGAATCTAAAAAATCACTTTCTTCTCCCTACAATCAATGTGAGCATGGAAAATGCCAAGAAAGTCCATTACCAAGATAACATCGTAACTGCCAGCATCTATCACTAAGAAATCCGCAAATAACTTCCATCCGCAAATAACGATCGAACAACCCTTGCATTCACTACTAGATATAATTCTCTCATTCCCCGTGTGTATGTCCCAACAGCTAGATAAGACCGTGTGTGGGATAGAGTGTGCACTAATAAATTTGGACGACATAAAGCAATGAGATGCACCAGAATCGAATAATGTCAATGCGGAAAATCATAAACAAGTAGGATACCTGAAACAACATCGTCTGAAGCTTTGACCTTCTCGGCCGTCAAGGTGAAGGCCCGCCCCTGGTCAGGCCTCTGAGTAATCTGCTTCTTCTGTGCTCTCGGAGCATCACCCTTCAACTGAAATCCCGATGAACAAGTATTAATCTGATTATCAGCAGCTCCGCAAATCAGACACCCCCAAGCCTCATCCGGCACTCCCTCCGAAAATGACCCGGTCGTTGGCAGAAATCATAAATCACATCTTTCTTCTGTGTTGAAACAAAGGTATTTTTCATAGGTATTGTCTCCTGTCTGTTAACTGGAATGTCTCTACGTCCAGGAGCTCTGGTTGGTGCATATGGAGTCTTCCGCACCACAATCTCTTATTGTTGAATACCCTTTACTCTTACCAATAAACTACATTGTTCCCTATCCGCCTTGAGAACTTAAGAGAATGTGGTCAATCCTAACGATATGATGTGTCTCTGAATATCCACATCCAAACTACGCATAAACCACCTTGCCTTATCTGCCTCGTTGGCAACTAAGGGTCTTGCAAATCGACTGAGCCGAGTCCACTCAGCCGCACGTGTATCTACGGATCCGCCATTCTTCTTCAAGCTAATGAACTTCTCTTCCATTTCCTCCCTAGCAGATTGCGAAAAGAACTTCTCTAAGAAACTCCGTGAAAAAGTCGCCCAGCTAAACGGCTTGGTCAGATGGGTCTCCTCAACAAACCACCGCTCGCGAGCGTAATCTACCAACTGAATGCGTACTACATCCACTTTTTTCTCATCTGGAATCTGTGCAGCAAAAAGAAGATTCTCTGTATCCACTAACTATTGCTCTGCTGATAATGGCTCCTCTACTCCTGAAAACGTGGCCGGACCGAGCTTCCTGAAGTCCGCCACGGTGTCCTCACACTGTGTTAGTCTGGGAGCTGCTGCCCTCTCAGCTGCTGTGATAACAGTCTGTTGGGTAGTCCGCGGGCCCTCTTGGAAGGCTTCTCTGCCTGTCATTGGTTCAACTCTGTTTGACGCTTCTAGCTCTCCAGCATATCACGTATGACCCCAAGTATTGCGGCGGCGGCCACACGTCTCTGGTATGCCCGTAAATCTCTTCCTGCCATGATTCTAAATCTAAGAACACTGAAGAGGATTAGCAACGGAACACGATTCAATAAAACAAGAGGTCGATAAACTATAGATTCAAGACTGATAAGGTAGTAGTGTAGCAGGATATGTTCCTAATTCTGAGTTTTCTGGTTAATGTATTGGGTACAATACCCAACTACAAAACAAACCAAACCCAGCTAACCTAAAACCTATGCTCTGATACCAACAAAACTTTGTCACGTCCCGCTTCCCAAAATACGTAAATACAGTACGTAACAAATCCAACCATGCTACCTATGGCGAGAAAATATCCTTCCTTAGTCACATTTGTTGGAGATAGTGCCCACATAGTCAATTATTGGATCGCAGGTACGTGATTGCAATGATTGCGGAGGACCTATACCGGTAGGACAGTCTTACTCGAGATGATAGTATGCTATCTGGTTTGCCTTTATCAGTCGTGTACATGTTCAGGTGACTGATTACATGTTACACTTTGATAGAGCCCTTAGGATCTTGCTTTACTACATACAGTATGATGGCGATCATATACGTGAGAGTTGGGTAGTTTATACGCATATCCTTAATTGTGGTCCCTAGTCGTGGGAGTTTCGAGACAGGGCATCGATACTCCGGAGTAGACTAGTGTATACAGTCGAGACCCCGACAAGGGGCGGTGGCCGGTCTCACAAGCCACTGGTGTCAGTTGGATCACCTAAGATATATACAGGTGCTCATTGGGTTATGAGTACACCGGACAGGACTCGCCGGGAATCTGCTAGTTGGTATTATACATATCGTCAGATAGCAGTTCCCTGGTGACATGTGTACAGGTTAGTTCATTGACCTGAGGTCGTCATTTGTCTCGTGTGAGTTCCCACTGTGCTTTGATTTCTACCCTACCACGGCTCAAAGGAGTCGTGCAAACAGGTAGTTTTTGGGTACAGTCCCGAGCCATATGGAGGCACGTGAGCGGATCGGCAGGGGATTCGTCTCTCCCGGTATTGGGGGCGAGATCGTGCTGTGTCTAGGAGAGCCATTACACAAAGCCCACGGCCGTGGCAGGAGATTTACTGGTAGGTACACCAGTAGTATCTCAGGGTGTTATTGGGCTACACTCCGACACGACTTATACTGCTATTGGGGGTCTGACGTTACGAGCCCCCTAGGCAGGTATGCGATACTCATAGACGAACGGACCGGACTGTATATACATTGTCACTGTTAGGCTCAGTAGGGTTTCTGGATGAGTTCGCTCATCAGCCTCCCTTGAGGTCAGTCCATGGGCAGCCGTTACGCATAGCTAGTGCCGCTGACAGTTTGTGGTTAAACCCACTGCCAGGGTACTGACTGTAGGGTTCCTAGGCACTCTAATGGAGTCTCACAAGTGATCAAACATACCAATTTCTAAAAATTATGGTGCCGAGAAACCCTAATACGGATCGTTAACTAGATAAATAGGCGAAGCAAGCATGTAATCGAATTAACTGCTAAGGGAAAGTGACTACAACCTTTGTAGATCCGGTCCACCACTTCCTAAGCTCCGCGATGATCTCCCTCCGCTGTCCAAATCAAACCCTTGACTCTAGCATTGGCATCATCGAAGAATGGGCGGGCTTGATCGTCGATTCGATGCCGAAGATGATCTACGTCGAGGCATCACAAGAACAAGCTCCAACTTCACCAAGCTTTGAAAACTTGTGAAGGAAACACCCTATACTACTTGGCAAGAGGTAGAGGATGAAGAAATAGGAATTGGGTAGACTTTAGTTTTGGATTTCCCACACTTTTTCATCAATCACCATTGATGTAGCAAGCTTTTTTCTCATGTTGAAGAAGAAGAAGATGAAGAAAAGAATATGATAAGTATTAAGTAAATGATAAATAATTCAATACTTATCATTTACTAACCCTTGGTTAGTTGTAGAGAATGGACCATGGTTAACTAGAATGGTTAGGGTTAAGTATAAGACAAGGATGGTGGACTAATTCAAAGCTTCAAGAATGTTCAACTAGCAAACAAAAAAAGCAACCATTCTTTTCTCATCTTTTTCCAAAATAAATAAATAAGGAAAAAGAAAACCCTAATCATAATCTTAACCATGGCCTAATTCTTTACACTAACCCTAGCTTGCATGTATCATCAAACATGATACAATCATGTGCACAGAATATATCACATATGCAATGTGCACAAACCAAGTGAGTAAATCCATTTAAAGTGAACCAATACTAGTTAATGCAAAGTAATATATCAAATATATAATTATACATTAAATCAACACTTGATTCAATGATCCGGTCATGTCGCATATAACCGGCTAGTATCCAATGTACCGGCTTATCGAATCAATCCTTGATTCGATAACTAGGTTATATCGCATACAACCATTCGACACATTCATCGCGAGAATGAAATACGGTATCACATACACGCATTATTCTCGGTCCCGCACATATCTCATATGCGCTCCTATTTCGTTTCGCTTGAGCCAGGAAACCTCTGTGTAGGACTCTAAAGACTCGTCAATACGCCGGTAGCGGATGATGATCATATCAAGCACCCACAAGCCGCAAGCGGTCTGCCAAACGTAACGGCCACCCGGGTATTGAGCGATCAGAAGATCGACGAGCAAGCCCGCTCACACTCCTGTGAATCCAACCAGTAACACTTACCGTACAGTCCGGTCTGATCGTCTGATATGTCGCATATCTCGCCTAGGGGTGGTAAACGTCAGACCCCAATAGCTCGATAAGTCATGCCGACTTGAGGTCCATAACATTCGTGAAACTACTGATAACTCTTACCAGTATATCACTGCAACCCTGGCCAGGGATTTCCTGTCATGGCCAGTCGAGCATAGCACAACATCAACCCCCAATACCGGGAGAGACGAATCCCCTCCTATCGCTCATTACCTCCATGTGAATCGGGACTGTACCCAAAAACCACCTGTTTGCACAACTCAGTAGAGCCGTGGTAGGGTGGAAATCAAAGCACAGTGGGAGACACACAAGACTCTATGACGATCTCAGGTCAACAGACTAAGCTGTACCAGTGTCACCAGAGAACTGCCATCTAACGTGAGGTATAATACCATCTGGGAGTTCTCGGCGAGTCCGTTCAGTGTACCCAGTCTCCACTGAGCACCCGCATACCATCTTCGATGTCAAACACCAATGGATATGGGATCATCCATCGCCCATCGCATGGGTCGAGAAGATATGCGCTAGTCTACTCTGGAATATCGATGCCCCGTCTCGATATTCCCACGACTAGGAACAATGAAGGATGTACTCATTGACTACCCAGGCCCCACTAGTATGATCTGCATCATAGTCCTGGAAGTCGAGTACACATCCTAAGGGCTTTATCAACATGTAATCAGAGAGACAGAAAGTATACATGTTAAGATAAAGAGCAACCAGATAGCGTACTATCATGTCGAGCAAGAAAGTCCTTCCTATATATGTCCCAGCATCCACTACAATATACATCCAATGTACAGTAATGGCCTCTAGGGCATACATATAACTAACAATCTCCCACTTGCACTAGGGCCATCTGTAGCAGTGGTTGCAGTATCACATACTCAACCATCCCCTAAAAGTCTCTCTTTGGGAAAAAAGGCCTTCGTGAGTGGATCCGCCGTGTTGTCCTCTGAGTCTTCTCTCCTAACCTCGATCACCCTGGAGATCAACTATCTCCATGATCAGGTGATGCTGCCTCAGAATTTGTCTGGGTCACTGATGGGACCAGGGTTCCAGGGCCAAAGCCACACTTCCATTGTCATACAATGGCAGGAACCTAATTCATCTTATGAACCAATATACACCCAAACTTCCTCTTTGGTAGTATCTTCAATAGCGATGTTACCAGCCTTTATCGTCTAGTTTGCCACGGTATCTAGCTTGGAACTCTTCCAATATACCGTCCCTTTACTGAGGGTAAAGACAGTGCCTGTGACTGACATTCAGTCGTCTTTATCACCCTGGAACACTTCCAGTGATTCTCCCCAGGATCGATTGATACAATCTCACTATACCTAGTGAGAACCCTAATATCCCTTTAGATCTATCTCACAGGTCCAAATCTCAGGATTTAGGAGGTATCATCTTTATCCTATTTGGAGAATCCTTGTGATAATAGGAGATTGATCGATCGTAGTATAGGAAACTCTTTTCCTATCAAGAGTATGTTGTCTACGTACAATATGAAGATGACCACCTTACTCTCTACTACCCTTTTGTATATACAAGGTTCGTCTACCATTTTGATGAAGTCAAACACTTTGACTATCACATCAAAACAGACGTTCCAACTCCGCGATGCCTGCTTCATTATGTAAAGCAACTTGCACACGTTTCCGCTGCTCCCACTGTTTACGAAGACCTCTGGCTGTGTTCTTATAGACGTTCTCTTCTAAATCAGTATTTAGAAAAGCAGTCATGGCACCCAACCGCCAGATATCGTAGTCATGGTATGTAGCCGTGGTAAGTAGGATCTGGATAGACTTAAGCATAGCTACTGGAAAAAGGTTTCATCATTATCCACGCCTGGTCGATGACGAAAACCTTTAACAAGTCTAGCTTTGAAAGTCTCAACTTTTCCATCTACACCAAGTAATCTTCTCAAGATATACTTGCTCCTGATGGGGATTTAACCCTTCAGATATAGCAGCTAAAGTCCATACTTTGCTGGTGTACATGGATTCCATCTCAGATCGCTAAGCATCCAGCCATTCTTACAGAGTCCCTACTCTCGATGGCCTGCTCGAAACTAGTTGGGTCATCATCTCATGATGCAATCCTTGCTCCCACTGTCATCGAGAAACCGAGGTATCTCTCAGGCGGATGAGGAACCCTACTAGATCGGCGGAGAGGCTGAGGTTCGTCGCAAACTATTGAATCCTTTGGTTCTGTCAAATCATTAGCAGTTTTGTACAGCTGGAACCTTTCCAGTTCTACAGAACTGATCTTGCCTCGATCTTGTCCGGATTTTGCTTTTGACATAGGCCGGACAACCCCAAATCTTAACTCGCTTAAGAGATGGGTTCTTCCCATACCATATCTCATATGGAGTGGTAGGCACTGATTTGATTCAAACCTAATTCAATAGGTATGCAGCTTCTCAAGTGCATAACCCCAAAAGGAAATAGGTAACTCAGTAATACTCATCATAGAGCACACCATATCTAATATTGTGCAATTGCTCCGCCCTGATACACCGTTGTGCTGTGGTGTATTCAGAGGAGTAACACTGAGAGAAAATCTCATTCTCCTTTAGAATAGTCCAGGAATTCTATGCACAAGTATTCTCCTCCCTGATCTTATCATAGGACATAATACTTATACCCGTATTTTGGTTCTCTACTTCCAACTTATATTCTGTGAATACCTCAAAAGCTTCGGACTTATGTTTCAACAGGAACATACGACTGAATCTTGAGAGATTATCAGAGAATATAATGAAGTATAAAGAACTAGTCCTGGCATGTGTAGACAGGAGACCTTACATACATCATCATGTATTAGTCCCAAGAGTTTACTAACTCTTCCTCTGTTTCCAATGAACAGAGCTATGGTCATATTATCTTTGTGGCATGACTGGCAAGTTCCACAAGATGTAAATTCAAACTGATTTAAATATGCATCTAAAATGTAACTTCAGCCAGTCGGGCCGCATTGATGTGACCTAGTCTACAATGCCTCAAGAAGGATTCGTTCATCTCTGAACTCTTCCTCTTGTGTGTGTTCTGTATACTAGGAACTGTAGTTTGATTTAGAACGTCAATGCTTTTAGATAACGTGCCTGAACCGATCAACTTTTGATATAGGAAATGTTCAAAACATTATTCAACAATACAAAATTATATCCTTCTTTACTAATAAAGAGACTGATATGATTTTGTATATCAGGTTCGGTATCTAATAGCAATTGTTCAGAATCAATGTACTGGTAATACAGGGTGACAGTGACCAACAGACTTGGCTGCAACACTTGCCCCGGTTTCTGTCTCATGAAACTTATCACCCGTTCTCAGTTTTTCTACCTTGTTGTAGCCCTATGTAACATATTACATATCTGGGATCCTGATCCGGTATCATATACCCAGGATACAGAGGATACTGAGAAACAGTTCTGTTTAACGAACACACCCGAAGAAGATGCATCATATGCACTTTCTTCGTTTGGGCGGCATAGGAATTCTGGTATTCCCCTATTTCCTGCTCTGTCTTATAACAATTATAAGTAGGAGCGGGACCAACGTTCCCCAGCTCAGTATAACAAGCGGGTTCGGTCAAAATTCCGTTTTATTATCTTGATTAAGGCATGATATGGTCGCTACCAGGAGAGAGAGAGAAGAAAACACTCAGCGTGCGCTCTTGCAAGATCAGATTGGTTATATATTTTATCTAATCAGGATGGCTCCCACTGTTTTTATCAAATCTTCCTTCAAACCTTAAAAGGAAAGACTAGCCGGGATTAATTACACTCTACAAGTTCGCCAATCTTTCAGCCAGGCCAGTGTCGGTACTTTGAGGGAGGTTCCCCGTGCTTTCGCACAGACCTAATTACAGTAAACCTTGTTTTCCCAGAGGCGTAACCCCGTTGACACCTTTCTAGACACCTACTTGATCGGCTAATTGCAAAGTGCAAAACTCTCCCAGGAGTAACAATTACTCGCAGTGGGTATCGGGACCCAACTATCATATAGAAGGTATGCAATCTCATTGCAAATTTCAACACTTGAAACTCCCGATAAAGGTTTTTACCCCTAGCACCTATGACCTTAACTATGGTCAACAAATCATAAGTACTGGTCAAGTTCTACCCGTCATTTCGTGATTAATTAGACCCACCCACATGACCCTTAACTAAGGTCAACAAAGTCACGCGACTGTCCTAACTAATCGCATCATATGCGGTGTAGGAAGACATCACTTAGCTACCGTACACTGTGCCTTGACTATGGTCAACAAACACAGCACGAATACTAAGTACTCTACTTCCTAAAATGACGGAGGGTTGCGAATGGTTTTTGTGAAAACCTTTAACGCTTTGAACTTGATCTCGTTGCGGAATCAAATGGTTTTTAAATGGAATGTTTTTGAGGCTTTTCTAGTTTTGCTAAAGGGGTCACTCCCGGTGAAGGGATCGTCGGCCCTTTCCTCGTCGAATGAGGTGCGGGATATATCATATATATCACTGTGCAAAGCAGAAACTATAGAAGCGATCAAAAGACAAACCGAGTGATGTAGTATCTGCCAGTTATTGCTAAAGGAGTCACTCCCGGTGAAGGGATCTCGGTCCTTTCCCTATCGAATAAGGTGCAGGATGTTCTATAATGAACACCGCGATGCAAAGCAAGAACTGTAGCTACCTGTTTTATTTTGAAATTCGATTCCACAACATCAATTAGGTTTATTTTCTTTCATTAATCTCATTAATGAATATCCCATCATTTAAATTACCTAAACATCACAGATAGATATGACGTACACTTATGCCATCCGCATTCGCCTCGATGTCCCCTCGTGCACCGTTAGGTTAGGTAACTAACGGCAGAGCGGGGCAGGGCTAGCGCGGGTGTAAAACATAAGTAACGTCTATATAATATATCATATATACTATATATAATACCTGTCACAGAACATCGCATGATCACATCACAGATAAATCACAGCAGAAGAAACATATGAAATATTGGATATACTAGGACGTCCGTGTTTTCAATACGAGCCAGTATAAAACACGGATTCCACGGTCATGATGAATAGCCAATCCCACACCCCTAGACCCCTACGAGAGCGGCAAGCAACCCTACCAATTCTAGGGTTAGGAGACCCGGACTCGACTCCTCGAGATGGTCTCCCACTGGACCCCAGAACCCGGTTACTTGTGCTCCCCTCCTTGGGTCTATCCTAGTGCAGAAAAGAAAATAATATACAAATGGTGACAACATCCGCAACCTGGAAGTGCCCCAATAAAAGAATATTACATACAAGTTTTTACATGAATGAAAATGAAAAACACTCATCTCACATAAAAAACCCCCGGCTATTCAAACACGACGATCCAATATAACATATCCAGCAACACATAACATCTCATGTCATCAACGTAAGTAAATATGCGCATCCCAATTGTCGTTGACATATAGCAACGAAACCGGCGATATCACATATTACACTTACGGTCATAGAAAAGAAAGTGTAAAACTACAACAGTTGGAATCCACAACCACCTCAGACATCGCATGCCTGACCAAATGAATTCTTTAGACATCGCATGCCTAACAATTATAAACCCCGCATTTTAGTCTCATTATCGAAAACACTTTTCAATATCAAGTCGGGCAATTCAACAAGATTCCCGACATTCTGATCGAATGCTCGTCGCAAACTTTAGTAGACGGCCGCACCCCCGAAACCGTCGACGAAGTGCACCAAGGCGGAACACCGCTACCGCGAGCACCCGAACGGATGCTTTCGGCGACGGGGTTCTCCTACAGTCACTTGGTCGGGGCAATGGAGTGAGGCTGTCTATTAAGTTTACCCGGCGAGTATCCGCGTACGCTACGTGATTGCTACGGACTTTTGATCACATCAAAATTCCGTGGCAACCGATCAAGTGAGACTAAACTGCTATGTTTATAACATTCATTCAGTTATCTCATAACTACTTGTGAATTCCAATTATTGTATCACATTCCGGATAAATAGAAAATGTTAAACTTTCCGATCGAACAATCGAACACCCAAGTTTTCCCGAAACAGCTCAACACATGAAATAAGTCTAACAGCATTCAGTTCGTGCCTCAGTAGCAACGGTCCAGCCGTAGAAGGGTCAAGCCAACGCCTCACATGTGGCACGCCGTACTGCCCCAAACCCGAAGGTTCAAAGGGCAGTTCAAGACGGTCACATAATCGAGTTAAGGTTTGTTGTCTTCTAGAGGGTCCATCGCGTTACTTGCACTACTTAGAACGTCGTTAAACTACGGAAAAATCCAACAATTGGAAATTTCCCGGCAGGGGGAAAAGTGGGTATTTATATCCGGTCGAACTTTTTAACATATTCTAAGATTTATCCGAAAAAACACACCGACAAAATTAGACAATCCGACCGATACACCGAGTTCCCAATACAACCCAGAAAATGCAACTCTGGAAAAATTATTAAAAATCCCCAGGAAAACCAGCACAGACAACTAAGAGTTACTGTGCAAAATAGGATGCACAAAACGACAAAAGGGCCGCGGATCCGCCGCATGAGCCTCCTGTAGGGCCGCGGATCCGCGCCTCATTTATGGAATCAAGCCCTCGAATTTTACAGTAACCCTTATATCTTCCTGCTGATTTTTCTGAATATTTTTAATTCACAAAAAACCACGAATTTCAAAAAAGTCCAGAGAGCATTTTTAGGTTTGGGTTTTGGGTCGATCGGACTTCTAATTCCGTCGGGACTTCGCCTAAGGCTCTAGCTAGGCTCTGATACCACTGTAGGGTTCCTAGGCACTCTAATGGAGTCTCACAAGTGATCAAACATGCCAATTTCTAAAAATTACGGTGCCGAGAAACCCTAATACGGATCGTTAACTAGATAAATAGGCGAAGCAAGCATGTAATCGAATTAACTGCTAAGGGAAAGTGACTACAACCTTTGTAGATCCGGTCCACCACTTCCTAAGCTCCGCGATGATCTCCCTCCGCTGTCCAAATCAAACCCTTGACTCTAGCATTGGCATCATCGAAGAATGGGCGGGCTTGATCGTCGATTCGATGCCGAAGATGATCTACGTCGAGGCATCACAAGAACAAGCTCCAACTTCACCAAGCTTTGAAAACTTGTGAAGGAAACACCCTATACTACTTGGCAAGAGGTAGAGGATGAAGAAATAGGAATTGGGTAGACTTTAGTTTTGGATTTCCCACACTTTTTCATCAATCACCATTGATGTAGCAAGCTTTTTTCTCATGTTGAAGAAGAAGAAGATGAAGAAAAGAATATGATAAGTATTAAGTAAATGATAAATAATTCAATACTTATCATTTACTAACCCTTGGTTAGTTGTAGAGAATGGACCATGGTTAACTAGAATGGTTAGGGTTAAGTATAAGACAAGGATGGTGGACTAATTCAAAGCTTCAAGAATGTTCAACTAGCAAACAAAAAAAGCAACCATTCTTTTCTCATCTTTTTCCAAAATAAATAAATAAGGAAAAAGAAAACCCTAATCATAATCTTAACCATGGCCTAATTCTTTACACTAACCCTAGCTTGCATGTATCATCAAACATGATACAATCATGTGCACAGAATATATCACATATGCAATGTGCACAAACCAAGTGAGTAAATCCATTTAAAGTGAACCAATACTAGTTAATGCAAAGTAATATATCAAATATATAATTATACATTAAATCAACACTTGATTCAATGATCCGGTCATGTCGCATATAACCGGCTAGTATCCAATGTACCGGCTTATCGAATCAATCCTTGATTCGATAACTAGGTTATATCGCATACAACCATTCGACACATTCATCGCGAGAATGAAATACGGTATCACATACACGCATTATTCTCGGTCCCGCACATATCTCATATGCGCTCCTATTTCGTTTCGCTTGAGCCAGGAAACCTCTGTGTAGGACTTTAAAGACTCGTCAATACGCCGGTAGCGGATGATGATCATATCAAGCACCCACAAGCCGCAAGCGGTCTGCCAAACGTAACGGCCACCCGGGTATTGAGCGATCAGAAGATCGACGAGCAAGCCCGCTCACACTCCTGTGAATCCAACCAGTAACACTTACCGTACAGTCCGGTCTGATCGTCTGATATGTCGCATATCTCGCCTAGGGGTGGTAAACGTCAGACCCCAATAGCTCGATAAGTCATGCCGACTTGAGGTCCATAACATTCGTGAAACTACTGATAACTCTTACCAGTATATCACTGCAACCCTGGCCAAGGATTTCCTGTCATGGCCAGTCGAGCATAGCACAACATCAACCCCCAATACCGGGAGAGACGAATCCCCTCCTATCGCTCATTGCCTCCATGTGAATCGGGACTGTACCCAAAAACCACCTGTTTGCATGACTCAGTAGAGCCGTGGTAGGGTGGAAATCAAAGCACAGTGGGAGACACACAAGACTCTATGACGATCTCAGGTCAACAGACTAAGCTGTACCAGTGTCACCAGAGAACTGCCATCTAACGTGAGGTATAATACCATCTGGGAGTTCTCGGCGAGTCCGTTCAGTGTACCCAGTCTCCACTGAGCACCCGCATACCATCTTCGATGTCAAACACCAATGGATATGGGATCATCCATCGCCCATCGCATGGGTCGAGAAGATATGCGCTAGTCTACTCTGGAATATCGATGCCCCGTCTCGATATTCCCACGACTAGGAACAATGAAGGATGTACTCATTGACTACCCAGGCCCCACTAGTATGATCTGCATCATAGTCCTGGAAGTCGAGTACACATCCTAAGGGCTTTATCAACATGTAATCAGAGAGACAGAAAGTATACATGTTAAGATAAAGAGCAACCAGATAGCGTACTATCATGTCGAGCAAGAAAGTCCTTCCTATATATGTCCCAGCATCCACTACAATATACATCCAATGTACAGTAATGGCCTCTAGGGCATACATATAACTAACACTGACGAGTCATTAGAGTTCCCCACAGACAGTTTCCCAAGTTCGGGCGAAACGTTGTAGATGCCGTATGGTTTTATGGCAGGGTTCGGAAAATGCACGTGTGTTTACGCACGTGTCAGTTTTCGGACAGATGATACTGGTCGGTTTTGGTTTAAGCCGGATCCAAGTATTGTATTGAGTAGATATAATATCTTTGTCTCAGTTGCATTTGTATTCGGTCGTAATACAAATGCGGGTATATTTATACAGTTACGGGGTTATCCTGAAAGTCGTTTCAGGATCACTTTTGGAAGTTGCCAGTTTCCAGTTTTCTATCGGCCGTCTTTTAACATTCGGTTAAAGACGGATTTATCTTTTCTTGAGATGAGGTGAGTCAGTGTTCTAGAAGTTTCTAGATGTGATGACAAGGATGGTGACTAGGTTCATGAACCTTTGATTGCATTTATTATATGATGACTAGGTTTAAGTGAGTCATGGTTTACATTAATGCATTTTGTTTTTGTTAAGATTTTTTCTTCATGATAAGCTTTGTGTTATGGTCACCACTTGGTTCCTACACTCACCTCCCTCTTGATTAAATAGTGGCCGGCCTTCCTTTAGGGGAGAGAGAGAGATTGATTTCATTTTTGGTAAAAAGACTAAAGTTTTGGATACATGGAAATTTCATAGTTCATTTCTTGTTCCATTTCATTTCCATCGGCAACTTCATTAACCGATCGTCCACGGATTTGGACGAAGTGAGACAAAGTCATCTACTCATTCTCTACATCATTCTTGGTCGTCTCTTTTAGCAAACTTGACGACCGAGTTGCCTCGAGTCAGAGGCGGGAGCCCGTTTAAAGAATCATTGACGTGGTGCCACCTGGACGAGCAGATCGGAGATCGAAGAGATCGGAGCAGCCGCAACGGAGCGTGGGATGATGGTTAAAGAACGAAGGACTCGGATCGTTCGGTATAACCTTTCTACACTCTTTACAGTTTGTTAGTTTAGCAATAATGGCAGATCCGGGTTAAAGTATACGATAGCGCCAGTTAAAAAGTTTTTGTTCCGCATTTGGCGTCTGTAGACGGCCGGGGCGCTAACGTAGACTTACAGTGGTATCAGCGCCTCACCATTTTGCTATACTAACTTGTGCTAACGCGTTTAAAACATCGATCGAACCGGAAATCAAAAACCGCATTTTTCATTTTCACAGTTTCTGTCGATTTTAAATGGTGTCCTAAAAATATTCCACATATCACAGAAATCTGTGCAGGGTTTTATAAGAGCACCGACAAAATTTGGGCACGTGATTCCACCAAACCGCCGCGGAAACGCGGCCAAACCCATGGTTTGGCCGCGCATCCGCGGCCATTTGGTAAGATCATGCTCCCAAATTTGTACAGTGTGTTCTCCTCTGGAAATTGGGGTTTTTGGTATATATCTTTTGGGCCCAGATTTTGTTACTGTTCACCAGTTGTTCGTGGGGCCCACTTCGTGATATTTAGTCGATCGAAATTTAAACACGTTAGTTTACAGTGCTTACATTATATCTCCGATCGGGAATGTCATTTGATCGGTAAACCGCGTCTGATTGCTATAGTTCTTTTAGACGGGTTTGCGAACGTGACATTCGCGTTGATGTTCTGTGTTGTGCTGTGATGTTGCGGATTTGTCGTGGTGGATAGCAGTGTGCAATGATAGTGCAGTTTGGATTTATTTGTACATTTGATATTGCGGGGCGAGCGTCCAACATGTGGACTGCCGTCACTGCCTGTTGTATAATATTCTTTTGGGGCACAACCAGGTTGCGGTCGATGTACCTGTTGTACTATTTTTCATTACTGTACTAGGTTTTGCCCCGCGACGGAGTGCACGGATAGCCGGATTCTGGAGGGCAACGGGTCCGTATCTCATGGCTTTGAGAGGCAGAGGGGCCCCACTCTAAAATTGGCAGACTATTCGCCGCACTCGTAGGGGGTACAGGTTGACCCAAGGAGGGGTACCCAAGCTTACCGGATTCCGTGAAGTGCTGGGTGGTCCATTCACTTTGCTGTAGGGGGCTGCCTCGCTTCAGGTTTTGGCGGGTGACTTGCCGCACCCGTAGGGGTCTAGGTTTCATTGCACAGGCTATCCACACGACAGGGGAACGTCGGGTTTCAGCAGCGGCTCTGTGAAACCCGGGGATCCCAGATTATCTGTATTGTTCTGTGATGCTTATTACTTTTCTGTAATGTTGCATATTATCACGCCTGGAGCGATTATTGTATATTGGTTTATATACTATTAGATGTTGTATATGTTTTACACCCGCGCTAGTCCAGTCCCCGCTCTGTCGTTAGTTAAGTAACCTAACGGGTGATGACGGGACCCAGTGACGAATGCGGATGGCATATACGTACATTTTATTTTCGTTCTTTTCTGGTGTGATTGATTGATGGGACTGCGTTGATTCTGATCAATGCAAAGTAAAACAAACCTGTTTGATGTTGTTGGAACAATTTAAAATGTGTTATTGCAAAGACGTTTCCTTTTGTTTTGCATAGCGGTATTCAGTGGAATATCCTGCACCTCATTCGATGGGGCAAGGGCCGATATCCCTTCACCGGGACTGACCCCTTGGGCAGAAGTTTGCGTCAGGGTAATAACTTCACTATAGTCGATTACAAGTTGCTTTGCACCGTGGTATTCAGTGGAATATCCTGCACCTCATTCCACAAGGAAAGAGCCGAGATCCCTTCACCGGGAGTGACCTCTTTAGCAAAAGGTTTTCGCCACTTTATTTTAGAAAAGGCTATCAGGTTCCTTCAGCGATATCAAGTTCGTTACGTTAAAGGTTTTTCGCCAAAAACCAGCCGTAGCCCTCCGTCACTTCTTTTGGGTATTCAGTAGTATTCAAGCTATGCATTTTAGCCAAAGTTAAGGCATAGTGTTTGGTAGCTGCTGGGTATTCATTTGTTGCATAGATAGATGAGTTAGTTTGGGACAGTCGTTCTGCCGATTGGCCAAAGTCAGGGGCATGTGCGAGTGGGTTCAAATTGACAAGATAGTGACGGGTAGAACTTGGCATGTGACTTATGACATTTTGACCAAAGCCAAGGTTATAAGAGCATGGGGCAAAAATCATATCGGGAGTTTCTAAAGAAACTGAAACTTGCCAAGTATGCGCATACCTTCTGGAGTGTGAGTAACGTGGATGCATTCCATCACGTTATCATGCGATGAGAGTTGGATCCCGATTCCCACTGATGAGTTGGTTTACTCTTCGGGTGATCCCGATTGATTCTTCTTTCAGGTTTGGAGGAGAATTTGACAGGACAGTGGGAGGTTTCCGGATTAGATAAAGTGATAACCATTCTGATCTAGGTTAGAGTGCACGCAGAGTGTTTCTTTTCTCTCTCTCTTCGGCAGCGACCTTTGACCGACCCTAGACTATGACTCAGTGACCAAGTTGACCGAACCTTCTTAAAATACTGGCTTTTGGATTGTCTATGTTGCATAAGTCATTGCCACTCCTTCTTTTACCCTTTGAATTTCTCAGAACACCCGTATTACTACGAACATCCACTTCCATTGGATAGATCCATCGTATGGTTATATACGAACTCGAAGGGACTTCTTCGAGGATGGATCCAGGTTCAGGAGAAATAAAATTGGTTTATTCAGTTGTCTTTTATTATCACCTTCTCTTAGGTTGCAAGGGCTCCTTGGTTTAGGAGAGCACACCTATTACGCTTATTGGATAGTCTTATTCCAAACCATAGGCAGGTGCCGAAAGGTAGGGAATGAAGAAAACCAATTAGCCTAAGTAGGGTGTGCAGAAGGCAATAACTAAAGACAAAATAAAGGGATTATAAAGAGGGCAAAGTAAATTGCGACTGTTATCATTCACGACCAAAACCGCATACTTCATCGCCACTCCTATTTCACTTTTAAAGGAATAAGGTATTATTCAGTTGTCTTTTATCATCACCTTCTCTCAAGATATGAGTACTCCTTGGTTTAGGAGGGTACACCTATTATGCTAACTGGATAGACTTCTTCCAAACCATAGGCTGGTGCCGAACGGTAGGGAAGGAAGAAAACCATTTAGCCTAACAATGGTGTACAGAAGGTAACGACTAAAGACAAATAAAGGGATTTGGAGAGATGGCAATAAATATACGGTTAAAGTCATGAATTGGATTATGGAAGAGGCATTGCTATGAATACCAGGATACCCCTACGAAACATTTTCATGTTTCAGTGCATTGTTAAAAGAAAACTGTTTCCCGATTAGATACTTACTCCAAGGGTATGTATTTACCAGGTTTCATTCTCATATCTGTATGGTTTTACAGATGATGAGTGGGAGTAAGTTATTGGGAATTAGGTAATCATCCTCATTATATCGGAATTCATTGTAATTGGTGATATTTGAGGAAATCGCCAGGGTACAGTTTTCAACCTACGACGCACAGGTTATGAGTTGTTTAACTCAGCGGACTTATACAGAGTATTGTATGTTGTCCAAGTGTCCTTCAGGACAAAGGGGTAGGTCCTCGTACTATGTTCTGTTTACTTATAACTTCTCTAGTTTTTAGACAAGTGTTTCGCAGAAATACAAGGTCTAAGTTTTGAGAAGTTGTGGGTATAAGAATAAAGTAGAGAACCAGGTATCACAAGTATCGGGATTCTTCAAAGAGATCGAAGATGTAGATTCTTGTGATTGGTATTCAGACAATAGTAATGGTTTTGAGAAACTTGTTTCTCTTTCGGGTTACTCATAATTGGATGGATTCCTAAGTTGAGTAATGCTGATTAGCCTCTTTCCATTAAGTTAATTTGCACTGGAGACAGCTGCATGATTGAATCTGGTTCCAATTAAATAAGTGCCAAAGTTTCTATATTGGATATAGAATGGTTCGTACCTTAAAAGATATTAAGATACGGGGAGTTGTCCAGCTTATGCTTAAAACCAGACTCTGGATAACTCAGGGCACGTTTCTGTAATGGCTGTTTGTGGGTTGACCCTGGCTATGATGGGGGTTGATATTCTACCATTTGGAAGATCAATAGTGATATTGTTCTTGACTCGCCACAGTTTTAGTAAAATGGATTTTTTCAGAAAATAGTAGTGGGAGTATGGTAGAACTGGAAGTGATTCCAGAACCGCAAACGATTACGGAAAATTTAATAGGACCTATATATTCAATCAGGTTTGACATTCCATTAGCCACTCCGCAGATATGGTGGGTAACCTCAGACACCCGAGAGGTACTCCGGTAGCCTCAAGGACGGTGACAGGGAGGTTCTTATCTACCCAGACTTGACACTACTGTTATTCTAGGCTATGAGACCCGGTAGGAGGATTGTCGTAGTCAGTGGGAGCAGCAGATGCATAGTGGGCAAGTAGCTTATGTCTATTTATAGACTAGAGCAGTTATAGCGGAGATAGATCATCTAATTTTGATGTGACAGTCATGGGTTTGACTTCATCAGAATAGGGGATGGATCTGTTAAGAAGGTAGTAGGGTGTGATGTCATGGTATCTGGATGACATACACAGAGTAGGAAGTAAAATTCCTATACTATGATCGGTTGTACTGTGGTCGTCACACAGTTGTTTCTCCAGACAGGATATGGATATAATATTTGACATTCTGGTTTCTGGATCTATGGTTTTAGATCTAGATTTGGGTAGTTTCCCAATGTGGGTACTTTGACAGATATTCTAATGGTTTTTAGAATAGTTGACTCCTAGCATGGTGGTGTACCTGCAGGTGATGGAGTCACCCTCTCTAAAGGTGTCGTATAGACTAAAGGGGAGAGGGCTGTGCATGATTGGCAGATCACTTGCTTAAGCAATTGAGTCAATCGTGAGGTGTCAAGTACCACACCAGATGTTGTTTTTGCACTAGATGCGATAAGTTTGTATTAATCCAATCCTAGAAAGACATAAAGAAGCAGTTTTAGAACATAAGTGGATGTTCTACGGATTTGATGACGGCAGTCTCCTTCGGGAGACGATTATCATTCCAGGCTTCAAAGGTGACGTGGATGACAGAGTGATTGTCAGAGTTTTAGTTTTCCCTCTGACGAGGGACAGTATTATGGACAGGTGGTCCAAGAGGATACTGTGGGTGGCATGGTGCCGGATACTGATTAGGTTCAGTGATCGATACAGTCTAAGAAGTTTAGATTTGGAGTTCATTTATGAACTAGGTCCCATCAGATATCCAGACATATTCTAAGACAGGTATTACTCGATTCGGGAGATGGCTTTCTCCGCGAACTTGAGATTTAGAGAGATATAGAAAGAAACATCTAGGCGGATCCACTCACTGAGGCTATTTCTCGAACACAATAGTTTTACAAACGGGCTTTGTGAAACTGATTAGTAGAGGAGTTGGATGTTCGGTTTCACACGGGCTGTGAGTAGTCGACATCGCAATAATTAGCCTTGAGTGCAAGTGGGAGATTGTTGGAGATAGTGCCCTCATAGTCAATTATTGGATCGCAGGTACGTGATTGCAATGATTGCGGAGGACCTATACCGGTAGGACAGTCTTACTCGAGATGATAGTATGCTATCTGGTTTGCCTTTATCAGTCGTGTACATGTTCAGGTGACTGATTACATGTTACACTTTGATAGAGCCCTTAGGATCTTGCTTTACTACCTACAATATGATGGCGATCATATACGTGAGAGTTGGGTAGTTTATACGCATATCCTTAATTGTGGTCCCTAGTCGTGGGAGTTTCGAGACAGGGCATCGATACTCCGGAGTAGACTGGTGTATACAGTCGAGACCCCGACGAGGGGCGGTGGCCGGTCTCACAAGCCACTGGTGTCAGTTGGATCACCTAAGATGTATACAGGTGCTCATTGGGTTATGAGTACACCGGACAGGACTCGCCGGGAATCTGCTAGTTGGTATTATACATATCGTCAGATAGCAGTTCCCTGGTGACATGTGTACAGGTTAGTTCATTGACCTGAGGTCGTCATTTGTCTCGTGTGAGTTCCCACTGTGCTTTGATTTCTACCCTACCACGGCTCAAAGGAGTCGTGCAAACAGGTAGTTTTGGGGTACAGTCCCGAGCCATATGGAGGCACGTGAGCGGATCGGCAGGGGATTCGTCTCTCCCGGTATTGGGGGCGAGATCGTGCTGTGTCTAGGAGAGCCATTACACAAAGCCCACGGCCGTGGCAGGAGATTTACTGGTAGGTACTCCAGTAGTATCTCAGGGTGTTATTGGGCTACACTCCGACACGACTTATACTGCTATTGGGGGTCTGACGTTACTAGCCCCCTAGGCAGGTATGCGATACTCATAGACGAACGGACCGGACTGTATATACATTGTCACTGTTAGGCTCAGTAAGGTTTCTGGATGAGTTCGCTCATCAGCCTCCCTTGAGGTCAATCCATGGGCAGCCGTTACGCATAGCTAGTGCCGCTGACGGTTTGTGGTTAAACCCACTGCCAGGGTACTGACGAGTCATTAGAGTTCCCCACAGACAGTTTCCCAAGTTCGGGCGAAACGTTGTAGAGGCCGTATGGTTTTATGGCAGGGTTCGGAAAATGCACGTGCGTTTACGCACGTGTCAGTTTTCGGACAGATGATACTGGTCGGTTTTGGTTTAAGCCGGATCCAAGTATTGTATTGAGTAGATATAATATCTTTGTCTCGGTTGCATTTGTATTCGGTCGTAATACAAATACGGGTATATTTATACAGTTACGGGGTTATCCTGAAAGTCGTTTCAGGATCACTTTTGGAAGTTGCCAGTTTCCAGTTTTCTATCAGCCGTCTTTTAACATTCGGTTAAAGACGGATTTATCTTTTCTTGAGATGAGGTGAGTCAGTGTTCTAGAAGTTTCTAGATGTGATGACAAGGATGGTGACTAGGTTCATGAACCTTTGATTGCATTTATTATATGATGACTAGGTTTAAGTGAGTCATGGTTTACATTAATGCATTTTGTTTTTGTTAAGATTTTTTCTTCATGATAAGCTTTGTGTTATGGTCACCACTTAGTTCCTACACTCACCTCCCTCTTGATTAAATAGTGGCCGGCCTTCCTTTGGGAGAGAGAGAGAGATTGATTTCATTTTTGGTAAAAAGACTAAAGTTTTGGATACATGGAAATTTCATAGTTCATTTCTTGTTCCATTTCATTTCCATCGGCAACTTCATTAACCGATCGTCCACGGATTTGGACGAAGTGAGACAAAGTCATCTACTCATTCTCTACATCATTCTTGGTCGTCTCTTTTAGCAAACTTGACGACCGAGTTGCCTCGAGTCAGAGGTGGGAGCCCGTTTAAAGAATCATTGACGTGGTGCCACCTGGACGAGCAGATCGGAGATCGAAGAGATCGGAGCAGCCGCAACGGAGCGTGGGATGATGGTTAAAGAACGAAGGACTCGGATCGTTCGGTATAACCTTTCTACACTCTTTACAGTTTGTTAGTTTAGCAATAATGGCAGATCCGGGTTAAAGTATACGATAGCGCCAGTTAAAAAGTTTTTGTTCCGCATTTGGCGTCTGGAGACGGCCGGGGCGCTAACGTAGACTTACTGCATTACGGCTGTTAATCAGATATCAAGAACAGTAAATAAATATCTATCACATGTCCAACTGCCACAATAAAATAATATCAAGAAAAAGTAGCGGAAACGAATAAAGATCCAACAAGTAAATAATATCCCAACTACGTCCCTTATGGGATCACAACGTTAAAACCATGACTAGAAAATAAAATAAAACTAAATATCATAAAATTAATCAGCAAATCTCCTCATTGCTCAGCTTGCCTGTCAAAATATTCTCGATTTTCCTGCGATAAGGTTAAAAGAATTGGGTCATGCAAAACCCAGACGTCGATACGTCATAAATATCATCATCATAATAATAAACTGAACGGTGTGCTATATAGGGTGTCACGTGCAAAATAATGTATAATTATAAACAAAACAATCACAGGTGATATAACAGCAGGTTGTAGGTATGTCACATATATTCTAAAGTCTGAATTTCTAGATTTACTATCTTACAGGTATTTAAAACCAATTAATGTAATTTTCATCATAACTCAACAGTATATATCACATTCATTCCTCATGGGACCACGGTACAATAAACAATGGTTATTCCGTACACTCCCAGAATCACGGCAACAATAATATTCTCCTGAGTTACGTTTCAGTTACATTTTTAATTTCCCATTTTCCTAGGTTTCATGTTCAAATTAGGTATCAATAGAATGTCTCCCCAGTGCCAACACTAGGACAATCATGTGTAGATCTTGTCTAGCAAGATAACAAGTCAGATCAATTAGAATAACAATTCAATATTGTTGGCATCGGTAGCTATTACATGTATATACAGCTATAGCAATGGCAAGACAACGTGTCGCGCATATGTTAGGTACTGTGTATTAAACAGGTAAAGTATTCAATCGTATAACAAATCATAATAAAAGCAAGAATATAATGGTCATGGTTATCTAGCTGTAATGAAATTGATATATTTTTTAATTACTTGTTTAAATATATATATCTAACCGTATTTGTAATAGCGTTTTACCATTATATAAATTAAACCGTATAAATTAAACCATATTAAGTCCATTTAAATATATAACTTCGCATAACTTTATCATTTGTAACTACATACGTGATAATGTTAATAAATGATAAAATACGGATTATCTCTATAAAATTGTATATTGATAATAATTTGCAACATTATAAATATATGTATATATTATAAATATATATGCCGGTATAGGCAAAACTAGCATGCTATGATGACGGGTATGGATACCCACGAACACCGAACGATGACAACGACGTAAACACGGCGCAAGCAAGTCTCGGCCTGAACTTGGGCAACTGCGATGATGGGACAGCATTGGGGGTTGGCTGTTCGTCGGGGCAAATTGCAAAGAGCTTGGTTAAAGATCAGTGACGGCGACGCTTGATGGTTTGACGGTGACGAGAGAAAGAAACACAGCTGATGGGAGGCTTAGATTTGGATTGCAGCCGAGAATCGTAACGACGATGGCGATGAAGGCGGTGACAAGGTGGCTGGAGTTCTGGGTTGAGGGATGATGGGTGCTCGGGTTCAGGCGAGATGAAGTCGAGTTGTGAGGGGTGGTCGAAGTGCTCGGTGTTGGAGACGTGGAAGATGACGATGACGATGGAGCCGATGGTGTGGTTGTGGAGGGAGACGTGGGTTGATCGAAGGCGATTAGGGATGTGGGTATGAGGGAAACGACGGTGAGGTGAGGACGGAAAGATGGGTGCGAGGCTGGAGGCGTCGGAGGTGAAGCCGGAGGTATTAGAGTTGGGGAAGATGAAGAGGAAGAGAACGACAACGAGAGGTCGGGGTTTGGGGCGCGTCGGAGACGACGAGGGGTTAAAGGGGTTCGGTGATGGTGGCATGGATTAGGGCTTGGCAACAAAGACGAGGGAGGTGGGGAGAGATAACAGAGAGAGAGAGAGAAAGAGGAAAGTTTTGTTTTATAATAAAAAATATATATAAAGTATATATAGAGAGAGATTAACGGAGGAAAGATGCCAATTTCCTTCTATGGTGTCCGAAAAAATGCACCCTCCACCATTTTTTTCGACGATCGGGATACATCATCTTTATCTTTATCATCTAAGATGTAGATACACCAAATTTCATGTGATTATATCATTTTATCACCGTTGATTTAGTTGGTGCAAAATTAGTGGTTTACCGACAATAGAACTTTTTACATTGCTAATTCAACGGTGAAAAGGTGGTGGAATCACATGAAATTTGGTGTATGCACATCTTACATGATAACAATGATGATGATGAATGCCGATCGTCGGAAAAAATGGTGGAGGTTGTATTTTTTCGACGCCATAGGAGGAAATCCCCTCATATGGCCTCTTTCCTCCATCATTCTCATATATATATATATATATATATATAAAGCTATTTATTATACTATGGTTTAACATAACTAATAGTATACAGATAATATCAAATTTCGTTCCGTCTTTATCAAAAACTCACTGAAAATATATTTTAGAAAATAATATATATACGTAATCTTGTTAACCATACTACAAGAATGTTATTTAGATAACTTATATCCCTTATTTAAGATCTAAAAAGATTTAAATATATATAAATCTAAATATTTGGTATCTAAATTATATGATAAATATCAATATAGAATATGAGATACTGGAATAACCAGATGACAGTTAATATAAATTATCTCTAACATTTGACTACTAGAAAATATATGATGATTTAGATATTATATATGTGTGTTATATACTAAATTCACATAGATTCAGTTTATTGGTAAATATTAAATAAGAAAATATATAATCTAGCCCCATAATGGGTTTCACATATGCGGGTCGAGTCGGATAACCCCTTCTACTATTCAAAATAATCGCAACCAAAGTAATAAATAAAAATATAAAGCAATACCAATTAATATCGTATGAACGTGCTAAGGTGTTACAGAAGTGGAGCAAGAGAGCGGTGGAATTTTTATATCTCAAGAAGTTTATGCAAAATCAATCCTTTAAAAATTCAAAATGGTGGAATACAATCCGATTGGTACACTCGTCGAGTATGGTATTAAGTCGTCCAAGAATGATGATGGAAGCAATGTTGATCCAACTTATTTCAAAAGCTTAGTTGGAAGCCTTCAATATTTGACATGGACGAGGCTGAATATTCTTTATGGAGTCGGCACTATTATCCAATATATGGAAGAGCCGGAGTCTACTCATCATTTGATGCAAGCAAAACGAATTATGCGATACATACAAGGTATGACAAGTCTCGGTTTATTTTATTCAAGTTCTAAATAGTTTGTCTTGTTGGATATGACGATAACGATTGTGCCAAAGATATTGATGAAAGGAAGAATACAACCGGTTATGTATTTTTCATGGATACAGCTTTTCCTTGCATGTCAAAGAAGTAACAAATTGTCACTTTTTCTATATGTGAAGCCAAGTATGTTACCGTATCGTCATGAGTATATCATGCTATATGGTTGAGAAGTTTACTCAAAGAACTTAAAATTGATCAAAAAGGGTCGACGGATATCTATGTTGATAATAAATCGGCTATTACTTTAGCAAAGAATTCAGTATTTCATGAAAGGAGCAAGCATGTCAACACCCGTTATCATTTCATTAGTGAGCATGTGAAGGAAAAGAAAGTGGAGCTCATCTATGTCAAATCACAATATCAAATTGCTGATATTTTCACGAAGCCGTTCAAAACCGAAAGTTTTAACAAATTGAAGATGATACTCAACATGGTTAATGGAAATCAAGTTTAAAGGGGATGTTGAAATTAAACTCGATTTAATTGGAGTTATTTGAAGTAATTGATATCATTTAGTAGTAGAGAATAAATGGTGTAAGTTATGAGTATGAAGAACCGTGACCTTTAGTATGGTCAATATTAGTTTCTTTGTTTTAATTAGTATTAAGGTGAGTTAATGCATTTAGTGCATAAAATGTCATGGGTCATGAGTCATTATGATGTGTGTGTGTGTGTGTGTGTGTGTGTGTGTGTGGAGTTTGTTTGTAATGTCAAGGCAATTATAAGTATCCAATGTAACAATAAATGATGATTTTATTGTTGTTGTCTTTCTTTATCTTTTATTACAATTCCTATACACTAACATGTGCTCTTTTTTTTGTCAGCGATGATTTAAAGGATTTTACTAAAATATGTTTTCAAGAATTTGGTGATAGAGTTAAGCACTGGATCACATTGAATGAGCCGTGAACATTTATTAGCTTTGGTTATTCCCTCGAGCAGCATGCACCTAGACGGTGTTCTAAAATGTTTGGATGCTCTATCGGCAACTCTCTCACAGAACCATACATTGTTACTCACAACCTCATACTAGCTCATGGAGCAGCTGCTAGACTTTATAAAGACCAATTCAAGGTAGAATACAAGTGCACATAAGATTTGATAAAGACAATTGCTTCTATAAATGCAAAATCACTAGAAGTGCCGCTACACCATAAAGGTAAAGCTTCTTGCCGTCGAGCAAAAGGCACGGATTCAAATCCCTCTTGCACTACCAACAAAAGGTTAAATTAATCGATATATATAATACAAGCTCTTCTACTTCGGAATTACTACTAAAATAGGGGGTTGCCCCTACGGATATTGAAATCCGTAGGGGCAGATTTATGTTGGCCATACGGATTAATCCGTAGGGCTAGAAGGTTGCCCCTACGGGCCAAGACGTTCAAGAATAAAAATATTAATTCTTAATTTGGTGTTTGCCCCTACGGAGCCGCAAACCAAGAACCTACGGACAAATCCGTAGGGGCAACTAAATAGTGATTTAATAAAGGGCACAGATCGATCGCCTACGCCCGTTATCTCTTTCTTCCTCTCTCGATCGCGCGCAAAACAAAATCCCCAAGTCATTCCCGCCGTTCTCGTCGTCGCCACCGCCGTTCTCGTCGTCGCCGCCGTTCTCGTCGTCGCCACCACCGTTCTCGTCGTCGCCACCGTCGTTCAGGTTAGTAAATCTTCAACTAAATTAAAGAAATTTTTTATTATTCAGGGCTAGGGTTCATGGCTGGGGCTGGGGTTGCGGTTGGAGTTGGGGTTCGGCAGGGGTTACGGTCGGGGTTGGGGTTAGGGTTAGGGTTGGGGTTCGGCTGCGGCTGGGGCTGGGGCTGGGGTTAGGGTTTGGCTTAGGGTTGGGGTTGGGGTTTAGCTGGGGCTGGGGTTAGGGTTAGGTTGGGGTGGGGCTGGGCTCGGGCTCGGGCTGGGCTGGGGCTGGGGCGAGGGTAAGGTTGGGGTTGGGGTGGGGCTGGGCTGGGGCTAGGTCTGGGGTTAGGGTTTGGCTTAGGGTTGGGGTTTAGCTGGGGCTGGGGTTAGGGTTAGGTTGGGGCGGGGCTGGGCTGGGGCTGGGGCTGGGCTGGGGCTAAGGTTAGGTTGGGGTTGGGGTTGGGGTGGGGCTGGGCTGGGGCTGGGGCTGGGTCTGGGGTTAGGGTTAGGTTGGGGTTGTGGTTTGCTGAATTTGGCAAACCTGAGAGGAATTTCCAGCAATTTTAGCCTAGTTTGATTACTAAAATTATTGTTGATCGAGAAAATCTTGGGTCCTTCTAATCAAACATTGTTTGTTACTATATGTCAACGAGTACTGATAAAAGAAAAAACCGATTTCAAGTGGAAATTAGGTATGTACAATGTTCTAATATAATTTGTATTTCTTGCCATCATCAAACATATAAAAGTACTAATATGAAATGGAAAATAAATAAATAAATAATCAAAACTTTGGCATATATGTAAAATCCCTTGTTACTTTTTCTTGGTTGCCCAACTTTGAAAATTCTATCTATTAAATTAGACATACTCTAAAAAGAATCATATTGCAAGAATTTGACTTGGTGGAGACTTGCATCATTAATAGAAATATGAAAGTGTAAGGACGTTCTTTACCTTCGATAGGGTTCGGTTGGGGTGGGGCTGGGCTAGCTAGGGCTTAGGCTTCATCACCTGATATAGCGAAATACAAAGCGTACTTCAGTACACCCGACCTTATTGAGTTTCTTATTGAAGTTCCCGGTCAAACGGCATATGCATATTTTTATTCGCCATGAAATCCCAATTATCAAGCTACCGAGGACGAAAAGCCACCTTTGTTAGTCGAGAGTCATGGTAATAGACTTGTCATTATAGATCATAGTCAATTGTTTTTCCTATCATTTTCTTGATCCAGATGCTAATCAACTTGTTAATTAGTTACTGTTTTTATAACGTATTTGTCTATATTTGTTGACAGTGGCCTTTTTTTTGGATGAACATGTTTTTTTGATGCATGTTTCAGTCATGTGAATTCATATGTTGCGTATAACGCTTTATGATATCAGTATCCTACATTTGTAGTTTTAATTGTTGATTGTTATAGATGAATGCCATTGCAATAATAGTTTTTGGTTGATGAATGCTATTGCAATGTAGGATGATCAGTTCTATCAATCTTGATCTCAATGGTTTAAAATCATGTTACGCATACAACACGAATGCACAACAAACGCATAATTAGAGAGCGATTCGAGATGTTCGGGTTAAAACCACTATATGATAATATGAAACCTTCATATTCTCATCGATACTCATATATGAAACTAAAAGCGCCACTTAGTCCCCGTCTATCGGTTAACATACGTGCGATGCTCGTCGTGACATAGAACCATACGAAGGTTGTTAAATATCGGACAGTATAGCTCGATACTAACAACCGTCGTATAGTCTACGCGATGAGAAAATTCAATCGTATGGTAACCCATAGATTTGTCCTGTGTGGACAAGTTGAGAATGTATAAAGCAAACGCCTTCATTCACTTTTGTTTTCATCCATTTCGAGATATTTCGTCGGTACCTTTCCGCTGGTTCTCCGTGTACAAAGATAGATTAGATGTTCATTTCAACGTTGTTTCACAGCTTTGAAATGATTATCTATTTTATTACAGTGTACTCGGAGAACAGCGGGGAGGTGCTGCCGAAATTTACTCTAAACGGTTGAAAGCACAAGTGATGGGTGTTCGCTCTATACATTCTTAATGGGATAGAAGCCTACCCTCGACAGCCGGAACACACACATACAACAAGAATACACAACAAACGCATAATTAGAGAGCGATTCGAGATGTTCGGGTTAAAACCACTATATGATAATATGAAACCTTCATATTCTCATCGATACTCATATATGAAACTAAAAGCGTCACTTAGTCCCCGTCTATCGATTAACATACGTGCGATGCTCGTCGTGACATAGAACCATACGAAGGTTGTTAAATATCGGACAGTATAGCTCGATACTAACAACCGTCGTATAGTCTACGCAACGAGAAAATTCAATCGTATGGTAACCTATAGATTTGTCCCGTGTGGACAAGTTAAGAATGTATAAAGCAAACGCCTTCATTCACTTGTGTTTTCATCCGTTTCGAGATATTTCGTTGGTACCTTTCCGCTGGTTCTCCGTGTACAAAGATCGATTACATATTCATTTCAACGTTGTTTCACAGCTTTGAAATGATTGTCTATTCTATTACAGTGTACTCGGAGAACAGCGGGAAGGTGCTGCCGAAATTTACTCGAAACGGTTGAAAGCACAAGTGATGGGTGTTCACTCTATACATTCTTAATGGGATAGAAGCCTACCCCCGACAGCCGGAACACACACATACAACAAGAATACACAACAAACGCATAATTAAAGAGCGATTCGAGATGTTCGGGTTAAAACCACTATATGATAATATGAAACCTTCATATTCTCATCGATACTCATATATGAACTAAAAGCGCCACTTAGTCCCCGTCTATCGGTTAACATACGTGCGATACTCATCGTGACATAGAACCATACGAAGGTTGTTAAATATCGAACAGTATAGCTCGATACTAAAAACCGTCGTATAGTCTACACGACGAGAAAATTCAATCGTATGGTAACCCATAGATTTGTCCCGTGTGGACAAGTTAAGAATGTATAAAGCAAACGCCTTCATTCACTTGTGTTTTCATCCGTTTCGAGATATTTCGTCGGTACCTTTCCGCTGGTTCTCCGTGTACAAAGATCGATTAGATGTTCATTTCAACGTTGTTTCACAGCTTTGAAATGATTATCTATTCTATTACAGTGTACTCGGAGAACAGCGGGGAGGTGTTGCCGAAATTTACTCGAAACGGTTGAAAGCACAAGTGATGGGTGTTCGCTCTATACATTCTTAATGGGATAGAATCCTACCCTCGACAGCCGGAACACACACATACAACAAGAATACACAACAAACGCATAATTAGAGAGCGATTCGAGATATTCGGGTTAAAACCACTATATGATAATATGAAACCTTCATATTCTCATCGATACTCATATATGAACTAAAAGCGCCACTTAGTCCCCGTCTATCGGTTAACATACGTGCGATACTCATCGTGACATAGAACCATACGAAGGTTGTTAAATATCGAACAGTATAGCTCGATACTAAAAACCGTCGTATAGTCTACACGACGAGAAAATTCAATCGTATGGTAACCCATAGATTTGTCCCGTGTGGACAAGTTAAGAATGTATAAAGCAAACGCCTTCATTCACTTGTGTTTTCATCCGTTTCGAGATATTTCGTCGGTACCTTTCCGCTGGTTCTCCGTGTACAAAGATCGATTAGATGTTCATTTCAACGTTGTTTCACAGCTTTGAAATGATTATCTATTCTATTACAGTGTACTCGGAGAACAGCGGGGAGGTGTTGCCGAAATTTACTCGAAACGGTTGAAAGCACAAGTGATGGGTGTTCGCTCTATACATTCTTAATGGGATAGAATCCTACCCCCGACAGCCGGAACACACACATACAACAAGAATACACAACAAACGCATAATTAGAGAGCGATTCGAGATGTTCGGGTTAAAACCACTATATGATAATATGAAACTTTCATATTCTCATCGATACTCATATATGAAACTAAAAGCGTCACTTAGTCCCCGTCTATCGGTTAACATACGTGCGATAATTTATTCTTTTCAACGACAAACGCACACACAAAGCATATACACAGATTTCTCCTTTGTCAGTAACTATCCCGTTCTTATATTTCTCAATATAGTCAGCATAACCTACAATTTATATATTATACAGTCTAACATGGCCCATGAGTACGTCAGAGTTAAGGAATGGATGTATGTGGATTGGAAACAACGTATGCAACCTAAGTTTGTCGCAGGAGTTGCTGCTTTCCTTGAATTTGCACGCCCACATAATAAGATCATAATAGAGAAGATTCTCTGTCCGTGCGATAGATATGGCAACAAGTACTAGCAGAAGGTAGAATTGGCAGAGCTTCATATTGTAAAACATGGGTTTACTAGACTTTATACAACTTGGAAATATCACGGGGAAGGAGAAGAATGCAGTACTGCGGAAGAAGAAGTAGAACATGATAATGCGGCAGGAGAAGAAGAAGAATTCGGTAATGCGGCAGAAGGAGAAGGCGGTAATTTATTTCCATCAGAAGAAATGGAGGATATGGTAGAGACTGCCCTAGGTGAATCTATTCGTACCGAAGATGACATTCCTTCCGGTCAAGGACCGCGTGCGGATAAATATGAAAATTTCATGAATGATGCTAGGAAACCAATTTATGAGAATGCGAAGTATTCCACCCTCTCATGGTTCGTCCAACTTTTCCAGATTAAGTGTCTAAATGGATGGAGGAACAAGTCATTCACAATGCTTCTTTCGTTCTTGAAAGATTCTATGCCTCCGGGAAATAATGTGCCCGACAGCTGGTACGAAGCCCAGAAGATGATGTCTGATTTGGGTCTAAAGTGCGAGAAGATTCAAGCATGTCCTAAAAATTGCGTGTTGTACCGGAAAGAGAATTCAGATTTGAAAGACTGTCCAACATGCGGAGAGGCTAGGTATAAGCCGAAAGATTCTGATAAGAAGCCTGATATACCTGTGAAGATTGCACAATACTTTCCCATAACACAGAGGCTACAGAGGCTATTCAGGTGCAAGAAAACAGCCGAGGCAATGATTTGGCATCACCGTGCTCCTCCAAGTGAAGATGGAAAAATGAGCCATCCAAGAGATTCACCGGCATGGAAGGATTTCGATAGGAGGCACGCAATATTCAGTAGCGATCCTCGCAATGTCCGGCTCGGACTGGCTACTGATGGCTTCTGCCCATTCAACTATATGGCTGGAAGTCACAGCACATGGCCCGTTGTAATGATAATTTATAATATGTTGCCTTGGTTGGCTATGGACCAATCATACTTTATGATGCCTCTTCTTATCGACGAACCAAACTCACCGGGGAACAATATCGACGTCTATCTCCGACCTCTGATCGAGGAGTTGAAATCTTTGTTCATTGATGGTGTAGAGACATATGATGCAAACACAAATACAACCTTCATACTGCGTGCGGCTTTAATGTGGACAATTAATGACTTTCCTACGTATGGAATGCTATCAGGTTGGTCCGTACATGGTCACAAAGCATGTCCTCATTGCCATGAACACAAAACATCAAAATTCTTGAATTTTAGCAGGAAGGTTTGTTATTGCGGCCATCGACGTTTCCTACCTCCAAACCACCCCTATAGGTTAGACACGGTTCACTTTGATGGTCATCAGGAGCTTCTTGGACCCCCATCCCCATTGTCCGGAGAGGACGTGACTGCTAAATGGGATGGTTACAATAACGACCTTCGGGATGGATCCGACGAAACAGGTCAAACCACCATATTGGAACAAGTTAAGTATTTTCTTCGAGCTTCCGTACTGGTCTACAAATTCAGTGCGTCATTGTCTGGACGTCATGCATATAGAGAAGGGAGTATCAGAGCACATACTTAACTTGCTTCTTTGTAAAGACGGGAAATCTAAAGACAACATGAATGCTCGGATGGATCTACAAGAGTGGGGAATAAGAAGTGAATTGCACCCTAGACCGGTAGCGGGTAAACCGGGCAAGTTTGTACTTCCCAATGCCGCTTATCATATGTCACAACCGGAGAAGAAAAGATTCCTGCAGGTGTTGCATGATTTGAAAGTCCCCACAGGTTTCTCAGGATCATTCAGCAAGAAAATAAAAATTGTGAAGGGCAAGATCGATGGGCTGAAAAGTCATGATCACCATGTTATCTTGGAGCACCTTCTTCCCTTAGCCCTCAGGACTTCTCTTCCCGACTCAGTTGGTCTAGTAATCAACGACCTATGTTGTTTTTTCAGGGAGTTGTGTGCTAAAACACTGGAGGTTGTGACGCTGGATAAACTAGAAAATTCTATTGCGTTGATACTTTGCAAGTTTGAGTGTATTTTCCCACCGTCATTCTTCGATATCATAATACACTTGACGGTTCATCTTGCAACTGAGGCGAAATTAGCCAGACCGGTACAATATCGATGGATGTATCCCGTCGAGAGGTACGTGTAATTTTTCGTTTTGCGCAATTTATAAATTTATTGTTGTCCTGTATGCCCGTATTTATTTATTCAACATATTTTCATTAGGTACCTCTACACTCTTAAGAAGTATATACGCAATAAAAATCGACCAGAGGGTTCTATCATGCAAGATTATCTTCTTGATGAAGCAACCACATTTTGTTCCCGCTGTCTGGACGAGAACATTGAGACAAGGCTTAACCGACCACGAAGAATTCAAGACGGACCATATGGTAAAGCCGAGTATAAGAGGGTAGACACTATGTTTATCAACAAGATATACCGGTTTATCTTGCTTAATTGCGCATGTCTTGAACAAATTAGAGAGTAAGTTTTTTTGGATTAATTGTTATATCTGTGTTTGTGTGTGTATGAAATGATATAATATTAATGTCACCATTATTTGTCGAAAACAGAATTCATTTTAACGAGATACGTGAGGGGCATCCTCATTGGAATGAAGAACAATTGGAAAAATATCATCAGGATAATTTTTGTGATTGGGTCACAGATCATGTAAGTTATTCGAATAATATTTTATTGCTAGCAGTTTTAATCTAAACTTGTATCATTATGTATTTGTCGTAAAATTTATTTTGTTAGATCCACGATCCGAACTTGTCTGCATCATTTGAGAGTGATTCAAGATGTTTAGCTCAATTTCCTAGTACGGAGGTTACATATTACAAAGGATTTGGTGTTCTTGGATACAAATTCGAAATTAAGGAATTAGAAACATCTAGAACCACTCAGAATAGTGGGATTGCGACGGTAGGATCGGACGGTGTGATTTATTATGGGTACTTAAATTGTATACTCGGCATCCATTATCCCGGACGATCAGAACCCTTTTATATATTCCAGTGTACTTGGTACGATACGCGAACCGATACGGACAGGTGGAGAAGCAATCTTGGGACTTGAAAAGATGAATATGGATTGACCAGTGTGAACACACTTCGATTTTACGGTCAGGAAGATCCGTTTATCTTTCCGAACCAAGCGTTCCAAGTATACTACTCACAGTGTTTGAAGCATCCGGGGTAGAGTGTTGTATGCCGATGGAAACCTAGAGATGTCTACGATGTCCCAGAATACGAGGGCAGCGATGAGGACGAAGAAGAGAGAAGGCTTAAAGTGCTCCGACCGTCTGTTTCGAAGGACGGGTTGTCTTCGACCGATCATGAAGTTACGTGGGTTAGAAATGACATCGACGATGAAATCCAAGTAGATATGTATAATGCGCCCACGAAACGAAAAAGGTTATCAGTAATGTTATATTATTACTTCACATTTTACGCTCTATACATATATAGTCAATACTTTTAATGATTGTCTAATGCGTCCACGAACCGTTTATCTAGATTTGATGACGATGTCGGGAGCAGCGAGGGGCAGCAGGAGCTCCAGCCGCGGCAGAGGCAGAGGCAGGGGCAGAGCGGTTCTGCCGCCCGGAGAGCTTCGTAGGGAGCTTCAGAGGGTCGGTCTTGCACCCAGATCGGAGACCCCTTCGGATGCCTCCTTCCGTGTGGATTTTGCCACACCTCCAGGTATACTGCACGCATATCCATTTTGAATGTAATATTACAGATATTCATGCCTGTTTATGTCAAAATTACTTATATTGTCAATGTTTGATTGTCTAGTTGTTGGTGATGCGTCCACATCTGGGACAGAGGCCACTCCCGCTCCTCCAGATATGTTTATATATCATATAGTGCATGTATATTGATTTAGAATGCTATATCATAAATATACACACATTCCTTTTGCTCTTACTTAGCAATTTTTATTATTGTCTAGCTGTAGGTGGTGACACCACCGCACCTGCGGGTATATTTATATATCCTATAGTGCATGCATATTGATTTAGAACGTTATATTATTGATTTACACATTCTTTTTGCAATTATTTATATAATCTATTTTTAATTGTCTAATTATAGGTGGTGCGTCCACATCTTCCGCAGGGGCCACTCCTGCCACTTCCATACCATCCGCATCGTCTGCAGGTTAGTATGAATAAATATAAAATATTTATTCATTTTACATATGCTCTATAGAATAAACATGAACTTCATGGAAATTTAGCGTCAATATTTATTTTCTAGTTGCAGGGGATGCGTCCGCATCCGGGACCCCGGTTGTTCCTCACCGGAGGAACTATCGTCCCGCTCGGGCTCAGGCTCGTGCGATAGTCACCGGAGGTATATATCACACTTCAATTTTCGCTTAAGCTTGATTTCTTAATACAACTTTTTCTTAATATTGATTGTCTTGATATTTCGTGCAGACGCAGGGGCCCCCATCCCCAGAGGGGGACTCGAGGCCCGAATCAGTCCCATAGGCTGAGGCCTGACAGAGCTAGGGGGGAGGCAGCATTCCCCCTCTTTTTTACCCTTGACTATCGCTATACCGGTCCTCATGCCGAGAGGTTCGGCCGGTATATAGGGGATGAGAGCCGGCTCGTGAAGAACTATCCACTTCACGTTGAGTGGGGCGAGCAGCACCGGCGCTCATTCGCCCTCTTCTTTGATCAGGCTCGGGTACGTATTAATGGCCTATTTTCATTTGATTTATCCAATATATTTATTATTAACACTTGCAATCTAATAACAATGTTTTTTTGTATTTTCAGTCGGATTACGATTTTCAGCCTGTACCCGACCCTGATCATCCTGGGAGGGTGCTCGACCTTCATGCTCTGTACAATGTGTTAGTGTATATGCCCTAGAGGCCATTACTGTATCATACTGGTTTGTATATTACTTAATGGATGCTTGGGATATTCACCTTATATATACAATCTTGCTCAAAATAGTAGTATGCTACTTGGTTTGTTTCTACTTCAATGTGTACATGTGTTTATTTTTGTATATCGCCTATACACATTAGTAGAGCCCTTAGGATCTTTGCTTGATTACCAGCGATGTGATGGCCGTCACACTAGTGGGGCTGGGTAATCTATAAGCACATCCTTATGCAGGTCCCTGGTCGCAGGACTATCGAGACAGGGCATCGATACTCCGGAGTAGACCAGCGCATGCGCTTCTCATCCCAGTGTGGGAGACGGTCTGTCCCACAGCCGTCAGTACGTCGTACTTGAGATAGTATGCGGGTGCTCGTTAGGTTACGGGTACACTGGATAGGACTCGTCGGGAACTGACTAGTTGGTATTATACCTATCGTCAGTTATCAGTTCCCAGGTGACATGAGTACAGCTTAGTCCGCTGACTTGACACTGTCACTTCGCCTCGGGTGTGTTCCCACTGTACTTTGATCACTACCCTACCACGGCTCAAAGGAGTCGTGCAAACAGGTGGTGGTTGGGTGCAGTCCCGAAGCACTTGGAGGCAGTGACGGTTAGACAGGATTCGTCTCTCCCGGTATTGGGGGTTGACATCGCGCTGTGTCTAGGAGAGCCATTACACGAGTAGTCCCTGGCCAGGGCAAACGAGATATACTGGTAGGTTTCCAGTGTTATCTCAGGGTGTATTGGGCTTCACTCCGGCACGACTTGTACCGCTATTGGGGGACTGACGTTTACCGCCCCCTAGGCCCGCCATGCGATGTATCAGACGAACAGACCGGACTGTATGGAGAATGTCACACTCAGGCTCAGTAGGAGTTCAGATGGGTTTCGCCTCGTCGGTCTTCTTGTCGGCATTACCTGGGGACCGTTACGCACAGCTAGTGCCGCTTGCGGTCTGTGGTTAAACCCACTGCCAGCGTAGTGTCGAGTCTTTAGAGTCCCACACAGAAAGCTTTTCACCTTTAGGCAAAAGAGTAGAGGTCGCATGGTATTGCGACAGGTCGCATGGTTTTGCGACAGGGTTCGGTCACATCCGTGCACGTGTGCACGTACAGTGTCCGGACAAGTTTACACTAGCGGGCTTTGGTTTAAGCCAGATCCTAGTGTACCTTATGGGATTGGATTTATCCAGTTTGCATTCGTGTTCCTCGGAACGCGGATGCGGGTGTGTATGCACAGTTGACAGGGAGGCAGAGGCAGCGGATTCTCATTAGGGTTGTTGACAGTTGACCGTTGACTTTTTGACTTTTTGCTCAACCCTAATGAGAATATGATATGTGATTAACTATTATATTAATTAAGTATTATGGTGATATGGTTGTTGACTTGTTGACTTTTGTTGACTTGTTGACTTTGGTGACTTGTTGACTTTTGTTGACTTGTTGACCGGTTGACTAGGCTTGACTAGTTGACCATCATGATAACCATGGTTATCATTTCATGCCAAAGACTTTTTCTTGCTTGTTCATTTGAGTAAAATGAGTGCATGACATGATAAGGTTATGGTTACTTCAACCATCACATAAGACTTTTGTTGATATGATGAGTTATCATTGCTTTGGATTATGAGAGGGTGAGAGAGAAAAGAGAGCCTCATTCTTTCTTGCTCATTCTCTCTCTTGTTCTTGAGCTCTCCTCTTGCTCTCACCCTCAACCTCTTCCTCCCTCTCTCGATCTATGGTTCTCTTGTCTCATGAGTTGAGAATCAAGAACCATAGATAAAATCCCATTCTAAATCATCTCTACTCATTCTAGTTCACTAGGTTTAGCAAACCAAGTGAACTAGTTTCTTCAAAGAACGAAGAAGGAGCTAAAGGTTGGAGCTTTCAAGTGGATCTATCTTCGGCGTACGGAGACAACGAGAAGGAGCCATCGAACCACCATCGGAGCTTGAAGAGAAGGAGTTCAAGTTTAGGTATAACCATCTTCATCCGAGTAGCTAAATATCTTTAGCTTAGTTTGCTAGTTTTAGTTTAGGTAACGATCCCGACCATAAGTTAGTCCATGTTGCCTCTTGCGATAAAAATTCGTTTTTTATACCGTTTCCGCCTCCCCGTAAGAACCGGGGGTCGCAATATGGACTTACAGTGGTATCAGAGCCTAACTAAACTTAAACTAGCTTGGTAGTGAAGTGTAACGAAGTTCGGAACCGGAAAAATCCAAAAATCAAACTTTACAAAAATCTGAGTTTCTGTTGAATTTTTCCTGGTCAAAATGAAAAACTTTATACTCCTAAATTCGGCTCAGGGTTTTGTGTGAACACCCAAGAAAAACGATACAGTGATTCGCCTAAAGTGCCGCGCTTCCGCCGCGTGATCCTTCTTGGACGCCGCGGAACCGCCGCGACTTGGTTTCTTCTCTGCATCGTTTTTCGTGCAGTGTGTTTGTGTGTTGGTTTTGGGATTTTTAAAATATATTATATGTGCCCAGATTTTCCAGAAAAGAAATTTCCTTTTGGGGTCCTATAATTCCGTATTTTTTCCGAACTTCACTGCACTTTGACTATGATGGTTATATCTGTGATGCTTGCATGTATTGAACGTCGGCTAATCGCTATAAGTCGATTAGTCGGGGTTATACATGATCTGTAATGTGCTGGAATGTGTATATGAATGTGTTGGACTGTCGCGGGTGAATAGCCGGGGTGGATGTGAGATGAGCTTTTGTTTTTCTTTCATTCATTGTAAATGTAAATTGATGTAATAATTATTATTTGTTTGACCGCACAACCGGGTCGGGGTTGTAGCCGTCATTGTATAATTCTTTTTACTGTTTTTGCTCCTAGGATAGACCCATGGAGGGGTGCACAAACTACCGAGTACTTGGCGGGTAGTTTGCCGCACCCGTAGGGGTCTTGGGTGGGGTATTTGGCTATTCACCGCGACCGTGTTATCCGCTTTTCGTTTCAGGCTCGAAAGGATTGCGGATTGCTAGTATATCCAATGCATTCATCTGTGATCTGTAATGTCTATCATTGCTTATTATTTAGGCGTTGCTTATGTTTTACAGACGCGCTAGCCCAGCCCCCGCTCTGTCGTTAGTTAAGTAACCTAACGGGTAATGACGGGGCCCAGTGGCGAATGCGAATGGCATAAGCGTACGTCATATTTTGGTTGTTTTCTGCAATGGTAGGGTTAAATGATGGGACGCATTAAAAGAACTAATGCAAGAATATCACGCATTAAAAGAACTAATGCAAGATAATAAACCAAGTTAAAGTCGTTGGAACACTTTCGAAAAACCACTCGGTTCTTTTCAAAACAAACTTTTAAAATACGGAGTTTGAGCCACTCCATTTAAAAGCTATCTCGTTCCATCGACCATATCAAGTTCACTACGTTCACGGTTTTGCCAAAACCATCCGTAGCCCTCCGTCGTTTCACATGAATAGTCAATAGTATTCAAGCTGTGTATGTTGGCCAAAGTCAAGGCACAGTGATTGGTAGCTATTGGGTGTTCATGTGTAGCATAGATAGATGCGTTGGTTTGGGACAGTCGTACTGCCATTTTGGCCAAAGTCAAGGGTAGGTACGGATGGATCCAAATTAACCTGGATAATGACGGGTAGAACTTGACATGTGACTTATGATATTTTGGCCAAAGTCAAGGTCATAAGAGCATGGGGCAAAAATCCACATCGGGAGTTTCATAAGTACTGAAACTTGCTAGATTTGCATACCATTTGGAGTGTGATGATTCTGGTAGGATTCCTTCAGTTTCGTCACGCAATGATATTTGGATCCCGATCCTACTGTGAGTATATGCTACTCCTCGGGAAATTTCTCACTTAACGATCAATGCTATAAACCTAGTAGGTGCCTAGAAAGGTGTTAGCGGGGCTACGCCCCCAGGGAAAAGAGGTTCTCTAATTAAGGAACTTCGCGAAAGCGTTGGAAAACCTCCCTCGAAGTACCGACACCGGCCTGGCTGAACGGTTAAGCAAGTATTGTACGGTGGGATTGATCCTGACTAATTCTTCCTTTATGGTTTGAGGAGGGATTCGAGAAACAGTGGGAGCCATCCTGTTTAGACAAACTAAAAACCACTCTAAACTTGCAAGAGCATCATGCTGAGTGTTTCTTCTTCTCTCTCCTAATTGCAGCGACCAATCAACATGACTGGACTTAAGTTACTCCTAGATAAAAACAAACTGACAGGGCCAAACTACAAAGATTGGCTCAGGAATGTCAAGATAGCAATCACTTATGACAAGCTGGGGTATCTTCTTACCACCAAAGCTCCCCCTGTCCCTGGTCCAACTTCCAGCGTCGCGGATAAGGAAATCCGCAAGACTTGGGAGATTGATAGCGCGAAGGCCAAGTGCCTCCTGCTTGCCTCGATGGACAACGAACATCAGAGGAGGCATGAGAATATGGACATGGAGTCCATATTGCTCCATACAAAAGAACTGTATGGAGAGCAATCACGTATCGCAAGATACGAAGCGTCGAAAAAGTTATTTTCGACAAGAATGGCCGTCGGATCATCAGTAGCCGAGCATGTGCTAAAGATGATCGGCTTCATTGAGGAGCTCGCTGACCTAGGGATCACATTGGAGAGTGAGCTATATACGGATATAGTTCTCCAGTCCCTTCCTTCCACTTACGCCCAGTTTATACTGAACTTCAACCTACAAGAAAAAGAGGTTGAACTATCAGAGCTCCTCAACATGCTGAGGAGCGCAGAGGGCACCCTACAGAAAGGTAGGGAAACATCCACTTTGTTTGTAGGAGGATCATCTTCTTCTAGGTCCAAGGCGAAAGCCAAGGGAAAGAAGAAGAAGGCCCCCGCCAAACCAAGAGGCGGTGTTGGTAAAGTGGATACGAAGGGAAAAGGCAAAGCAACAAAGATAGCGGGGAAGCTTGTGGATAAGGAAGAATGCTTCTATTGTCATAAGAAAGGACACTGGAAGAATGATTGCAGGGCCTGGAAGGCCAGAACACAGGAATTGAAGCAGGTTGCAGCTTCAGCTTCAGGTGTGTATGTTATTGAAAACTGTCTTTCAATAAACTCTACTTCCTGGGTATTGGATACCGGATCAGGATCTCATATCTGTAATTCTTTGCAGGCGTTGAGAAACCGTAGTGTTTTGAAAGCAGGTGACATGACCCTCAGAGTTGCAAACGGAGCTAGCATGGATGCTAAAGCCGTGGGGGACTATCACCTGGGAATGTCAGATGGACATGTTTTGGTTTTGCGTAATTGCTTTTTTGTACCCAACGCAACTTGTAATATCATTTCTGTATCTTTAGTTTCTAAAGAAGGTTATGAATTTGCGTTTGTAAGTAATGTTGTAAACATTCACCTTAATCAAGTTTTGATTGGGTCAGGTACATTGAGTAATGGTATATACGTGTTAAACCAACCACAGATTTTCAACGTCCAGAATACACACAAAAGAAAGTCTCCAGAAATAAATCAGACTTTCTTATGGCATTGTAGATTGGGTCACATCAATGAGAGAAGGTTGACTAAGTTACATACAGAAGGATATTTGAATGCGTTCGAATATCAATCGTATGCCACTTGTCAATCTTGTCTCAAAGGAAAGATGACAAAGACTCCGTTTACTGGACAAGGAGTAAGAGCGAGCGAGCTCTTGGGACTCGTACACAGTGACGTGTGCGGTCCAATGTCTACACATGCCCGAAGCGGACATTCTTACTTCATTACTTTTACGGATGACTTCTCAAGGTACGGTTATGTCTTCTTAATGAAACATAAGTCCGAGGCCTTTGGAAAATTCCAGGAGTATAAGAATGAAGTAGAGAAACAGACCGGCAAAAGTATTAAGATTCTAAGATCGGATCGAGGTGGAGAATACTTAAGTGCCGAGTTCCTGGACTATTTAAAAGAGAACGGAATTCTCTCTCAGCTTACTCCTCCATACACCCCGCAACATAACGGTGTATCGGAGAGACGGAACCGCACCCTATTGGATATGGTGCGGTCCATGATGAGTAACGCTGAGTTACCGCGATCATTCTGGGGGTATGCGCTAGAATCAGCCGCATACCTTTTGAACCGAGTTCCCACTAAGACTGTGCCTACCACGCCATTTGAGATGTGGTGTGGGAAGAGACCCCATCTTAATCACATTAAGATATGGGGAAGTCCAGCTTTTGTCAAAAAGCAGCATACGGACAAGCTCGAGGCACGCTCAGTACTGTGCAAGTTTGTGGGATATCCAAAGAATTCCAAGGGATATTTCTTCTACTGTGAAGAGGAACAAAAAGTTCTTGTTTCTCGACATGCCCACTTTCTAGAACACCAGTTCATAGAAAAAGAAATAAGTGGGAGCGCAGTAGAACTGGAAGAAATTCCAGAACCACAGACTGTTACTGAAAGCTTGATGGAACCAGAGGGTTCAACAGAACAGGACATTCCTACGCCGCTCCGCAGGAGTAGTAGGCAGTCTCATCCGCCCGAGAGATACTACGGTTTTCTCATAGACGGGGATAGAGAGGATTGCATCATAGATTATGATGAGCCTACTAGCTTCCAGCAGGCCGTTCAGAGCGTTGACTCAGTGAAATGGCTGGATGCAATGCGGACCGAAATGGAGTCCATGTACACCAACAAGGTATGGACGTTGGACATTGCTCCAGACGGGGTAAAACCCGTAGGATGCAAGTGGATCTTCAAAAGGAAGATTGGTGTAGATGGACAGGTTGAGACCTATAAAGCTAGGCTGGTAGCAAAGGGTTTTCGTCAAAGACCTGGCTTGGACTACGATGAAACCTTTTCTCCAGTAGCCATGCTGAAATCCATTCGGATCCTTCTTGCCATTGCTGCCTTCCACGATTATGAGATCTGGCAAATGGACGTAAAGACAGCTTTTCTAAATGGAAATTTAGAGGAGTGTGTCTATATGGACCAGCCAGAGGGTTTCATTCAGAGTGGGAGCAGCGGAAAGGTGTGCAAGTTGCTTAAGTCCATCTATGGACTAAAGCAGGCATCGCGGAGTTGGAACATCTGCTTTGATGAGACGGTCAAAGAATTTGGCTTTATCAAAAATCCAGATGAACCATGCATCTATAGTAGATTTGTAGCGAGAACTGTAGTATTCCTCGTTTTATACGTGGATGACATTCTCTTAATAGGAAATGACATTCCTATGCTACAATCTGTCAAGGGGTTCTTGTCACACAGGTTTTCCATGAAAGACCTGGGTGATGCCTCATACATTCTGGGTATCCGGATCTACCGTGACAGATCCAAGAGGATATTAGGACTTTCACAGTCCAGGTACATCGACACCATACTGAAGAGATTCAGTATGGAAGATTCCAAGCGCGGTAACCTACCGGCTTGTCACGGGATCACCCTCTCTAAAGAGATGTCTCCCAAGACTGATTTGGAGAGGGATCGCATGTCTATTATACCCTACGCTTCTGCGGTAGGCTCTATAATGTATGCGATGTTGTGTACCAGGCCGGATGTAGCTTATGCACTGAGTGTGGTAAGCCGGTATCAGTCTAACCCTGGGGAGAAACACTGGATAGCGGTAAAGAACATTCTCAAGTACCTGAGAAGGACTAAGGAGATGTTCTTGGTGTATGGCGGAAAAGACCTCCAGATCGAGGCCTTTGCTGACTCCAGCTTCCAGAGTGACAAGGATGATTCCAAGTCCATGTCGGGTTTTGTCTTTACCCTCAATGGAGGGGCGGTGTGTTGGAAGAGTTCCAAACAGGAAACCGTTGCAGACTCGACGATGGAAGCGGAATACATCGCTGCATCTGATGCCGCAAAAGAAGCTGTCTGGATAAGGAAGTTCTTGAAAGAACTTCAGGTGGTTCCGTCCATTGTTGATCCAATACCTCTGTATTGCGACAACAACGGGGCTATAGCTTTAGCGAAGGAACCCAGGTCCCATCAGAGATCCAGGCACATCTTAAGGCGGTATCACTTGATCAGGGAGATCGTAGATCGCCAGGAGATCGAGGTTCGGAGAGTCGCTTCAGAAGATAACACTGCTGATCCATTCACCAAGGCCCTGCCCCAGACTCAGTTCGAGCGGCTAATCGAGATGATAGGTCTTCGATACGCCAGTACATGGCCTTAGTGCAAGTGGGAGATTGTTAGTGTATATGCCCTAGAGGCCATTACTGTATCATACTGGTTTGTATATTACTTAATGGATGCTTGGGATATTCACCTTGTATATACAATCTTGCTCAAAATAGTAGTATGCTACTTGGTTTGTTTCTACTTCAATGTGTACATGTGTTTATTTTTGTATATCGCCTATACACATTAGTAGAGCCCTTAGGATCTTTGCTTGATTACCAGCGATGTGATGGCCGTCACACTAGTGGGGCTGGGTAATCTATAAGCACATCCTTATGCAGGTCCCTGGTCGCAGGACTATCGAGACAGGGCATCGATACTCCGGAGTAGACCAGCGCATGCGCTTCTCATCCCAGTGTGGGAGACGGTCTGTCCCACAGCCGTCAGTACGTCGTACTTGAGATAGTATGCGGGTGCTCGTTAGGTTACGGGTACACTGGACAGGACTCGTCGGGAACTGACTAGTTGGTATTATACCTATCGTCAGTTATCAGTTCCCAGGTGACATGAGTACAGCTTAGTCCGCTGACTTGACACTGTCACTTCGCCTCGGGTGTGTTCCCACTGTACTTTGATCACTACCCTACCACGGCTCAAAGGAGTCGTGCAAACAGGTGGTGGTTGGGTGCAGTCCCGAAGCACTTGGAGGCAGTGACGGTTAGACAGGATTCGTCTCTCCCGGTATTGGGGGTTGACATCGCGCTGTGTCTAGGAGAGCCATTACACGAGTAGTCCCTGGCCAGGGCAAACGAGATATACTGGTAGGTTTCCAGTGTTATCTCAGGGTGTATTGGGCTTCACTCCGGCACGACTTGTACCGCTATTGGGGGACTGACGTTTACCGCCCCCTAGGCCCGCCATGCGATGTATCAGACGAACAGACCGGACTGTATGGAGAATGTCACACTCAGGCTCAGTAGGAGTTCAGATGGGTTTCGCCTCGTCGGTCTTCTTGTCGGCATTACCTGGGGACCGTTACGCACAGCTAGTGCCGCTTGCGGTCTGTGGTTAAACCCACTGCCAGCGTAGTGTCGAGTCTTTAGAGTCCCACACAGAAAGCTTTTCGCCTTTAGGCAAAAGAGTAGAGGTCGCATGGTATTGCGACAGGTCGCATGGTTTTGCGACAGGGTTCGGTCACATCCGTGCACGTGTGCACGTACAGTGTCCGGACAAGTTTACACTAGCGGGCTTTGGTTTAAGCCAGATCCTAGTGTACCTTATGGGATTGGATTTATCCAGTTTGCATTCGTGTTCCTCGGAACGCGGATGCGGGTGTGTATGCACAGTTGACAGGGAGGCAGAGGCAGCGGATTCTCATTAGGGTTGTTGACAGTTGACCGTTGACTTTTTGACTTTTTGCTCAACCCTAATGAGAATATGATATGTGATTAACTATTATATTAATTAAGTATTATGGTGATATGGTTGTTGACTTGTTGACTTTTGTTGACTTGTTGACTTTGGTGACTTGTTGACTTTTGTTGACTTGTTGACCGGTTGACTAGGCTTGACTAGTTGACCATCATGATAACCATGGTTATCATTTCATGCCAAAGACTTTTTCTTGCTTGTTCATTTGAGTAAAATGAGTGCATGACATGATAAGGTTATGGTTACTTCAACCATCACATAAGACTTTTGTTGATATGATGAGTTATCATTGCTTTGGATTATGAGAGGGTGAGAGAGAAAAGAGAGCCTCATTCTTTCTTGCTCATTCTCTCTCTTGTTCTTGAGCTCTCCTCTTGCTCTCACCCTCAACCTCTTCCTCCCTCTCTTGATCTATGGTTCTCTTGTCTCATGAGTTGAGAATCAAGAACCATAGATAAAATCCCATTCTAAATCATCTCTACTCATTCTAGTTCACTAGGTTTAGCAAACCAAGTGAACTAGTTTCTTCAAAGAACGAAGAAGGAGCTAAAGGTTGGAGCTTTCAAGTGGATCTATCTTCGGCGTACGGAGACAACGAGAAGGAGCCATCGAACCACCATCGGAGCTTGAAGAGAAGGAGTTCAAGTTTAGGTATAACCATCTTCATCCGAGTAGCTAAATATCTTTAGCTTAGTTTGCTAGTTTTAGTTTAGGTAACGATCCCGACCATAAGTTAGTCCATGTTGCCTCTTGCGATAAAAATTCGTTTTTTATACCGTTTCCGCCTCCCCGTAAGAACCGGGGGTCGCAATATGGACTTACACAATGGCCTGATGAAAAACATGCAGACCAAGGTCCGATACAACAGGAATGAGCTGAAGGCCGACTGCTACTCCCTATGGATGGCGACCCCCGAGGCAGAGAGAGCGGCCCTCCTATCTACTCCGGCGTTTGCGAGAGTCGACGTAGAGACATGACCTCTATTGTGCGATTATTTCGACTCCCAACGCAAACAGGTATGTATTTTAAATGTAATTCATTGTTTATGATATAATTTATTTCTTTGTGTTCATTAATTAGAAAACTAAATGTTAATGCGTTGTACAGAAACAGGCCGCTCAGAATACAGAGAACAGGAAGTCGGCGAAGAGGGGTCGCCCCACTTACACAGGTGGCTCGAGGAATATTACTCGAGCCATGGAGTTATCGGTAAATTACAATAGACCGATCTTTCTGATATTTTGCAATATTAAGAGTTATTTTCTAATATTTCTAATATTAAGAGTTATTTTCTAATATTGCAGACAGCTCAGACCGTGGCGCAAGGTGGTACACCGAGCGTGCTGTCCGCATATCTTGCCGTCCACGGCACCTCGACAGATCCCGCCACGGGCGAGCTTCGATATGCCGACGTCGCTACCCAGGAGTATTGCGTAAGTGTTAAATATTTATTCTACCCATATTTGAAATTTTAGTTTTGGAAGCTTCAAGTTTAAATTTTATACTTATACTTTACTGCTTAATGTGGGTGTAGGAGCGGGTGGTTGAGCAGGCCGATGCCTCGGAGATCGATTTTACCGGACAAAGCGATCTGAGGTTGTTGACCCCAGTTCTGGACGCCGCACACGGAGAGCACCACGGAGGTTGGGAGAGAGGCCGGGGACTAGGCCCTAACAGGGCCCATATGAGGTTGGACTCCACCCCGACGGTTACTTCATCCGTCTCCAGTGAGCGACGTGTCCAGCAGAAACTGGAGAGCTTGAGGGCCACCGTTGAGGAGTTGAAGGAGATACTGGTATGTATACTACTTTATAGTAAAATATCATGTCATATTATAGATATCAATATATCCATAATTAGTACGTAGCTTGAGCTTATTTGGTTTTAGACTTAGGTTTGATTAATCATACATACATATGTAATTAAAATAAACAACGGTTTTCCAAACTAGATATCCAAATGGGATTTCGAAATAACTTAATAATAATACGAATTCGAATAATACACGGTTCTTACACGCTTCTTACACACGTTTGGTCCAGACGCGACAGGGTACATGGCATGCATCTCCTTCGGCTGTGGCTCCGCAAGCCACTACATCGGCTGCGGTTCCGCAGACAGCTCCTATAGCTCCAGCGCCCGCTCAGACTCCCGCAGCTGCGGCTCCGCAAGCGACTCCCTCGACGGCGGCTGCGCAGACCACATCGCCAGCTCCACAGGACGCTCAGACTCCCGCTCGCGCCGAATTGCAAAGTTTATTGACCGAGGAGCAGGCGCGTGTTATTCTATCGTTATTCAGAGGTGGAGCTGGACCGAGCTAGGGTAGCTTTTTGGTTCTTATTTTTGGAAACATGTATTTATTTATATCATACATATTGTACTACATTTTGAAACGATATTGATATTGATATTGATATTGGTTTATATTTATATCATATTCAGTATTTGGGTTTCTTTTGTATATTATATGCGTGAGATATGATTATGAATACTGCGATATATGTTGTGTGATGATTAATTTTATATTTTATTGATATATATATTATTGTACACAGGGCGAGAAAAAATAAGGCAGCCCCTTTTTTATAAAAAAAACAGATAATGTGTACCTACGGATTAATCCGTAGGTACACATGTTGCCCCTACGGATTAAGCCGTAGGGGCAAAATATCGGCAGTAACTGATATTTCCCCCCTGATCTCAGTGTCAGGGGGTTGGTCTTGCCCCTACGGATTTATCGGTAGGGGCAAAAAAATACCCCTTCGGATATATCCGTAGGGGAAAATATCAGGAATCCTGATATTTTGCCCCTACGGATAAGTATCTACGCATATATCCGTAGGGGATACTATTTGGACCTACGGATATATCCGTAGGTACAGTTAATATAATTAAAATAACCGTAAATAAAATAACTTTTTTTCCCCTACGCCCTAATCCGTAGGTGCAAATGTATCTACATAGAACTCCGTAGGGGCAAGTTTTTGACCGTAAGGGCAATTTCAGGGTTTCAACTTACACCTACGGCGTTTGCACCTACAGATTAATTTTTTGCCCCTACGGATATATCCGTATGAGCAGTGAGTTGCCCCTACGGGTAAATCCGTAGGGGCAACCCTTATTTCTAGTAGTGAATATATGAATTGTTTCCATAAAGGTGGTTATTCAATTATCAATTATCAGTTAAGTACCTAAAAATTCTAACAATAGAACAAATTTAAGTATATAGGAATGACATGTTGTAACATTCTCTTATTGCCATAAGATGTCTTCCACAGTGAGTATGAAAAAGAGTTGAGAATTGTGAGATTTCAAAGATTTAGCCATTTCATTGAATTGTGCCTACATTTGTGAAGTACTTAAGAGGAGATGGTGCCTTAACATGCACGAGCTAATCTTATATATTATGCTTCTAATTTCAGGCTCAACAAATAGGAGAGGTGGGAATTACACTTGTTACTGAGTGGTTTAAGCCATACTCAGAATCATTTGATGATAAAGCAGCAGCAGAGAGAGCTCTAGCCTTTATGCTTGGATGGTTAGTTACAATAAGAATAGTGATGCTCATACATTATGTGTTCATATCTTACATTCTCTTTAGATATTTATCCGTCTACATAATTGCTCAGGTATATGGATCCATTGGTGAATGGAGATTATCCATTCATCATGAGAGCATTGCTCAGAGAGAGACAGATTGCCAGTCTTTACAAAGGAGTAGTCGGATATGATTAAAGGATCATACAACTTTATTGGACTCAACTATTATACCTCGTTATGCACGTGCTGTCCAAATGTCCAACAATAACATGCTTCCAATTAGCATCAGTAATTCTTATGCAGAACAATTAGGTATGTTCAGAGACAAGTAACAAACTTTCAGTTGTCTAAAGCAAATAATATTTTAAAGAACTTAAGAGTTTGGACTTTCCTTTTGAATTGTCTAATTTGATGTTATGTTTTACAGACAAAAAGGATGGGATCCTAATTGGGAACTTGGTGAGCATTATGTAAAATTTTGAATTCCAAATAGGAAACATTGTATATATGGATTGTTGGCACTTATGAATTATACGGTTTCTTTGATGTCTTCATGAATTTGGCACTTCTATATATCATGTTGTCTATGTTAAATTGCTTGTCCCGGTTGTTTCATTGCAGCAAGGTTCATGGATACATGTTGTTCCCTCTGGATTGAAGGATGTGCTAGTGTATATGAAAGAGCGATATAACGATCCTAAAATCTTTATCACGGAAAATGGTCAATATTCTAACTTTATATAAGTTTAGCTTAATATCCATTGCAGTCCTGTTATAAACTTCTAATAAACCCTAAAACAGTTATCCAAAATATGGCAGCAACTGCCCAGCTTGATGACCAAATCTCGTCGGTGGAACAAGGTCGCTCCGACAAGCAGAGAATGGGATACATGAACCTTCATCTTGCTCAAGTTCGTGGTGCTATACAGTAAGTTATACAGTATATATCAAAATATCCTTTGACATACAAGTGACTTGAATTTACAACAAAAGATAATTACTTTATTTGCAGGGAGGGTGTTCAAGTGAAAGGATACTTTGCATGGTTGTTGACGGATAACTTTGAATGGGATAAAGGATACAATGAACGCTTTGGGCTTACCTATATTGATTTTGCTCATGATCTCAAGTGAAACCCAAAGGCATCTGCCAAATGGTACACTAAATTCCTTAAGGCGATGAATTAACTAGTGTTTCCTCCATTGTGGAGTAACTTTCAGAGAGTGCGATTTGCTTTAGTTTCTTTCCTTGAAACGTAGGTTGCTTTCCTTGCAATTTGCTTTAGCCAATTGGGGTGTTTCTTTAGTTGTTGATTGCTATAGTTTTGCTCGCCAAAACTGAATAATTTGATGGATCAATGATAGTTCGTCCTAATAAATAATTGTAGTCCAATTGGGGATTTCCTGTCTACCAGATGCTTAGATTATAATGTAATCCCATTTTACGAAGTGAAAAATAGCCACTTGTTTTCATTAAATTATAATGCTCTTTCTTGCTGAAGCGGGTTATTTAGGATCATACCAATCCTCTATCTTGCCCATAGTTTGCTTGACAAGTTATTCAATATACTAAATATAGATGGCTGATGTCTAGTTAGCAACTGCTCATTTTTTTATTATAAAAAAACCGTAACTCTTTCATGGAGCTTTATGTTGAGAATGCTGATCCTCTCAGACCGTCAAGCACACAAAATAGAAAGAACGACACGCCGCGGTCATCGTCACGAAGTATTCCATTTCAAAGAGAAAGTTTCAAAATGCTGGCTAACCACACAATCTACTAATCTCCCCTCTCTTGTTCTCACCGCAAGAAGCTCTCTTGGCCTTTTACTGGGACCAGATCCTCTCCATTGCTGGAGGGTCTACTACCCATATTATCAACGGCAGGGATTTGTGCCGACTAGTTTTTATTAGGTTGTAGTGGTGGATCTCTCGTAGTGGACTCTCCGGTATGGTACTGGAGAGAACACCCAGTCCCCTTTCTCCTCCAACTATTCCTAAGATGTAACTATAGTGTTACAAGAATGATCCTTTCTCTACCATTCTTTCAATTGGTAGCTCTAACCGATAGATGACCACGCTGCATGATTCAATCGATTGCATGCTAGGTGCACAACCAGATGTGGGACACAACCCTAAAACTTATTCCCCATTTTGAAGGAAAAATGCTTAGATAATAATGTTTTATTCATGGTGCAAAAATGTAAGGAGTACAAATTTGATACAAGGTTTCAACACAAAGATAACAACAGTGCAAGACCAAATAAAGTTGAAGGGTGCATGATACCTGGACCATGAGGCGCATTTATTGGTAGCATGCAACAAATAATCCAAAGATAACACTATACAAACACTTGGTGGGCCATTTATGAGCACCCACAACTCTTGAAGCAAAATTGTGGGCCAAATGACATCAAAACAAGAAGCAATCTTCCACTTTTTGTCACGTCCCGCTTCCCAAAATCTGGAATGCGGAGAGCGACGAAGGCCAGCCGTGCTACCTACAGGAAGGAAAGATCCTTCCATAATCACATAAGGTTGTCTAGATTAACCTGTCAAAAATAAAATCCAATACCAAAAAGAATAAAATTGATAATCATGCTGTAATGAAACCAAAAGAAATACTTAAAATGGGTCCACTAGATAATTGATGCAAAAATATCCGATACAATAGGTTCGAAAAGAAAACAAAATCTGAAAGATACAAAAGTCCTAATGTCCCAAAGGACGCACATGCTAAATACTAACAGAAAGAAATGAACCTACGGGTTACTGATTTTCGGCAAAGTCCTGATAATCGCTGCGGTCCTGCTCATCCTGAAAATTTGTCACTAAACCTGAGATGGCAAATCTCAGGGATATCAGAATATCCCAGCAAGTACTCAACGTATAAAATATATGTGTGGTATTATAACATGAATATATGAATGTAGTGAAGCCCGTTTGCGCAAGTAAAACGGATATATAAATAAATAGATGCATTAATACTATGAAACCAACATGTAAAGAGTTCAAGTCATAACCTAATTGGTCACTAAAAGGTAAACTATCCTATCGTAAGCTCGAGTGTGTGCGTCAACCTCTGCAGGAGTATTCCTAACCCAAGAGTAGTGCCCCAGGGGCTAGAAAACACGGGCCCAACTGTGGAATGAACATGAGACTGATATAGCCCGGTACGAGCTGTAAACATGAGATCGATATAGCCCGGTACGAGCTGTAAACATAAGACCGATATAGCCCGGTATGAGCTGTAAACATAATACCGATATAGCCCGGCACGAGTTGCCGGCATGGGACTCCTGAGATCCTATTGTAAGACGTACACTCAAACTACCCCAACACCCGCGTATTTAGCTACTATGGTAATGACTAGAACACTAATTAAGAATACTAAAAAGACTGGAACTTGTGATATGGTAATTTTATAGAAATGAAACTGGTAAATAGTAGTGTGTCATGTCATGTCATGTAGTTCAGCATCCTTATCAGCGATCTCGTTCAAAATGATTAAAGCATTGAACAGTCATGACTTGTCAAATGTAATTATTATCTGGTAATAATAACTGCATGAAGGCGGTGTACAGGCTGGTATGAGTCATAATTGTTATCTTTACTGTTAACCTGAATATGGGTATATTAATCATAATCTGACTAGAAATATATAAATGTGAGATAGGTTAACTTTCGAACTTTATTTGTAGTTAAAATAAATCTTATTTTTAAAACCATACTTGCTAATTATTCTTACTTGCAGCATAAAAGTTTTCATATATATCTTGTATAATATAACGAAAAATAGGTACTAACACATTTCTCTTTTATTCTAACAGTGCAGGAAATATATATATATATATATATATATATATATAGATAGATAGATAGATAGATAGATATATAACTACAAAAGAATGCCGATGTACATCGACCAAAAGTAAAGCAAGAGTATTTGCCTGGAGGATAAGGATCACGGAAGAACATGTACGAAGATGCGATGCACGAACTCAGTTAGGATTCAACTTGGGATCAGAGTTATACGCTCTTCCTAGATTGATTTTGCCATAAGCCAACAATGTACCACACTTAACATATGATTGTATATAATTAAACATGCACAATGAAATAAACATATAATATTTTATTTATGGATATAAATGTAGCGACATAGAATGCAGCAAAAGAAACTTGCCTGATCGGATCTCACGACGGGATGCGTACGCTGCGTCCGACGTCGGGTAAACGTCGCGATGCACACGCGCCTACAGAGCAGGACCAAGCTATGCAAGAACATGACCATGCTGGTTGGGGACGACGACTGGATCATCCGGATCATCGGCGATGGGCACGGCTCTGACGGTGACCGAAAGAATGCGGAATCAAGAAACAAGAAGAAAAGGGTTGTAGTGGTTGCAGGGTGCATTGAGTTGTCTCAGGGTTCTGGGATCAGAGAAGGCAGTGAGGGGTGACGTCGACGAGTCATGGGTTTCTGACGAGGTCTACAGCGAGGCAGTGGGGTAACTCCGACGAGGCAGTGGATGCAGTTGGGTTGCAGGATTGTTGGGTCGGGTTCTTGTGCAGGGAAAAGAGGCGCGGGTCTGGGGAGTAGGACAGGGGAGAGAGGTGGTGGCGAGGGCATGAAGATGACGACGGGGTCGGAGCTCCGGCGATGTGGGTGTGCAGGCGAGGGTCGGGGCTGGCGGTTGGGTTCAGGGAAAGAGAGTTCTTGGGGTGGTGATTGTTGTGGCTTTGAGAGGCGAGAGGGAAGGTCATGGTGACGGGGATGGTGACGACGGGGATCGGCGGAGTGAGGCGACGGCGATAGAGAAGATGATGGGTTCTCATCGGGATCGGGGGTTCTGTGCAGGGAAAAGCTCGGGGAAAGAGAGGGGGGAAGAGGAGTGGAGTAGAGGAGAAGGAGGTGAAGAGAAGGGGAGGTCGATGGTGAGAGGAGACGAAGGTGAAGGTGAGGCGGCGACGTGAGAACAGAGGCAAGGGCGACGAGGTTGGGTTCGTCGGCGTTCGCAGGGGAGAGGAGAGAGGTGAGGTGGTCAAGAGCGATGAGAGGAGAAGGTCGTGGGTGATGGGCGAGGGTGGAGGCGGCGACGGCGACGAGGGCGCAAGGCTAGGGTTAGGGTTTCGTAGGCGGGAACGAGTGAGGAAGACATGGGGAAAGTGTATGGGGTTTGTAAATAAAAAAAATGGAATTAATATATATATATATATATATATATATATATATATATATATATAGTAAGAGAGAGAGAGAGAGGCAGGTGAGGAAATCTTTAGGATTGTATAAATATATTTAGGTATAAAATATATTTAGAATATAAATATAATATATATTAACAGAAGTGTTAGATTTGTTAGATTTTAGGTTATAAAAATTTAAAAACGTATATATATATATATATATATATATATATTATATATATAAGTATATATTATATATATATATAAGTATATATTAAACAATTTAAATATATTAGAATATTATATTGAGAAAATTTGAGTTTTTTGGCTAATACAAAATTACTCTAAAATATGCCCGGGTTGGGTCTAAATTTATGGTTTGAAAATACGGATAACATACGTGTCAACCAAAACCCAAAAGCGATGTCCGGTTAAAGAAAATGCATACCCCCAAAAACGGATGCACGTAATGTGCACGTAGCTATCCAAACGGGTCTGTTTCATTAAACGGGACGAGAACATGATATACGGATGCTACCACAGGGTCAGAGGTATGAGGCAGGTCATGCTAGGTATTTTTAAAATATATTATTTAATTATATTTGTATTATTAAAATTATATATGCAGATGCAAGATATACGATGCAGGTAAACGGAACATATGTGTGCACGAATCCTCAAAACCAGCAGGGATAAAACGTGAACAAGAACCAAGATGGGTTTCGAGAATGCAGGTCGGGTCGGATACCAAGCACAGGAACCAAAACACTATCCGCACCCAAAATCAAATAAAGTCAGAAAAAGCCACAAGATAAATAGAATAAACAAATCGAACATGGTATAACTGAACTAGGGTGTTACATCCTATCCACCTTACAGAAAATTTCGTCCTCGAAATTTGAAGAACGAAAATACAAGGTCGCGAACTAATTACAAGGATCAATGAAAATAAATGGGTATGAATAAAGGATCAAGGAAACAAATGAGGGTATGAAGAGTCATGGTCATGGCTCGAGAAATCGGCGTGTCCAACGAAATCAAATCAGTGGAAACAAATTAAGAATAGAACTCTAAGTTACTCAAACAGAATGACGCATTGTAACCATGCCGCGGTACATGGGTACAATATCGTAATTCTATCTCAGTCGCCCGAATCCTATAACCAGAGTCAAAGGAATATGCAGCATGACACACTGGGGAGAACTTATACGTGTGATTCTAATCTAAAAGGTTGGCAAAACCCAGGCTAATTTCGGCGTCAGCCTGGCTCTGATACCAACAAAACCTTGTTACGCCCCGCTTCCCAAAATCCGGAATACGGAGAGCTACGAAGGCCAGCCGTGCTACCTACGGGAAGGAAAGATCCTTCCATAGTCACATAAGACAATCTAGATTAACCTGTCAAAAATAAAATCCAATACCAAAAGGAATAAAACTGATAATCATGCTGCAATGAAACCAAAAGAAATACTTAAAATGGGTCCACTAGATAATTGATGCAAAAATATCCGATACAATAGGTTCGAAAAGAAAACAAAATCTAAAAGATAGAAAAGTCCTAATGTCCTAAAGGGCACACATGCTAAATACTAACAGAAAGAAATGAACCTACGGGTTACTGATTTTCGGCAAAGTCCTGGTAGCCGCTGCGGTCCTGCTCATCCTGAAAATCTGTCACTAAACCTGAGATGGCAAATCTCAGGGATGTCAGAACATCCCAGCAAGTACTCAACGTATAAAGTGTATGTGTGGTATTATAACATGAATATATGAATGTAGTGAAGCCCGTGTGCGCAAGTAAAACAGATATATAAATAAATAGATGCATTAATACTATGAAACTAACATGTAAAGAGGTCAAGTCATAACCTAACTGGTCACTAAAAGGTAAACTATCCTATCGTAAGCTCGAGTGTGTGCGTCAACCTCTGCAGGAGTATTCTTAACCCAAGAGAGGTGCCCCAGGGGCTAGGAAACACGGGCCCAACTGTAGAATGAATATGAGACCGATATAGCCCGGTACGAGCTGTCAACATGAGACCGATGTAGCCCGGTACGAGCTGTAAACATGAGACCTATATAGCCCGGTACGAGCTGTAAACATGAGACCGATATAGCCCGGTATGAGCTGTAAACATGAGACCGATATAGCCCGGTACGAGCTGCCGGTATGGGACTCCTGAGATCTTGTTGTACGACGCACACTCAAACTACCCCAACACCCGCGTATTTAGCTACTATGGTAATGACTAGAGCACTAATTAGGAATACTGAAAAGACTGGAACTTGTGATATGGTAATTGTATAGAAATGAAACTGGTAAATAGTAGTGTGTCATGTCATGTCATGTAGTTCAGCATCCTTATCAGCGATCTCGTTCAAAAAGATTAAAGCATTTAATAGTCATGAGTTGTCAAATGTAATTATTATCTGGTAATAGTAACTGCATGAAGGCGGTGTACAGGCTGGTATGAGTCATAATTGTTATGTTTACCGTTAACCTGAATATGGGTATATTAATCATAATCTGACTAGAAATATATAAATGTGAGATAGGTTAACCTTCGAACTTTATTTGTAGTTAAAATAAATCTTATTTTTAAAACCATACTTGCTAATTATTCTTACTTGCAGCATAAAAGTTTTCATATATATCTTGTATAATATAACGAAAAATAATAGGTACTAACACATTTCTCTTTTATTCTAACAGTGCAGGAAATATATATATATATATATATACATATATACATATATATATATATATACATATATATATATATATAACCACAAAGGAATGCCGATGTACATCGACCAAAAGTAAAGCAAGAGTACTTGCCTGGAGGATAAGGATCACGGAAGAACGATGTACGAAGATGCGATGCACGAACTCAGCTAGGATTCAACTTGGAATCAGAGTTATACGCTCTTCCTAGATTGATTTTGCCATAAGCCAACAATGTACCACACTTAATATATGATTGTATATAATCAAACATGCACAATGAAATAAACATGTAATATTTTATTTATGGATATAAATGTAGCGACATAGAATGCAGCAAGAGAAACTTGCCTGATCGGATCTCACGACGGGATGCGTACGCTGCGTCCGACATCGGGTAAACGTCGCGATGCACACGCGCCTACAGAGCAGGACCAAGCTATATAAGAACATGACCATGCTGGTTTGGGACGACGACTGGATCAACCGTATCATCGGCGATGGGCACGGCTCCGACGGTGACCGAAAGAATGCGGAATCAAGAAATAAGAAGAAAAGGGCTGTAGTGGTTGCAGGGTGCATTGAGTTGTCTCAGGTTTTTTGGGATCAGAGAAGGCAGTGAGGGGTGACGTTGTTCATTTCATAATTTTGCATTATTATATTTCCCATTCTTAATCATTTTACAAATAAATAGGTACTTTTGATCCATGTCTGTTGAATAGTTGCATATTACAGGTTCTCGGAACAATACAGTGTAAATGGTGAAAAGACGCTACAAAAGAGAGACTACGACCAACAAATAGAAGAGTTCTTATGATGCCGCTTACAGTTTAAGGAATAAGTGAAGATCAATGAACAGTTCAATTGCACAAGGTACGAAGGAAGCACAAAGATTCAAGACTTCAACGCGAAGCGAACGGTAAAAGTCCACAATATTCTGCACTGTGGAAATCTGGGAGAAAATAGAAGATATTCTGAGAAACCAAGTGAAGAAACCAGAAGTAAAATGCAGCAGGAAGCAGCCTTGAAGATTTGATACAGAGAACTCTCCATATGGCCGCAGATCCGCGGCCGTGCTGAGCACGTGTCGGTGCATTTTGACGGTGGGTGGCGGTGCGTTGACCAGGCTTCTCAGGGTAGTTTTGTAAATTTAGATATGGATCAGATGTAAACCCTAGGGTTTCTATTCTCTATAAATAGGAACCCTACAGCTCTTTTTGGAGCATGCCTCTTTTTAATTCCTAGTTTAGAATTTTCATTCCCTGTAATTGTTCAAAGAGTGCATCAATAAAAAGTAAGTTTTTCTTTATCTTGCCTTAGTTATTTTAATTTCTTTTTTGCCTTGGTTATTTATTTGCAAATTTTTTATCTGCCGTAGTTATTTTCCGCTAGTTAATTAGGTTATTAAAAATGAACTCGTTTATCAATTCCCTAATGAGTGAGTAGTTCCTCACTTGTTAGGGTTTGGTTTGGGGAAGATTTGAGAGATAAAAATCTCTCACCCCTTTCTTGCCCGTTCAACATTTTAAAATAGGACTATATGCATACATACACATCCCGCTCACTACGGCACCCTATCCCACGAGGTAGCGGTGATACCATAGTTAAAGACCGGTTGTGTATGATTTCCATGGAGGTTAGGGCTAAGAGTTAAGAAAGGACGGACAAGGACCCAAGGGAAGAAACCTAGTTTCTTCCCGATCGTGCTAATCCCCTTTGTTAACTATTACCTTAACACCTAAAAGTTCTTAATGAGGGAAAAGAAAGCGGTGAGAATAATTGACTTTCCAAACTAATCTAATCCTAACCCTAGCAAGGTTTTAATCCTATTCAAACTCAACTTTAGTTTTTATTGAAAATCAAACCTACCACAATATGAATTGACTCGTTAGAACAACTAGAAAATACACAAAATCCCTGTGGACCGACCCGTATTCAACCGGTTAGCTACCAAGCGTCACCGTTCTTGATTGCGGTTAATTCTTTGATAACAAAATAGCGTAAGCACTAAAATTCTCGTATCAATCAAATGGCGTCGTTGCCGGGGATGGCGTAGTTATTTTCTTTTTGTAATTTCGGGTTAATTAAAAAATTGAAAAATCATAAAAACTGAAAAGTATAAAAATATAAAAAAAAATTATCATCTTGTTATTTTTTGAAGGGTTTTCGTGTGAATTGTGCAGGTGAACAAATTCAGATCTGGAAAAATCCAGTGAGCAAAACGGCAAACAGTAGATCTGAACAAACAGAGGAGAACCACAACAGAGAAACAAAAGAAGTTTGGAGGCCTAAATCAACGAGTCAACCGCGGAACCGCGGTCAAAGGCAGGGTCAGGCGGCGGAAACGCGGCCCCTTGCTAACGTCAGCACGTGGAAACTTCTCTGTAAGCATTCTTTTCTTCTCTGTAACCCGCTGATCTCCTCTGAAAAATTTTCCTGCAGAGTTCTTTGTGCAAAAACTTCTCCCCCTTCTCCAATAACTTGATCTTGTGCAGGATTCTTTGCGCCGCAATAAAAGAAAAAAAATTTGGCAAGTGTTTTGTGTGTTTACTGCTTTGCATTTTTAAAACTGACTTTTAAGGGGTTTTAACACCAATCCAGATTGGGTGGGGATTTCATTACCCTTCCTAGGACCCCAAAAATCACAAAAAGCATTCGCATCAACCATCGAGTTAATTAAAAAGGATTAGACTCAGCCTATAAGGACTGTCGTTGTAATACCTAGCCCCCTTTTATACCAATATCTGTATTTTGTTACTCTTGAATATTATTTATTTTTAATTATGATTTTACTTCTTCTAAACCCCGAACCCTAATCCCAATCCCTTTTATATTTTTCTCAGCCCAAGCTCTTTTCCCACCCCAACCCAAAGAATATATATAAATTAAAACTTCAATTCTTTCCCTAGCCCAACTCCTTCAGCCCGGCTAAATTCTTTTTATTTAAAACCCAAAACCCCTATTCATTTTCCTTTCAGCCCATTTCTTTTATTCATTTTAATTATACCCAGCCCAAACAATAAAACCACCATATATATTCTCCTCATCCCATTTTCTTTTTCCAAATAAAAACCCTCAGCCCATTCCCCATTTCATTCCTTCCGGCCTTTCCCCATCTCCTCTGCCCAGCACAAAATAAAAAGGAATTTATTTTTAAGTTTAAACCCCGGCCCAGCCCGTGACACTTAAGCCCAAGCCCTCACCCACAGCAACCCGACCCGGCCCATGAGCTACCCCTTCTTCTCCCCACGTTTCCATATTTCCCGCTCGAATCTGCCGTTACGCCCACGTCGCCGCTCGTCACGCGCCATGCCCCGCTCCTCGTGCCCACGACGCGCGCGTTTCTCCTATGACCCGCTCCCCCAACGGTTCACTCCTCCTTCTCCCTCACACCCTCGAACTCACCATCTCTCTCCCTCGTTCTCCTTCCTCCTCCACTTCCCGCTCCCACTCCCGACCCATGCCCACATCACACCGACGCCGCGCTCGCCTCGCCACCATCGCCGGCATCGCTCCTCTCTCTCTTCGCTCACCTCCTCACCTCTCTCGACTTCTCCCACCTCCTCACCTCTCTCGACTTCTCCCCTCAAGAAACCGACCTACCAACCTCGCCTACACCCGACCACGACCACCGCCTGCACCCCGACGACGCCGACGAGCTCCGGCCTCCGCAACCCATCTCGTCGACCCGAGCGCCACCTCCCCACCACCACAAAGCCCTCCTTCTCTCTCTCTCTGTGTCTCCCTCTCTCTCAACCTCTGCTTCTCTCTCTCTCACTCTTTCTCTCTCTCTCTCTGTCTCCCCTCTCTCTCTGTTACACTCTTTCTCTCTCTCTCTCCCTGTCTAACTCTCTCACTCACTCTCTCCCTCCTTCTCTCTCCCTCTTCTATCGACCAACCACCTCACACCCAACCGCAGCTCCTAGCCGTCGCCTGAGCCCTCTTCGCTGTCGGCCATCGCCTGAGCACCGCTGCAACCATCGACGGAGCCACAATATCGCCTGAGCTCGCAGCCGTCGCCGCCACTGCACAGAGCCGTCAAGCTAAGCTCGAGCCGAGGCCAAACCTTTGTCGTTGTTGCCCGTGTGTGTCGTGCCCGTGCATGCCATCACAGTCATCATCACTGTGGCACAGTCGAAACATCGTCTCCAGGCAAGTACCTACTTGCTACATGCTAAGTTATTCGTGTTACAAACTAAAATCATATAAATCCCATATTCACAATACCCGATAGATTATATAACATACCTGTTCGATGTAAAATTCCAATGAAAATCCTCATTTAAATTGATGGAACATGAGGGCATTTGCTGTCCCATGTGATATTGAATACCTTGTACAAATTTCACTGGAAAATACGACTGTTAGTGACTAAAACGATTACCCCAAATATATCTGTAAAACTGGAACTTTCCCCGTATCTGAAAACCGTTAAAATCACCATAAATTATGTACTTACTAGAATGATGCGTTCAAGGGCTTAAATCGAAGACGACTCGACGAAATATAACCCTATGCAAGTTTCTAATGATTTCTGTACTTAAATTGTGACAATATTTGGATCGGAGTGCGACTCTGGACTGCGGTCCAGAGCGACTCTAGTTACTGTTTACTGTCCCGTAATGCGTGCCACCTTTTTTCCTGAACTCGTATGTTGTAGAACTCCACAGTTTAGTAAAGGTGAAATTGTTATCTAGATAACACAAGTGGTTTCATTCTGTTTCATCGTCGTTTGCTATTTAATCTGTAATTTAAAAGATGGGGACGTATAACAGTCCCAACAGAATCAGAATTGACATACTAGTATTGAACAGTGTATAACTCCTAACGTACAGACGCGATTGAGGATCTGTCTATTGCGTTAAAAACCTTACTGAAAACCATAGATTTCATTCAACTGTAGTGTTGCTAAATTCTGATCCCAACATGGATTAAAATGCGTTGCGAAACGGACTTCCGATTCTGAAACCGGATTTCCAGCCGTGAACGCTTAATATGAAATGGCCACATCTAGTGATCCTGAAACCCGATTGACGTGAAACTAAATTCGCTGGATAGATAACCAAACATACTATTTATTCCCCGTTTATCGTTTCGCTAAACTGTACACGTATGATTTATGATAAATTATGCAAGTGGTAGAATACTGATTTATGACATCTTAATCATTGCTTTAGATACTGTTTCCTCATCATATCATACATATGTCACTGCATTGATAACCTAGTGATCATGTGCATTACCCAGTGATAGGTATTAGTGGTGATTGTGGCAAGTATATTAGTGTTCGTGCATGAGTGAATAAGTGAAAGTGACACGTACTTGTACACAATCAGTGAACCCTATTATTCTATTGCATTGTCGACGTCTGTGGGACGCGTGTAAGTGTGACTATAAGTGGTATGGGATACTTATGGAAGCTCTTTCATGGGTGTCACAGATAAGGCACCAGACACTGCCATTTATCTTGGGTATTAGTCGGGACGTGCTTGATGGAGATCCTGACTCCAGTTCTCGCGCAGACTTATCACAAACCGACTGGTATTTGAGGTTATGGTTGGCATTTGATGTAGACCACGGGGTGTGGGGTAGTTTGAGTGTGAGTTCAATAGAATCTCGGGAGTCCCATGCCGGCTTATATATATGGAGATATATGGAGATTTACAGGGTACATGATTATTACCGTGAGTTACATTTTGGGCCCGTGGTCCTTTGCCCTTGGGTCCTACCCTTGGGTGGAGGACACTCGCGAGTGGTTGACTCTCACACTTGGACTGACGATAGGCTTAGTGACCTGTACAGTGAGACTTAGAGATTGATAGGGATAATGGCATTGATATGCATTACTTACTGTGTTGACATACCTGGCATACTATATTACTGCTTTACCGTTCACCTGATCTATTGGACACTTCATTGATTACTGCATGTTCATATCGTTACCGTCTTGATTACTGTTATATATATCTATTATCACTGTCCGATTTGCTACTTGCATCTATATGTTTATATTGCTATTGTGTCGCTCTGACGACCTGAGTATGCATGCTCAGAGTGAGAAGTGGATCTAGCCTGGACCAGGACTAGACGTACATCGCGGACATCTTGATCAGCTATCCAGAGTTATACTCTTTTTACCTCCATCAGGTCAGTTCTTTGTATTTGATTTGTTTCAATTACTGCATTTCTCATTACCTGCGCATTGTTTACTGATTACCACGTAAAGCTAGAAGCCGAAGTGTGACTACGGCAGGACTTTTCCTTGACCGTAGGAGCATGGCTGGCCTTGTCAACCCCTCGTATTCCGTATTTTGGGAAGCGGGGCGTGACATGGTTTTGTTGGTATCAGAGCCAGGTTTTGCTTCGATTGGGATTGCAGTTTTCCGTGTAGAGCTTGACAATCTAAGACATTCCTCGGTCTAGGTTGTAAACTTGTCATTCTTGATCCATATTCACATTGTGTGTTCTGCTATTCATTCGCTAGGGTTTCAGGTGACTTGGCAAAGTTGGGTGGTTGTAATTGTGAAATACATCATAGTTACACTACCGTACTCTGTTTAAGTGACTTAGAATCCTACAGTTGATTTCTACTTGTAATGAATTTCATCACATCCGATGTTCTTGATTCCTTGCCCAATCCATAATATATTTTAATTCTCATAGCTTGTGCCTCATATCGTCCTCAAAATTATTGTTTCAGGATCATGTCTTCCAACGACTCTTCCTCTATCTCCACTCCCCAGAATCAGACCGTTGAAATTCTGAGTGTGCTGTAAGGTCTGAAGGAAGCCCAGGAGCGAACAAATGACTTGTTAGCTGAACGACTGAGAAGGCAGGTGAATCAAGCACCAGCGGGAGTCTCCAATCGTAAAGGGATCCCTGTTAGACGAGGAAAAGAGAAGAAGATGAAGCGCCCATTTGTTCCCCCGAGACAGAAGCAGCAGAATACCCAATGTTGTGGATACTGCAGGAGGCCAGGACATCTTCAGAGGGATTGTCACCGCGCCCAAGGGAAATGTCTGATTTGCGGATCCAGCGAACATCTTATCAACGGTTGCCCAAAAAGGACGGAGCTACAAGGAGGAGACTCGTCCACACTCTCCACTTCTACCAAGTGATGGTTATTGCGTAGTTCGAACTTTGAGGATAAGGCGGACCCAGCGCAGGATTCAACTCTCGTGACGAGAATGCAGCGGCCTAGTAATCGAAGAAGCGTTATCACATTTTCTGCTTTTAATAAAGTGTTGTCACCCTCTTGTAAATATTCTTTTCGTTTGAAATCTTGTATCCGTCGAACTTTTAGTTGAATGCAATAAAACTTTGAATCGTAATATATAAATCATTCTCTTGCTTTCCCCCTTATTTATACTATTCTTTACCACAGCATTTTAATTCTGATTTTTCTGTTCCTGCCCCCACATATTTTCCTATACTCCGTACCCTTAGCTATTTTCTTGATGTGTTCCACTGTCTAATCATGACTCTTTCTTTTCAGGCCATGGCCCACCCTGGAGCAGCGCCGCATCTAGATGAGGATGCACAGTCATGCGTTTCCTTAGACCGCACGCTGATGAGTTCTGACGATGAGATCAACGGTCCCCAGGTCATTTTCGGAAACAGCGATTCCGAGGACGAAGGAGACGCCGCCCCAGAGGTTGACATGATAGGCAATTCCGACGAAGAAGAAGGAGACCCTGAAGAAAACCCGATAGAGGAAGATCCCGGGGAAGGCCCGATAGAAGAAGATCCAGTGGAGGAAAATCCCATGGAAGAGAATCCAGAAGAAGAGAATCACATGGAAGCAGACCTCGATGAAGAAGCTCCAGCCGATGAAGAAGGACCAAAAGAACAAGACCCTGTGGTGGAAGAACTCCCAATGGCGGTCCCTGCGAAGCGCTATGGAAATGGACGCCCCTACCTGAGCGCGCGAGCCTACCGCAACCTGCTGAACCTCCACAACCGCGACTGACGGAATTTTTAAATGTTGTCTTCTCTGGCTAAATAAATCTGTGTATAGTTTAAGGACACCTTTCGTTTTCGAGAGTGCTTTGTTTCGAATCTTCTAGAATGAAATAAATTGCTGAGTTCGCTAATCTTTCGATCTTCTTGGTTCACTTGATGCTTGATTATTTCTCATGTACATTTATTTTTCCTGCTGAAATCCCTGACTGTCCACCCCTACTCCTTGTATTGTTTTAACCCTTGTTTCGATTAAAAAGTACCGCACCCTGATCTTTGGAATGGGCCACCCTCCATCCTTCGTCTATGCTTCGTTTGAGATCCTTCTGGGAGGGGAAATTGATAGTAAAATTTCCGAGTTGGCAGACCTTTCGAAATTTTTGATTCGCATGATGTATCGACCGTTATCCTCCCCATACATTTTTCCCCTTTGTAGTCCTTTGCAGCTCACCTTACTTCCTGTGCTGACCCGACCCCAATCTCTTTGACCTTCAGTCTAAAGCCGTCACACTCCGACCTTTTGAATGAGCCACACTCCCTTGTAATCCCTACCCTAGCTATCCCTATACATTTTTGTGCTTTTTTCCTATTACCCTAACTATATTCAGGGACATCATTATTCAAATTTAGTTTCCATTATTTTGTATTTATTAAAAAGTGCGTGTTATTGACTACTCCGTTTTATGTATTTTAAGTACACTACTTTCTTCTCATTTTCAGTAGCGCGACCATATGTATTACATATATTATTTTGGTGCTATACTTCTTATTTCACCATGTAGTTTTCTAAGTTATGTTACAATGGTTTGATTGATACGTTATTCTAAAAATGTTTTAAACCACCAACAAGTCCTTCACTGCTTCATTATAATTATGCCTTATACTTATTATTTTTGCTGTGCTACTTTTGATATACTTATATGTGCACATATTTGGGTTTCGATTTTATCGAACACGCCTTGATTATTATTGTTCGTTATTGTTATCTATATTCTCGTATACATGTAGTTGCCCTTATAGTTGTTCCTGCCTTATACCTGTTTAGACCTATCTTTTTGTATGTTGTTCTTACATATATATACCTTCAAAATTTTATCCACCCGTTTTAAGTAAATCACTATGTATTAGTGTTCGATGTGGTAACTTTTCGCTTATTATTTTATAGCTTGTCGTTCTTTTAAATTTCGAGGACGAAATTTTTGTAAGGGTGGTATGATATAATACCCAGCCCCCTTTTATACCAATATCTGTATTTTGTTACTCTTGAATTTTATTTATTTTTATTTATGATTTTACTTCTTCTAAACCCCGAACCCTAATCCCAATCCCTTTTATATTTTTCTCAGCCCAAGCTCTATTCCCACCCCAGCCCAAAGAATATATATAAATTAAAACTGCAATTCTTTCCCTGGCCCAACTCCTTCAGCCCGGCTAAATTCTTTTTATTTAAAACCCAAAACCCCTATTCTTTTTCCCTTCAGCCCATTTCTTTTATTCATTTTAATTATACCCAGCCCAAACAATAAAACCACCATATATATTCTCCTCATCCCATTTTCTTTTTCCAAATAGAAACCCTCAGCCCATTCCCCATTTCATTCCTTCCGGCCTTTCCCCATCTCCTCAGCCCAGCACAAAATAAAAAGGAATTTATTTTTAAGTTTAAACCCCGGCCCAGCCCGTGACACCCAAGCCCAAGCCCTCACCCACAGCAACCCGACCCGGCCCATGCCCTACCCCTTCTTCTCCCCACGTTCCATATTTCCCGCTCGAATCTGCCGTTACGCCCACGTCGCCGCTCGTCACGCGCCGTGCCCCGCTCCTTGCGCCCACGACGTGCGTGTTTCCCCTATGACCTGCTCCCCCAACGGTTCACTCCTCCTTCTCCCTCACACCCTCGAACTCACCATCTCTCTCCCTCGTTCTCCTTCCTCCTCTTCTTCCCGCTCCCACTACCGACCCATGACCACATCACACCGACGCCGCGCTCGCCTCGCCACCATCGCCGGCATCGCTCCTCTCTCTCTCCGCTCACCTCCTCACCTCTCTCGACTTCTCCCCTCGAGAAACCGACCCACCAAGCTCGCCTACACCCGACTACGACCACCGCCTGCACCCCGACGACGCCGACGAGCTCCGGCCTCCGCAACCCATCTCGTCGACCCGAGCGCCACCTCCCTACCACCACAAAGCCCTCCTTCTCTCTCTCTGTGTGTCTCCCTCTCTCTTAACCTCTGCTTCTCTCTCTCTCACTCTTTCTCTCTCTCTCTCTCTCTGTCTCCCCTCTCTCTCTGTTACACTCTTTCTCTCTCTCTCTCCCTGTCTAACTCTCTCACTCTCTCTCTGTTTCTCTCTCTCCCTCCTTCTCTCTCCCTCTTCTATCGACCAACCACCTCACACCCAACCGCAGCTCCTAGCTGTCGCCCGAGCTCTCTTCGCTGTCGGCCATTGCCTGAGCACCGCTGCAACCATCGACGGAGCCACAACATCGCCTGAGCTCGCAGCCGTCGCCGCCACTGCACAGAGCCGTCAAGCTAAGCTCGAGCCGAGGCCAAACTTTTGTCGTTGTTGCCCGTGTGTGTCGTGCCCGTGCATGCCATCACAGTCATCATCACTGCGGCACCATCGACACATCGTCTCCAGGCAAGTACCTACTTGCTACATGCTAAGTTATTCGTGTTACAAACTAAAATCATATAAATCCCATATTCACAATACCCGATAGATTATATAACATACCTGTTCGATGTAAAATTCCAATGAAAATCCTCATTTAAATTGACGGAACATGAGGGCATTTTCTGGACCATGTGATATTGAATACTTGTACAAATTTCACTGGAAAATACGACTGTTAGTGACTAAAACGATTACCCCAAATATATCTGTAAAACTGGAACTTTCCCCGTATCTGAAAACCGTTAAAATCACCATAAATTATGTACATACTGGAATGATGCGTTCGAGGGCTTAAATCAAAGAAGACTCGACGAACTATAATCCTATGCAAGTTTCTAATGATTTCTGTACTTAAATTGTGACAATATTTGGATCGGAGTGCGACTCTGGACTGCAGTCCAGAGCGACTCTAGTTACTGTTTACTGTCCCGTAATGCGTGCCACCTTGTTTCCTGAACTCGTATGTTGCGGAACTCCGTAGTTTAGTAAAGTTGAAACTGTTAGCTAGATAACACAAGTGGTTTCATTCTGTTTCATCGTCGTTTTCTATTTAATCTGTAATTTAAAAGATGGGGACGTATAACAGTCCCAACAGAATCAGAATTGACATATTAGTATTGAACAGTGTATAACTCCTAACGTACAGACGCGATTGAGGATCTGTCTATTGCGTTGAAAACCTTACTGAAAACCCTATATTTCATTCAACTGTTGCATCGCTAAATTCTGATCCCAATAGGGATTAAAATGCGTTTCGAAACGGACTTCTGATTCTGAAACCGGATTTCCAGCCATGAACGCTTAAAATGAAATGGCCACATCTAGTGATCCTGAAACCCGATTGACGTGAAACTAAATTCGCTGGATAGATAACCAAACATACTATTTATTCCCCATTTATCGTTTCGCAAAACCGTACACATATGATTTATGATAAATTATGCAAGTGGTAGAATACTGATTTATGACATCTTAATCATTGCTTTAGATACTGTTTCCTCATCATATCATACATATGTCACTGCATTGATAACCTAGTGATCATGTGCATTACCCAATGTTAGGTATTAGTGGTAATTGTGGCAAGTATGTTAGTGTTCGTGCATAAGTGAATAAGTGAAAGTGACACGTACTTGTACACAATCAGTGAACCCTATTATTCTATTGCATTGTCGACGTCTGTGGGACGCGTGTAAGTGTGACTATAAGTGGTATGGGACACTTATGGAAGCTCTTACATGGGTGTCACAGATAAGGCACCAGACACTGCCATTTATCTTGGGTATTAGTCGGGACGTGCTTGATGGAGATCCTGACTCCAGTTCTCGCGCAGACTTGTCACAGACCGACTGGTATTTGAGGTTATGGTTGGCGTTTGATGTAGACCACGGGATGTGGGGTAGTTTGAGTGTGAGTTCAACAGAATCTCGGGAGTCCCATGCCGGCTTATATATATGGAGATATATGGAGATTTACAGGGTACATGATTATTACCGTGAGTTACATTTTGGGCCTGTGGTCCCTTGCCCTTGGGTCCTACCCTTGGGTGGAGGACACTCGCAAGTGGTTGACTCTCACATTTGGACTGACGATAGGCTTAGTAATCTGTACAGTGAGACTTAGAGACTGATAGGGATAATGGCATTGATATGCATTACTTACTGTGTTGACATACCTGGCATACTATATTACTGCTTTACCGTTCACCTGATCTATTGGACACTTTATTGATTACTGCATGTTCATATCGTTACCGTCTTGATTACTGTTATATATATATCTATTATCACTGTCCGATTTGCTACTTGCATCTATATGTTTATATTGCTATTGTGTCGCTCTGACGACCTGAGTATGCATGCTCAGAGTGAGAAGTGGATCTAGCCTGGACCAGGACTAGACGTACATCGCGGACATCTTGATCAGCTATCCAGAGTTATACTCTTTTTACCTCCATCAGGTCAGTTCTTTGTATTTGATTTGTTTCAGTTACTGCATTTCTCATTACCTGCGCATTGTTTACTGATTACCACGTAAAGCTAGAAGCCGAAGTGTGACTACGGCAGGATTTTTCCTTAACCGTAGGAGCATGGCTGGCCTTGTCAACCCCTCGTATTCCGTATTTTGGGAAGCGGGGCGTGACAGTCGTGCTCATTAGGACAAAAGAATAGTTGTAGGCATCGGTCGTTTATCTAAACCAGATTTTGTGGTGCCTAGGCTAGACAAGTGGGGAAGGTAATTTTAAAAGGCCCGTCTCACGGTGATTCGTGAGCAGATCCCTCCTTTCTTTACTTGTGCTTACCTGGCCACAATTGGCAGTGAAGAGGCGATTTGAGGTTCTCACAACTTGCCCTTTGGAACAGTTAGGAGCAGTCTAGTTGATCTAGGAGTCCCTAGATCTAGGCTTGATTGTGCATATTGTAATTGCTTGAATGTGTGTCTAAGTTTCTTATAAAAATCTTTTGCAAAAACTCCTTATAAAAAAAACACAAAACAGAAAATTTTACAAAAAAAGACTTGCCAATTTTGTCGCTAGAAATCCACTGCACCCCATTTCCTCTCATTGACGTTTTCTTACCCCCACTTTCTGTTTTTACCTTTTGACCACACTACCCCTCTTTAGTGTATGTCCATTTGGACTAGGGACAGTTGTGCCCGTTTAGTCCGTATCTCGTTAGTGCCGACTGACGACGCTTTCGACTCCGAAGTCGAAATTCCATCCACTTCTTTACCTTCATCTTCATATTCTTCATCTTCTAAGGAGATGTCGGGATTCAATCTTAACAGCTCCTTACCTGCGGGACTGATTCCACCTCCACTAGGTGCGAATAACCCACCACACCCTCCTATTGAAGCGTCTCAACGAATCGCACTCCAGGATCTTTTCTATCCCATCCGCACCGCACTTCCCACTTGTCTTTCACTTCCACCGGCTAATGGGGATAACTTTGAGATTAAACCCCACTTCATCAATATGTTGCCCAAATTTCACGGGCCGGAATCCGAAGATGCCTACATCTTCATTAACAAATTCCAAAATGTTTGCACAATGATGAATACCACACAACTTTCTGATGATTCTATAAGGCTACGTGTCATTCCATTCACCCTATGTGACCTAGCCGAAAAATGGTTATATAGCACAGAATCACACTCCATAAAAATTGGGAAGAGTTTGTTAAGGCTTTTCTAAAAAAGTTTTACCCACAGCACAAGACCGCGAGAATTCGCAACGAAATTATTCAATTTTCCCAGCTTTCTTCCGAACCTTTTTGGAAGTGTTTTAAAAGATTTAAGGACCTCCTTGTTCAGTGCCCTCAATACGGTATCAAGAATTGGCAACTTTGCCAAACTTTATACGAAGGGCTGAACCCAGCAACTAAGCAGTTGTTGGAAACCATTTGTCAAGGTCACTTTCTTACAAAATCAAGCGAGGAAGCTTGGCAATTTCTCGACGATCTTGCTGAACAAACACTTCAGTGGGAAAGCACTACGACTGCCTTATCTACTTCATCAGGTCAGTCTAGGGCAGACATATATCAACTTGATATGTCGATTGCAATGAAGGCCGAAATGACTGCACTTACAAAAAAGTTAGAAGCAATTGAGAGCAAATTCCCATCGCCTTCTCCTGCCCCTGCTTTACCCCCACGCACTATTTGTGCTTGTTGTTCGGATCCGTCCCATCTTACTGAAGAGTGTCCTTACAACCCACCTGTTCAAGGACAAGATCAAGTCAATGCTGCCTTTCAACAAAGATAAATAAATGATCCATACTATTCAACTTACAATCCTGGTTAGAGGAGCGACCCAAATTTTGCTTGGAATCAAAGTCAACAACAATTCTAAAGCAACAACAACTTTCAAAGGCCTCCTCCACAACAACAAGCCCCTCAACAAAGTCAATATCAGCAACCTTTCCAACCCCAAGCTTACCCAAACCAAATGAACAATTTTGTACCCAACAACTCTTATCCTCAAAATAATTTTGTTCAGCCGAATAACGATAAGGTTTCCTCGCTAGAACAAAGTTTGGATGCATTTTTAAAACAATCTACACAATCCTCAGCAAGGTTAGAGTCTTCCATTCAGTTTTTGGTGCAAAACAGTGCTTCACATGATCAGAGCATCAAATCAATTGAGGCCCAAATTGCAAAACTGAATGCTGCGTTAAGCGAGCGAGAAAAGAGAAAGCTTCCATCTCAACCATTGCCAAATCCCGGTCACACACACAACGCACATGTTGCTTATGAACAACAAAATCATAATGTAAATGCTGTGACCACGTTGAGATCTGAAAGAGTGTTGCACAATAATGTGGGCATTAGTGATGAAACCCCGGCCGCTTCTTCTTCTTCTTCATCTTCTTCCTCTTTGTCAGAGCCTGTTCTTCATTCTTCACAAGGCTCTAATTCTTCTAATTCGAACGGACCCACATCTCACTCCGCGATAACACCAACACTGGGATCCGTTCCAACTCCGTAATCTACTCCACAAACATTGGACTCAACGAATTGTCAAAATGTTCCATTTCCAAACAGGTTGAGATCCAATGAACTAACGCCACAAATGGAAAAGTTTGTGGAGTTATTTAAGCAAGTTAACTTTAATATTCATCTTTTGGATGCAATCCAACAAGTCCCTTCTTATGCTAAACTCTTGAAGGACTTATGCACCAAGAAGAGGAAGTCTCAGGTACCCAAGAAAGTATTCGTAGCTAGTGCCGTGAGCAATGCTATTACCCAACCTTTATCTTTGCCCCAAAAACGAAAGGACCCTGGCTGTCCTACAATTTCAATAACAATTGGGGATAAGAACATAAATCGCCCACTTTTAGATCTTGGTTCTAGTTTTAACTTGCTTCCCTATTCCGTTTATGAGCAATTAGGCGTTGGAGAGTTGAAACCCACTCATTGTACTCTCCAAATGGCTGATCGATCCATCACCCATCCTAGGGGTGAGTTAGAGGATGTGTTGATTAAGGTAGGGTACTTCATATTCCCCGTTGATTTCATTGTTATGGACACACAGCTTTTGGCTAACCCACAGAACCAAATTCCGGTGATCCTCAGTCGACCATTTTTGGCCACTTCCAATACTGTAATCAACTGTCGTAACGGCTCTATGACTCTATCCTTCGAGAAGATGTCAAGTAAGTTCAACATTTACAAGATAGGAAGTCTGCCCTCCGAGCCTAATGCTAGTATACTTGATGTTTGCTCGATTCAAGAGATTACGCAGGAGGACTGTGAGCTCGAAAAATTTATGTTCGATCACAGTAGTTTTGACGCCACTAGTGCGTTCCTTCTTGAATCTGACACGGTTTTCACAACCGATGACGATTATGAGTGTTTCATTTTTTTAGACGATTTTGAAGACTCACCACCCGAGTTTGAGTGCTTTGAATTTTCGGATGAGTTAGTTGAACCATCCGACTCAGTTGCTTACACTCACTTCGAATCATTGTTGGAATCCTTCAAGTTCGAGACAGTTTCACCAATTTTAGTTTCAATTGTTTCGCCTCCAAAACTCGAACTTAAGTTATTGCCGTCTCACCTTACATACGCTTACTTAGGTGAGAATGAGACCCTTCCTGTTATCATCTCGGCCTCTCTAGCCCTCGAGCAAGAGAAAGCCCTTTTAATGGTCTTACAAAATAATCGGCAAGCTTTTGGCTGGACTATGGCGGACATCAAGGGGATTAGTCCCCTTATAGTTGAATATCATATACATATGATGGATGATGCCAAGCCAGTAAGGGATCCACAGAGACGCCTCAAGGATTTTGTGGTTAATCAACCTCCACCTATAGAAGTTGAACCACCACCTTTTCTTCTCATAAAATACGAGAATGCTAATATTCCACTCATTTCTAATCATTCACATTCTCGTTTTTATTTATCATCACCTCTTATCTCCTCACATTCACTTTCACGCAAACCCTGTTCACACCACTTATCTCTTCCCCACTTCTTCTTGGCTCTATATAACATATTCTTCCACCGATTTATACTTTACATTGATAAATTCTTCAAATGGTTGGTGTTGACTTTTGGTCTTTGCAAAGCTTGGTATTAACCAATAACTTTAAACCCCCTCTTTAAAAGCTTAATATTATTTAACTCAAGTTTGGGGGGGGTATAATTTGGCTTTCGAGAATAACATAAAAAATTAAAAATAAAATTTTTTTTAGTACTTTTGTAATTTCTAGATTTAAAAAAATAAATAAATAAAAATAAAAATTTTATTTGCAAATAATTTCCTCTTTTTAGATGGGTTTATTTACAAATAGCCAACACTTCCCCCACTATAAATATACCCGACCCCTCTCTGTTTCACAAACCCTAAAAAAATTTTGCTCTCCTCAAACCCTAGTCGCCGCCGCTGTTATTGCAGAGAGAACTCTACGTCGCGTCGCCCTTCCGCCATAGGAACCCACTAATGGCCGCGCTTCCGCCGCTCCTGTATGTCTTCTCCCTCTGAAATTCTTAGAGGCGGTTCGATCTCTAAAAACTCCTCCCTATTTAAAATTTTTTAGATCTGTAGATTATCTGTGATAGCACCAAGTATGCAGTTAGAGTGTGATTTCTCACAGATCTTTTCACACACGATATATGGGAGTTACTTTGCTAATGAAATCGCACGTAGGGGCTGGAATTTTTTGATATATAATCACCCAAACGCTTATACCCTTCCAGATTTAGTCACTCGTTTTTACGAGTGCATAGAAGACGGGTGTCTCCCACAATATGGCTTTATAAAATTACTGTAGGGTGATAAGGAGATTATTATTGATAGAGATTTCATACATGAAGTCACTTTAATCCCTAAGATACCTGTTCATGATCAACCACTGCAGTTTGAAGATTGCATGCCCTTAATGGGTAATGATTGCTCGAGAGAACCGAGGAAAGGAATCCAAGCGAGAACCCTTTTTGCTAACGTTTTAACAGTGTGCCGATGGGCACAAAACAATATTTTTGGGAGTTCCCATAACACCACATTTTTCACCCCATCACTGCATATCGTGCACACACTCATGACAAGAAACCCTAGATTCGACATGTGCACGGTTCTGCTTAACTCATTTGGTGCGGGCAAAAGGGCCGCGAACTACCCATGCCCCATGCTAGTGACACAACTGTGTCGCCATTTCCTCCCCGTGGAGGAATTTGAATTTTACATGCATGGAGGCATACCCGTCAGCCTCTCATTAAGGGCGTATCTACGTCCTATACATGCTAAACAGATGTTTGGTCACGAACTGAACCGGCAGAACACGTGCCCGCCAGAACACCTAGCTCCAGCTCGACCGCGAGCGAGAGAGAACTCACCCCCTTAGAACATGCACAATTAATGAGAAAAGCCATTAGGGGGATTGACGAGTTGAGGGGGATGATGAGGGAACATGATAGACGTTTGACTGAGGTAGAGCAGGGGGTCCGAACCCTGCTAGCTAAGGAGGTGCATTCCCGTTCACGCTCAAGGGGGCGGCGTGGGGCCGAGCAGTGAGGGCACTGCTTTTGGTAAGTTTGGGGGAGGAGGTAGTTGTAAATAGTTATCATTTGCATTGCATATTTTTTTTAAAATTTTTTGTGTATATATATATATATATATATATATATATTTCTTTTTTCTTTTGCATGTTTAATTCTGCATTGCATCTTTATAAAAAAAATGAAAATAAAAAAATTATATATAAAAAGAAAAAAATCAAATAAAAACTGAAAAATTTTAAAAATTATAAAAATTGAAAAATTCAATTTTGGCTATAATTGACTTGAGTTTGACAAGACGGTTAACTAGCTAAGAAAAACTAGATCCAAAACTTAGTAAATTAAAAACCCTAAAAATAACCTTTCTTAAAATTTAACGGTAGAAAATATATGTCTTTGTAACTTACTTAGAAATAGGCAAATTTTGAGTTCACTTCTTGGGCTAAGTCAAAATAAAGGAAGAGTATTGAAATTTTTATTAAAGTGTAAGTCTGAAAAATAATCCCTAAGCTTACGTCTAAATTCTAAAAATATATACCCTACAACTTGCACAAATATGAACCTTGAAACTTGGAATAGTAGAGGATACCTTGAAATACTCTTGTCTAAAATCCTTAGTATGAAGGAAAATAAAATTATAAGTGTGAATAAAGAGATATAAAAAAATGAACACTGGTTTTGTAATTATTTAAGGCTGCGTAAAATAAAAAATATATATATAGCGAGGGTGCTTTATCACCTAGTGCCTTAGACCAACTGGTTTGGGAGTCACTGCTAAAGCCTTAGGTATTACAAGACGAGGAATTACGCCTTAATGTGCAAACACATTTTGTAATCGGTCGTTAGTATCTCAAGAAGTATTAACGGTCGCATGAAGGATGTGTGGGCAATTCATCTAAAAATTCACCAACTAAAAGTACTTTGGATGATGGACAAGAGTATAAGAGCTTGAATTGAATTTCCAAGTGTAGGGGTATATGACTGGGGTTTGGATGAGAGATAGAAATGAAAAATAAGACTTATATGTTTAGTAGAGATGATAAAAATGCCTAAGTTGAGATGGAAGCTTAGAAGGAAACTCAAAAGATACTAAAAGCTAAATAAATTTACAGAACATATACAATCTTAAGTTAAATGATAAGGAAGCATGAAAATACGGGTTAATAATTTCTAAGTTGAAGATAATAGAATTTCTTGCTAGAACACCAAATTGAAGAATAAAAGTCAATAGACCAAATTGATAGGATTTTATGGGTAGTATCCGCTGAAAACCCTCAGGAGACAACACTCCTCCTACTAGGGACACTTAGAGGTTTAACGGCTTGTTGCACGAGCTCAGTGCAATCGCATTTCCCTGCGAAAGTGAGGCTAGGCTTTTTCAAGAATAAAACTAGTTTTGCTCGGGACAAGCAAAAGATAAGTTTGGGGTATTTGTTCATCTCATAATTTTGTATTATTATATTCCCCATTCTTAATCATTTTACAAATAAATAGGTGCTTTTGATCCATGTCTGTTGAATAGTTGCAGGTTACAGGTTCTTGGAACAATACAGTGTAAATGGTGAAAAGACGCTACAAAAATGAGAGTACGACCAACAAATAGAAGAATCTTTATGATGCCGCCTACAGTTTAAAGAACAAGTGAAGATCAATGAACAGTTCAATTGCACAAGGTACGAAGGCAGCACAAAGATTCAAGACTTCAACGCGAAGCGAACGGTAAGAGTCCACAACATTCTGCACTGTGGAAATTTGGGAGAAAATAGAAGATATTCTGAGAAACCAAGTGAAGAAACCAGAAGTAAAATGCAACAGGAAGCAGCCCTGAAGATTTGATACAGAGAACTCTCCATATGGTCGCGGATCCGCGGCCAAACAAGGTATATGGCCGTGGATCCGCGGCCGTTCTGAGCACGTGTCGGTGCATTTTGACGGTGGGTGGCGGTGCGTTGACCAGGCTTCTCAGGGTAGTTTTGTAAATTTAGATATGGATCAGATGTAAACCCTAGGGTTTCTATTCTCTATAAATAGGAACCCTACAGCTTTTTTTGGAGCATGCATCTTTTTAATTCCTAGTTTAGAATTTTCATTCCCTGTAATTGTTCAAAGAGTGCATCAATAAAAAGTAAGTTTTTCTTTATCTTACCTTAGTTATTTTAATTTCTTTTCTGCCCTAGTTATTTATCTGCAATTTTTTTATCTGCCGTAGTTAATTTCCGCTAGTTAATTAGGTTATTAAAAATAAACAAAAATGAACTCGTTTATCAATTCCCTAATGAGTGAGTAGTTCCTCACTTGTTAGGGTTAGATTTGGGGAAGGTTTGAGAGATGAAAATCTCTCACCCCTTTCTTGCCCGTTCAACATTTTAAAATAGGACTCTATGCATACATACACACATCGCTCACTACGGCACCCTATCCCATGAGGTAGCGGTGTTACCATAGTTCAAGACCGGTTGTATATGATTTCCATGGAGGTTAGGGCTAAGAGTTAAGAAAGGACAGAAAATGACCAAAGAGAAGAAACCTAGTTTCTTCCCGATCGTGCTAATCACTTTTGTTAACTATTACCTTAACACCTAAAAGTTCTTAATTAGGGCAAAGAAAGCGGTGAGAATAATTGACTTTCCAAACTAACCTAATCCTAACCTTAGCAAGATTTTAATCCTATTCAAACTCAACTTTAGTTTTTATTGAAAATCAAACCTACCACAATAGGAATTGACTCCTTAGAACAACTAGAAAATACACAAAATCCCTGTGGACCGACCCGTATTCAATCGGCTAGCTACTAAGCGACACCGTTCTTAATTGCGGTTAATTCTTTGATAACAAAATAGCGTAAGCACTAAAATCTCGTATCAATCAGACATCGACGAGTCGTGGGTTTCCGACGAGGTCTACGGCGAGGCAGTGGGGTAACTCCGACGATGGGGTTTTTCCGGCGAGGCAGTAGATGCAGTTGGGTTGCAGGATTGTTGGGTCGGGTTCTTGTGCAGGGAAAAGAGGCGCGGGTCTGGGGAGTAGGAGAGGGGAGAGAAGTGGTGGCGAGGGCGTGAAGGTGACGACAGGGTCGGAGCTCCGGCGATGTGGGTGTGCAGGCGAGGGTCGGGGCTGGCGGTTGGGTTTGGGGAAAGGGAGTTCTTGGGGTGGTGATGGTTGTGGCTTCGGGAGGCGAGAGGGAAGGTCGTGGTGACAGGGATGGTGACTATGGGGGTCGGCGGAGTGAGGCGACGGCGATAGAGAAGATGATGGGTTCTCGTCGGGGTTAGGAGTTCTGTGCAGGGAAAAGCTCGGGGAAAGAGAGGAGGGGGAAGAGGAGTGGAGGAGAGAAGAAGGAGGTGAAGAGAAGGGGAGGTCGACGGTGAGAGGAGACGGAGGTGAAGGTGAGGCGGCGACGTGAGAACAGAGACGAGGGCGACGAGGTTGGGTTCGTCAGCGTTCACAGGGGAGAGGAGAGAGGTGAGGTGGTCAAGGGCGATGAGAGGAGAAGGTCGTGGGTGATGGACGAGGGTAGAGGCAGCGACGACGATAAGGGCGTAAGGCTAGGGTTAGGGTTTCGTAGGCGGGAACGAGTGAGGAAGAAGAGGAAGACGTGAGGAAAGTGTATTAGTTTTGTAAATAAAAAAATGGAATTAATATATATATATATACATACATACATATATATATATATATATATATATATATATACACATACATACATATATATATATACACATACATATATATATATATACACATATATATATATATATAGTAAGAGAGAGAGAGAGGCAGGTGAGGAAATCTTTAGGATTGTATAAATATATTTAGGTATAAAATATATTTGGAGTATAAATATAATATATATTAACAGAAGTGTTAGATTTGTTAGATTTTTGGTTATAAAAATTTAAAAATGTATATATATAAGTATAAATTGAACAATTTAAATATATTAGAATATTATATTGAGAAAATTTGAGTATTTTGGCTAATACAAAATTACTTTAAAATATGCCCGGGTTGGGTCTAAATTTATGGTTTGAAAATACGGATAATATACGTGTCAACTAAAACCCAAAAGCGATGCCCGATTAAAGAAAACGCATACCCCCAAAAACAGATGCACGTAACGTGCACGTCGCTATCCAAACGGGTACGTTTCATTAAACGGGACGAGAACATGATATACGGATGCTACCACAGGGTCAGGAGTATCAGGCAGGTCATGCTAGGTATTTTTAAAATATATTATTTAATTATATTTGTATTATTAAAAATATATATGCAGATGCAAGATATACGATGCAGCTGAACGGAACATATATGTGCATGCATCCTCAAAACCAGCAGGGATAAAACGTGAACAAGAACCAAGACGGGTTTTGAGAATGCAGGTCAGGTCGGATACCAAGCACAGGAACCAAAACACTATCCACACCCAAAATCAAATAAAGTCAGAAAAAGCCATAAGATAAATAGAATAAACAAATCGAACATGGTATAACTGAACTAGGGTGTTACATCCTATCCACCTTACAGAAAATTTCGTTCTCGAAATTTGAAGAACGAAAATACAAGGTTGCGAACTAATTACAAGGATCAATGAAAATAAATGGGTATGAAAAATAAATGATCAAGGAAACAAATGAGGGTATGAAGAGTCACGGTCATGGCTCGAAAAATCGGCGTGTCTAAGGAAATCAAATCAGTGGAAACAAATTAAGAATAGAATTCTAAATTACTCAAACAGAATGATACATTGTAACCATTCCACGGTACATGGGTACAATATCGTAATTCTATCTCAGTCGCCCGAATCCTATAACCAGAGTCAAAGGAATATACAGCATGACATACTGGGGAGAACCTATACGTGTGATTCTAATCTAAAAGGTCGGCAAAACCCAGGCTAACTTCGGCGTCAGCCTGGCTCTGATACCAACAAAACCTTGTCACGCCCTGCTTCCCAAAATCTAGAATGCGAAGAGCGACGAAGGCCAGCCGTGCTACCTACGGTAAGGAAAGATCCTTCCATAGTCACATAAGGCTGTCTAGATTAACCTGTCAAAAATAAAATCCAATACCAAAAGGAATAAAACTGATAATCATGCTGCAATGAAACCAAAAGAAATACTAAAAATTGGTCTACTAGATAATTCATGCAAAAAAATCCGATACAATAGGTTCGAAAAGAAAACAAAATCTGAAAGATACAAAAGTCCTAATGTCCCACAAGGGCGCACATGCTAAATACTAACAGAAAGAAATGAACCTACGGGTTACTGATTTTCGGCAAAGTCCTGGTAGCCGCTGCGGTCCTGCTCATCCTGAAAATCTGTCACTAAACCTGAGATGGCAAATCTCAGGGATGTCAGAACATCCCAGCAAGTACTCAACGTATAAAGTGTATGTGTGGTATGATAACATGAATATATGAATGTAGTAAAGCCCGTATGCGCAAGTAAAATGGATATATAAATAAATAGATGCATTAATACTATGAAACCAACATGTAAAGAGGTCAAGTCATAACCTAACTGGTCACTAAAAGGTAAACTATCATATCGTAACCTCGAGTGTGTGCGTCAACCTCTGCAGGAGTATTCCTAACCCAAGAGTGGTGCCCCAGGGGCTAGGAAACACGGGCCCAACTGTGGAATGAATATGAGACCGATATAGCCCGGTACGAGCTGTAAACATGAGACCGATATAGCCCGGTACGAGCTATAAACATTAGACCGATATAGCCCGGTACGAGCTGTGAACATGAGACCGATATAGCCCAGTACGAGCTGCCGGCATGGGACTCCTAAGATCCTGTTGTACGACGCACGCTCAAACTACCCCAACACCCGCGTATTTAGCTACTATGGTAATGATTAGAGCACTAATTAAGAATACTGAAAAAACTGGAACTTGTGATATGGTAATTGTATAGAAATGAAACTGGTAAATAGTAGTGTCATGTCATGTCATGTAGTTCAGCATCCTTATCAGCGATCTCGTTCGAAAAGATTAAAGCATTGAATAGTCATGACTTGTCAAATGCAATTATTATCTGGTAATAGTAACTGCATGAAGGCGGTGTACAGGCTGGTATGAGTCATAATTGTTATCTTTACCGTTAACCTGAATATAGGTATATTAATCATAATCTGACTAGAAATATATAAATGTGAGATAGGTTAACCTTCGAACTTTATTTGTAGTTAAAATAAATCTTATTTTTAAAACCATACTTGCTAATTATTCTTACTTGCAGCATAAAAGTTTTCTTATATATCTTGTATAATATAACGAAAAATAGGTACTAACACATTTCTCTTTTATTCTAACAGTGCAGGAAATATATATATATATATATATATATATATAACCATAAAGGAATGTCGATGTACATCGACCAAAAGTAAAGCAAGAGTACTTGCCTGGAGGATAAGGATCACGGAAGAACAATGTACGAAGATGCGATGCACGAACTCAGTTAGGATTCAACTTGGGATCAGAGTTATATGCTCTTCCTAGATTGATTTTGTCTTAAGCCAACAATGTACCACACTTAACATATGATTGTATATAATCAAACACGCACAATGAAATAAACATTTAATATTTTATTTATGGATATAAATGTAGCGACATAGAATGCAGCAAGAGAAACTTGCCTGATCGGATGTCACGACGGGATGCGTACACTGCGTCCGACGTCGGGTAAACGTCGCAATGCACACGCGCCTACAGAGCAGGACCAAGCTATGCAAGAACATGACCATGCTGGTTGGGGACGACGACTGGATCATCCGGATCATCGGCGACGGGCACGGCTCCGACGGTGACCGAAAGAATGCGGAATCAAGAAACAAGAAGAAAAGGGTTGTAGTGGTTGCAGGGTGCATTGAGTTGTCTCAGGGTTCTGGGATCAGAGAAGGCAGTGAGGGGTGACGTCGACAAGTCGTGGGTTTCCGACGAGGTCTACGGCGAGGCAGTGGGGTAACTCCGACGATGGGGTTTTTCCGGCCAGGCAGTGGATGCAGTTGGGTTGCAGGATTGTTGGGTCGGTTTCTTGTGCAGGGAAAAGTGGCGTGGGTCTGGGGAGTAGGAGAAGGGAGAGAGGTGGTGGCGAGGACGTGAAGGTGACGACGGGGTCGGAGCTCCGGCGATGTGGGTGTGCAAGCGAGGGTCGGGGCTGGCGGTTGGGTTCGGGGAAAGAGAGTTCTTGGGGTGGTGATGGATGTGGTTTCGGGAGGCGAGAGGGAAGGTCGTGGTGACGGGGATGGTGACGACGGGGGTCGGCGGAGTGAGGCGACGGCGATAGAGAAGATGATGGGTTCTCGTCGGGGTCGGGGGTTCTGTGTAGGGAAAAGCTCGGGGAAAAAGAAAGGGGGAAGAGGAGTGGAGGAGAGGAGAAGGAGGTGAAGAGAAGGGGAGGTCGATGGTGAGAGGAGACGGAGGTTAAGGTGAGGCGGCGATGTGAGAACAGAGGAGAGGGCGACGAGGTTGGGTTCGTCAGCGTTCATAGGGGAGAGGAGAGAGGTGAGGTGGTCAAGGGCGATGAGAGGAGAAGGTCGTGGGTGATGGGCGAGGGTGGAGGCGGCGACGGCGACGAGGGCGCAAGGCAAGGGTTAGGGTTTCGTAGGCGGGAACGAGTGAGGAAGAAGAGGAAGACGTGGGGAAAGTGTATGGGTTTTGTAAATAAAAAAATGGAATTAATATATATATATTAAGAGAGAGAGAGAGACAGGTGAGGAAATCTTTAGGATTATATAAATATATTTAGGTATAAAATATATTTAGAATATAAATATAATATATATTAACAGAAGTGTTAGATTTGTTAGATTTTAGGTTATAAAAATTTAAAAATGTATATATATAAGTATATATTAAACAATTTAAATATATTAGAATATTATATTGAGAAAATTTCAGTTTTTTGGCTAATACAAAATTACTCTAAAATATGCCCGGATTGGGTCTAAATTTATGGTTTGAAAATACGGATAGCATACGTGTCAACCAAAACCCAAAAGCGATGTCCGGTTAAAGAAAATGCATACCCCCAAAACGGATGCACGTAACGTGCACGTAGCTATCCAAACGGGGCCGTTTCATTAAACGGGACGAGAACATGATATACGGATGCTACCACAGGGTCAGAGGTATGAGGCAGGTCATGCTAGGTATTTTTAAAATATATTATTTAATTATATTTGTATTATTAAAAATATATATGCAGATGCAAGATATACGATGCAGGTAAACGGAACATATGTGTGCACGAATCCTCAAAACCAGCAGGGATAAAACGTGAACAGGAACCAAGACGGGTTTCGATAATGCGGGTCATATCGGATACCAAGCACAGGAACCAAAACATTATCCGCACCCAAATTAAATCAAATAAAGTCAAAAAAAGCCATAAGATAAATAGAATAAACAAATCGAATATGGTATAACTGAATTAGGGTGTTACACTTTTCATTCTCCTCCACCAAAGTTGGAAAAAAGATTGCAACTTTTTACTCCTAAGAGCCATTAATTTTCTGCTGCTCGCAGGATATGATCAAGCTTCGGGTACAGATGGCGTTGCTTCGTTCTCAGAACCCTCGTCGGCTTCTTCGCCTGCTTCAATTTTTGGGGCCAAGCCGGTACAAGTTGGCAGGAAAAAACCGCCCGGATCCAACCCGGTTGGGTGTGTGCTATTTTAAGAGGATAGCATCCATGTTATTGTTGCTCCAACCGTGGCCAACAGGGTCAAATAGGATGGTCCATGGTCTTGTGATCTTGATGTGTGGTTAGGATTTTAAAACAACACCAAAGAATATCATCCATTCTAGTTTTTGCTTAACCTTTTGTCCCACGATGGCAGGAAATATCCTTTAAATTTATAAAACCTCCGATTTGGCGCTCTCTCGATTTTAATTTATTCTCAAATGCTTTTAATTTAGATATTTAATTAAATTTATATATTAATTAAATATATAAATAAAAAAGAGACAATAGATATTTTTAAATAAATATTTAAATGAAAGTTATTTTTTAAGTATAAATTAAAGTTGGGAGGGGCACAATGTAAGTTTTAGAAAGTTAGATGTACCCTTTTTATTCAATATTCAATAGTAAATTATACCCAAGGGTTTTTCTTTTGAACCTTTTTTTAAATTTTTTAATTAAACCTGAATTGATTTTGCACCAGAGAATCAAAACGGTCATCGGTTCATCAGGTTAACTTGGCCTATGTTTTTGAAGAAAAAAGTAGACAATAGTCTTGTGCTGGTAAAAACAAAGAAGAAAACAAAGGGTAAAACAATATTTGATTGGACAGAACTGTAAAAAATAAAAAGTCTCGAAGTAAAATTCAATGCATTAGGCTTATTTCACCTTTATCGTCTATGATTTACCTGGCTTGTCCAAAATCTCTTGCGGTTAAAACCCATCACCGAACCTCAACGATGTTTTATTTTTTTACACAAAACCCATCAAAGTTATTTTTTTACGCTTTTGGAAAATTAAGCGGTCACATGACCTCATGCGCCCGCCCCTTGCTTGTTTATCCCTAAACTGCCCCTCTTTTCTGACAACAGGAGCAGTCCTCTCCAAATAGCGTATTATATATTTGACGAAGTTTATTCCATGTATTTGCAATATCTAATTTCTTTTGGTATTTACCTTGAATACTATGATATTACATGGTATTATTAGTAAAGTTTGCATTTTCTTTTACTCGTAAGTCTTAGTTTGGCAACACGGTTTTCGAACCGCGGTTTTCAGTCAAGTTCAAATGAAATTAGGATTATACAAATATCTGTTCCATAAAAGTAAACTATCTAATTCAATATTTTAGTTCAGTTGCGAAAAGGCAACAAACCTAAACGGGGGTTGGCTCCCATCCTCATGTAGGTCCAAGTTTGGCAACAAGCAAAGCACAGATTTGTTCAGGTTGCGATGAAATCAGAATAATGCATGACCCGGTTTCGCAAGATTAGGATTTCGGCAAATAAATTGTTTTGTTCAAGATCTTGATGTAGCATGGTCGACCACGGCCAACTTGTTGCGATTTTGCACAAACATTGTGAGGTGATTATGGCTCGGGCTTGAAAGTCAACTCTTGGCCCAACCCACATCACAAATCCAAATCCCCACACTATCATGGCGTGACCACGAGCTTCCTTCCCAAATCCAAACCCTTCACCAAAATTCGAATCTTTTTCCACAAGATCCTTCACCAAATTGCGATCGAGAGAGAACGCATCAACTCGATTCATGGTTCAAAACCCCATCAGATATGTGAGTTAAAAATCCCTAATTTGTGCAAGAAATTACTTTGCATCTTCGAAAGTTTCCACCTTTTTGGTCTCTTGATCTTTTGGTTCTTGAATTGTGTAGGGATTCAGATGAAATCGGAAGCAGAGCGATGAAGCGCGCCATCAGAGCTCTTAGGAAGCGGCATTTGCTCGAAGAGGGCGCTCATGCTCCTGCGATCAATGCGCTGTCTAGACCTTGGGCTGTTCAGGTAATTTTGATATTGATTTTTTTAATGGGATCTTATGGTCGGTTTTGTTCGTTGGGTTTGTTAAAATTTTTGCCTGATTGCATACTGGATTTTTGCACGTGCCATGCACGTGGATGTCTGATACCAAAACAATCACATTAGAGCTAAACTACCATGTTTGCCTAAAAAAATTCATTTAAGAAAAAAGAAAAGGAAACTATAGATCATTCATGTGTTTGCTCATTAGAACAGAAACGCAAACTACTAAAACTAAGGCTTTGTCGAGAGTTGATGTAATAGTAAAGACCATCTGTATGCTTATGGATTTATAGCATATATTGTTAGATTATGTGTATTAATAATTAAGTGGGCACATCATCTTGTAGCTATGAGTAAAATAGATTGAAAGTGACAAAGAAATTTACAGTTTTAGCATAGGATTCATATCAAGGGGTTGTCAAAAATATCCATCCACTCTAATTTTCTCAAACAAAAGATTATATAACATGTTTGTGGAAAAATTGTAGAAAACCTACTGCTTTGAATCCCCATTGAGACTAGGAGGAGGATACATGCTGGTAAGAAACCCAAAAGGTACAAATCAAAAGCAGAAAATACATCATATGCGAACTAATGATCAAAATTTCGAGAACAGCTCAAAACCATCACCTCATTTTTCAACAAGTTTCCATGATAGTCCAAGTGTATCCAACAATATACGAATCTGATATCATCCATTTGACCCGCAACGTCGACACGCGATGCTATAGTTTAAGACAAAGGCATCAAAATACTTTTCAAGCCTCAATACTTCTACGACACTTGGGGGCTTATAGGGCTCGTGCAAATGTCGTACTTGTTATAGATTCTACTACGGTAATACGAAAGGAGATCAGACTAATTACCAACATATACAAGTAAACACAAACCATAATTAAGCTTTGATTACATATAGAAGTCATTTGTCATGGCCATTGCCTCTTGAAGCCGACTCAAGAAATGAGAGATAAGAATCAAAGGGCCCGATAACAGGAGGTAGGCGAGGCTTATCAAAGGCGGCAACTGAGCCTATATCTTTTATCAATGCCATTCGAGCAACATGTTCAATGCTTTTCTTTGAACATTCTGGATTTCAGATGTTCATGGCCCCTCTTTTTATTAGCCTATCATTAGAAAATATTGGGAAGATGAATAAGAAAGGTCATGAATGAAAGATATTCATTAAGAAATACTACACATTTCTTTCATGCATCTTGGAATAGGAATGAGCAATTGAATGTATAACTATAAACATACAATAAAATAAATAATATAAGAATTGATGGCACAATTAAGAAAATTTATATGTTTATCACGTAGAGCTTCCTTTGTAGTTCATAACTTCTAAATTGAAATATGAGAAAATTGAATTGAGAGGGGAATTTGAGAAATTAAAGGAAAAAACCAAATGGTAAGGTAAGTAATCAAATCTTACCTACTCATACACTCTCTTTAGAATAAAAGAGAACCTAAAAAATCATTCTAGTTTGTGATAGATGGCGAAAATTGTTCTAATCCATGAATGAGTTCAGCATGAACAGTACATATTAATGAAAGAGACAAATATATGAATTTATACTATTTACTTAATGGAAGAACTTTGAACTCTTATATAAACCTGAGAATTAGTGATACAAAAAATTAGAAATGAAAAAAAATTATTCATTTATTTTGTTGACAAACTCTAGTAAGCCGGATTTTCTTTTTGGAAGAAAATCTATACTGTCAAATCAAAATCATCCCAAGAGGGAAAAAACTTTTGCATAGCAGAATAAGAAGCATTAATGCTAATTAGTAAACAAATTAGCAAGAAATTATTCACCGAAAAACATAATACAGAAAAACACGTCATAAACTCAAATTTGAAGAACCGGTCTACAAAATAATTTATAATGATCAAACTTAGATAGATTATTTTTAAGAAAGGTTAATTGCACAAAACACCCATGTACTTTACCCTAGATAACTAAAACCCTTAAAACAGTCCATTTTAACTCTAAACAACTCAAAAGATTATCTAATTTAACTCTGGAATTTGATTGTGTTTTTAAGGGTAGAAATTTGAGTGTTATTTTTTCTTTGGTCCATGAAAAGATCTTGGAGTAGGGTGCTTGTGCTATTAAATTATTTGAGGGGTATAAATGCTACAATATATAACGTTTTACGGCCATAGCAGCATTGTAATTTGTTGACAATGAACAGATGGACACCTATAAAATAGAGGGAATAAAGTCTCTATTTACTACTGATCAATGGTATTCAAAAAGGTATTAGTGTAACCGCCTCTTAATTGGTTCCATTAGTGAGGACCGATGAGACGTTGCAGCCTTGCACAGTGGAGGAAAGAGCGGTAAGAGAAAGACGCATCAAATTGGGAAAGATGAGAAGAGGCTATAAATTTGGGGGAAATGAATTTGATTTAGGATGAGGATAAAGTAAATAATGAATAATTACAATATTTTATATCAACTCTGTTTATCCTTATATGCAATCTAAAGCATTTATATTGTAATTAGCATTATAGAGCATATAAAGAAAAATGGTAGTGAGTGTTAAAAAAAAGGGATTGCCATTCACTTTTAAGAGTACTTTACATATATAAATATATTACCACTCTGTTTTTAACATTAAATATCCATTTTACATAAATATTTTTATAAACCATATAAGATAAACAAACTAAAAACATTGTAATAATAGAAAGAGGACTACGAAAAACAATTACTCATTTTCACTTAATAGAGGACTATAATACATACTATATATACTTTAAATATACAAATATATTATATTTTTAACATTAAATATACATTTTAAATAAATATTTTTATAAACCATATGAGATTGAACAAACTAAAAACATCGTGATAATAGAAAAGGAACTATCAAAACCTATTTCTCATTTCCAATTAATAGAGTACTATATATATAGGTAGATAGATTGTGTGAAGATATAGTCACCACTATGATATCACTTAATTTGCATCATATAAAATGTCATGTGTTCGAAGTATTAAAATAGTAGGCCTATTGTTTTGCTCACCGTGTCTCTAAAACTTAATGTAGAGGATCAGGGTGGATTGATATCAGCAAATACCTTAGGAAGTCCAAATGTATTGTAAGGAAACATGATAAATATAAAACATTTAAAACAATGCAATGATCAGGGGCCAAAGGTTGATTCTCAAGTTTGTTTATATTTTCATAATCTTTGAATGCAACATGCAACATTCAAAACCAATTTCCATTACCATAATAGATTAAACATCCGAAGAAAAAAATTAAATAACCTATGAAAATAGATTAGGGTTTCCAAACTCACCAGTGATGAATGCGCAGGGAAATTCGACGATAAAGTTAATCGATACCGCAAAAACAACCCAAGCAGAATTAGGTCAGTGACAACAAGACCGCAATTACCTAAAACAAAAAAAACCTTTCAAAATCACAAAAAACAACAAATCAAGGAAAATAAAAAATGTTAAGATATATAGAAAGAAAAAGAGACACATAACATGAATACAACCTATGAAATGATACGTCCTGAAATTTTTTTTTATTGGATCTAAACTTTTTGTGGGAAAAATTTACTTAAATATGATATGTTTATATGGAGCGTCAAATAAATTTTGTTAGCGTATTCTTTAAAGTTGCATCAAACAAAAATTGTTATTTTCAATATGTCAATTTTCATTTTCAACTCAATCTATTGCTAACTGAATATTAATAACGATTTTTTTAACACATTTTGCATGCAACTCTAGACCTTAGTTTGCCAAACAGCTCCTGATAAGAAGCCCTAATTTCTTAAATCTCAAATGAAAAAAAACCTAATTTCCTTTTTTTAAAAAGCCTGGTAGATCCAAGGAAACTCCTGCTCCGATGTCCCCCATTTTCCATGCCAAGGGTGAAGCCAAATAATTGGGATATAGAAAGTTTCTCATATCAAAAATCACAAATGAATAATAAACAACTCATAATTGATAGACCAGTAAAAAGTTTGAATTAATCAATAAAAATCAAACTCTTATACCAATAATCATTACAAATGTAAGATTTTGTACAGAAGTAATTGGAATTTCTTCTGAAATCGTTGCATAGATAAGAATGTAATGGAGACCTAAAAACGAAAACAAAACTTGTCTAAAACAGTGTCTTTATTTTTAGATTAAAAAAAGAAACAGCGAAATAAAATACAATAATTAATCGGTTCTTTAATTAAAAAATACGAAACAAATTAGAGAAAGGGAACAGACCGAACCATCTAAATGTTGAGGAATCCAACGCATTAGCAATTGCCGGCTTCAGTTTCGCACTGGATTGAAGTGGATATCGTATCTTCGATCCTAACAAAACCGCTGACAACAATCATCATCTCCAATTATACAAAATAATCTAAAATTCAAAGACAGATTGAGAAGAATGAATACTTACTAGAGGCAAATGATTGATCTTTTTTAACGATCTCGATCACGGTCTATTGAAATTTTGAAGAGTTCAATTATTGTGTTGGTTAAAAGAAGATCCAAGAGAAAAAATCCCTCGTCCAATCCATCTTCACCTCCCTCCCCTTCCTCTGCTCCACCTTCGCCTCCCAATCCGCATCTTTAGACCTCTTCTTCTCCCTAACCCTAGCATCTCTCCTCCAAAAATATCCCCACTCTCCTCTCCAACCTCGTCCCCACGTCTTCCCCCTCCTCTTCCCCAACCCCACCATGAAATCTCATACCTCCGCTTACTCCGTGACTTCAACCGATGTTTCGCCCCCATACTCGTCTCTGACATCGCCTGGGACTTGGAGTTGGTTGGATCCAGAAAAGATCGGATGAAAATGAGGAGCGTTCTGATTTTTACAGAAGTATGTTTCAACGGTTTATTTTCTACCAATTAAATTTATTTATTTAGAATTCCACACGTCTTTTCTTTTATATTTTTTATTTTAACCTACTATAATATTGGCGTACATAAAAAAACGGGATGGGAATAGAAAAAGGACTACCAAAAAGGGGTTTCTCATTTCATTTAAAAGAGTAGTTATAGATTAGGGGCGATTTGGAGGTGGTGCTTTTTTTGGAATTTTGACAAATAGTTGATGTGCATGATGTGCTGAAGAGAAATACTAAGGGCATTTTAAGGAAAAAATCTCTTTAAAAAATTTTCTTCCAAAATTCACTTTGACTATTTTATAGAAACAGGCCTGGATTTAAGTCTTCTAGTTTCGCTTGGTGCTCACATTCAAAACCAAATATACAGAGATTGTCTAATAATATTTATGAAGACGAAAGTTTTTATCGTTTCCCTCCCTTATATGTTACTAACTACAATTCTTCTAGATAGGCCATGCATCAGGGTGACCAAGTAATGATCTATTTTATATCTCTATGGGCAATGACCATGCAATTTTATTACTTCAGTATGTTTCTTTAATAACTAAATGATTGGCACCACTTGGGCATAGTTCATGTGGTAAAACTTTCCTATACATAGTGTGAGGTCATCGGTTCGATTCCTGAAGGGGGTCCCAAAAACAAAATAAAAATAAAAATAAATGATTAGCATGTAAAATTTGTATAACTTTCTTAGTCTTTCCTCTTGAAGTTGCAACGTTGTGAGAAAAACTCATGAAGTGATCTACTCATGAAAGTGAACCATAAATTTGGAATCTCGTTTTTGGAATAGGTAGCTCAGCAATGCGCATTGCGAAGCATATAATAAATCTATTTAATATGCATTTAGAAATTCTTAAATGTCATCTAAAACCATCTGCTATTGTTTAGTGTCTCTAATCCCCACTTCCACTCCAATTTATGGTTTATCACCAGCCTTTCCTCATCTTGCCGCTTTTTAATGCTCGTAATGTCCTTTACCTTAGTCGACTCCAATGTCACCCCATCAACTTTGTAGTACCCCCTTACAATGCAATTTTCACAATTTAGAATTTTCATGTAATGAGAATAATACTAAAATTGAACAATCAGTGGGCAAGCAGCTCTTATTCATGTTCCATGTGCATTTCTATGTTGGAAACATTAACTAGAAGTTCTTCTCCCTTCAGTTGTGAATTACTTCATTGGCAATGAAACAAAATTTTTATGTTTGTGGTTTATGCTATATGAAACCATTGAAGAAAGCATGCATATGAAGTAGTAAAATACTATACTTGCTTAACGGTCACCAGACTCACCCTTCATCCCCCTCCTTATTTTCTCGTAAGCACTACTACAAATAGGGGCTGCCCTTACGGATAAAGCCGTAGGAAACCACTGCCCCTACGGCTATATTCGTAGGGGCACAAAAATACACCGTAGGTGCACACGCCGCAGGTGCACACGCCGCAGGTGCAAGTCTTTACCTTAAACATGCCCCTACGGAGGAATAATTGCCCCAACGGATTAATGCATAGGTCCATATGTCCCTACGGTGTAATCCGTAGGGACAAAATATTTATTTAATTTATCGGTTTATAAAATAAAATAATTGCCCCTCCGGATAACTCCGTAGGGACAAATACATGCCCCTACGGAGGAATGCGTAGGTCCAGATATATCCCTCCGTAGGTCCATATTTATGCCCCTACGAATAAATGTGTAGGGATAAATGTGTAGGGGGAAAATATCAGGATACCTGATATTTTGTCCCTACGGATAAATGTGTAGGGACAAAGTTTATGCCCCTACGGATTAATCCGTAGGGACAAATCTAACACCTGTTACTGAGTCCATAGGGGCAAAATTTCAGGTATCATGATATTTTGTTTCTACGGATAAATGTGTAGGGGTAAAGTTGGACCCTACGGATTAAACTGTAGGTGCAACATTTGTCCCTACGGATTAATCCATAGGGACAGATTATCAGGTTTTTTTTCTAAAAAGGGCTGTCTGTTTTTTCCTCGCCCTGTGCACAATAATATATACATCATATATGAAAGAAATCAACAAGCAGAATATATACCGCAGTATTCATAATCAACATCTCACACATAATATATAAAAGAAATCAACAAGCGGAATACGATATCAATCTAAATCAATATGAATACGCAAACACCACCAATATCGTCCAAAATATATACAATATGTATCATATAAGTATATACATGTTTAAAATATAAAAATCAAAATGTTACCCTAGCTCGGTCTAGCTCCACCTCTGATAATCGCCATGGTCTGGCGCATCTGCTTCTCAGATAAACCCTGAGTCAACAACTCGACCAATGCGGACTGTGCAGGAGTCTGAGCGGGCTGTGGAGCTGTAGGAGTGGTCTGCGCAACCGTAACCGAGGTAGCGGCTTGCGGAGCCGCAGCCGAAGTACCCTGTCGCGTCTGTTTAGTTTTGTGTAATAAACAAGTAAGAACTGTGTATTAGTCGAATTCGAATCATTATCAGGTTATTGCGAAACCCCAATCTATGAATACTTAGGGACTTGGACCTCGTTTGGATATCTAGTTTGGAAAACTGTAGTTTATTTTAATTAGACAGTTCTATGTATGTATGATTAATCAAAGCTAAGTCTACAACCAAATAAACTCAAGTTACGTACTAATATTGGATATGTTGTTATCTATTATATGATATAATATTTTACTATTAAGTAGTATACATACCATCATCTCCTTCAACTCCTGGATGGTGGCCTTCAAGGTGGCAGCATCGGATCGTTCTGTCCAGTAAAATCGATCTCCGATACCTCCGCCTGCTCAACCACCCTCTCCTATACCCACATTAACCAGTAAAATATAAGTATATCATTTAAATTTGAACTTTTCAAAACAAAAATTTCACATAGAGGTTGGATAAATATTAACACTTACGTAATACTCCTGGGTAGCGGTATCGGGGTATCGAAGCTCGCCCGTGGCGGGATCTGTCGAGGTGCCGTGGACGGCAAGATACGCGGTCAGCACGCTCAGTGTACCACCCTGCGCCAGGGTCTGAGTTCTCTACAATTCGCAAAAAATTTACATATATTATAAAATAACTCTTAATATTACATTATATCACAGTAGATCTATTATAATTTACTGATGCCTCCATGGCACGAGTAATATTCCTCGAGCCACCTGTATAAGTGGGACGACCCCTCTTCGCCGACTTCCTATTCTCTTTATTTTGATCCGTCTGTTTCTGCACAATACATTCAGATTTAGTTTTCTAATTAAGCAACACAAAAAAATAAATTATATACTAAACAATGAATTACATTTAAAATACAAACCTGTTTGCGCTGAGAGTCGAAATATTGGCATAAGAGAGACCATGTATCTATGTCGACTCTCGCAAAGGCCGGAGTATATAGGAGAGCCGCTCTTTCTGCCTCGGGGGTCGCTATCCACAGGGAATAGCAGTCGATCTTCAGCTCGTTCCTATTGTATCGGACCTTTGATTGCATGTTCTTTATCAGGCCATGGTACAGAGCGTGAAGATCGAGCACCCTCTCAGGATGATCAGGGTCGGGTACAGGCTGAAAATCGTAATCCAACTGCAAATACAAAAAAAAACAATGTTATTAAATTGCAAGTGTTAATAATAAATATATTGGATAAATCAAATGAAAATATATATTAATACCCAAGCCTGCTCCTATAAGAGAGCGAATGAACGCCGGTGCTGATCATCCCACTCAACGTGAAGTGGATACTTCTTCACGAGGCGGCTCTCATCCCTCATATACCGGCCGAACCTCTCGGCATAATCGCCGGTATAGCTAGACAATCAAACATTGACTATATAAGTAATTTTGATATAAATATGCATGTATATTTATAATATTACATTCAAAATGAAGTGGATACTTCTTCACGAGGCGGCTCTCATCCCTCATATACCGGCCGAACCTCTCGGCATAATCGCCGGTATAGCTAGACAATCAAACATTGACTATATAAGTAATTTTGATATAAATATGCATGTATATTTATAATATTACATTCAAAATGAATATGCGTGCAATATATCTGGAGGTGTGGCAAAGTCCACACGGAAAGAGCCATCCAAAGGGGTCTCCGATCGGGGTGCAAGACCGGCCCTCTGAAGCTCCCTACGCAGCTCTCCTGGTGGCAGAACCGCTCTGCCTCTGCCTTTACCTCTGCTGGTGCCACGGCTGGAGCTCCTGCCGCCCCTCGCTGCTCCTGTCATCGTCATCAAATCTAGATAAAACGGTTCGTGGACGCATTAGACAATCATTACAAATATTGACTATATATGTATAGATCGTAAAATATGAAGTAATAATATAATAACCTTTTTCGTTTCGTGGACGCATTAGACATATCTACTTGGATTTCATCATCAATATCATTTTTAACGCACGTAACTTCATGATCAGCCGAAAACAACCCGTCTTTTGAAACAGACGGTCGGAGCACTCTAAGTCTTCTCTCTTCCTCATTCTCATCGCTGTCCTCGAATTCTGAGATATCGTAAACATCCCTAAATTTCCAACGACATATGACACTCCATCCCGGATGCTTCAAACACTATGAGTAGTATACTTGGAATGCTTGGTTCGGAAAGATAAACGGGTCGTCCTGACCGTTAATCGAAGTGTGTTCACACTGGTCAATCCATATTCATCTTTCCAAGTCCCGATATTGTTTCTCTATTTATCCGTATTGGTTCGTGTATCGTACCAAGTATACTAAAATATATAAAACAGTTCTGATCGTCCAGGATATTGGATGCCAAGTATACAATTTAAGTATCCAAAATAAATCACACCATCCGATCCTACCGTCGCAATCTCACTATTCTGAGTGGTTCTAGATATTTCTATGTACTTAACTTCGAATTTGTATCCAAGGACACCGAATCCTTTATAATATGCAACCTCCATGCTAGAAAACTGAGCTAAACATCTTGAATCACTCTCTAATGATGCAGACAAGTTCGGATCCTGGATCTAACAAAACAAATTTTATGACAAATGCATAACGATATAAGTTTAGATTAAAACTGGTAGCAATAACATATTATTCAAATAATTTACATGATCTGCAAACCAATCGCAAAAATTATCCTGATAATATTTTTCCAATCGTTCATCGTTCCAATCAGAATGCCCCTCACGTATCTCGTTAAAATGAATTCTGTTCTCAACAACGGCATATGACATTAATATTATATCATTTCATACACACAAACACAAATATAACAATTAATCCAAAAAAATCTTACTCTCTAATTTTTTCAAGGCATGCGCCGTTGAGGAGGATAAAGCGAAAAATCTTGTTGATCAACATAATGTCTACCCTCTTATAGTCAGCTTTACCATATGTCCCGTCCTGAATTGTTCGAGACCGGTTAAGTTTCATCTCAATGTTCTCGTCCAGATAGCGGGAACAAAATGTGGTTACTTCATTTAGAAAATAACCTTACATGATAGAACCCTCTGGTCGATTTCTATTGCATATATACTATTTTAGAGTGTAGAGATACCTAAAGAAAAATATGTTAAATAAATAAATACGGGCATACAGGACAACAATAATTTTACAAATTACGCGAAACGAAGAATTCCACATACCTTTCGATGGGATACATCCATCGATATTGTACCGGTCCGGCTAACTTAGCCTCAGTTGCAAAGATGAACCGTCAGGTGTATTATGATATCGAAGAATGACGGTGGGAAAATACGCTCAAACTTGTAAAGTATCAACGAAATAGAATTTTCTAGTTTCTCCAGAGTCACAACATCCAGTGTTTAAGCGCATAATTCTCTAAAAAAGTAACATATGTCATTGATTACTAGACCAACCGATTCGGGAAGGGAAGCCCTGAGGGCTAATGGGAGAAGATGCTCCATAATAACATGGTGATCATGACTTTTCAGCCCATCAATCTTGCCTTTCACAATTTTTATCTTCTTGCTAAATGATCTTGAGAACCCTGTGGGAACTTTCAAATCATGCAACACCTGCAGGAATCTTTTTTTCTCTGGTTGTGACATATGATACGCTGCATTGGGAAGTACAAACTTGCCTGGTTTACCCGCTATCGGTTTAGGATGCAATTCATTTCTAATATCCCAGTCCTGTAGATCCATCCGAGTATGGAGGTTGTCTTTCGATTTTCCGTCTTTACAAAGAAGCAAGTTGAGTACGTGCTCAGATACTCCCTTCTCTACAGACAATGACGCACTAAATTTGTTGACCAGTACGAAAGCTCGAAAAAAATGTTTAACTTGTTCCAGAATGGTGGTTTGATCTATTTTGTCGGATCTATCCCAAAGATCACATTATTGTAACCATCCCACTGAGCAGTCACGTCCTCTCCGGATAATGGGGCTGGAGGTCCAAAAAGCTCCTGATGACCATCAAAGTAAGCAACGTCTAACCTATAGGGATGGTCTAGAGACGGGAAACGTCGATGGCCGCAATAACAAATCTTCCTGCTAAAATTCAAGAATTTCGATGTTGTATGTTGATGGCAATAAGGACATGCTTTGTGACCATGTACGGACCAACCTGATAGCATTTCATACGTAGGAAAGCTATTAATTGTCCACATTAAAGCCGCACGCAGTATGAAGGTTGTATTTGTGTTTGCATCATAAATCTCTACACCATCAATAAATAAAGTTTTTAACTCATCAATCAGAGGTCGGAGATAGACGTCGATATTGTTTCCCGGTGAGTTTGGTCCGTCGATAAAAAGAGACATCATAAAGTATGATTATCCATACCTAACCAAGACGACAGACTATAAACTATCATTATAACGGGCCATGTGCTGTGGCTTCCAGCCATATAGTTGAACGGGCAGAAGCCATCACTAGCGAGTCTGAGCCTAACATTGCGAGGATCGCTACTGAATATTTCGTGTTTCCTATCGAAATCCTTCCATGCCGGTGAATTTCTAGGATGACTTATTTTTCCATCTTCACTGGAGGAGCACGGTGATGCCAAATCACTGTCTCGGCTGTTTTCTTGCAACTTAATAGCCTCTGCAGCCTCTTGTTATGAGGAAGTATCGTGCTATCTTGACAGGTACATCGGACTTCTTATCAGAATCTTTCGGCTTATACCTGGCCTTTCCGCATATTGTACACTCTTTCAAATCTGAATTCTTTTTCTGGTACAACACGCAATTTTTAGGACATGCTTGAATTTTCTCACACTTCAGACCTAAATCAGACATCATCTTCTGGGCTCCGTACCAGCTGTCGGCCACATTATTTCCTAAGGGCATAGCATCTTTCAAGAACAAAAGAAGTATTGTGAATGACTTGTTGCTCCATCCATTTAGGCACTTAATCTGGAAAGTTGGACGAATCATAAGAGGGTGGAATACTTTGCATTCTCATAAATTGGTTTTCTAGCATCATTCATGAACTTTTCATATTTATCCACACGCGGTTCTTGACTGGAAGGAATGTCATCTTCGGTACGAATAGATTCACCTAAGGCATGCTCTACCATATACTCCATTTCTTCTTCCCAGAAAGAAATTACCGTCTTCTTCTTCTGCCACATTACTGTCTTCTCCTTCTTCTTCTGCTGCATTACTATCTTCTTCTCCTTCCCTGTGATATAGTCAAGTTGTATATAATCCAGTAAAACCATGTTTAACGATATGAAGCTCTGCGAATTCTACCTTCTGGCAGTACTTATTTCCACATCTATCGCACGGGCAAAGAATCTTCCCTATCACGATCTTATTATGTGCGCGTGCAAATTCAATGAAAGCAACAACTCCTGCGACAAACTTAGGTTGTATACGTTGTTCCCTATCCATATATATCCAGTCCTTAACTCTGATATACTCATGGGCCATGTTAGACTGTATAACATATAATTGTAGGTTATGATGACTATATTGAGAAATCTAAGAACGAGATGGTTACTGACAAAGGAGAAAATCCGTGTATGTGCTTTGTGTGTGCGTTTAGCGTTGAAAAGAATAAATTATCGATAAACAGAGTTAAATTTGAGAATACCCAAGTATGAGCAATTTATAATTTCGCTTAACTGTAGGGTTGTTAGTGTGTGTGTTGTGTGTGCGTTTGTTGTGTATTCATGTTGTATGTGTGTGTTTCAGCTGTCGGGGTAAGGCTTCTATCCCATTAAGAATATATAGAGCAAACACCCATTCGTTTGTGCTTTCAACCGTTTCGAGTAAATTTCGACAGCACCTCCCCGCCGATCTCCGAGTACACTGTAATAGAATAGATATTCATTTTAAAGCTATAAAATAACGTTGAAATGAACATCTAATCTATTTTTGTACATGGAGAACCAGCGGAAAAGTACCGACGAAATAACTCGAAACGAATAAAAACACAAGTGAATGCAGGTGTTTGCTTTATACATTCCTAACTTGTCCACACCGGACAAATCTATCGGTTATCATACGATTGAATCTTCTCGTCACATAAATTACACGACGGTTGTTAGTACCGAACTATACCGTCCAATATTTAACAATCTTCGTATAGTTCTATGTCACGACGAATATCGAAAGCATGTTAACCAATAGACGGGGACTAAGTGACTTTGATTTTCATATATGAGTATCGATGAGAATATGAAAGTTTCATATTATTATCGAGTATCATATATTGGTTTTAATTTGAATATTTAACTTGAATAGGTTTTACGTTTACGTTTACGTTTACGTTTCGTTAACTTGAACATTTAACTTGTCCACACTGGATTAAGTGGCGCTTTAATTATATTGGTTTACGTTTCGTCAAGAAAACATAATGAAACACATAAATTAGATTACAAGACTAGTTTGTAGGACTATATATACACAAAATTATACAGTACATCATCAATAGAAGCACTCTAGCTATGTGAGAATTAAATTAACTCGATTATTTTCATCTAAGAAAAGTTGCCATGAAGGGAGATCAAGGGAAATATTTTCCTAAAGCAATCGACATGATCACATCAGCCCGAGAATCCACAAATAGATATGCGAAGAAAAGAAGATTAAAAAAGTCTAAATGGCATCAAAACTAATAACTTAATTACTTGGATTTTCTATAGCAAGAACCTACCAAGCTCAAATTAAACCATATATATCATTAAACTCAAAGGATTGTTCCATGAAATCCCAGCTCAAATTCTTAGCATAGGAGTGCAGCCCTATAAATTCTGAAACCAAATTGTCTGTAGAACACCCTATCGATGTCCCAAGCTCTGGTAACTCAAAATTTTCCGATGAACCACAACCCTAACCCCAACCCTAACCCTAACCACAACTAATTAACTCTAACCCTTACCCTATAACTGACTCGAAACCTAACCCTAACACTAATTGAACCCTAACCCCCACCCTAATCAACAAAAACAGTTTCAACCGAATAATTAGAAGTAAAAACAATAATTTTACTAACCTGTAGCAAAGACGAGGCGATGGCGACGAGGCGCAATCGGCGACGAGGTGCGGGCGGTGGCAAAGAGGAAGTCGACGGTGATGTCGGAGACAAAGAGGCGCGCACGGGAGGACGGTGGCGACGAGGTGCGGACGGTGGCGACAAGGCACAGGCGGTGGCGACGAGAGGCGTGCGCGGGAGAGAGATGGGCGTAATTTTTTTGGGAACGAGAACTTTTCTGTGCTTTATTTTTTATTAATAACCCATATATCTGTCCCTACGGATTAAACCGTAGGTCCTTCTATTGCGGCTTCGTAGGGCCAAATAACAAATTACGTTTCCTGTGCTTTATTTTTTATTAATAACCCATATATATGCCCCTACTGATTAAGTCGTAGGTCCTTCTTTTACGTCTCCGTATGACCAAATAACAAATTACGTTTTAATATTTTTAAATTAATTCGTATAGCACCGTAGGGACAACCATATGGACCTACGGAGTAATCCGTAGGGGCAACATTTTCTTACCCCTACGGAGTAATCCGCAGGGGCAACATTTTCTTGCTCCTATGGATAACGTTATCCGTAGAGGCGACTTCTTATTGTAGTAGTGAACAAATCAAAGGAGGAAGGACCAACAATTCTCATTTTAAAATCTTCATGAATTCTGGTAGCTCATTTTGCAATTTGGATAGTTCTTAGTCGAAGTGCTCGTTAGGGGTTAATTTATAGGCATTGCTATCTTTTTCTTCACCCACCCCCACCCCCACCCCCACCCCCCAACAATAATAAAAATATAAAAAAGATAATAATAATCATCTTTGGGAGACATATCTATGTGCCCATTGTTTCAAATATCGGCCGTGTCTTCCGATATATAGGTTCGGAAACCTTATCAACACGTTACAAGCGATAATAGGTTGATATCTTGTTGCCTAAATAGGCTGATATATCAGCCGCTTCATATCGGCCCAAATATCACCGCTGAGTAAATATGTCAGGTTGCATAGGTTATTTTGGATAGCATGTTGAGTTTTTAAAGATTCGGAAACTCATTATCCTAAATCCAATAATAAGTTTGTGTTTTGAATTGACATTACCCGAAATCCAATAGCATGTTTAGGACTTGAGTGTTATTATCTCATTGGCCTGAGATAATACTGCTGATTCAATATGCCTTGGCTATGACTTTGTGTTTTGAACTGACATTGGTTCTTAAGTTTCTATTCACATGGCACAACGAGGGGAGGGTTAGACCTAAACAGGCATGGGTAGAGGCAGTTCGAAATAATATGGAAATTCCTAACTTAACTTAGGAGACGGCACTTGATGGAGAAAAAATGGAAGAAATGGATGCATATAGCTGATCACAAAGATCTGGGTTGAAGACATTGTTTCCTTTTTAGTGTGTTCGTTTTGTCCCTCATATTCGAATCCCTGCTTGTAATGCTACATGTTATCAATTTTTGTAGGGCTTAGAATGGAAGGAAAAAGCTGAAAATCTTGAACTAGAACTGCAGCAGTGTTACAAAGCTCAGTCCCGACTGTCTGAACAACTCGTAGCAGAAGTGACAGAATGCAGAACCTCAAAGTCTCTTGTTCAAGAGAAAGTGGCATTGATTGCAAGCTTGCAAAGAGAACTCACACAAACAAGGTTGGTGTTTTTTTTATAGCTCAGGGAGGTACATACCTTGGTTCTTAGAGCAATTGTGAGCTTAACTTACTCCATCTTTTTTCAGGGAAGAGAATAGTCAACTCAAGGAGAGTCTGGATGAGAAAACAAAAGGTTTAGAGCTCTGTATCAGCGAGAACCATTCGCTTAAAGCACAACTTGAGGACGTAATACTGAAACTGAAAAATGCAGAGGCTGAAAACAAGAATTTGATTGATCGGTGGATGTTGGAAAAAATGAAGGACGCAGAAAAGCTTAATGAGGTAAATTGTTTATTTATTTATTTATTTTGCCAGAACCAGAATTAATGTTCTAAGTCCAGTAGGCTTTGCAATAGTATGCTATTTACTGGGAAATATTTATAGAGTATGCAGTTTCTCTAATTTCTGTTTTATACTATGTGACATACATGTGCACATGCATTCTCGCACACTGATGCACATACATATGGTATGAAAGTTATGGTTTGAGATGGCTTTATACACTTTCATAGATGAGGAAAGAAATTCATGAATTCATTGTCTACGTTCTCAGGACAAACTAAACTATTATAGATGAAATGAGAGAAAACTAAAAATTGTGACTTTCCATTGCGAAGTTGGTATATAAGGGAAGAACATTGAAATGGAGTGCAACTGCGAAAAGTTTGGCCTTGCACATGATATATGGAACAAGCTCTGAGTATTACCGGTGACTTAGTTTTAGATTAAGCACATTGCTTCTTTTTTTTCACCCCAAACATCTCTAGATGTTTTTTAGTAGATTCGTTTATTTTGCAGTGCATCTCGATTCTTGACCAGCATCAACCTCTCCCTTTCCTTATTCCTCTCCGCCTTTAAGCTCTTTTTCCTGATTCACTCCATGCTTTCCAGACTTGTAGTCTACCTAAATACCCTAAATTGTTGTAGGCACGCACTGCAGATCATAGGATCTTTAATCTGTTTTAACTTTTAAATTTTAACAGAATATGATAAAATGGTGAGAATATTATCTTTGAATACGCACAGATTAAACAATCACAAACATGGTAAATTTGATTTTCCTTTTTTTGACTGTCGTGAAGTATTATCTAGTTTCTTAACAGTTGTGATATTTTATTAAAGAATGTCTCAAGGATGTACTGCATTGGAATCAAAAGAATAGAAAAGGAGGAGACTTGATACTCATGCCCATGTTGTGTCAAAGTTTAAAAAGCTCGCCACCTAGCTTGCTATTTTGCTCTATGTAGCTGTACCTAATTATTATGTAGCTCAATAAAATAGCTTAAATACAGAGTTTATGCTATCTGCGCATACATGCAATAGCAGCCTATGTTATTTCTAAATAAGATTGTGTATAGATATTTTTTCTTATTGAAGTAGTTTTGAATCTCAATGGATCAAGTGAATCTAATATGTTATGTAATACATTAACCCAAAGATAAAAATGAAAAATCATAATCCCAATTGTTGACTTTCAATACCTAAGTCAACCCGTCCTTAATCCTCGTTTGTCGTCAAAATTATCTCCCTCTATGACTTCAATTCCTAATCCTCGTTTGTCATCAAAATTATCTCCCTATATGACTTCAAAATTCATCTCCTTAGATCTTCACTTTTCTTATTTAAAACATTCATCCTCTTTAATGCTTTGTTTTGAAGCATTCAAATCGAGCAATTCTTTTGTTCTTTCGATTCGTTTCAGTAATGACTGTAAGGTTAGCGACTTGCCATGTAATTGTTCACTAATCATCATTATTTTGTTAATCGTTAGTTATTGTTTTTGTTGTTTGTTATTTTGGTTTCACAATTACTTTACTGTTTGATTGCCTTTAACCAGGTATAATGCTCTGGTGAAGTATTGATGTAAACTTGTAAAATTGAAAATTAGGAATTTGTTAGATTAATTTCTGATCAAACTTGCAATCTTCCATTATTTTCTTAAATTTTTAAATCAATTTTTTAGTGCTGATTTCCTTGTATTTTTAAAACTAATTTCCTTAATTTAAAAATAATCAACGTACGCTTTGCTCAACGCTATTTGCGCATCACTCTTTCAAAGGTGGATCACTATCCTTGTATTTATCTTCCGTTAGATTTTTTGGGGTCAATTGCAAAAAGCGCCCTTGCAGTTAACCCGTATAGCACTTATGCCTCCCAAGTGATTATTAGCGCAAACACCCCCTCTACCACTCTACTTATCAACCAAAACACTTAATATTGTTCAAATTCAACTCTAAACAACTCAAATGATTGTCTAATATAGCTCTTGAACTTTCTTTTGTTGTTTAGAGTTGGATTTGAGCTTTTATATTAAGGGTTTTGATTATCAAACAGCAAACAGAGGGCTGTTTGCACTAATAAATTACTTCAGGGGTTATAAGTGCTTTTTTGCCGTTTTGTTAGGGTGGGAGTTTTTTTTTCTCCTTTTTTCTGAGTTTTTTTTTCCTTTTTCCTTTTTTGTTGTTTCGGTTTGGGGGTGGGGTGGGGTGGGGTGGGGGTGGGACCAACCCTTTTCTTACAGTAGATGTAGAGCCATAATAAGAAAGAACATGAAACATGAAGCTGGGCTTCACTTATTTTCCGAGTCACAGGTTAATGCAATGTATGAGGAGATGATGCAACGACTCAAAGTAAGCGGCATCGAGCAGATTGCTCGACAACAAGTTGACGGAGTGGTCCGCCAAAGAGAAGCCGGGTACGAAGACTTCACGGAATCATCATCGATCCCTTCCACTTGCAAACACACGATCCCCCAAGCTCACAAGGGTGGCTGCGGGTCCCTTCTCTTCGAGCCCAGCTCCCACAGGCTCATCAGCGGTGGCGAGGATCGAACCGTAAAGATCTGGGATACAAACTCCGGCATCCTAACCTCAACTCTCCAAGGCTGTCTTGGGTCCATTCTTGATCTCACTGCTACCCTTGACACAAAATACATCATCGCTGCCAGCAGCGCCAACAACCTGGTAGTCTGGGAAGCCAGCTCGGGCCGGATCCGCCACACAATTACGGGTCACGTGAGCAAAGTGTGTGCTGTAGACGCCAGCAGAGCCTCGTGCCGTAACATAGTGAGCGCATCCCATGACCGCACGATCAAGGTGTGGGACCTACAAAAGGGATTCTGTGCGAACACAATCATAACTGCCAGTAACTGCAACACGCTCGCTTACACCACCGACGGGCTCACCGTCTGCTCTGGCCACGTGGACGGACATCTACGGTTATGGGATAGCCGATCAGGGAAGTTGATTAGCGAGGTGGTGGCTCATTCACAACCTATTACGTCGGTTTCCCTATCGAGGAGCGGTAATTACGTGTTGACGACCGCTAGGGACAATTTGCACAATTTGTTCGATGTTAGGTCTTTGGAGGTGATGGGGACATTTAGCGCTGATGGGAATAGGGTGGCGTCGAATTGGAGTCGCTCTTGCATTAGCGACGATGAGAAGTTTGTGGCGTCGGGGTCAGCTGATGGGTCGGTGTACGTTTGGTCGATAGCAAAGGGAGATGTGAGTGTTTTGGATGGCGGGCATTCTTCGCACGCGCTTTCGTGTGCTTGGGGTGGATTCGGGAGGTCACTGGCTTCTGCTGATAAGAATGGGGCTATTTGTATATGGACATGATGGGGATTTTGATTGTTTTTGTTCACACTAGTAGTTTGTTATTATATTGATATTGATTGATTGGAGATACTTTGATTATGATGATGGTGGATGTAAATGCGAAACTTCTCTTGGTGCCTTAGTGTATTCCTTTTGGTTACACAATTGTGTGTCAATTCAGGGACTACTTGTCAAGTTCATGCCTCGGTTTTGTGATTGAATTGTGCTGCTAAAATTTTGCACGAAAGAAATTTGAGGGTAGGGCACATTGTTGATTGTTGAGGTTATCACAAATCCAAATAATATTTTTGGTGATATTGCTTGAAATTCATTGCAATCAGACACTGCATTGCTTCATCGCTACAGGACGCTATTTGAAAAGAAATAGAGATCCTAGAGCTGTATTTACTCTTAAGAAAATAGCATTAACCATGTCTGGTTAGCAGCATACAAGTAAATAAATGTACTTATTACCTGTTTCTCTATTAGAAACCCAACTACCTGGTTCCCCTAATTTCCTAAACGCGATAGCCTAAGTTCCAGCGTCGATTTTGATGAATTTTCGTCAAACCTTACCAAAATTTCGACCCAATCTTAATCAATGACGAGCGCAAAATGTTCGATTTATGAATTGATAATGACTTCGATCTCATTCACTACCAATTCATGCTCCAATTGCAGCTTCTATGCCAACACCGCTTCCATACTTTCGTCGAGATAAAAATGCCATATGCCAATTTTAAAAACATGATCTAAGTGTTAAAGATTTGGAGAATAAGCCCCAATTTGAAATTGGATGGGAATAAGAAGAGAACACTGATATAGTAAGAGAGGATAATTTTGGGACAAGTACAAAACGCGCTCACATGAGTGGTCACAAAACCTATTAATTGGCTTAAAATGTTAAAAATCAAACGGTTTATGTGTAACGGAATGAAAGTTGGGATGAGGGGGAGTTGGGGGTTGGTGATTGGTTTAATTGCGAATCATTTTTTATATAGAAAAAGTCTTATGATGGAAAAATTGACAGGTTGGGGTTTTTTAAGAGCGAAACATACGGTTTTTAAGTTGAGAGGGGCTCTTGCTTTTCGGATAAAAGTAAAGAGAGGTTTCTTCCTTTTCAATCGGACACGAGAGAGAGAGGTGCCCTGCATTTCCATTTCAGCCAAAACAAACAGAGGTTCTTAAGATCGTTAGTCTTTTTAACCAATATTCAATTTGCACTTCCATTTGCACTGAAAATACGAAGCCTACAACAGAAACTGCAGACGATTCAAATAAATTTGAGCTCAGTTACTGCAGCAATATTTACTGAAGCAAACCTGACACATTGCCTCATTCCTTTGCAATATGCTTCAAACTAAAGGGCTGTTTGGTAGATGAGATTTGGAAATGCATGCAACATTTGTTGCAAAAAATCTTCATTTCCTATGTTAGCAACAAACTTGAGTTGGAAATGGAAATATAGATGCAAAAGGCATCAAATTCTTGCAACATTTGTCGCACTCAAATTTTTGTTAGAAAAATCCTATAAAATTATATAATTAATAGTAGATGTAAGAGATGTAGAAGACAATGTCACTTCTATTCCCATCATTCAGGAAAACTGCCTCACACAAATATAAAAACAAACAAAAAAATATTTTCATTTCATGTGATGCACATTTCATCATATAGCTCCTGCTACTCTATCAAGAAATTAGCAATACAGGAATGAAAAAAAGGACATACTGCGAAAAACAACAACACTCTTCTGTGTCGTGTGACAGCATATAACAAGAAGCCCTCGTCCAAAGTATTTCTATGAACGTATATATACCAAAAAACTTCTGTACATCATGATTATACTTGTATCTCTGACAACACTGATTACACATACAATTCGCATACAATATGTAACATTAATAAGTAGGCCAAAACAAAGTCTCCCAAGCTAGAGCTGTTCTCCTCGAAATGAAGGCAATTGAACCACCAACTGCATCTTTCTGGTTTATACTCTTTCATTCAATCCACTAGAAACACCGCGACAACGCTTTTTCTTCGAAGGGGCCTGACATATGAAATTGGCCCTCTTCCGTTAGCATATCATATAGTAAATGCAACCTTCTTTGAACAAGCAAGGATCCTTCTTTGATTTCTAGAAATCAGAATCTGACAAGTCTTGCTATCTTATTGCAATGGATCAAGTTTAAACAAGGTGTTGTATTATTGTATCGTGGTATCCCCTCAACTCTCTATGATGATGGCCACAAAAAATGTAGTCATATAGAAACTCGGTAAAGTTGTGCATTATATCCGTTTACTAGGAGTTATATGATCGGCGTAGATATTGCAATTTGTGATCATTGTACAAGAACAGCACCGTTTCCCCAGGAATCACATAAAGAGTTGATGTCATAATTCATCGAGCATTCGCAGTATAAAGTTGTGTACGGAAGGAAATCCTTGAGTAGGTATATCAGGTATCAATTAAAAAAATTTAATTATCTAAAGAGTTTTTTTAAAAAACCTACAGATTGTCAGTTCCTATAGCAAGCAAATCATATTATTATTTTTCTTTCTTCTAGAGTTCTCTCATACTGAAGTCTAGAAGAATTTTTTGGAGATTATAACAAACTCCTTTCGTGTCATAGTTTTTTGGCTTTGACATTAATTATAATAGAGGGTCGACTTCAACAGCGGGTGATAAAACTTTGTCAAATTCTTTTGTGAAGCTTTGCCTCATAGACAACCCCATTTTTCACTTTTAAGGGAAAGGTTTAAGATGATTACACAAAAGAGAGTGGGTTATTGGAAGAAAAAAAATAATGCAGTGTATTGGCACCGCTACCAAAATATGTGAGACTACAAATTCAGTTGAAGTACTAATGGCCGATAACTCACCTTAGAAGAAAGAGGTGGCAAAGAAGATTGGCGAATGCTTTTTCCAGGTTCTGTTATTTTTCTAATCTCTTGAAGTTGGCATGCTATGTCCTCTAAGAGTTGCAACTGAAAACTTTCATTTTCCCTATACTCCAAAGAGAGACTCAAATTTTCTCTCCCTTGATGGATGGTCTTTAGCCTTTTTCTTAGGATCTCAACTTCTGTTTCAAGGTTGAATCTCTCTCCATCAACAGCAGACATCAAATTCCTCGTTAGATCAGAATCCGAGGAACTTCTTTGAGCTTTAGCCAAAAGATCAACATTACTGGTTGATGATTCATCCGAAAAATTGCTGTCTTTTTTATTTTCCTCAATGCCAGAATTCTGTGCATCATCAATAACATGAACATCAAGGACACTGGATTCAGAATCCAACTGAGAGGAATCATTGCCCCTTTGATCTTCATCAGGTTTTGTCCTCTCAATTATTTTGTCTCTTCTCTCATCTTCTTCGACACCTAAAAAAGAGGGGTCTTTGAGAACTCCAATCGTGGATTCAGATGGATAAATGTCTACCATTACCATGTCTTTTTCCTGAAACTCTATATTGCATTCATCTTTTTCTTTCTTTCTGATCGACTCACATAAAGTCGTTAACAAGAACGTAGAGTCATCACGTGAGCCAAACAAAGAATCAGGCTTTCCTCCCACAACCTCTCGATATTTCTCAACTTCCTTCTCCAAAACATGCTTCTCTCGTTCTCTCATCACGATGATCTCTTTTAAAATCTCCATTTCTTCTTCATCATAAGCAGATTTCTCTTCGATCATTCTTTGATACAGACGAGATTCCATTTCTAAGGCAGCTTTCTCACTCTGAAGCCGAAGAATCATAGCCATGGCTTCATCAGCAGCGGATGCAGCAGCACTCCTTTCTTTCTCCAATTCAAGATAAAGAGCAGAATGAGCGGCTTGGGCTTCTTCGAGTTCTCGTTCCAGGTTTTGTATTGTTAATTCGGTGTTCTCATTAGATTCATGAGCATCTTTAATAAAAGACAATGTGTTCTCTGCAGAACAGAAATCAGTGGCAGGTGCAGCTTCGCCAACCATAGAAACACTATCCTCTGAGAAATCCAATTTCCATAAAAAGGAAAGAAAAAAAGAAATGGTCAGTAAATGGCATAAAAAATTTTGACCAAAATCTTTACCAGAAAAATGATGTCATATAACGGCATTCAAATTGCAGGAAGAATGTTCATTCATCACCGAGATATTCAATAAATGCATGTCTTTTTTATATCTATATCTATCACAAAGCTCTAAATTGGATAAGCAAACCACGATAATCTCAAGATGGTAGCTGCACAATAGCAACATGCATGAGGTCCATGAGGATGAACAAGGGCTCCATTTCACGTGCATTGGGATGTCTATTTTGAATAAACTGTCTGAAAATGTAACATTGAATCTAAATGTTTGGGATATATGCATTGATGTACATATAAATGTGTTGTATCGATTAGCTATATTATACAAGTCTTACTTTTGTGCTTCTTTGGTAACCACTTTTTTCCATTTTCCCCCCATCTCTTCTCTTCTTTGATATATGATCTGTTAGCATGCAGATCATACGAATAATTTCGTACATATTAGCTATTAGACATAATGTTTGATCCATAAACCAACTGATACACATGACATATGGATTGGTATGATACATAATTGCCTGGTCCAATTACAATTACTGCGGGCCTAATTTGACAAAGATATGTTTCATGTTTCGTAACTATTATATGTTAGTATGCAGATCATACATATAATATTTGTGCATATTTGCCATAGACATAATGTATATGATCTATGATACATAATTGCCAGCTCCAATTACAATTATTCAAGACCTATTTCGAATCCAGGCATGGCAAGGCCGGCTTAAAAGTTCCAGACATGGCTACCAAAATTCAGCATGAGATCCAACATGGCAAATCAGTCTTTTTTAGTAATAATTTATTGAACCTAATATTTTAATTCACAAGAGTTTTTTTTTTTTTTAATTGTACTCAGACGCAATATTATTACTCCTACATAAAAGCTAATTAAATGTAAAAGAAAAAAGAGGGGAAAAAACATATCTTGCTCCTCTCTATATCTTATCTCTGTGAATGAATCGATACAATATTTTTTTCATTCTACGAAACGAAAAAAGGAAACCTTGGTCCATATTAGTAATATATAGTTAAATCCCAAGTTAAGAACAATAGCAAAATAACAATTTTGCAACAAAAAGTAAATAAAAACTCACCAACAGTTTGCCCATCTCCAGAACCCAGAGCCATAAAGGTCTCATCTTTACTCTCAGACGACCCAAAATTATCAGGAAGCCCCACTTCTCCCCACCTCAATCTCAAAGGCCCCTTCGCCCTCTGCCTTCGGATCCTCCTCCTCCTCATGATAACAGGCGCGACCCGCTCGTCTCCATCATCCTCAACCAACCTCAGCTGCTGCGGCGGTGCCTTATCGGGTTCGGATCCGGCATCGAAGGGGTTTCGGGTCCGGATCGAGCTGTGGAGCGATTCGATCCTGATTCGGATCGAGTCGAGGATGAGGGTTTGGGCGCAGGGGCAGGGGAGGGAGAGGCCGAAGAGGGAGAGCCATTTGGATGTGAAGAAGAGGAGGGTGGATCCGATAAGGAGGAGGAGGGCGAGGTCGGTGTAGGATCGGATAAGGAATGTTAGGGTCCATGAGTAGTTGTAGTTGTGGCATGAAGAGCTTGCAGGCATGGTAGTAGCGGGTTTCGGGTGTCTTTCGGGAGTATCCGAACCCGATAAGATTGATGCTCTGCTGCTGATGATAATGTTGTTGTGAGCTGAGAATTTAGAAATTTTAAAGAGAGGAGAAGGTGTAGATGGGGAAAACAAAGTCGGCGGAGAGAGGAAGAGCTTTATTCACATCAATCCATTCCAACTTAATAATTGCAAATTGTCTCGTGACAAATTTCATCTGATCATTTTACACACGTATATATGATCGGCCTTCTCGGTAAATAAATATTGGAAACGGCCCTGAGAATGTTCTCAGGTTACGTTTGATACATGAAATAAAAAATTATTTCTTAGGTTAAGCTTGGTATATGGAATGAAAGATTGCCGGAAATTCTCGTATTTTCGGTAATGTGATGAGGCGACATCTAAATCCAAGAAAGCTTGCATTAATGTGCTCAATATGCTTTAACCATCCCGGTTATATATGTATTTGCAACCATCGACCGGCGGCGGATGGCCGGTCCAAACGGTGGCAAACGGTGGACGGCCAATCGGCTGCTGGTGGGCGATCGTCCGGCTGGCGGCGGCCAACCAATGAAGTGTGGGCCATTTTCCAGAGAACATGGGAGAGGTGTGGCCCATGGGGGGGATGATTCCCTATCCCATGTGCACTCGAGCAGAGAGAGAGAGAAGAGGGAGAATTTACGACAGCATGTGGAACCGTATTTCTATTTCTCATCTCTTTATTGCATGTGTGTGTATATGGCTAGGGAAAAAAATACTATGCAAGGGCTTGAATGGTGCAAGCCCTTGAATGGACTTCTATTGCACAAAATCCAAAGTCATTCAAGGGCTTGCAAGTGACTTGCACCATACAAGCTCTTGCATAGAAGTTTTTTCCGCATGACAAAGATATAACTTCCTGTATGGGGATGGGGATCAATGGGTCCCACCCACATGGATCCTACATGGATGGTCCCCATGCACCTCCCCCTCTCCTGTTCTCACGTAAATGCCCATGAGAATGTAACGAGCAGTCTCAACGAGGCAACGACACTCATATCCTACCACTGAAGTGATAAAGTTGGTTAACTCAAGTTATACTTTACTAGCATATTTGCACTTGCGTGTATATATTGAAACCGAGTTTTGTATCCTGCTTCTGTTGTAGGATATGCATATAAAAATATAAGTACAGAATGCATATTTATAATTTATTTTGTAATCCTTAAATGTATGATATCTAATAATCATAAAAAAAAAAACATATGTTATCACTTACTATAAGTACGCTATTTTATTTTTGAATGAAATGTAAAATAGTTTATGATACACTAAAAATTAATTTAGAGTTCATATATAAGTTATGTTATAAATATGTTAATTATTGAGGCTCTTTTTGAAAAGGAATTGGGTCACTTTAATCAATTACTTTTGATTTTGAATGTTGAAAAGGTAAAATGATAAATTCATGACTTTAAGAAAATGAGTTGGTATGCTTTGGGGTTTGGGTTCCATAAAAAAAATATTTTTTTTTTTGCAGATTTAAAAGAAAAAATCCTAAACATTTTATCATACTCTCATGAGTTCTGGTTACAATAGTAAAGATGAACAATATTTTATTCTTTAACCGTCCAAAGGAAAATTATAAGGGAAGCTCAAAATTAATGACAAATGATTAATTCTATCAAAAGCTGATATCCTCAAATGTGAAACTGATGATGCTCAATATTGGCGCAGCTGCAGATCAGGACACGTGGAAGATGACGTGTCCCAGGACTCAGAAGAAAGGGCCCACAGAGGCCGACCAGGCCACCCTACACCCAACCTGCAAGCATAAGCTGGCCCTCCTCGAGGCCCCCTGCAAATCAGCCTCCTCGAGCATTCATCTCGCCCCGAGCCACCATAGGACCAAGACTCCTCGGCCTCCCCGCTCGTCCCTGAGCTCCCTGCCGAGGCCATCTTTCTCGGCCCTCCGACCAACTCCACCACTCATAGGCGTAACCGCCGCTCCGCGAATCTTGCCATGCACGGATTCTATGCCAGCAACATCCCACGTTCCACGCCATCACGATCCCCATTAATAGACGATCCGCTCTCTACGCGGGCGTGACGTCGGGAGCGTAACTGCCGGCGAGATTCTCACGCCTGCTGCTGCGTGCCACCACCGTTATATAAACCCCCATCACAGGGGGGTCAGGTAAGCCATTCTGGACACTTTACGCCGTTACTCTGCTCGGATCTCATCACTAACTTGAGCGTCGGAGGGTCCTCGGTGGTACCAAACCACCCCGGGACTTTTTTACAGGTACTCGGCGACAGCCTCCACACCTCACCTCTTCCTCCAAAAACCCATTGAGACCCACACGCAACGAAGTATAATCAGCTAAGTTCACCGCGAGATCTACGGAAGACAACATCTGACGGAGGCCCGAAAAGGAGCTCCATCAGTTGGCGCCGTCTGTGGGAAATTAAATTCCACAAAATACAAAGTTAGCCTTCCTATCTCCTCTTTCATGGCGGACGACCATCCTGAGGATCCCAGTACCAGCCGCCGCCTTCCACTCACCGAAGGCGGGGATGAACCTCCCCCCATGACCGTCATCAACGCCCTCACAGGCCGGATAGATCGCCTGCAATCCCTCGTGGAGGCCCTCGTCCGCATCCAAACGGCCGCGCCTGGGCCCCAGATCGCTGCTCCACCGCCTCTAGAAGACTCTGTCCCTGTCTAGACGGCCAACCGCCAGCAGGCTGCATCCCCTGGCCGCCGGTCCCTCGAACCGGTGCTCCCTGAGGCCCGCTGGGCACCCCAGGGCTCCACGCCGAGATCCGCCGCCAGGGGGCCTCGCCCCGAGCCTCCTCGCGACCCTTACCCCCCTGAAGAAATGTCGGTCACCTATTGTATCCACGAGCGTGGCCGACCCCACCATGATCGGTGAGAACGCACAGAAGGGGTCCGCCCCGGCGGCTCAAGAGCTACCCCATCCCGGGACCTGAGGCACCTTATCGAGAGAAACTGGGGCCGCTCCCAGACGCAGTCCACCCGCAGCGGGGCCCGGGAATCCCGAGGCGCCGATTCCTCGAGGTACCACGGTCGGCTCGACGCCCTCGAGAAGAAGATCGAGGGCATGCGCCGAGAAGCTCACTTCTCGAGCGACGGGGCTAAGTACGCCTCTGACTCGCTCACGAAGCCATTCACCGAGGAACTGCTCGCCGTGCACGTCTCCTCGCGTAATAAGCCCCCGAAGGTCTCTCTGTTCGACGGGAAAACCGACCCGAAGGACCACTTGGACACTTTCACCGCGGGAATGAGCTTCCAAGATCACTCCGACGCTGCCCAGTCCAGGGCCTTCCCGGCCACCCTCATCCGCGCGGGTCGGGACTGGTTTCGGGGGCTCGAGCCCCGCTCAATTTCGACTTTCGACGAGCTGGCTACCCAGTTCCTTAGCCATTTCGTAGGGAACCGTCGACAGAAGTGCACAGTCGACTACCTCTTCACGGTCAAGAGCAGGGACAAGGAAACGTTCAAGGCCTATATTACCCGCTTTTACAACGCCCTCCTCGAGGTGCCCGAACACCGAGAAGAGACCGTCATAACGGCACTCAGATCTGGTTTAAGGCATAAAGAATGGTTGCGCTCCTTCGCGCTGGCTCAACCTAAGACCATGGCCGAAGTCAAGGCGTGGACCGAGCGCAAGGTCCAGCTGGAATCCGAAGTGAATGCTAACCTCCCCCGGGCGGATCGGCCCGACCAGAAGAAGAAGACTCGGGAGGAGAGGCCGGAGCGTCAGCAGCCCTACCACCCGAAGTTCCAGGAGTATACCCCCCTCAACGTCTCTCTCGCGGTGTTGCTGGAGGAGGCCCAGAATGAGGGGTTCTTCAAGTTCCCCTCGGTCCCACGTCAGGCCGCTAAGCGAACCCGGGGCCCCTACTGCGCTTTCCACCGGGTACCGGGCCACGCAACGGAGGACTGCAAACAACTGAGGGACTACATCGAGGAGCTCATCCGGTCTGGGCACCTCGCCACCTACCTAAGGGACAAACGGCAGACCGACCGCGAGCAGGAGCAGCCTCGCCCTCCCACCGACCTGACCATCGGCCAGATCATGCTTGTTTCAGCGGACAGCCAGACTGGGGCTCAGGGAGCCACATGTCCTATGCCAAGCGCGGAGGCCGGCAGCCCTTCAAGGAGCTCGGCCCAAGCCAACAAAGTCATCCTTTAACCTGTGCCTGTTCTTTTTTTTAAGCAATGTAAATTCTTCCTAGAATCTACTGTTGATTCAATAAAGATCAATAGAGCATTGCGAAAAAGAAAGAAAATCTTTGTTTATTAAAAGGGTATTATGGGCTCCTCAGCCATACATGTACAAAAGGGGGGGATTACAATAGCGGGGGAATGGGGTGCAGCGAGCACTGCTCGTGGTACTCGGCGAAGATCTCCGCCAACCGGGGCCGCGCAAGTTCCATCCTCTGTTCCCGGTTCCCCCCACGGGCATTGACCCCGAGCCTCAGCTCGTAGCATTCACGGACGAGCGCCTCCGAGCGGGCCAGCCGGTTCGTGGAGATCAAGCCGAAGCGCCTCAAAGACCGCAGCTTGCCCACGGCCTCATCGAAGAGCTGCTCCGACAGGGGGTTGTAAAGCCCCGGCGATGCCCTCCAGATGGAGTACATCAGTAGCTGTAGCAGGGAGGAACGCCTAGGGAGTAGCCGGCCGAAATGTTCCTCAATGCACCCGTGAACCAACTGCACCGTGTCCTCGGTGCGGTAGGGGTCATAAAGATACACATCTGCAGAACTGACGATTTCGGGGATAGTGAACGGAAAATCCTCCATTTTTCGATGGCCTGTCCGCGAAGGGGGAAGAACCAGTACTCCTTATATAGCCCGCTGTGCAGCCCAACAACCGCCATGCGGCGTCCATCGTGGGTTACCCGGTGGAAACGAAGCGACGCGCCCCTGTCGCTTCGCCTCCCCCCGCATTCAATGCACTAGCTGCGCGCGCCGTTGCCCTGACCGTTCCCATTCCCCGCACCTACAGCCGAACGACCGGGCTGCACCTCGTCATGGATTCAACTCCCCTGCTCAGACATCCCCGGTCGGCAGCTTCCCTGCCATAATGCCGGGGATCAGAAAGCCCTCCCAGAGGCAGCCGATCCCGAGGTTCCCTCGCTCGGCTATCCCCAGCGGGCAGCTTCCCTGCCACAACGCCGGGGATCAGAAAGCCCTCCCAGAGGCAACCGAGCTCGAGGTTCCTTCGCTCGGCTATCTCCCGCGGGCAGCTTCCCTGCCGCAAAGCCGGGGATCAAAAAGCCTTCCCAGAGGCAGTCGAGGCCCGAGGTTCCCTCACTCGGCTATCTTTCAGGACAAAAGCCCTCGCCAAGAGGCACCGGGCATTAACCCTGCCCGGCCAAGGGTCCTTGGTGGGCTTCCTACAGCCTTATAGCTTTCTTCGTGCCAAGGGCCAAAGTCCTCCCAGAGGCAGTCGGGTCCTTGCCCGGCTATCCCCGGCTGGTAGCTTCCTACCACAACCGACAGGGATCAAAGACCTCGCCAAGAGGCACTGGGCAGTAACCCTGCTCGGTCCCCGTCCTGAAGGATCTGAAAGCCCTGTCAGAGGCAGCCGAGCCCGAGGTTCCCTCGCTCGGCTATCCCCGGCGGGCAGCTTCCCTGCCACACGCCGGGGATCAAAAAGTCCTCCCCGAGGCAGTCGGGTCCTTGCCCGGCCATCAACGGCTGGTAGCTTCCTACCACCGCCTTTAAGGATCAAAAGCCCTCATACAGAGGCACCCGAGCAGCTACCCTGCTCGGTCAAACTCCGACTCCTACCCTCTACGCCAGGGATCACAAGCCCTCACAAGGGGCGTCGGAGCGGCTACCCCGCTCAACCCCCAAGGCTGGTAGTCGCCTACCCACAACTCTAAAGAACTAAGCCCTCGAAAGAGACGACCGAGAAGCTACCCTGCTCGTCCATCCCTATCGGTTAACCCCCCTACCGCCGAGACAGATGCATGAAGCCTTAGCAGGAGATGACGGCGCAGCTACCCTGCCCGGTCACCCCCAGATGACGGCCAATACTCTAAATCAGAAATGGATGTCAGGTTTGTCCAAGCCTAAACGATCTCCCCTCGACCTCGGGGCCCAGGGAGATACCTCCTCGGAGATGCTCGTCAGCAAGCGATTGCAGTCAGCTCGACGGACGATCGTTAGACAGAGGGCCAACCTGACATGAAAGCACAACGGCGCAAGTAAAAACATCCCGAACGAGCATTCTTCACAAACAGATAGCAGAAAGAAAAACTTTATCACAGTTGAAGAAAAATTTTATTACTACTGCCAAAGATAAGTTTTTTTTACAAAGGTATTTTTTGGGCTCCTTAGCCTTACAAAAGTCAAAAGAAAAACAAAATGAAGGTAGGGGAGCGGGGGCTCTACACCTCAGGTAAGCCCCCGGCCGAGGTCTCTATCTCGTGGAGGAGGCTGTCCGCGACCGACAGCCTGGACGGCACCGCGAATTGGAGCCCCCTTCCTCCACTACGGTCGGCGAAGATCGGCCCCGGGAAGGTCTCCGGGAACTCTTCTTGAGCGGTTCCGAGGGGGATCCGATCTCCTCTTTCGAGGCCGTGTCCTCCACAATCAGGGCCCGCTTCCGACCCGACGCTCTGCTAGGGCCCGGGGCGGGATCCACCGCCCAGCGTCCTCGGGGCACCGCCACAGGGGCTGTGGGAGCAGGGGCAGGCTGCGCCCGGGAAGAGCTCGTGCCCCCAGCCCTAGCAGGCTGCCTCGGTTGGCGCATAGCATTTCGGAGAACGCCGAAGTCCATGGATCCTGCACGAAACAAACACCCAATTTATCAGCAGCGCGAGTAAAACATAAACCCAGAAAGCAAGCCTAACTTACCGACGAACTCGACGGGGCTAAGCCTGGCCCAGCTTAAAACCCTCTCAGACAGTAGCATGTCGTATCGAGGGATAGGCTCCCACGACGCCACTCTCACCGCGGCGGGGTCATCGGACAGGTTTCCCGGCAGACTCTTCTCCCTCGACCACTTGGTGGGCACCGGCCAGTCCTCGCCCTTGGGAGGGGAGACGAAGAAAAATTTCTTCTTCCAGTCGTGAATGGAATTGGGCAAGGTCATAACCCCAATCCCGGCAGCGACCCCGGGCCGCTTCCTAAAAGTAAAGTAAACCCACCTCGGGTCGCCAGCTTGACCGCCGGGGTGACTCTTGAAAGCAAGGGAGGAATCGAGAAGGGAAAGGCTGAAAGGAACCGCCTGCAGCTTCAGGCGGATCAGGAACCCAAGGAGGATCCTTCACATGTTCGGCACTAACTGGCCGGGAGCCAAGCCGAAGAAATTCAGAACGGCGATGACCTTAGGAGAGAAGGGCAAGCGCATTCCGCCCCAAAAAGCTTCCAAATACAGGGCAATCTCCCTGCCCCGTACCTGGTCCGCCCTCTCTCCCTCCTCGGCCAAACGAAGCGTGTAACGCGGGGGAATGTGGAAGCGAGCTCGAGCGTTGGCGAGCTCGCCCTCATGCCTCACCCAGCATGGGGTGCTGGGGGCTACATCTACCGCCTCCTCCCTGGAGGCGGCCCCCGCCTCACGGCCTCGGGGAGAGGGCTCGGCCCCTGCTCCCCGAGGTGACCCGGACACATTTAAAGGAACCCTAACATCTACTCCTAACACGTATATTGATTCTACAGGGGAAGACATCTAACATGGGAAAGAAATTCTTCAAAGGTTGGGAACGAAAGAGGGGAGACGAGCGCCGAGCAGCTGGGGCTTGAGGAAGAGAAATATGAGAAAGTAAGGGCCCTAGGGCGGGCCCCACCCGTATTTATTACCGCATACAGCCTTATCCAATGGCGCCCATCGTCTCCCGCCGAAACAGCACCTTGCGCCCAGCGGCTCCGATCGCACCACGTGGCAGCCCAGCGATTGACTACGTCCCATCAGACGCCGCAGACCTGCGCGCGCCGCATCAGCTAACTGGCGCTCCACACGTGGACCGTCGCTTCGACTGCAGAGTGCACGAACCGGCGCACCCTCCTTAAATGTAAAGATCTCGCCTCGATTCGCTAGCGGAAAAGACAACTGACGGCCCGAGGACTCACCCCGACATAACCCTGAGAAGGAGCTCACCTCGGAGGCCCCAGCAGTCCACTCCTGACCCGACCCGCTAGCTGGTCGGGGCAAGAGTGGGGGGCTAATGATGATGCTCAATATTGGCACAGCTGTAGATCAGGACACGTGGAAGATGACGTGCCCCAGGACTCAGAAGAAAGGGCCCACAGAGGCCGACCAGGCCACCCTACACCCGACCTGCAAGCACAAGCTGGCCCTCGTCGAGGCCCCCTGCAAATCATCCTCCTCGGGCATTCATCTCGCCCCGAGCCAGCACAGGACCAAGACTCCTCGGCCTCCCCGCTCGTCCCCGAGCTCCCTGCCGAGGCCGTCTTCCTCGGCTCTCCGACCAACTCCACCACTCATAGGCGTAACCGCCGCTCCACGAATCTCGCCATGCGCAGATTCTATGCCAGCAACATTCCACGTTCCACGCCATCACGATCCCCATTAATGGGCGATTCGCTCTCTACGCGGGCGTGACGTCGAGAGCGTAACTGCCGGCGAGATTCTCGCGCCTGCTGCTGCGTGCCACCACCGTTATATAAACCCCCATCACAGAGGGGTCCGGTAAGCCATTCTGGACACTTTACGCCGTTACTCTGCTCGGATCTCATCACTAACTTGAGCGTCGGAGGGTCCTCGGTGGTACCAAACCACCCCGGGACCTTTTTGCAGGTACTCGGCGATAGCCTCCACACCTCACCTCTTCCTCTAAAAACCCATTGAGACCCACACGCAACGAAGTATAATCAGCCAAGTTCACCACGAGATCTACGGAAGACAACATCTGACGGAGGCCCGAAAAGGAGCTCCATCAGAAACATTTGTCTAAAACTTATTATTATTATTATAATATGTGAACTTTTCCATTTGATTGTTATTCTTTTTAAGTGTACAATTTTGGTTTTAATTTTTGTTCCATTATAAATGTCCATTTACAATATAAATACTGTTTTTTGTGTTATGAATACAAATTTTAATTTTGATCCTTATACCGACTCTCATTAATATTGCTACATATGAAAAAAGATGAGATAGACATAAATAGGCATTTAATGATGTAAACTTTAAATGAGATTAATAAACTAATTTAGTATCAAAAATACCATAACTTAAAATGGGATTTTAGTTTTTCAAAATAAATTTTACAGATGGTGCAAAATCAAAATTGGACATTTAAAAGGTCACGGATGGTGTATTATTTACCATGGAATGTTGGCTTGAACCTTGACGGATGATTCGCGATCAGATGGCGTCCCCAGTTTTAAAGAAGTCGATTTGAAACCACGCCGATGTCATCCATACGTTCTACGTACACGGAGATAAAAGTGGACGGCCCAGCAAAGCCAACCTATGTGGGCCCCGCATCCGCTTGACTGTGTGTGGGACCCGCATTAGCGGTGGTGAATTGGGTGGGTGTTTCGTGGCCTTGGATCTGAGAGATAATGATTATATTACGCAAAATGCGTACGTACGTAGACACGGTGGGTGCTTGTAATGATTGGGATATCTCCATCGATCTGCTGATTGATGCTACGAGTTGGTGAGGGGCTGTTTGGTTCGTTGGAGGATTATGAAATTTGGATTCCAATAGTACAATTGAAAATTTTTAAAGTAGCTAATTTTGTCTTTGGTTGGAATTGGATTCCTAATATTGGATTTTTACGTTCTTATAATACTTGCTTGATTGGGAAAAAGAAAGTGTGATTTGAATATAAGGATTTTAGAGAGAGGCAAAGAGAAAGTTAATTTTTTTAATATATAAAGTGTGGTGGGTCCCACATATTTTGCTTGAATCCACAAGAATCGGACCAAAAAAATGGATTTGAGGATTCTTAATTTCTTGCGCGCCCGATGATGCTCACAAGCGGTGTCTCCTCAGATTACGACACGTGGCGGATAACGTGTCTCGAAGGCCACGGAGGTGGACCAAGTGAGTTGCATTATGAGGATTTCTCGAGACTTCGTCTCGAGGAACTTGTCCGACCTTTCAGGAGACCTCCCTGAACACATTCTACTTTCACCTAGGAAACTACCAACAGCTCGTCTTCGAGCTATCTCAGCCTCCCGGCTCGTTTCCGAGCTCTTGACGTGCTGAGCTTCCTCGGCCTCTCCCGATCAACCAAGAACGCGGAGCCCAAGCGTTTCCGCAATGACTCCGCGCATCTCGCCAGATCGAGATATCCGCTGCCCCACGCTCCGCGTTCTACATAGGCTCATCCTTCCATTAATGAGCGCATCCTGCCATTCAAGGTGAGAATAATTCTGGGGAGTAACTGACGGCGGTGATCTCGCATCTGCTCGCTCCACGCGACCCCTATATAAACCCCTCTCTCAGATGACTCAGGTATCTCGAATTTTATCTAAATACGCCGCTACTCTGCACTTATTCCTGGGCTCTAACTTGATCGTCGGAGGGTCCTACGATGGCCACCCACCTTGGGACTTCTTTGTCGGTAGCTCGACATCCAACATCAACCATTGAGATCCACACACAGCAACTCCCAATCAAATCTCAGTTGTCAAAGACCGCCATCAAAGGAACGACGGACATCTGAGGGAGATCCGAAGCTCCATCAGTTGGCGCCGTCTGTGGGAACGAAAGATTTTTTTTGTTCCACCATAAAAATTGATCTTCTACCCTCGATCCAATGGTGAGCGATGACTGCAACGATCCGAATACGAGCCGCCACAACGGAGGCGGGAGTGGCTCGCTTCCTCCTCCTAATGCCATCCACGCCTTGTCTGTCCGGATAGACAGGCTCACATCACTGGTGGATGCCCTCGTCCGTGTTCAAGCGGTGGGGCCTACCCACCAGACCGCGGTTCCCCCTCCCCGGAATAACAACGTCCGCAGAAGGACAGATGGGCACGCTCAAGCCCTCGATCTTACTCACGCTCATCTCAGTGTCACCGAGCGCTGGCGTGCCGACTCTGGCCACCGCGATCCATATGCGGCGAATGATTCCATGACCCGTTGGATACCGGACAGCTCCACACCCCGATCCCAGGGGAGAATAGGCTGTCGCTCCAATAACCGCCGCGCGCTCACACCCTCTGAGGAGATGTTGGTCAGTTCGCCTGCATCCAGGCACAACCGACACCCCTACTCCCGCCGAGGCTGTGCACGCGGAGAACGTCAGGACTACCCAAGACGGGCCTCGCCCGAGGATTTAAGAAATCTGATATAATGGAATCGAAGCCGCACTGCCGTGACGACCAGGAGCGGGGATAGCCACCACTCCGGCTGAACAGAATCCTCAGGGTACCATCACCGGCTCACAGCCCTCGAAAAGAAAATCGAAGGCATACGACGAGATGGCTAAAAGTCCGGCGAAGGGGCCAGGTATTCCGCCGATTCACTCACAAAGCCCTTTACAGAAGAGCTGCTGGCCAAACACGTCTCATCCAGGAACAAGCCGCCCAAAGTGGCCCTCTTCGATAGGAAATCCGACCCGAAGGACCACTTGAACGCATTTACAGCGGGCATGAGCTTCCAAGATAACTCAGATTCGGCTCAATGCCGAGATTTCTCCACTACGCTAATCCGGGCTAGCCGGGACTGGTTCCGGGGGCTTGCGTCACGCTCCATCTCCACTTTTGACGAGCTGGCTACTCAATTCCTCGGCCATTTCGTCGGCAACCGACGGCAGAAGAAGACAGTTAACTACTTATTCACCGTCAAGAGCCGAGAAAGGGAATCCTTCAAAGGGTATGTCACCCGCTTCTACAATGCCTTCTTGTAGGTACCCGAGCACCGTGACAAAATGGTCATCACCGCGCTGAGATCGGGTCTTAGGCACAAAGAGTGGCTCCGCTCTTTTGCATTGGCGCAACCTAAGACCATGAACGAAGTGAAAGCGTGGGGCGAGCGAAAGATCCAACTCGAGTCCGAGGTGAACTCCAATATGCCCGGGGCGACCAAGCAGATTGGAAGAAGAAGAACAAGGAAAAAGAAAGGAAAGACGATCGTCAAAAACCTTACTCCCCGAGATTCCAGGAGTACACTGCTCTAAACATTTCCCAGACCGAGCTGCTAGAGGAAGCTAATGGTGAAGAATTCTTCAGGCTCCCGCCAGCTACCTAATGGACGGGCAAACAGCTCCGAGGCCCGTATTGCACCTATCATCGGACGCAAGGACATCCGACAGAGGTTTGTAAACAGATGCACGATTACATCGAGGAGCTGATCTGCTCTGGTCACTTGGCAAAGTACCTGCGAGATAAACGTCAAGCAGATAGAGGGCAAGCCGGTCAAATTAAAGATGCGGAGCTGATGATCGGACAGATCATGATCGTCACTGACTGTCACGACCCGCAGGGTACGGAACGTGACCGGCACTTAAGTTACGAAACGTCTCAAGGCGTCCGCAAAATAAGTAAGCCGAAGCCCAGAAATCAAAACCCGATTAAGAAATAGAGTGAAGGAAGAACCAATTTATTTAAAGCACTTTCTTCTATTAAACCACATCAAATCCTTTAAAAACAACATCCTTTTTCCCAAAAATTCCGGTAGAGTCTCCTTTGTAAAACAAGCCCCCAAACGGATACAAAAAAGGAATATAGATGAATAACATGAATATGGCATCCCCAAGCGGAAGCTAGCTCTTCGCCTCAAGGCGGTCACAAATCCTACGCAATGTAAAAATAACAATGTGCATAAGTAAGCATGAAAAGCACAAGTAAATAACATGTCGACTCAAGTGAGCTCAACCCCAAATAACATAAAATCCACAAGTCTCACAACCTCGCCTCTAGGTCAATTTATAATAATCCAAATAAAACTGGTACAGCTGAAATAGTAGATGGAGTACTCTAGATACAATGGATATATAAGGTGGTACAAAATGATAACAACCCACCTATGAGCAAAAGCCTCGAGTCCAGGCAAAAATGGCAAAATGAGATAATGTGTCCGCCGCTACAGTACTGACGGAGCGGACCTGCAGAAAAGCAGTGGCACAACGGGGGTGAGTTGCCAGCTCGTGAGTAATAAATAATATCTACAAAGGCTATCGCATGCATGTACATAAGTATCCTAGAATCTCTAAAACAGATATGGCAGGGTATACTAGCAGGTATGTATGCAGCATGAATATACTAGCATGTATGTATGCAATATAAATCAACTGTGATCTCAATATGTATATATAAGAATCAATCTATCTCTTATTTTTGAAACTCATTTTAAATATCAGCATAATATCCATAGAATCAACAAAATCCGTGTCTAGCAACGACACCTCAAAACTGTCTCAAATCTCATATATCCATGTCATAGTATCTCTGGCCTCAGCCGTCCGGCCGACCCATCTCAAATATCAATATTTCATCATCTCGCGGCCACGGTCGGTATCCTCTGGATATCCGCCGTGCCAAATGAAGTCACCGGTAGGTAATCCGTCCCCTGCCAGGCTCAACGCCATCTCCCGCGATCTTCTTGCCCCGGGGTATCTCACCGGGCCCACCATATACCCGAGACGGTTCATCTACCTCCTCAAAACGGGTCTCGAAAACCACAGCAAAACTCATGGTGGACGGCACTTTACATTGCTAGAAAACCGCAACTTTTCATATTTTTAAAAGATAATAAGTTTGTAAATCTCGCGGCTTTCTCCCGAAATCCAGAAATATCATAAAATCTCAAGAAATCATCATGGGTGCATATGTCAATGATAATGAATGCATATGGTATCAATGTTCAAGTTACATTGTATGATTTATAACTAGGCAAGAACAAATGATATAATGATGTATATGCACGAGAATAACAATTCTATGATTTCATTTTAAAGATTTATTGCTATAGCACAGGTCTAAGCATCAATTATTAACATGTTTCAGATTATAGGTTATCTAGTGTCGTGACATGGCAATTACCAGGGGGTGTGTGTATACATGAATAGTGCTCGTGCTGCATATAAAAACCATGATAATGGTGCATGTGTCCTACCGAATGAGTTCGCACATGTAGGTACAACATATAGATCCTGATTGTAGCAAATATCATGCAAGTATTATGATTTCTAGTGTCACAAGCAATTTTTTTAGTTTACTACATTTATCGAGCGACTTGCGCCATCCAAACGACCGTCCCCCGTAGATGTTAAATCTACTCACCCGTGATCCCGCGCTAGGTGTGTCCGACCACCTGCTTTCCTTTCTCCGCTGCGCTCGAAGTCTCCGCCGGCGAACCTAGAATTTACAAAAGTCACACATAAGGCAAATCCTACAAAAACGTGATATATCGTTAAAAAGGATAACGCGTGCGTGAAACTAAACGCGCGTGCACACGATACGTCGCGACGCGTGCAAACTCACCAGAACCACTCTGACACGTTGTGTCGCGCAGCGTGCCATAGAAACACGCGGATCACGTGAGTGTCACACAAGTTTTAAAACATCGATAACTCGTTTAAAGCTCCAGATTTTGCCTCTGGGCCAAACTCAAAAAGTTACAGATACTAAAAACCCTAGCTACCCAGCATAAACCTACAGGCAAAACCCCAGAACCCCAGCCCCCACTCTGGCCGCAATTTGCGGCTAGAAGGAATAAAATGGCGGCCGGGAAAAGGAGGTGGGTCCCCGTGCTTTGTGTGTATGTGTCTGACATGGTCACTGTGCTACAGTCTCCTCAATTTTATTCTGAAGGGTTCGGGTCAACAGCAGATTTTACAGAGGCTAAAAAGCCGCTAAAACGCTAAATTACGCCAACTTGAACAAATCAGGTATTTTTATGGAATCTGGGACAAATCTTGGTTTCACTAGTCTCAACAACACCTAATTAGGTTATACTAACAATTAAAACCATCACTTGGCTATATCTCCCTTAAAATCACTAAAACTAGCACCAAACTACATAATATCAACACTAAACTATACTAACAACCATAACTTAGCAAATAGGAGTCGAGTTAAGGGGTTATAACTCTAGAGATCCTAGATGAAGGAGAAGAGAAGAAGGAGGAGGGTGTTGTGCTGCTGAAGTGCTGCTGCTACCGCTCCAAGTGCTTCAAAGTTGCTGCAGTTGCTATTGTTTCTGTTTGCTGCTGATGCTGCTGTTTTATTTTTTTGTTTTGTGTTAGTTGCTGTTGTTGCAGCAGCAAGGGTTTTTGTGGCTGTTGAAGGGGTGTGGTGTTATTTTTGTGGTGAAGTGTTGTAGTATATGATGATGGTGTGTGAGTGAGTGAGAGGGAGAGATGAGAGTGAAATGAGAGTGTGATAGATGTGTGAGAGACATGCAAAAGCTTTGAGGTGAGATGGATGGTGACCTAACCTTGGAGCCACCACTCTCTCTCTCTCATTAAATGCTTGCTTACACAAGCCATCATAACCCTTCCTCTCACCACAAGTCAACCCTAATCCCTAATCACCCTTTAACAAAACTAAAAGCCTTAGTTAAAACTAATTAGCTTAACCAAGTGGGTTAGACCATCATGGTTGCCTAAACATAGTTAACCCACCATGCTCGCCTAAACATAGTTAACCCACCATGCTCACCTAAACATGGTAACCCTAGACTTAACCTAGCTAACATGCACAAGTGTGTGCGGTCGAGATAAAATTCTAATAAAATATCCATAAAACCAGATAAATTATTAGAAACCCGTTTTGGTAAACTTTTACCAAAACCCCCCACATTAACATACAATTACCACAAAACACAACTCAGGTGTTACAGTCTTCCCCCTTAAGAAAATTCGTCCTCGAATTTTAAAATATATAACTACGCATACCTTCAAAAAGATGAGAGAATTTCTTCCGTATCTCTCCCTCGGCCTCCCAAGTGATCTCCTCGCCATTCAGGCTGCGCCAAAGAACCTTTACAGACGGCAGGACCTTTGATCGATGTTTCTTCACCTGCCGATCCAATATCTCTACTGGCTGCACGGTGAACGAAAGGTCGGGCTCAAGCTGAACGGTCTGATGCCGAATCGTGTGGGAAGGGTCATGAAGATATCTGCATAGCATCGACACGTGGAAGACGGGGTGCACATCTGAGAAGCTGGGTAGAAGATCCAAACGATATACAACTGCGCCGACACGCTCGAGGATCTCAAAGGGACCCACAAATCTGGGGCTAAGCTTTCCTTTTCGCCCAAATCGCATCACGCCCTTCATCGGAGAAACCCTCAGAAAAACAAGATCGCCAACTGCGAACTCTAGTCTGCGATTTCTGCCTGCTCTGAGCTGCTCTCATCCGATCTCGAATCAACTGTACTTTCTCGGTCGTCTCCTGCACGATCTGTGGCCCCAGAATACTGCTCTCGCTCAGCTCAGTCCAACAGACGGGCGATCTACATCTCCTCCCATACAAAGCCTCGAAAGGTGCCATCTGAATAGTATCCTGGAAGCTGTTGTTATAGGAGAACTCCACTAGAGGTAAATGACGATCCCAGCTACCACCAAAGTCCAAAACGCATGCTCTGAGCATGTCCTCGAGAGTCTGAATAGTCCGCTCTGACTGGCCGTCGGTCTGCGGATGAAATGCTGTGCTGAAACTCAAACAGGTACCCAATGCCTCCTGAAGTCTCTGCCATAGTCGGCTGGTAAACTGGGTGCCTCGATCTGACACGATACAAGTTGGTACGCCATGCAACCGCACGATCTCGTCGATGTAAATCTGGGCATACTGAACGAAACTGAAAGTGGTCTTCACTGGCAGGAAGTGAGCCGCTTTCGTCAATCGATCCACGATCACCCAAATGGAGTCGTACCCTCGACTGGTCCTGGGTAGACCCACCATAAAGTCCATCGAAATCTGCTCCCATTTCCACTCCGGAATGGGTAAAGGCTGCAACTCTCCTGCTGGCCTCTGGTGCTCGGCCTTGACTTGCTGACAAGTCAGGCATCTCGATACGAAGTCGGTGACATCCCTCTTCATCCCGTCCCACCAATAGACATCTCTCAAATCGCGGTACATCTTGGTGGAACCTGGATGAACGCTGTATGTAGACCTATGCGCCTCTTCAAGAATCTCACGCCGCAGTCCCTCAGAATCTGGTACGCACAATCGAGTCCCAAATCGTAGAACTCCTTGATCATCGATCACGAACTCGGAATCTCTGCCCTGCCTAATCTGCTCCATGATCTCTGAAAGACGGTCATCACTGGGCTGTGCCTCTCGAATACGGTCAAGTAACTGTGGACGTGCACGAACATGTGCAAGCTGTCCCCCGGTCGGAGTGAACTCGAACTCAACTCGGCTGTCGCATAAAATCTGCCAATCTGCTGACGACTGCCTCTGCACCGCGCACAAACAAGATAGACTACCCTTGGGCCTCTTGCTCAAAGCATCCGCCACTACATTGGCCTTGCCCGGGTGATACAAGATCTCACAATCATAGTCTTTCACCAGCTCCATCCAACGACGCTGTCTGAGATTCAGGTTTCGCTGCTGAAATATATACTTTAAGCTCTTGTGATCAGTGAATATCTGGCACGACTCGCCGTATAGGTAATGTCGCCAGATCTTAAGTGCAAAGACCACTGCAGCCATCTCCAAATCATGAGTGGGGTAGTTCTGTTCATGCTTTTTCAACTGGCGAGAAGCATACGTGATCACCCTGTCATGCTGCATCAATACGCATCCTATCCCCACTCGCGAAGCATCACAATAAACCACGAATCCGCTTGATCCTGAAGGCAAAGATAATACTGGTGCCGTAGTCAAACAAGTCCGTAGCTGCTGAAAACTGTGCTCGCACTCCTCCGTCCAAACGAAAGGAACTCCCTTCCGGGTCAAACCGGTCAAAGATGCAACAATACGGGAGAAATCCTGAACGAATCGCCTGTAATAGCCCGCCAGGCCTAGAAAACTGCGGATCTCCGTAACCGATGTCGGTCTGGGCCACTGCTGAACAGCCTCGATCTTCTTTGGGTCCACACATATGCCATCTCTCGTAATCACGTGACCCAAGAAACCCACGCTGTCCAGCCAGAATGCACACTTGGAAAATTTTGCGAAAAGCTGGTGCTCCCTCAAAATCTGCAAAGTAATCCGCAAGTGCTGCTCGTGCTCCTCTCGGCTCTGGGAATACACCAAAATATCATCAATGAACACTATAATGAACAAGTCGAGATACGGCCTGAATGTACGGTTCATCAGATCTATGAACGCTGCTGGGGCATTGGTGAGTCCGAACGACATCACCAAAAACTCATAGTGGCCATAGCGTGTACGGAAAGCTGTCTTCGGTATATCCTCCTGTCGAACTCGTAGCTGATGGTATCCTGATCGCAAGTCGATCCTCGAAAAATATCCTGCCCCCTGAAGCTGGTCGAACAAATCATCAATGCATAGCAATGGATATCTGTTCCGCACGGTAACTTTGTTCAGCTGGCGGTAGTCGATACACAAGCGCAAACTGCCGTCCTTCTTCTTGACAAACAGGACTGGAGCACCCCATGGAGAAACACTGGGCCGAATAAGTCCCTTATCCAGCAAATCTTGCAGCTGAACCTTCAACTCTCTAAGCTCCGTCGGGGCCATCCAATAAGGCGGTATAGAAATAGGCCCCAAGCCGGGAATCAAATCAATACAGAACTCAACGTTGCGCTTTGGCGGTAGTCCAGGCAGCTCATCAGGGAAAACATCGGGGAACTCGCATACAATCGGAACCTGGTTCAATGGAACATCCGTAGCTCTAGTATCGCAAACATAGGCTAGAAATCCCCGACATCTCTTCCTCAACAGCTGTCCCGCGCGAAGGGAAGAAATCAATATGTGAGGGGCGGCACCACGGTCCCCCTGTACAACAAAAGTCGGCTCGCCGGGAAAACAAAATCTAACTGTCTTCTCACGGTAGTCCACAGACGTATAGCACGTGGCTAACCAATCCATGCCCAAAAAATCGTCGAAGTCCAACATCTCAAGAAGGATCAAGTCGACAGGCAGCTCTCGCTCGCCAATACGGACGATACAGGATCGGAACACGTGCCTAGCAACAAATGACTCTCCCACAAGAGTGGTCACAACAAGCGGCTGATCAAGCAAACCGGACTCTCTACCCAAACTCGGCATGAAGTGTGTGGAAACGTACGAGTGTGTGGATCCGGGATCAAACAACACGTGTGCATCGACAGAACATACAGTTAGGGTACCTGTCACAACAGCATTGGATGCCTGTGCATCCTGCGGTGTCAACGCAAACACTCGGGCCTGACCTCCACCAATAGCGGGCTGACCTCGGCCTCTGCCTCCTCGTCCTCTCTGGATAAGTCCGCCGCGTCCACGGCCTCTGGGTGCACCTAACTGGCGTGGAGCATCGCCTATGGCAGGAAGTAGAGCTCTCTGAGGAGGGGGTGGTGATGGTGGTAGGGTCATATGCGAAACTGCCGCCGCTCCCTGTCGTCTCGCTGGACAATCTCTGACACGATGGTGCGGACTCCCGCACCCATAACATCCTGGCGACGGCTGCTGTCCCTGATGATACGAACCATACAACTGACCTCGTCCAAACCCTCTGCCGGCCCTATCTCTCGGAAAGAATCTGGCATGCTGCCTCTGATCTGGTATACTGGTACGAATCCTCTTCGGCCTGGAAACGGTCGAAGTCGCTGAAATACGGGCCTCCATCCGTAATGCCGTATCCATAGCAGCTGAATAAGTGTCGAAGTGCTGGGCGCCAATGGCAAGATATAGCTGGGCATCAAGTCCCTGTACAAACCTCTTCACTCTCTTCTCTTTGGTATCCACCAAATACGGAGCATATCTGGATAACTGCGTGAACTGGACGTCATACTCAGACACCGTCATTCCTGGGGTCTTGATCAAGGCCTCAAAACTACGAGCTCTGGCGTCACGAACGCTCTCCGGAAGGAAACGAGCTAGAAAGACTGCTGTAAACTCGGCCCAAGTCATAGGCGGTAGGCCTGCAGCTCGACTTCTCAAGACTGACTCCCACCATGTCTGCGCGAGACCCTCTAGCCGGAAACTCGCAAGCTCCACCCATCGATTGTCAGAACATCTAAGCGATCGGCAAATCCTGGCTAAACTGTCAAGGAACGTCTGTGGATCCTTTGCTTCATCGGTGCCTGTGAAGACTGGAGGTCTCAGCCTCATGAAATCCTGCAGCGATACTGGGATAGCCACAGTAGTAGTAGTAGGAGCAGGTATCATGGTCGTCTGTGATGTAGTAGGTGCGTCCTTCGGCCTCGGTGCACGACTGACCGCTACTAAGGATCCCACCATCTGTCGTAGCTCCTGCATACCTCCCATCATCTGTCGTAGCTCCTCCATACCAGACTTAAGCCTATCCATACAGTCTGGGGAAGGCGGATCAGTCTTTCCCTGAGGCGTAGGCATACCACCCTGCTCGGTCCTCGTCTCGAACGAGCCTGCTCGAATCTCATCTCGGGCGGCAGCCCTCTGCGCTCTCGTAGCCCTCTGCGGCATAGTGACTGGTACAGGAAACAGGACAATAAGAACGGTGCAGTAGAATCATAGGATACACGGAATTGAAGAAGGAATTTCAAGCAAGTATATCCTAAAGTCACCTAGGCGGAGTACCGTATCGCAAGTATGCCGCGGACATACGTACACTATGCTACCCTGCTTAAGTCACTTACTCCATCTACTAAGGGTTATCCTACACTCAAAAAGATAAAACCTATTGCTCTGATACCAACTTTGTCACAACCCACAGGGTACGGAACGTGACCGGCACTTAAGTTACGAAACGTCTCAAGGCGTCCGCAAAATAAGTAAGCCGAAGCCCAGAAATCAAAACCCGATTAAGAAATAGAGTGAAGGAAGAACCAATTTATTTAAAGCACTTTCTTCCATTAAACCACATCAAATCCTTTAGAAACAACATCCTTTTTTCCAAAAATTCCGGCAGAGTCTCCTTTGTAAAACAAGCCCCCAAACGGGTACAAAACAGGAATATAGATGAATAACATGAATATGGCATCCCCAAGCGGGAGCTAGCTCTTCGCCTCAAGGCGGTCACAAATCCCACGCAATGTAAAAATAACAATGTGCACAAGTAAATAACATGTCGACTCAAGTGAGCTCGACCCCAAATAACATAAAATTCACAAGTCTCACAAGCTCGCCTCTAGGTCAATATACAATAATCCAAATAAAACTGGTACAGCTGAAATAGTAGATGGAGTACTCTAGATACAATGGATATATAAGGTGGTACAAAATGATAACAACCCACCTATGAGCAAAAGCCTCGAGTCCAGGCAAAAAGGGCAAAATGAGATAATGTGTCCGCCGCTACAGTACTGACGGAACGGACCTGTAGAAAAGCTGTGGTACAACGGAGGTGAGTTGCCAGCTCGTGAGTAATAAATAACATCTACAAAGGCTATCACATGCATACACACAAGTATCCTAGCATCTCTAAAACATATATGGCAGGGTATACTAGCAGGTATGTATGCATCATGAATATACTAGCATGTATGTATGCAACATAAATCAACTGTGATCTCAATATGTATATATAAGAATCAATCTATCTCTTATTTTTGAAACTCTTTTTAAATATCAGCATAATATCTATAGAATCAACAAAATCCTTGTCCAGCAACGACACCTCAAAACTGTCTCAAATCTCATATATCCATGTCATAGTATCTCTGGCCTCAGCCGTCCGGCTGACCCATCTCAAATATCAATATCTCATCATCTCGCGGCCACGGTCGGTATCCTCTGGATATCCGCCGTGCCAAATAAAGTCACCGGTAGGTAATCCGTCCCCTGCCAGGCTCAACGCCATCTCTTGCGATCTTCTTGCCCCGGGTACCTCACCGGGCCCACCATGTACCCGAGACGGTTCATCCACCTCCTCGAAACGGGTCTCGAAAACCACAGCAAAACTCATGGTGGACGACACTTTACATCACTAGAAAACCTCAACTTTTCATATTTTAAAAAGATAATAAGTTTGTAAATCTCGCGGCTTTCCCCCGAAATCCAGAAATATCATAAAATCTCAAGAAATCATCATGGGTGCATATGTCAATGATAATGAATGCATATGGTATCAATGTTCAAGTTGCAATGTATGATTTATAACTAGGCATGAACAAATGGTATAATGATGTATATGCACGAGAATAGCAATTCTATGATTTCATTTTAAAGATTTATTGCAATAGCACAGGTCTAAGCATCAATTATTAACATGTTTCAGATTATAAGTTATCTAGTGTCGTGACATGGCAATTACCAGGGGGGTGTACACATGAATATTGCTCGTGCTGCATATAAAAACCCTGATAATGGTGCATGTGTCCTACCGAATGAGTTCGCATATGTAGGTACAACATATAGATCCTGATTGTAGCAAATATCATGCAAGTATTATGATTTCTAGTGTTACAAGCAATTTTTTTAGTTTACTACATCTATCGGGCGACTTGAGCGATCCAAACGATCGTCCCCCGTAGATGTTAAATCTACTCACCCGTGATCCCGCGCTAGGTGTGTCCGACCACCTGCTTTCCTTTCTCCGCTGCGCTCGAAGTCTCCGCCGGCGAATCTAGAATTTACAAAAGTCACACATAAGACAAATCTTGCAAAAACGTGATATATTGCTAAAAAGGATAACGCGTGCGTGAAACTAAACGCGCGTGCACACGATACGTCGCGACGCGCGCAAACTCACCAGAACCACTCCGACACGCTGTGTCGCGCAGCGTGCCACAGAAACACGCGGATCACGCGCGTGTCATACAAGTTTTAAAACATCGATAACTCATTTAAAGCTCCAGATTTTGCCTCTGGGCCAAACTCAAAAAGTTACAGATACCAAAAATCCTAGCTACCCAGCATAAACCTACAGGCAAAACCCCAGAACCCCAGCCCCCACTCTGGCTGCAATTTGCGGCCAGAAGGAATAAACCGGCGGCCGGGAAAAGGAGGTAGGTCCCCGTACTTTGTGTGTGTGTGTCTGACATGGTCACTGTGCTACAGTCTCCTCAATTTTATTCTGTAGGGCTCGGGTCAACAGCAGATTTTACAGAGGCTAAAAAGTCGCTAAAACGCTAAATTACGCCAACTCGAACAAATCGGGTATTTTTATGGAATCTGGGACAAATCTTGGTTTTACTAGTCTCAACAACACCTAATTAGGTTATACTAACAATTAAAACCATCACTTGGCTATATCTCCCTTAAAATCATTAAAACTAGCACCAAACTACATAATATCAACACTAAACTACACTAACAACCTTAACTTAGCAAATAGGAGTCGAGTTAAGGGGTTATAACTCTAGAGATCCTAGATGAAGGAGAAGAGAAGAAGGAGGAGGGTGTTGTGCTGCTGAAGTGCTGCTGCTACCGCTCCAAGTGCTTCAAAGTTGCTGCAGTTGCTGTTGTTTCTGTTTGCTGCTGATGCTGCTGTTTTATTTTTTTGTTTTGTGTTAGTTGCTGTTGTTGCAGCAGCAGGGGTTTTTGTGGCTGTTGAAGGGGTGTGGTGTTGTGTGGTGTTATTTTTGTAGTGAAGTGTTGTAGTATATGATGATGGTGTGTGTGTGTGTGTGAGTGAGAGGGAGAGATGAGAGTGAAATGAGAGTGTGATAGATGTGTGAGAGACATGCAAAAGCTTTGAGGTGAGATGGATGGTGACCTAACCTTGGAGCCACTACTCTCTCTCTCTCATTAAATGCTTACTTGCACAAGCCATCATAACCCTTCCTCTCACCACAAGTCAACCCTAATCCCTAATCACCCTTTAACAAAACTAAAACCCTTAGTTAAAACTAATTAGCTTAACCAAGTGGGTTAGATCACCATGGTTGCCTAAACATGGTTAACCCACCATGCTCACCTAAACATGGTGACCCTAGACTTAACCTAGCTAACATGCATAAGTGTGTGCGGTCGAGATAAAATTCTAATAAAATATCCATAAAACCAGATAAATTATTAGAAACCCGTTTTGGTAAACTTTTACCAAAACCCCCCACATTAACATACAATTACCACAAAACACAACTCAGGTGTTACACTGACTGACCCATGTCCAAGCAACAAGGACACCTGCCGAATCCGGTCACTCAATACAGGTGTAACAACTACAATTTCAATATGCAGAATTTTTTTTAAAAGTTAATGTACAAATGGAGTATTTGCAATTCTGTGTATACTATAAGTATTTGATTTGCTTTTGAACAGCAAGAAACAACTTGTAGCTCACTGGTAAAGCTTTGCACTGCTGTGACGTAGCCCTTGTGATCGAATCCCCCCAGCCACATTATCTTTTTATTAAATTTTTCTATTAATCTTTTAGAAGCCCAAGGGTTTACACGTGCACTATACGTAAAATGAAGAATTACAGAATAAACAAACACGTGCACTGGGGTATATGAGACAACGGAGACACGTGGCTAAATCCCAAGCACCCACTACTGGACTACGACCGGCGAGATGGTCTCCTAGACCGGCACCGCCGGGCCGCCTGTAGGGGATGGTCCCCAATTTTCTCCCCCAGCACATCTTCGCCTACCCCACTAACCCCATATTATTTGTTAACTCTGCATTCATCCAGAGAATAATAAATCACCCTTAAATCCAATTTTTAATGCATATTTTTAATGTATTCTTTAACCCTCAAAACCGTAATTTTCCCTATAAATACCACACTCCATTTCACCCCTCCTCACTTAGAATTTCATTAAAAAAAACTCTACAAAATTTCCAAGTCCCAAGTTGTGCAAGTAGAGTTAGCAAGAGGCGAAGTTCCGGCGACGTTCCAAGAAGATTCCCGCGACGAAACGACACCCCGACGCTTTCCTAAGCTTCCCCCTTCTCCCCTCTATCTTAATAGCCAGTAAGTTCCTTCTCCCCTCCTTTTCTACCATTCTAAAATACCTTCTTTTCAAAACTCGTCGGAAGTGGAGTTATTCCGACTCTCTTTTCTATAAATCACCATACTCGCATATAATATTTAAAAAATATAAATAAACATATTAGAACAAGTTTCATCTCAAAATAATTCATGTTATAATTTCTATTTCATTTTTACAGTAAGATATCATCATATTTACAAACGATATTGTTATCCACTTTTAACCATATTACCTTTAGATAAATCATGAGCTAAGGACCTACCTCATCACAACACACATATTGGATATAGCACGATGAAATTTGGAATACTAGATTATGGGATAATACGTCTTTACGAATAAATACCCTAAACTTACAAAACCGTTTTCTTTAAAAAAAGTGTTAACTAATTCCTTCCAAATACGCCTCTACAACCCATTTTGGGGAACCCCAATCAGGATGGTGTGGATTATCGCACGTCCTTGGGCCTAGTAGAGCGAGATGCAGACCTCCGTAAGGAGCATTTGATCTCGATGGAATTTTTAATACTATTTTTAAGAAAATAAGATTTCTACAAAATAAATAAAATTTATTTTTATTAAATATATAGATATATATATGAATATTATCAAAAGATCTATTTTAAACATATTATAAAAATATTCCATGTTTTCTAAATCAAAGGAATCACAATTACATGAAACTACCATTTCAATACAATACAAATTCCAATTTTTCATTAAAATACCATATACAATGAAAACTAAGTTCTACTCACTAGAAAATCTCACTTTATTAAAATATAAATCTATGAAAATCCTAAATACGATAATTAAATACTTGAGGTGTATTTTGAAAATATATCAAAACTATTTTTACATAAAACCCCCTCAAGTTATATCAATTTACAAAAAGGACCCTAGTAAATATAGGTTTAAGCGGGACCAGTTCTCTTGAGTCTCGGGGAGCTGGGGAAAGTGGGTGCTTGCCTATCTAAGATAGACAATCTAACAACGGTGTTATCAACACGGTAATTGTCTTGGAAAAAGATACAAATCCTGCCGTCCATGTGCAGCAGTTACCGATAACATCAAAATTAATTCAGGACTTCAATTTTTTTCAAGGTATCTGACTCTGACTGAGTCTCAATCTAATCAATTTGACTTAAATATGATTCAAGTATAAACTACAATTCAATATGAATCCGTCTATTCAATCTATATCAATTTATATTGACCGAACAGAACCATGGATATACTCCGTTTACATGATTATCCATTTATATCCATTCCGTTTATTGATATCATGGTTTCGGCAAATCATCCATCTATATAATAAACAATACAATCAATACAAAAGACATTATGGGGTTTTAAAGGGGTAGATTGATATGGAATACGTTAGAAGTGGCACGAGACTGTAACCATAATACACCTAACCTGAATATCCATTGCCGCTGTATCGTGGCTGAACGGTTCCTTGTGCTTCGTATACCTTAGTCTCCGGATAGTGGGACTCCTCTCGTATACACTGGCATATTCTGTACCAAGCTACAAACAACTACGTTAACATTATAATCAAACATTACTAGTTATACTCTTTCTGTCTATTCTATGTCTACTCATCTTTGGGACTTACCGAGTGATTGTTCGCTGACGACATTCCTTTTCATCTTTCTTTGGAATGTTATCAGGTGGATCAGACTCACTGGAGATCGAGCCCAGTACCGAAGACTTGGAGCAGTTAGCATTTGACCCCGAGCTTTAGATACTTATACATACTTTTCATTTCAGTTCATGCCATTGTTTAGGCATTGCTTTCCATTCATGTATTTACATTTCCAGTTGTACTTGTAAAGAATTGTTAATAAATAAAAGTTGCTATTCAATTACATCTATTGTCATTTTTCTTGTGTACATTTACTTTATATTGCTTAGATACGCTTAGCGTGTTTACTTCTGAGTAAATACGTAGCGGAGCTCGCCGCGTCCCCTCCCCGTATACCGGGAAGCGGGGTGTGACAGGTTTTGTTGGCGACCCATGCAGGTCAATTCTGTATGGACATGCAGGTCAATTCTGCATGAAGTCCTAAGCAATATAACACAAGAATCAGCAACTAAAAACATTCTTTACATTTCATATTCATTGAATCTTACAATTTCATATATTTTGAATCTATCCTAACCCTATTTTTTCTTTTAAGGTTATGGATTCTCCAAACAACACCAGCACTAACTTCAATAACACTCCACCACCTCTACCGCTTACGCCTACATCGCTGCTCTGATCAATGAGCAGACGGTATTGCTTGAAGCAATCCGCAGCCTCCAGGAAGGACAGCAGCATCAGACTGCTATTCTGATGAACCATCCAGAAGCGGAAGCGTCCGGAGTAAAGCAATTTCGGGCATTGCACCCAAAACAATTTTCGGGAAAAGAGAGCCCTCTGGAAGCTGAAGAATGGGCTTAAATTATTGAGGATGACCTGGCAGCAGCACAAGTGCCAGATATCGCTTGGGTTCGAGTTGCAAAGCTGCAACTCACTGACAATGCCAGAGTTTGGTGGAAGATGGAAGAAAGCCGTCTTGACCAACCTATCGAATGGAGGACTTTTTGTGACATGTTCGATGCGAAATACTTCCCAGAGACTGCCCGATTTGACATGGAGCAGTAGTTCATCCACCTACAACAGGGTTCTATGTGGACCAAGTACGTGGGTGAGTATGATGCTGAGTTTACCATACTCAGTAGGTAAGATATGTCTCAATGTTCGATTTTCAAATATCATATACTACACAGCTAACACAAGGTCTTAACAGGTTCGCGGTATATTTAATACCAACTGCTGAGATCAGATCCAGAAGATTTCAGCAAGGGTTAGATCCGGAAATCCAAGCTGCCTTAGCTACAGGGGATTTCCCGACCCACGAGCTGGTCCTGAAAGCTGCCCACCGATATGAGGCAGTGGTAAAGATGAAGGGCAAACCCCACTCTGCCGGGATGAAGCGCCCTGCCACTTAGATGGCAGGTGGAGCCTCTTCAAGGCTACAATTTATGCCCAGGAGACCGGGAGTACCGAATAACCGGCCCAACCCAGCTTTTTGTACTTACTGCTGGAGAGATGGACATTTGGCGAAAGACCGTCGGCGTGCAAATCGCCTTTTCTTAGTCTGTGGCTCAGCCACTCATGACATTGGGTCTTATACTCGTAGACACAACCCAAATGTTGCACCCAGACCAGTAATTACTTATCAGCAGCGCCCAGCCATCCAGGCACCCGCTCCAAGACTTGCTCTCCCTGCTCTACTTCCTCAAGGACCGACTACACCTCCTCCTCGTCAGTTCCATCAAGCTCAACGGAACGTACCTCAAGGACCAAGGAACGGACAGAGGAATGCTCCTTTGGTAAGGAGGAATGTACCGAGGCGACGAGCTTTCATAATGACTATAGAAGAAGCTGAAGCCACCGGCTAAGTCATCACCGGTAATATTTTCCTTTCAAACTTTCTTTCAGTCTATATACATACACATATATTTCCTTATACCTAAAACCTATCCCACATAACTTAGGTACAATCTTAGTAGCCTCACTTCCTGCACTAGCACTCTTCGATACTGGAGCATCTCATTGCTTTATGTCACAACGGTTCGTCCGAACTCATGCGATTCCAGTCAAACCCCTCGTACCAGCTGGAATGTCAGTTCAGGGAACAGAGTTCTAAAGGCAATGATGGGATACAATCTGTGTCCATTGGTCGTCTGCAGCAGAGAATTCTATGTGACTTCAAGGTGCCGGACATACCGAATTTTGATGTCGTTTTGGGTATGGATTGGCTCGGAACTTTTTTCGCTACCATAAACTGTCGTCAAAGGAGAGTAGTGTTTGAGATTCCAGACCATCCGGTCGTTTATTTCAAAAGTGGAGACCGTACTCTGGAGCCAAGCACATACAAGGCAAAACCGAAGAAGACGGTGATTGCAGCACTTCAAGCAGAGGAAGGATCGAAGCCAGAGATAGTTCGAGAGTTCGACGATGTATTTCCTGAAGACATGTCAGGTTTGCCTCCCGATCGAGCTCTTGAATTCAGCATTGATTTAGTACCTGGAGCACAACCGGTGATCAAAGCACTATATCGGTTAAGCCATGAAGGTTTGAAGGAAGTCCGTACTCAGTTGAACAAATTATTGATGAAAGGATGGATTCGTCTCAGCACTTCAAGTTGGGGATCGCCAGTTCTACTTGTGAAGAAGAAGGAAGGTTCATATCGAATGTGCATTGATTATAGAGCTCTGAACGATGTAACTATAAATAACAAGTATCCACTCCCTCTTATCGATGATCTTTTCGATCAGCTAAGTGGATCTTGTATTTTCTCCAAGTTAGATATTCGTTTGGGTTATCATCAGGTGAAGGTCAAAGAATCTGATATCCATAAAACGGCATTCAGAACTCGCTATAGACATTACAAATTTCTTGTGATGCCATTTGGAGTGACCAACACACTGGCTATATTCATGAACCCAATGAATCAAGTTTTCCGAGAGTATCTAGACAAGTTTGTTGTCATCTTCATCGACGACATCCTGGTGTATTCTAAGAGTCGGAAAGAACAGGCCGAACATCTATGAATTGTCCTGGATACTTTACGACAACATCAACTCTATGCCAAGTACAGCAAGTGCGAGTTTTGGCTAGATCAAGTCGGTTTTCTCGGATATATTGTATCAGGCGATGGAATCTCTGTAAATCCTGCTAAAGTATCAGCAGTAAGCGAATGGCCGACACCGAAATCAGTGAAGGACATTCGAAGTTTCTTGGGTTTAGCAGGATATTACAGAAGGTTCATTGAAGGATTTTCGAAGATTGCAACACCCCTGACGATGATCACACGGAAAGATGAAGAATTCGTGTAGTCAGAAGCATAACAAGCTTTCGTAGAACTCAAGTCAAGATTGATATCAGCACCTATTCTTGTCATACCGGACCAATCTGGAGGTTTCGAAGTGCATTGCGATGCATCCGGTAAGGGATTAGGATGTGTTCTACATCAGCACGGTAAAGTTGTAGCTTATGCTTCAAGACAACTAAAGATTCATGAGCGCAATTATACGACGCATGATTTGAAGTTGGCAGCCGTAATCTTTGCTCTCAAAATTTGGCGCCATTATCTTCTTGGTGAACGAGTGGACATATACACAGACCACAAGAGTCTGAAATATGTGTTTACTCAGAAAGAGTTGAATATGTGGCAGAGAAGAGGGTTAGAACTTATAGCAGACTTCTATATCAACCTACAATATCATCCAGGGAAGGTGGATATAGTACCTGATGCACTTAGTTGCCAACCATTAGCATTGAATCTCACTGCACAGTGGAAGCTTCAATAAGACTTGCATCAAATAAAGATTGAAGTAGTCATGCCAGGTAACGTTTCAAGTTTGATGAACTTACAAGTCCAATCTACCATTGTCAATCAGATCAAAGCAGCTCAAGCAAGTGATGCTAAGTTGCAAAAGATCAGAGAACAAGTAGAAAGTGGACTTCGAATAGACTTCATCATCCATGAAGACGAATCTTTGAGATACGACAGTAGATTATATGTACCAAAAGGTTCTGTGCAAGAAAAGTTGATGAAAAAAGCTCACAACTCTCCTTATTCAGCACACCCTGGAGGTACAAAGATATACAAAGATCTGCGTCAAAATTACTGGTGGCATGGAATGAAGCGTGAAGTAGCCAGAAGTGTCGCTAAATGCTTGGTGTGTCAACAAGTAAAAGCTGAACATCACATGACTGTTGGTTTACTTCAACCATTACCTATCCCAGAATGGAAGTGGCAACACATCACAGTGGATTTCGTGACTGCACTTCCTCGCAGCACGAAAGGTAACGATGCGGTATGAGTTATTGTGGATTGACTCACCAAGTCAGCTCACTTCATCCCATTTCGAGTAGGCCAATCTACTGAGACACTAGCAAAGAAGTACATGGAGGTAAGAATCTAAGTAAGATTTAAACTCTTCAATGTGTACTATCTCTGATACCCATGAAATCATGTAGGAAATCGTGAGATTACATAGAGTACCGGTTTGCATTGTCTCCGATCGTGACACCAGATTCCAATCGTAATTTTGGCAAAGTCTGCAAGCTAGCTTGGGAATAAGTCTGAACTTTAGCACAGCTTATCATCCACAATTAGATGGTCAGTCTGTGTCATGCCCCGCTTCCCGGTATACGGCGAAGGGGACGGGACTGGTCCGCTACGTATTTACTCTGAAGTAAATACGCTAAACGTATCTAAGCAATATAAAAGTAAGCACAAGAGACAAGAGATATAAACTGAATAGCAACTTTATTTATTAACATTCTTTTGTACAATGCATGAAAAGTAAATACAACTAAAATAAAAAGCGATGCCTAAACAATGGCATAACTAAAAAGAAGAGTACTGAAATGAAAAATGTACAATGTAGTAGAGCTCGGGGTCTTCACTAAACTGGTCCAAGTCTTCAGCACTGGGCTCAATCTCTGATGTGTCCAGATCACCTGACGACATTTAAAGAAAAAAGAAATAGAATGTCGTCAGCGAACAGGTCGCTCGGTAAGTCCCAAAGTTAAGAAAGAAATAGAAAAGACAGAATAAGAATGTATCTTGTAAAGTTGTATAATATTGTAGGATTATGAGAAGAATAAAAAATGATAAAAAAATAATTGCAAAAATGAGGATTTGAACATGTGACTTATGGAATAACAATGCAAGGACTTAACCAATGAGCTATAAGGTTGTTCATGCACATATTTAATTAGAATTAAATATATGCTGTTGCTTAAAAAGAAAGTGGGCTTTTCAGATGGGCTGTAGAGAATAAGAATAATGGATTTGAGTTAAATATTTATGAAAGGAAAAATAAGAATGAGAAGTTAAAAACTTAAATATAAGAAATAGAAATTGTACCCAGAAAAATACATAATAGATTGAGGAATAAAATAATAATAAATTTAGGAGAAAACATAAAATACCAAGTACAAATAAATACGGTATATTATTGAAGAGGGATAATACAAATGTATAAAGATTTTGGGGTCGTTACATTCTACCCTCCTTAAAAATAATTTCATCCTCGAAATTACTCAAGAAGGATGATGTAACAGAGTAAGGAAACATGATTAGGATGATGCCTTCTTCGAGCTCCGTCGATTGATACTCTAACCAATTGAGCTAATATACCAACGAGATACAAATAGAAAGGATGAATAAGAGTTAAGAATTCAAAAGTCATGAGATAGACTTCAAGGAAGCCGAAGGTGGAGTTCAAGATGGATTCAAGGAATATGTACTGTAAAGAATGTTTTCAGTTGTTGTTTCTTGTGTTATATTGCTTAGGTTGGGTCACCAACAAAACCTGTCACGCCCCGCTTCCCGGTATACGGCGAAGGGGACGGGACTGGTCCGTTACGTATTTACTCTGAAGTAAATACGCTAAACGTATCTAAGCAATATAAAAGTAAGCACAAGAGACAAGAGATATAAACTGAACAACAACTTTATTTATTAACATTCTTTTGTACAATGCATGAAAAGTAAATACAACTGAAATAAAAAGCGATGCCTAAACAATGGCATAACTGAAAAGAAGAGTACTGAAATGGAAAATGTACGATGTACTAGAGCTCGGGGTCTTCACTGAACTGGTCCAAATCATCAGCGCTGGGCTCAATCTCTGATATGTCCAGATCACCTGACGACATTCAAAGAAGAAAGAAATAGAATGTCGTCAGCGAACATGTCGCTCGGTAAGTCCCAAAGTTAAGGGAGAAATAGAAAAGACAGAATAAGAATGTTCTTTTAAAGTTGTATAATATTGTAGAATTGTGAGCAGAATAAAAAATGATAAACAAATAATTGCAAAAATGAGGATTTGAACATGTGACTTATGGAATAACAATGCAAGGACTTAACCAATGAGCTATAAGGTTGTTCATGCACATATTTAATTAGAATTAAATATATGCTGTTGCTTAAAAAGAAAGTGAGCTTTTCAGATGGGCTGTAGAGAATAAGAATAATGGATTTGGGTTAAATATTTATGAAAGGAAAAATAAGAATGAGAAGTTAAAAACTTAAATATAAGAAAAAAAATTGTACCCAGAAAAATATATAATAGATTGAGGAATAAAATAATAATAAATTTAGGAAAAAACGGAAAATACCAAGTACAAATAAATACGGTATATTATTGAAGAGGGATAATACAAATGTATAAAGATTTTGGGGTCGTTACAGTCTGAGTGAACGATTCAGATCATAGAAGATATGCTAAGAGCGTGTATGCTAGACTTTGAAGGATCGTAGGAAGATCACCTATATCTTGTGGAGTTTTCATACAACAATAGCTACCAAGCAAGTATAGGAATGACACCATTTGCAGCTTTATATGGAAGGATGTTTCGATCACCATTAAGTTGGGACGACATCGGCGATAGAAAACTCCTTGGACCTGAGATGATAGTAGCAACATTCGATGTGGTTCGTACTATCAGGGAAAGAATGCGCATAGCCCAAGATCGACAGAAGCACTGGGCTGATGCAAAGTGCTGTCACTTGGAGTTCCAACCGGAAGAACATGTATTTCTGAAGATATCGCTGAACTGTGGAGTGATTCGTTTTGGAAGACAGGGTAAGCTCAGTCCGAGGTATATTGGACCGTTCGACATACTCGAACGAGTTGGAGAAGTGGCTTATCGCTTGGCACTTCCACCTTCATGGGAAGGAGTGCACAATGCGTTCCACATATCCCAACTCAGAAGGTATGTGAGTGACCCTAGCCATATTCTTGATCACTCTGAGCTCACTATACAGCCAGATTTATCCTGTGAGCAACAACCTATTGAAATCTTAGATAGAAAGGTGAAGTCACTTCAGAACAAGGAAGTCAACTTGGTTCGAATGATGTGGAGAAAATATTCACGAGGAGAATCAATATGGGAGCGTGAGGACGACATGCGTGTAAGATACCCTTATTTGTTTGTAAACTAGTCCTTAAAATGATTGTAAATTTCGAGAACGAAATTTTTTGTAAGGATGGTAGAATGTAACAACTCCAATTTCAATATACAGAAAATTGTTTAAAAGTTAATGTACAAATGGAGTATTTTCAATCCTGTGTACACTATAAGTATTTGATTTGCTTTTGAACAACAAGAAACAACTTGTAGCTCACTGGTAAAGCCTTGCACTGCTGTGACGTAACCTCTATGATCGAATCCCCCCAGCCACATTATCTTTTTATTAAATTTTTCTTTTAATCTTTTAGAAGCCCATGGGTTTACACTTGCATTACACGTAAAATGAAGAGTTACAGAATAAACAAACACGTGCACTGGGGTATATGAGACGACGGGGACACGTGACTAAATCCCAAGCACCCACCACTAGACTATGACCGGCGAGATGGTCTCCTAGACCGGCACCGCTGGGCCGCCCGTAGGGGATGGTCCCTAATTTTCTCCCCTGGCACCTCTTCGTCTACCCCCACTAACCCCATATTATTTGTTTACTCTGCATTCATCCAGAGAATATTAAATCACCCTTAAATCCAATTTTTAATGCATTCTTTAACCCTCAAAACCCTAATTTTCCCTATAAATACCACACTTCATTTCACCCCTCCTCACTCAGAATTTCATTACAAAAACTATACAACATTTCCATGTCCCAAGTTGTGCAAGTGGGGTTAGCAAGAGACGAAGTTCCGACGACGTTCCAAGAAAATTCGGCGACGAAACGATACTCCGACGCTTTCCTAAGCTTCCCCCTTCTCCCCTCTTCTTCTACCATTCTAAAATACCTTCTTTTCAAAACTCGTCGGAAGCGGAGTTATTCCAACTTTCGACTCTCTTTTCTTTAAAAACTTCATTTTTCTTAAACTATAAATCACCATACTCTCATATAATGTTTTAACAAACATAAATAAACATATTAGAACAAGTTTCATCTCAAAATAATGCATGTTGCAATTTCTATTTCATTTTTAAAATACCATCATATTTACAAACGATATTGTTATCCACTTTTAACCGTATTACCTTTAGATAACTCACGAGGTAAGGACCTACCTCATCACAACACAAATATTGGATATAGCACGATGAACTTTGGAATACTAGATTATGGGATAATACGTCTTTACGAATAAATACCCTAAACTTACAAAATCGTTTTCTTTAAAAAGAGTGTTAACTAATTCCTTGCAAATACGCCTCTACAACTCATTTTGGGGAACCCCGATCGGGATGGTGCAGGTTATCGTACATCCTTGGGCCTAGTAGAGCGAGATGCAGATCTCCGCAAGAAGCATTTTATCTCGATAGAATTTTTAATGCTATTTTTAAGAAAATGAGATTTCTACAAAAAAAATAAAATTTATTTTTATTAAATATATAGATATATATATTTGAATATTATCAAAAGATCTATTTTAAACATATTATACAAATATTCCATGTTTTCTAAATCAAAGGAATCACAATTAAATGAAATTACCATTTCAATACAATATAAATTCCATTTTTTCATTAAAATACCATATACAATAAAAACTAGGTTCTACTCACTAGAAAATCTCACTTTATTAAAATATACATCTATGAAAACCCTAAAGACGATAATTTAGTACTTGCGGTGTATTTTGAAAATATATCAAAACTATTTTTACATAAAACCCCCTCAAGTTATATCAATTTACAAAAAGGACCCTAGTAAATATAGGTTTAAGCGGGACCAATTCTCTTGAGCGTCAGGGAGCCAGAGAAAGTGGGTGCTTGCCTATCTAAGATAGACAATCTAACAACGGTGTTATCAACACGGTAATTGTCTTGGAAAAAGACACAAATCCTGCCGTCCATGTGCAGCAATTACCGATAACATAAAAACTAATTCAGGACTTCAATTTCTTTTCAAAGTGTCTGACTCTGACTGAGTCTCAATCTAATCAATCTGACTTAAATATGATTCAAGTATAAACTACAATTCAACATGAATCCGTCTATTCAATTTATATTAACCGAACCGAACCATGGATATACTCCGTTTACATGACTATCTATTTATATCCATTCCGTTTACTGATATCATGGTTTCGGCAAGTCATCCATCTATATAATAAACAATACAATCAATACAAAAGACATTACCGGGTTTTAAAGGGGTAGATTGGTACGGAATGTGTTAGAAGTGGCATGAGACTGTAACCATAATACACCTAACCTGAATATCCATTGCCGTTGTACCGTGGCTGAACAGTTCTTTGTGCTCTGTATACCTTAGTCTCCGGATAGTGGGACTCCTCTATTATACACTGGCATATTCTGTACCAAGCTACAAACAACTGCGTTAACATTATAATCAAATATTACTAGTTATACTCTTTCTATCTATTCTATCTCTACTCATCTTTGGGACTTACCAAGCGATTGTTCGCTGACGACATTCCTTTTCTTCTTTCTTTGGAGATCGAGCCCAGTACCGAAGACTTGGAGCAGTTAGTATTTGACCCCGAGCTTTAGATACTTGTACATACTTTTCATTTCAGTTCATGCCATTGTTTAGGCATTGCTTTCCATTCATGTATTTACATTTCCAGTTGTACTTGTAAAGAATTGTTAATAAATAAAAGTTGTTGTTCAATTATATCTATTGTCATTTTTCTTGTGTACATTTACTTTATATTGCTTAGATACGCTTAGCGTGTTTACTTCTGAGTAAATACGTAGCAGACCTCGCCGTGTCCCCTCCCCGTACACCGGAAAGCGAGGCGTGACAACAGGAGAATCTAAACTGAATCACATAATCTGTATTTTGTTTAATAATAAAAATTCTTGCTTCCCTGCGATGTGAACTGCTTCTCTTTGTTTCCATTCTAAAACTCCATGCAGGGCCGACGAATATCTTCCTTCTCATCCACAACGGGTAGATTCCTGCCCGATAAACGCTGTGGATCAAAAGCCCTCATTACGAGGCGACCGTGTAACTTTCTGCTCGGTTCATCCACAGCGGGTATATTCCTGCCTAACAACGCTGTGGATCAAAAGCCCTCATCAAGAGGCTGCCGAGCAATTTCCTGCTGGCCCATCTACAGCAGGTAGATTCCTGCCCAACAATACTGTGGATCGAAAGCCCTCCTCACGAGGCGACCGAGTAGCTTCCTGCTCGGTTCATCCCTAGCGGGTAGCTTCCTACCCAACTACGCTAAGGATCGAAAGCCCTCATCACGAGGCCGCCGAGCAATTTCCTGCTGGCCCATCTGCAGCGGGTAGATTCCTGCCCAACAACGCTGTGGATCGAAAGCCCTCCTCATGAGGCGACCGAGTAGCTTCCTGCTCAGTTCATCCATAGCGGTTAGCTTCCTATCCAACTACGCTAAGGATCAAAAGCCCTCATCACGAGGCCACCAAGCAATTCCTGCTGGCCCATTTGCAATGGGTAGATTTCTGCCCAACAACGCAGTGGATCGAAAGCCCTCCTCACGAGGAGACCGAATAGCTTCCTGCTCGGTTCATCCCTAGCGGGTAGCTTCCTACCCAACTACGCTAAGAATCGAAAGCCCTCATCACGAAGCCGCCGAGCAATTTCCTGCTGGCCCATCTACAGTGGGTAGATTCCTGCCCAACAAAGCTGTGAATCGAAAGCCCTACTCACGAGGCGACCGAGTAGCTTCTTGCTCGGTTCATCCCTAGCAGGTAGCTTCCTATCCTGTTAGTTGTATGTATACCCTAGAGGCCATTATTGTACATGATTGTATATTATAGTGGATGCTTGGACATATATATATAGGAGTTTCTTGCTCGATATGATAGTATGCTATCTGGTTACTCTTTATCTTAACATGTAGACTTGTATTGTGATGCTGTCTTACTCTCACATGTTGGTAAAGCCCTTAGGATGTATACTTGACTACCAGGATTATGATGCAGATCATACTAGTGGGGCCCGGGTAGTCCACAAGTTCATCCTTTAATTGTTCCTAGTCGAGATGTATCGAGACGGGGTATCGATATTCCGGAGTAGACTAGCGTATACGTTTCTTGACCCATATGATGGGCGATGGATGATCCCACATCCATTGGTGTTTGGCATCAAAGATTGTATACAGGTGCTCAGTGGAGACTGGGTACATTGAACAGGACTCGCCGAGAACTCCTAGATGGTATTATACCTAACGTTAGATAGCAGTTCTCTGGTGACACTGGTACATGTTAGTCTGTAGACCCGAGATCGTCATAGAGTTGTGTGATTCCCACTGTGCTTTGATTTCCAGCTTACCACGTTCAAGAGAACGTGTAAAACGGTGGTTTTGGGTACAGTCCCGAGTTACATGGATGCAATGAGCGATAGGAGGGGTTTCGTCTCTCCCGGTATTATGGGTTGATATTGCGTTGTGCTCAATTAGCCATAACAGGAAGTCCCTGGCCAGGGCTGATACGGAAATTTACTGGTAAGTGTTATCAGTAGTTTCTCGACCCGTTATGAGCCTCACATCGGCACGACTTATCAGACGAAGAGACCGGACTGTACGGTAGTGTTACTTATTGGATTCATAAGAGTATGAGCAGGCTTGCTTGTTGATTTTCTGATCGCTCAATACCCGGGTAGCCGTTACGTGCAGCTAGTACCGTTGACGGCTTGTGGATGGCTGATATGATCATCACCTACTGCTGGCGTATTGACGAGTCTTTAGAGTCCTACACAGAGGTTTCCTGGCTCAGGCGAAATGAAATAGGAGCACATATGTGATATGTGCGGGACCGAGATTAATATGCGTATGTGAAACCGTATTCTAATCTCGCGATATGATGTATCGTTCGGTTATATGTGATATAACCGGGTTATCGAATCAAGTGTTGATTCGGTAAGTTGATGCAAATGATATTAGTCGGTTATATGTGATATAGACGGATTATTAACTCAAGTGTTGATTTAATAATTTAATGTATGATTATATATATTTGATATATTAATTTTACATTAATTAATATTAGCTCACTTAAGAATTTATTTATCTCACTTATACATTTAATATATATGTGATATATATTAATGTATTGTCTTTTGTATCATACTTGATGATGCATTGTACATGGGTGTATGAGACTCACACCATGCTAAAAATAATTAAGGGTTTTAATTATTTAAGGTAAATACAAAATTAGATGGAAATGTGTCATGGTTGGAAGCTTGTAGTAACCATTGACTAAGTCCACCAATTTTGTTTTACTTAAGATATTTATTAACCCATCCATTATCTTTAGCCATGGTTAAGTCTCTACATGAGTTCATATATAATATTTTCTCACCCATAGTTGCTATACTCACACCCATTCCATTCACATCTTCATCTTCTTCTTCATTCCAATTTTGCTCTCTAGCTTTTTGGAAGGTGAAGAAATATAGTGAGAAAAATTATTCTAAAGTGAGCAAAAATCCTACTTCATCAACCTACACTAGATTAGCCATTTAGTTTAGGTTGTTTTCTTCACTAATTCCCAATTAGTGAAGAGATAGCTTGAGTTGGAGATTTCTCGACGTAGATCATCTTCAGCTTCGAAGACTTCAAGCAAGCTTGTTCTTTTCGCCTTGTGAACCCTTACTAGAGTCTGGGAGATCACTACTTAGAGTGAAGAGACTAATACACGGAGCTTTACAAGTGAAGGACCGGTCTACAAAGATTGTATTTCTCATTCATTTAGTGTAATGTTTGATTACATGCTAGCTTACTCCTAATTGTGTAGTTAGATCCTTGGCATGGGTTGCTTAGCTCTCTAGGTTTTTTAAAATTGCATACTTGATGCCCTATAAATCGCAGTGAGGATCCTAAGGAACCCGGCAGTGGTATCAGAGCCGAGCTAGAGCATTAGGAGTTGTTTAGGCGAAGTTAAAGTGTTCGAACGGACATCAAAACCCCGAAATTGACCCCTCTCTGGAAATTTTTCCAAATGTTGGATTTTTCCATGTTAAAAATGTTCAGAAAATCATGCAGGTAATTCTATGGACTCTCTAGAAGAACGAAACCCAACCTCGACTTAATGAATGCGGAACCGCGGCTAAAGTATGCCTTTGGCGGCGGTTCCGCGGCGCCATTTGTGAGGCAAGGGTCGAGCCTTCTATGGTTGGTCTGTAGGTACTGTGGCATGTTCTGGGTATTTTTAAAACTGCTCAAGTGTTGAGCACTATGGGAAATTTTGGGAATTCGTTGATTCGATCGAAATGTTTAACATCGTCTAGCAATCTGTAGAATGTGATGCAATATTTGGAATCCACAATAATTGGTTTTGTGAAAACTGATTTGAATTTTATAAATTTAGTCTCATTTGATCGGTTGCCATAGGATTTTGATATGGATCAAAATTCCGTCTCAATCACATAGTGTACGCGGATACTTGCCGGATAACCTTACTAGATAGCCACGCCTTATAGCCCCGACCAAATGACTGTAGGAGAACCCCGTTGCCAAAAGCATCTCCTCCGGTGCTCGCGGCCGTGGTGTTCTGCCTAAGTGCACTTCGTCGACAACATCGGGAGTGCGGCCGTCTACTAAAGTTTCCGACAAGCATTCGATCAGGTTGTCGGGAATCTTGTTGAATTGCCCGACTTGTTATTGAAAAGTGTTTTCAATAACGAGACTAAAATGCGGGGTTTATAATGTTAGGCATGAAATTCGGAATATGAGATATTCTGAGTTTATGATGTCTGAGGGTGTTGCGGATTCCAATTGTTGTAGTTTTTTACTTTCTTTTCTACGACCGTAAGTGTAATATGAGGGGTATCGTCAGTTTCGTTGCTATATGTCAACGACAATTGGGATACGCATATTTACTTACGTTGATGACATGTGATATTATGTGTTGCTGTGATATGTTATATTAGATCGTCATGTTTGAATAGCCGGTTTTTTTTTATGTGAGATGAGAGTTTTTCATTTTTATTCATGTAAAAACTTGTATATAATATTCTTTTATTGGGGCACTTTCGGGTTAAGGATGATGTCACCATTGATGTATATTATTTACTTTTCCGTATTAGGATAGACCCAAGGTAGGGAGCACAAGTAACCGGGTTCTCGAGTCTAGTGGGAGACCATCTCGAGGAGTCGAGTCCGGATCTCCTAACTCTAGAATTGGTAAGGTTGCTTGCCGCTCTCGTAGGGGTCTAGGAATGTAGGTTTGGCTTTTCATCACGACCATGGAATCCATGTTTTTTACTAGCTTAATTTAAAACACGGAATTCTTAGTATATCCAATATTTCATATGTGGACTTCTGTTGTTGATATTCTGTGACGTGATCACTTTATATGCTGAGACGAATAGTAATTATTATATATATAATATATAATAAACGTTGCTTATGTTTTGCACCCGCGCTAGTCCCGCCCCGCTATGCCGTTAGTTAAGTAACCTAACGGTACGTAACGGGACACTGTGGCGAATGCGGATGGCATAAGCGTACGTTCTATTTTTGTTTCTTTATCTGTGATGCTTAGGAAGCATAAATGATTGGACTTCATTAATGAGATTAATGAAAGGAAAGAAACCTAATGATGTTGTAGAATCACATTTTCAAAACTGGTAGCTCTAGTTCTTGCTTTGCATAGTGGTATTCCTTGTAGAATATCCAGCACCTCATTCGATGAGGAAAGAGCCGAGATCCCTTCACTGGGAATGGCCTCTTTAGCAGAAGCTAGTAGATGCTACACCCACTTGGTTTATTTTGAAAAACTCGATTTTAAAAGCGGAGCCTTAACCACTCCTTTTCAAATCACTCGATTCTACAACGATATCAAGTTCATTATGCAAAAGGTTTTCTTAAAAACCTATCGTAGCCCTCTGTCATTTCAGATAAGTACTATTTAGTATTCGTGCTGCGTTTGTTGACCTTGTCAAGGCGTAGTGTACGGTAGCTGATTAGTGCTTATCTACAAAGCATGTAATGTGATTGGATTAGGGTAGTCGTACGGCCTTGTTGACCTTGTCAAGGGTCGTGCGGGTGGGTTTAATTAAATCACGATATGAACGGGTTGAACTTGACTTCCAGTTTATGGTTTGTTGACCTTCTTAAGGTCATAAATCGCTTGGGGCAAAATATTATTGGGAATTTCAAGTGTTGAAATTTGCAATGAGATTGCATACCTTCTATGAGATAGTTAGATCCCGATACCCACCACGAGTAAGTGTTACTTCTGGGAGAGTTTTGCACTTTACAATTAGCTAAACCATTAGGTGTCTAGAAAGGTGTCGATAGGGTTATGCCTCTAGGAAAACGGGGTTTACTTTAATTAGGTCCGTGCGAAAGCACGGGGAACCTCCCTCAAACTACCGACGCTGGCCTGGCTGAACGATTAGCGAACTTGTAGGGTGTAATTAATCCCTGCTAGTCTTACCTTTTAGGTTTTGAAGGAAGATTTGATAAAAATAGTGGGAGCCATCCTGATTAGATAAGATAACAACCAGTCTAATCTTGCAAGAGTATACGCTAAGTGTTTTCTTCTCTCTCTGTCCAGGTAGCGACCATGACAGGCCTTAATCAAGATAATAATATTGATGTATTGACCGAACCTGATTATTATACTGAGCTAGGAAACGTTGGTTCCGCTCTATCTTATAATTGTTATAAGTCTGAGCAGGAAATGGGGAAATGCCAGGATTCCCATGCCACCCGATCGAAGAAAGAGCATGTTGATGCATCTTCTTCAGGTGTGTTGGTTACCGAGAACTGTTTCTCACTGTGCTCTACGTCCTGCGTATTACATACCAGATCAGGATCCCACATATGTAATCGGTTACATGGGCTAAGGAAAGGTAGAGAACTAGGAATGGGTGATAAAGATATAAGGGTTGGAAATGGTGCAATTGTTGCAGCCAATTTAGTTGGCGATTATCACCTTGTATTACCAAGTGATAATACATTGATTCTGAACGAATGTTATTACATGCCGAACCTGATATGCAACATTATATCAGTTTCTTTATTAAGTAAAGAATGATATAATTTTGTATTGCAGGATAATGTTATGAACATTTTCTTGAATCAAAAGTTGATTGGATCAGGCACGTTGTGCAATAGAATATATATATTCTAAATCAAACCACAGTTCTAAGTATACAGAATATACACAAAATTTTTTTCCAGAAATGAATGAATTCTACTTATGGCATTGTAGACTGGGTCATATCAATGCGACCCGACTAGCTAAGTTACATAAGAATGGATATTTGAATTCGTTCGAATTTTCATCTTATGAAACTTGCCAGTCATGTCTCAAAAGCAAGATGACCAAAACTTCGTTTACTGGACACGGAGATAGAGCTACGAAACTCTTGGAACTGATACATAGTGATGTATGCGGTTCCATGTCTATGCATGCCAGGGATGGTTCTTCATACTTTATTACATTTACTGACGATCTTTCAAGATTCGGATATGTGTTCCTGTTGAAACATAAATCTGAAGCTTTTGAGAAATTCAAAGAATATAAGCATGAAGTTGAGAACCAGACGGGTAAAAGTATTAAAATCCTTCGATCTGATTGGGGAGGAGAATACTTGAGCAATGAGTTCCTGGACTATCTAAAAGAGAATGGGATTCTCTCTCAGCTTGCTCCTCCGTATACACCACAGCACAACGGTGAATCGAAGCGGAGGAATCGCACCCTATTAGATATGATGCGCTCTATGATGAGCACCGCTGAGTTACCTATTTCTTTTTGGGGTTATACGCTTGAGACAGCAGCATACCTATTGAATCAAGTTCCATTTAAATCAGTGCCTGCAACACCATATGAGATATGGAGTGGAAAGAGACCATATCTTAAACGAGTTAAGATATGGGGTTGTCCGGCCTATGTCAAAAGGTAAAATCTGGACAAACTTAAGGCATGATCAGTTCTTTTCAAGTTTGTGGGATATCCAAAGAATTCATATGGATATCTTTTCTACCACACTGAGGAACAAAAGGTGTTTGTTGCTCAACATGCCATCATTTTAGAAAAGGAATTTCTTGTAAAAGGAATTAGTGGCAAAGAGGTAGAGCTGGAAGAAGTTCCAGAAAATGAAAACTTCATTCTCGATTCTACGAGAATTTTTATGAAAGCGTTTCATTTGCTTCTCTTCCATGGAAGTTTCATTTTCCTTGCAAGGTGGTCCTTGCTGATTCACACGGCCGCACAAACTACAACTGATGATTTAATGGAACCCGAGGATTCAGTAGTTCCTGACGCACCTCAGCCTCTCCGCCGATCTAGTAGGGTTCTTTATCCACCTGAGATACTACGGTTTTCTCATTGATGGTGGGAGCGAAGATTGCATCATGGAAGATGATAACCCAATTAGCTTCGAGCAGGCCATCACGAGTGGGGACTCTGTGAAATGGCTGGATGCAATGCGATCTGAGATGGAATCCATATACACCAACAAAGTACGGACTTTGGAAGACGCTCCTGAAGGGGTAAAACCCATCGGGAGCAAGGATCTTCAAGAAAAAACTTGGTGTAGATGGAAAAGTTGAGACTTTCAAAGCTAGACTTGTAGCAAAAGGTTTTCGTCAACGACCAGATGTGGATTATGATGAAACCTTTTCTCTAGTGGCTATACTTAAGTCCATTCGGATCCTACTTGCCATTGCTGCATACCATGACTACGAAATCTGACAGATGGACGTCAAGACAGCTTTTCTAAATGGTGATTTAGAAGAGAGCGTGTACATGACACATACAGAGGGCTTCGTAGATAGTGGGAGCAGCGGAAAGGTGTGCAAGCTGCTTAAATCCATCTACGGGTTAAAGCAAGTATCACGGAGTTGGAACATCTGCTTTGATGTGGCAGTCAAAGAGTTTGACTTCATCAAAAACGTAAATGAACCTTATGTATACAAGAAAGTTGCAGAGAGTAAGGTCGTCTTCCTCGTATTGTACATAGATGGCATACTCTTGATAGGAAATGATGTTCCTATACTGCACTCGGTCAAGCTCTTCTTATCATAAAGATTCTCAATAAAAAATCTAGGTGATGCCTCCTACATCTTGGGGATTAAGATCTATAGAGATAAATCTAAACGGATATTGGGATTGTCCCAATCCAGGTACATTGACACCATACTAAAGAGGTTTAGTGTGGAAGATTCCAAACGTGGGAATTTACCCATGATCTCAGGAATCACTCTCTCCAAAGAGATGTCCCCTAAGACTGATTTGGAGAGGGCTCACATGCAAGGGATACTCTATGCTTCGGCAGTAGGCTCTATCATGTATGCGATGTTATGTACAAGACCCGATGTAGCATACTCACTAGGTGTAGTGAGTAGGTATCAAGCAGATTCTGGAGAGAATCACTGGACAGCTGTGAAGAACATTCTTAAGTACTTGAGAAGGACTAAAGAAATGTTCTTGGTATATGGTAACGGTGAACTCCAAATGGAGTCCTTTACCGACTCGAGCTTCCAAAGTGATAAGGAAGACTCTAAGTCGGTCTCAGGTTTTGTATTCACTCTCAATAGAGGGGCGGTTTGTTAGAAGAGTTCCAAGCAAGAAACTGTGGTAGACTCGAAGATGGAGGCTGAATACATCGCTGCCAACGATGCCGCCAAAGAGGCTATCTGGATGAAGAAGTTCATAACCGAACTTGGTGCGGTTCCGTCCATCGAGCATCCAATACCTTTATATTGTGATAACAATGGAGAAGTGACTTTGGCCAAGGAACCCAGGTCCCATCAGCGATCCAGGCATATTCTGAGGCGATATCACTTGATCCGGGAGATAGTTGATTGCCGGGAGATCGAGGTCAGGAGAGTTGACACGAAGAATAACACGGCGGATCCACTCACGAAGGCCATACCCCGCATACAATTTGAGAGACTCTTCGGGATGTTGGGTATGAGATACTACAACAACTGGCCTTAGTGCAAGTGGGAGATTGTCAGTTGTATGTATGCCGTAGAGGCCATTATTGTACATGATTGTATATTATAGTGGATGCTTGGACATATATAGAGGGGACTTTCTTGCTCAATATGATAGTATGCTATCTGGTTACTCTTTATCTTAACATGTAGACTTGTATTGTGATACTGTCTCGCTCTCACATGTTTGAAAAGCCCTTAGGATGTATACTTGACTATCAGGATTATGATGCAGATTATACTAGTGGGGCCAGGGTAGTCCATAAGTTCATCCTTTAATTGTTCTTAGTCGAAGGTGTATCGAGACGGGGAATCGATATTCTGGAGTTGACTAGCGTATATGTTTCTTGACCCATATGATGGGCGATGGATGATCCCACATCCATTGGTGTTTGATATCAAAGATTGTATATGGGTGCTCAGTGGAGACTGGGTATACTGAACAGGACTCGCCGAGAACTCCTAGATGGTATTATACCTAACATCAGGTAGCAGTTCTCTAGTGACACTGGTACATGTTAGTCTGTAGACCCAAGATCGTCATAGAGTCTTATGTGATTCCCACTGTGCTTTGATTTCCACCTTACCACGTTCAAGAGAACGTGCAAAACGGTGGTTTTAGGGTACAGTCCCGAGTTACATGGAGGCAATAAGCGATAGGAGGGGTTTCTTCTTTCCCGGTATTGGGGATTGATGTTGCGCTGTGCTCGATTGGCCATAACAGGAAGTCCATGGCCAGGTCTGATATGGAGATTTACTGGTAATTGTTATCAGTAGTTTCTTGACCCGTTATGAGCCTCACATCGGCATGACTTATCAATTTACTGGGGTCTGACGTTTACCACCCTTAGACTAGATATGCGACATATTAGATGAAGAGACTGGACTGTACGGTAGTGTTACATATTGAATTCACAGGAGTATGAGCAGGCTTGCTTGTTGATTTTCTGATCGCTCAATACCCGGGTAGCCGTTACGTGCAGCTAGTACCGCTGACAGCTTATGGGTGACTGATATGATCATCACCTACTGCTGGCGTATTGACGATCTTTAGAGTCCTACACAGAGATTTCCTGGCTCAGGAAAAACGATGTAGGAGCACATATGTGATATGTGCGGAACCGAGATTAATACGCGTATGTGATACCGTATTCTAATCTCGCGATATGATGTATCGTTCGGTTATATGTGATATAGCTAGGTTATCGAATCAAGTGCTGATTCGGTAAGTTGATGCAAATGATATTAGTCGGTTATATGTGATATAGATGGATTATTAACTCAAGTGTTGATTTAATAATTTAATGTATGATTATATATATTTGATATATTAATTTTACATTAACTAATATTAGCTCACTTAAGCATTTATTTATCTCACTTATACATTTAATATATATGTGATATATATTAATGTATTGTCTTTTGTATCACACTTGATGATACATTGTACATGGGTGTATGAGACTCACACCATGCTAAAAATAATTAAGGGTTTTAATTATTTAAGGTAAATACAAAATTAGATGGAAATGTGTCATGGTTGGAAGCTTGTAGTAACCATTGACTAAGTCCACCAATTTTGTTTTACTTAAAATATTTATTAACCCAACCATTATCTTTAACCATGGTTAAGTCTCTACATGAGTTCATATATGATATTTTCTCACCTATGGTTGCTATACTCACACCATTCCATTCACATCTTCATCTTCTTCTTCATTCCAATTTTGCCCTCTAAATTTTTGGAAAGTGAAGAAATATAGTGAGAAAAATTATTCTAAAATGAGCAAAAATCCTACTTCATCAAGCTACACTAGATTAGCCATTTAGTTTAGGTTGTTTGCTGCACTAATTCCCAATTAGTGAAGGGGTAGCTTGAGTTGGAGATTTCTCGACGTAGATCATCTTCGGCCTCGAAGAATTCAAGCAAGCTTGTTCTTTTCGCTTTGTAAACCCTTATTAGAGTCCGGGAGATCACTACTTAGAGCGAAGGGACTACTACACGGAGCTTTAGAAGTGAAGGACCAGTCTGCAAAGGTTGTATTTCTCATTCACTTAGTGTAATGTTTGATTACATGCTAGCTTACTCTTAATTGTCTAGTTAGATCCTTGGCATGGGTTGCTTAGCTCTCTAGGTTTTTTAAAATTTCATACTTAATTCCCTATAAATCGTAGTGAAGATGCTAAGGAACCCGGCATATCCAACTATGCTAAGAATCGAAAGCCCTCATCATGGGGCCGCCGAGCAATTTCCTGCTGGCCCATCTGCAGCGGGTAGATTCCTGCCTAACAACGTTGTGGATCGAAAGCCCTCCTTACAAGGCGACCTCTCGGTTCATCCTCAGTGGGTAGCTTCCCGCCCAACAAATACTGTGGATCAAAAGCCCTCATAATGAGTCCGCCGAGCAATTTCCTGCTGGCCATTCCCTAGCGGGTAGCTTCCTACCCAACTACGCTAAAGATCGAAAGCCCTCATCACGAGGCCGCCGAGAAATTTCCTGCTGGCCCATTTACACCGGGTAGATTCCTGCCCAACAACGCTGTGGATCAAAAGCCCTCCTCATAAGGCGACCGAATAACTTCCTACTCAGTTCATCCGCAGTGGGTAGCTTCCTGCCCAACAAAACGTTGTGGATCGAAAGCCCTCATCGCGAGGCGACTGGGCAGCCTCCTGCCCGGTTCATCCACTATGGGCAGCTTCCTTCCCTACAAAGAGATGGATTCAAAGCCTTCATCACGAGGCCACCGAGCAATTTCCTGCTGGCCCAACTGCAGCGGGTAGATTCCTGCCCAACAATGTTGTGGATTGAAAGCCCTTCTCACGAAGCGACCGAGTATCTTCCCGCTCGGTTCATCCGCAGTAGGTAGCTTTCTGTCCAACAAAATGCTGCGGATCAAAAGCCCCCATCACGAGGCGATCGGGCAGCCTCCTGCTCGGTTCATCCACTATGGGCAGTATCCTTCCCTACAAAGAGATGGATCCAAAGCCCTCCTCATGAGGTGACCGAGTAGCTTCCTGCTCGGTTCATCCGCAGTGGGTAGCTTCCTGCCTAACAAATACCGTGGATTAAAAGCCTTCATAATGAGGCCGCTGAGCAATTTTCTGCTGGACAATCCCTAGCGGGTAGCTTCCTACCCAACTACGCTAAGGATCGAAAGCCCTCATCACGAGACCGCCGAGCAATTTCCTGTTGGCCCATCTGCAGTGGGTAGATTCCTGCCCGAAAATACTGTCACGCCCCGCTTCCCAGTATACGACGAAGGGGACGCGACTGGTCCACTACGTATATACTCAGAAGTACATACACTAAGCGTATCTAAGCAATATAAAAGTAAATACACAAGAGACAAGATATAATAAAAACAACAACTTTTATTTATTAACATTCTTTTGTACAATGCATGAAAAGGAAATACAACTGAAATAAAACGATGCCTAAACAATGGCATAACAGGAAATGAACAGTACTGAATGGAAAATGTACAATGAAACTAGAGCTCTGGTTCTTCAGCAAACTGCTCCAAGTCTTCTGCAGATGGCTCGATCTTTGCCGGGTCCAAACCACCTGACGACATTCAATTGAATGTCGTCAGCGAACAGGTCGCTCGGTAAGTCCCAAAGATAAGAGGAAAGTATAATAGACAGAATAAGAAGGTATCTTTTAAAGTTGTATTATCTTGTTGTAATGTTGTGTTACCGCTGTTGTTTGTAGTTTGGTACAGAAGGATGCCAGTATATACGAGAGGGGTCTCTATATGCTAGAAACCAGGGCAAACGGAATGTACAAGGAACCGTTAAGCCACGGTACAACCGCAACAGAATATAGGTTAGGTGTCTTAATCTTACCGCCTCGTGCCACTTTTAACACCTTCCGTACCAATCTACCCCTTAAACCCCATAGTGTTTTATTTGTATTGTTTTGTACTGTAAATTGAATTGAGTGTATAATTGAAAGACTAACCGAAACCATGATATCAGTGAACGGATGTAACCATAGAATCATGTAAGTGGAATAACTGGAGAACCATGAAAATGGAATGTATATCCATGGTTCGGTTCAGTCAAGTCATATAGATTGATAATTGAATTCATGGATTCATGTTGAATATTGTAGATTGTAAATTGACTTGAATCATATTCAAGTCAGATTAATCAGACTCAAACCCGAGTCAGACAATTAGAAATATAAATCGAAGTCTTGATTATTTCTTAAACCTATAGTTGCTAGGGTCCTTAGGGTAATTTATAAAACTTGAGGGGGTATTATGTAAAAATACTTTTTATATACTTTTCAAAATACACCTCAAGTATTCGTTATTCGTCTTTAGAGTTGTAATGAAGGTGGATTTTATATTGGGATATTTCTAGTGAAAATATCCTAGTTTCATAAATAAAGGTATTTATTTATAATATTGATTTATGTGGAATTTATGGTATTTTAATGTAAAATTGATTCTTGTGATTTTTAGATAAAGGTGGAATATTTATATCTTAACAAAATAAATATTTTAATGATAAATATACATATATTTATACAAAAATAATTTTAATAAATATTTTATATTGTAGAAATCTCATTTTCTTAAGATGTCGTATTTTAAATCTTTCGAGACCGAATACTCCTTGCGGAGGTCTGAATCTCGCACTACTAAGCCCGAGGATGTGCGATAAACCGCATCATCCCGAATGGGTTCCCCAAACTGGGTTGTAGCGGCGCTTTGCAAAGATTTTAAATACTAAATCTTTTAGAAAACGGTTTTATGAAGTAAATGGTATTTATTTGTAAAGGTGTATATTTTCCATATTGTATGTTCTAGATTCTCCTAAGTCAACTAGTCCATTCCTAACTGGTCCAGACGACAAGTTGTGAGATGCCTCAAATCGTCTCTTCACCGCCAATTGTGGCCAGGTAAGTACAAGTGAGGAAAGGTGGGATCCACTCACGAATCACCGTGAGTCGGACCTTTTAAAGTTACCTTTCTCACTTGCCTAGCCTAGACACCACAAAGTCAGGTTTAGATAAACGACTGATGTCCACAACTTATCGTATTTTCATAATAAGTGGTACTTCTTTAAAAAGTGTATCAAAACTAAATCTTTAGAAATTGTTTTATTAAATATATGGTATTTAAATGAAAATGTTTATTTTCTTGTATTCTAGGTTCTCGGGGGTGTTGCATACGAGTGTGTGAGGAGGTAGGTCATTACCTCGTGATCTACTCTAAATGTATAGCAAGTTTGATGGGGTTAAATAAAGGATTGAAACAATGTGGTATTTAAGTGAAAAATACGATAAATTGAAAAAGCTATCATTTCATGTGACGAAACTTGATCAAATTGTTTGATTAGTGTTTAATAGTCAACATGAGGAAGTTTAGGTATGATTGTATTAGTGAGAAGTGGAATTTTATAGAAAATCGGATCGGAAATCAGATTTGTTCCGATTCCGTCGGGTTTTGTAATTTCGTATTTTGAGAATGGAAAAGAGAGATAGAAAGGGACTTACGGGTTTTAGATTAAATAAGGGAGTGAGAGGGAACTAGAGGGATCGCCGATGTATTGCATCATCGCCGGTAGTTCCTTAAAACGGTCGCCGGAAGTTCCGCCGGGAATTCGTCGGAGCTTCATCTCGAGCTTGTTTTCAAAGTACACGACTCTTGGAAAATTTTTGAGAGAGTGGGCTCAGGATTTTGGGGTGAGAGGGTAGAGGGTAGGGAGTGTATTTATAGGGTAGGCTAGGGTTAGGGTACATGAAAAGTTAAAATGAAAAATGTGATAAAATGTATAAAAAATGTATTAAAAGTGGAATAATTGAGGTTTTAAAAAAGCTCTGGAAGTGGTCTGAGGTTGAAATTTTGCAGGTGCATAGGGAACATGAAAAGACACAACTTTCATATTGAGGCCGTCGCCAGAATCGGCCGACTCGGCCATGACTCGGCCGTGACTCGGTCTGAGGACCGTGTCAGACCGAGTCAAGGCCGATTTGGCCGATTCCCGGCCGAGTCAGGCGGCTGGGATCCTCCCCCGACGGTTCATCTAGCTCCTGGAAATGTTACATCTTTGGGTGTAGTGTGGTTTTTGTGAGATATGCACGTGTAAACTCTTGGTATTTTAAAGGTTTTAAAAAAAATCAAAATTAAAAATAATGTGGGTATGAGATTTGAACTCTGGTGGCTTGGTTCAGCAGTGTAAGGTATTACCAATGAGCCACAAGCTACTTCTTGTAATTATTGTGTGAAACAAATACTTAAAGTGGTAACAGCAACATTAAATACTCCAAGTATTCTTCAAATTTAAATCAAATTTATGTACACTAAAAATGGAGTTGTTACAGTCTACCCTCCTTACAAAAATTTCGTCTTCGAAATTTACAACTTTTATTTGAGAACTAGTTTACAAAGAGGTGGGAATATCTTGCATGCATTTCATCTTCCCTTTCCCAAGTGGATTCTCCTGGAGTGTCTTTCCTCCACATTACTCGGACCAAGTTAACTTCCTTGTTCCGAAGTGTCTTCACTTTCCTGTCCAGGATCTCCACAGGCTGTTGCTCACAAGACAAGTCGGGCTGTATAGTGAGCTCGGAATGATCAAGAACATGGTTGGGGTCACTCACATACTTTCTGAGTTGGGATATGTGGAACACATTATGCACTCCTTCCAATGAGGGTGGAAGCGCTAAGCAGTATGCCACTTCACCGACTCGTTCGAGTATGTCGAACGGTTCAATGTATCTCGGACTTAATTTACCCCGTCTTCCAAATCGGATCACTCCGCGGTTCGGAGATATCTTCAAGAATACGTGATCTCCTGGCTGGAACTCCAAGTGTCGTCTCTTCGCATCAGCCCAGTATTTCTGTCGATCTTGGGCTATGCGCATTCTTTCCCTGATAGTACGAACCACATCAACGGTCTCTACTATCATCTCTGGTCCAAGAAGTTTCCTATCTCCGATGTTGTCCTAACTTAATGGTGATCGACATTTCCTTCCATACAATGCTGCAAAAGGTGCCATTCCTATGCTTGCTTGGTAGCTGTTATTGTACGCGAACTCCACAAGATGCAGGTGATCTTCCCACGATCCTTTGAAGTCTAGCATACACGCTCTGAGCATATCCTCCAAGATCTGAATAGTTCGTTCCGACTGACCATCTGTTTGTGGATGATAAGCCGTGCTGAAGTTCAGATTTGTTCCTAAGCTTTCTTGCAGACTCTGCCAAAATTGCGATCGGAACCTGGTGTCACGATCGGAGACAATGCAAATCGGTACTCCATGAAGTCTCACAATTTCCTGTATGAGTTCATGGTATCAGAAATAGTACATTATGAAGAGTTTAAATCTTAAATAAACTATTACATCCATGTACTTCTTTGCTAGTGCCTCAGTTGATTGGCCAACCCAAAATGGGATGAAGTGAGCCGAATTCGTGAGTCGATCCACAATGACCCATATAGCATTGTTACCCTTTGTGCTGCGAGGGAGAGCAGTCACAAAATCTATCGTGATGTGTTGCCACTTCCATTCTGGGATTGGTAACGGTTGAAGTAGTCCAGCTGTCCTGTGATGTTCAGCCTTTACTTGCTGACACACCAAATATTTTGCGATGCTTCTAGCTACTTCACGCTTCATTCCATGCCACCAATAATTCTGACGTAGATCTTTGTACATTTTGGTACCTCCAGGATGTACTGAGTAGGGAGAGTTGTGAGCTTCCTTCATTAACTCTTCCTGTACAGGACTTTTTGGTACACACAATCTGCTGCCGTATCTCAAAGATCCATCTTCATGGATAATGAAATCTGTTTTGAGTCCATTCTTCACTTGTTCTCTGATCCTTTGCAACTTAGCATCACTTGCTTGAGCTGCCTTGATCTGATTGACAATGGTTGATTGAACTTGTAAATTCATCAAACTTGAAGCATTACCTGGCATGACTACTTCAATCTCCATCTGATTCAAGTATTGTTGAACCTTCCACTGAGCGGTGAGATTCATTGCTAATGGTTGGCGACTAAGAGCATCAGGTACTACGTTCACCTTCCCTGGGTGATATTGCAAGTTGATGTCAAAGTCCGCCATGAGTTCTAACCATCTTCTCTACCGCATATTCAACTCCTTCTGAGTAAACACGTACTTCAGACTTTTATGATCTGTGTAGATGTTCACTCGTTCACCAAGTAGATAATGGCGCCAAATCTTGAGAGCAAAGATGAAGGCTGCCAACTCCAGATCATGCGTCGGATAATTGCGCTCATGAGTCTTCAGTTGTCTTGAAGTATAAGCCACAACCTTATCGTGCTGATGTAGAACACATCATAATCCCTTACCGGATGCATTACAATACACTTCGAATCCTCCAGATTGATCCGGTATTACGAGAATAGGTGCTGATGTCAACCTTGACTTGAGTTCTATGAAAACTTGTTCGCATGCTTCTGACCACACAAATTCCTCATCTTTACGTGTGAGCTTGGTCAGGGGTGTTGTTATCTTCGAAAATCCTTCAATGAACCTTCTGTAATATCCAGCTAAACCTAAGAAACTTCGAATGTCCTTCACTGTCTTTGGTGTAGGCCATTCGCTAACTGCTGCAACTTTCGCTGGATCCACAGAGATTCCTTCTCCTGATACGATATGTCCAAGAAAACCAACTTGCTTTAGCCAAAACTCGTACTTGCTGTACTTGGCATAGAGCTTATGCTGTCGAAGAGTTTCTAGGACAATTCGTAGGTGCCCTGCATGCTCTTTCCGACTCTTAGAATACACCAGGATGTCGTTGATGAAGATGACAACAAACCTGTCTAAGTACTCCCGGAAAACTTGATTCATTAGGTTCATAAATATTGCTGGTGCATTGGTCACTCCAAATGGCATCACTAGAAATTCGTAATGTCCATAGTGAGTTCTGAAAGCTGTTTTGTGAATATCAGTTTCCTTGACCTTCACCTGATGATAACCTGAACAAAGATCCAATTTAGAGAAAACACAAGATCCACTTAGCTGATCGAATAAATCATCGATGCGCGGGAGTGGATACTTGTTCTTTATAGTGACTTCGTTCAAGACTCTATAATCGATGTACATTCTGTATGAACCTTCCTTCTTCTTCACAAGTAGTACAGGTGCTCCCCAACTTGAAGTGCTGGGATGGATCCATCCTTTCGCCAATAATTCGTCCAACTGTATTCGAACTTCCTTCAAACCTTCTGGACTTAATCTATAAGGTGCTTTGATCACCGGTTGTGCTCCTGGTACTAAATCAATACTGAATTCAAGAGCTCGATCGGGAGGCAAACCTGATATATCGTCAGGAAATACATCGTCGAACTCTCGAACTACCTCTAGTCTTGATTCTTCTTCCGCTTGAGTTGCTGCAACTACTGCTTCCCTTGGCTTCGCTTTGTAGGTACTTGGCTCCATGGTAGGGTCTCCACTTTTGAAATAGAAGACTGGATGGTCTGGAATTTCGAATACTACCCTCCTTTGACGACAGTCGATGGAAGCATAAAAAGTTCCAAGCCAATCCATTCCTAGAACCACATCGAAGTTCGGTATGTCCAGTACTTTAAAGTCAGCATAAAACTCTCTGCTGCTGACGATGACTGGATACAAGCTGTATCCCATGGTTGCCTTTAGAACGCCATTTCCTGAACTGACATTCCAGCTGGATACAAGCAGTGAGACTGGAATCGCATGGGTTCGGACGAACCGTTGCGACATAAAGCGGTGCGATGCTCCAGTTCAAACAGTGCTAGTGCAGATAGTGAGGCTACTAAGATTGTACCTAAGGTATGTGGGATATGTTTTAGGTATAGGGAAAGTGTGTAGATAAACAAGGCTAAAAGAAAAGTTTGAGAAGAAAAGTTTACCAGTGATGACTTGGCCAGTGGCCTCAGCTTCTTCCACTGACATAGTGAAAGCCTGGCGCCTTGGTACATTCCTCCTGGCTTGAGGAGCATTCCTCAGAACGTTCATTTGAGCTTGATGGAACTGACGAGGAGGTGGTGTAGCGTGTGGTCCTCTGGGTGGTGCAGGTGGTGCAGGTAGTGCAGGTCTTGGAGTAAGGGCTTGAATGGCTGGGCGCTGTGGGTAATTGTTTGCTAGCCTGGGTGCAGCAATTGGGTTTTACCTTTGGGGGCAAGACCTAATATCATGAGTAGCTGAGCCGCAGACTAAGCAAAGACGGTTGGCTTGCCGGCAGTCTTTCATCATATGTCCGGCTCTCTTGCAGTAGGTACAAAAGGCTGGGCTGGGACGATGGTTCGGTACTCCGGGTCGCCTTGGCACAAAAAGTGGCCTGGACGAGGCTCCTCCTGCCATCTGGTTGGCAGGGCGCTTAACTCCTACAGACTGAGGGTGTCTGCCCCTTGCTTTTATCACTACCTCATAACTGCGGGCAGCTTCCAGAGCTTCCTCATGAGTCGGAAATTTCCCTGTGGCTAGTCAGCCTGAATTTCCGTGTCCAAACCTTATTGAAAGCGACGGGCTCTGATCTCATCCGTCGGTATCAAGTGTGCCGCGAATCTGTTTAAAGGATTGTGTTAGCTGTGTGGTATGTGATATTTTAGAAATTTGAAATACTGTGACATATCTTACCGACTTAGCATGGTGAATTCAGCGTCATATTCACCCACTGACTTGTCCCACATCGAACCTTGTTGCAGATGAATGAACTGCTGCTCCATGGCAAACCTGGCAGTCACAAGGAAGTACTTCACGTCGAACTTCTCGCGAAAAGTCTTCCATTCAATAGGTTGTACAAGACGTCTTTCTTCCGCCTTCCACCAGTTGCGAGCATTGTCCATGAGCTGCAGTTTCGCCACACGGACCCAAGCTATGTCTGGCACTTGTGCTGCCACCAGATCATCCTCTATACTTTGTGCCCATTCCTCAGCTTCAAGTGGGCTTCCCTTTTCGGAGAACTGCTTGGGATGTAAAGCCCTGAATTGCTTTACCCCAGGAGCGTCAGTCGCGGGACGGTTCAGGAGTTGTTGCTGTCCCTCAAGAAGGCTACGGATCGCTTCAAGTAGTACTGTTTGCTCGATGGGTGGCGCAGGAACAACAGGAACGATTGGTAGTGGAGGTGGAGGTGTGTTGTTGACGTTGGTGTTGGTGTTGTTCGGGGAATCCATAACCTTGAAGGAAATTTGGGTTAGGACAGATTCAAGTATATGAAATGATAAGATTCAAGAAATATGAAATTGTAAGATTCAAGGAACATGAATTGTAAAGAATGTTTTAGTTGCTGGTTCTTGTGTTATATTGCTTAGGTTGTTCACGCAGAACAGAACTGCATGATAAAGTTTCATACAGCTCTGACCTGTATGGACCACCAACAAAACCTGTCATGCCCCGCTTCCTAGTATACGGCGAAGGGGACGCGACTGGTCCGCTATGTATATACTTAGAAGTACATATGCTAAGCGTATCTAAGCAATATAAAAGTAAATACACAAGAGACAAGATATAATAAAAATAGCAACTTTTATTTATTAACATTCTTTTCTACAATGCATGAAAAGGAAATACAACTGAATAAAACGATGCCTAAACAATGGCATAACAGAAAATCAGTACTAAATGGAAAATGTACAATGAAACTAGAGCTCTGGTTCTTCAGCAAACTTCTCAAGTTTTCTACAGATGGCTCGATCTCTGCCGGGTCCAAACCACCTGACGACATTCAAAGAAGAAAGAAATAGAATGTCGTCAGCGAACAGGTCGCTCGGTAAATCCCAAAGATAAGAGGAAAGTATAGTAGACATAATAAGAAAGTATCTTTTAAAGTTGTATTATCTTATTGTAATATTGTGTTACCGCTGCTGTTTGTACCTTGGTAAAGAAGGATGCCAGTGTATACGAGAAGGGTCTCTATATGCTAGAGACCAGGGCAAATGGAATGTACAAGGAACCGTTAAGCCACGGTACAACAGTAACGGAATATAGGTTAGGTGTCTTAATCTTACCGCCTCGTGCCACTTTTAACACCTTCCGTACCAATCTACCCCTTAAACCCCGTAGTGTTTTATTTGTATTGTTTTGTACTGTAAATTGAATTGAGTGTATAATTGAAAGACTGACCGAAACCATGATATCAGTGAACGGATGTAACCGTAGAATCATGTAAGTGGAATAACTGGAGAACCATGTAAATGGAATGTATATCCATGATACAGTTCAGTCAAGTCGTATAGATTGATAATTGAATTCATGGATTCATGTTGAAGATTGTAGATTGTAGATTGACTTGAATCATATTCAAGTCAGATTAATCAGACTCAAACCTGAGTCAGACAATTAGAAATGTAAATCGAAGTCTTGATTATTTCTTAAAACTATAGTTGCTAGGGTCTTAGGGTAATTTATAAAACTTGAGGGGGTTTTATGTAAAAATACTTTTTATATACTTTTTAAAATACACCTCAAATATTCGTTATTCGTCTTTAGAGTTGTAATGAAGGTGGATTTTATATTTGGATATTTCTAGTGAAAATATCCTAGTTTCATAAATAAAGGTATTTATTTGTAATATTGATTTATGTGGAATTTATGGTATTTCAATGTAAAATTGATTCTTGTGATTTTTAGAAAAAGGTGGAATATTTATATCTTAACAAAATAGATATTTTAATGATAAATATACATATATTTACACAAAAATAATTTTAATATATATTTTATATTCTAGAAATCTCATTTTTTAAGATGTCGTATTTTAAATCTTTCGAGACCGAATGCTCCTTACGGAGGTCTGAATCTCGCATTACTAAGCCCGAGGATATGCGATAAACCGCACCATCCCGAACGGGTTCCCCAAAGTGGGTTGTAGCGGCGCTTTGCAAAGATTTTAAATACTAAATCCTTTAGAAAACGTTTTATGAAGTAAATGGTATTTATTTGTAAAGGTGTATATTTTCCGTATTGTATATTCTAGATTCTCCTAAGTCAACTAGTCCATTCCTAACTGGCCCAGACGACAAGTTGTGAGATGCCTCAAATCGCCTCTTCACCGCCAATTTTGGCCAGGTAAGTACAAGTGAGAAAAGGAGGGATCCGCTCACGAATCACCGTGAGTCGGGCCTTTTAAAGTTACCTTTCTCACTTGCCTAGCCTAGACACCACAAAGTCAGGTTTAGATAAACGACCGATGTCCACAACTTATCGTATTTTCATAATAAGTGGCACTTCTTTAAAAAGTGTATCAAAACTAAATCTTTACAAATGGTTTTATTAAATATATGGTATTTAAATGAAAATGTTTATTTTCTCGTATTCTAGGTTCTCGGGGGTGTTGCATACGAGTGTGTGATGAGGTAGGTCGTTACCTCATGATATACTTTAAATATATAGCAAGTTTGATGGGGTTAAATGAAGGATTGAAACAATGTGGTATTTAAGTGAAAAATACGATAAATTGAAAAAGCTATCATTTCATGTGACGAAACTTGATCAAATTGTTTGATTAGTGTTTAATAGTCAACATGAGGAAGTTTAGGAATGATTGTATTAGTGAGAAGTGGAATTTTATAGAAAATCGAATCGGAAATCAGATTTGTTCCGATTCCGTCGGGTTTTGTAATTTCGTATTTGAGAATGGAAAAGAGAGATAGAAAGGGACTTACGGGTTTTAGATTAAATAAGGGAGTGAGAGGGAACTAGAGAGATCGCCGATGTATTGCGTTGTCGCCGGTAGTTCCTTAAAACGGTCGCCGGAAGTTCCGCCGGGAATTCGTCGGAGTTTCGTCTCGAGCTTGTTTTCAAAGTACACGACTCTTGGAAAATTTTTGAGAGAGTGGGCTCAGGATTTTGGGGTGAGAGGGTAGAGGGTAGGGGGTGTATTTATAGGGTAGGCTAGGGTTAGGATAGATGAAAAGTTAAAATGAAAAATGTGATAAAATGTATAAAAATGTATTAAAAGTGGAATAATTAGGGTTTTAAAAGAGCTCTGGTAGTGGTCCAACTTTTGCAGATGCATAGGGAATATGAAAAGACACAACTTTCATGTTGGGGCCGTCGCCGGAATCGGCCGACTCGGCCGTGACTCGGTCTGAGGACCTAGTCAAACTGAGTCAAAGCCGATTTGGCTGATTCCCGGCCGAGTCAGACGGCCGGGACCCCCCGACGGTTCATCTAACTCCTGGAAATGTTACATCTTTGGGTGTAGTGGGGTTTTTGTGAGATATGCACGTGTAAACTCTTGGTATTCTAAAGGTTTTAAAAAAATCAATATTAAAAATAATGTGGGGTATGGGATTTGAACTCTGGTGGCTTGGTTCAGCAGTGCAAGGTATTACCAATGAGCCACAAACTCCTTCTTGTAATTATTGTGTGAAACAAATACTTAAAGTGGTAACAGCAACATTAAATACTCCAAGTATACTTCAAATTTAAATCAAATTTATGTACACTAAAAATGGAGTTGTTACAAATACCATGGATCGAACGCCCTCCACATGAGGCGGCCGAATAGCTTCCTGCTCGGTTCATCCGCAGTAGGTAGCTTCCTGCCCAACAAAATGCTGTGGATCAAAAGCCTTCATCGTGAGGCAACCGGGCAGCCTCCTGCTCGGTTCATCCACTATGGGCAACTTCCTGCTCTACAAAGAGATGGATCCAAAGCCCTCATCATGAGGCCGTCGAGCAATTTCCTGCTGGCCCATCTGTAGCGGGTAGACTCATGCCTAACAACGCTGTGGATCGAAAGCCCTCCTCACGAGGTGACCAAGTAGCTTCCTGCTCGGTTCATCCGCAGTGGGTAGCTTCCTGCCTAACAAAACGTTGTGGATCAAAAGCCCTCATCGCGAGACGACCGGGCAGCTTCCTGCTCGGTTCATCCACTATGGGCAGCTTCCTGCCCTACAAAAAGATGGATTCAAATCCCTCATCACAAGGCCGCCGAGCAGATTCCTGCTCGGCCCATCCATAGTGGATAGCTCCCTACCCAACAGCACGGTGGACCTAAAAGCCCTTGTCACGAGGCCGCCGGATATCTTCCTGCCCGGTCTCAACGGTGGATCTTTGAACCTCATATTAAACCAGCTGGCAAGCCACTACTCGGTGCATGTACCCGAAGAAGGCAAACTCCTAAAATGGCCCAAGTAAAAAAAGCTCGAGTTCAGTCGATAGCTGGCCCGAACAGACGAAGCAACGTCTCCATTATGGCGCCGCCCTTTCGGTGATCCACTGTCATCATCAGGGATACGCGCAAAAATTAAGGCGCACAGTGAGACATCACGTGGGCCCAAAGATCGAAATGACGTAACTACCAAACGCCTTGCCGTTCTTGGGCGATCCGCGTTATGATTCCTTGGCACCAAAATGAACAAAAGAAAACAGAGCAGGCCACTCTTGACCCGACCCATGAATAGGTCGGTATGAGAGTGGGGGGCTAGTGATGATGCTCACAAGTGGTGTCTCCTTAGATTACGACACGTGGTGGATGACGTGTCCCGAAGGCTACGGAGGTGGAACAAGTGAGTTGCATTATGAGGATTCCTCCGGACGAACGAAGAACGTGTCCGACCTTCCAGGAGACCTCCATGAATACATTCCACCTTCACCTAGGAAACTACCAACAACTCGACTCCGAGCTATCTCATCCTCCTGGCTCGTCTCCGAGCTCCTGACGTGCCGAGCTTCCTCGGCCTTTCCTGATCAACCGAGAACGCGGAGCCCAAGCGCCTCCGCAACGGCTCCGCGCATCTTGCCAGAGCGAGATATCCGTCTCCCCACGCTCCATGTCCCATGCAGGCTCGTCCCTCATTAATAAGCGCATCCCGCCATTCAAGATGAGGATAACGCTGGGGAATAACTTACGGCGGTGATCTCGCACCTGCTCGCTCCACGCGACCCCTATATAAACCCCTCTCTCAGATGACTCAGGTATCTCGAATTTTATCTCAATACACTGCTACTCTGCACTTATTCCTCGGCTCTAACTTGATCGTCGGAGGGTCCTGCGGTGGTCACCCACCTCGGGACTTCTTTGCAAGTAGCTCGTCATCCAACATCAACCCATTGAGATCCACACTCAGCAACTCCCAATCAAATCTCAGCCGTCAAAGACCGCCATCAAAGGATCGACGGAGGACAGCATTTGAAGGAGATCCGAAGCTCCATTTGCGCTCCTCACTAAAAACAACCAAATCCAAACTTACCTAATCCTACAACTAAACACAATATTTGCTAATCCAAGAATCCTAGAATCCAAAATGTGTAAAATCCATACAAATCCTACAACCAAACAAGCCCTTAGGTTACTCAACATCTAGAAACAATGGCTTCAACTGTTTGACTCATCGCTTCTCCCCTTTGGATATGGATCCTCTACTTGGCAAGCATCCTTCTCTGTCAAGTAGTGTCGTCCGATCCCTTTCGTGCCTCACCATGTCCATGGGCCTCCTGTTTTCCACTAATCTCGACAAGTATTTAGCTACTCGATTAGGCTTACAACCTTTGTAGTCGTGTACTTCATCTTCAATCCTCTTCCTCAACTCCTTGAGTCTCCATGATCACGCTTGCAAGCTGGTTCTCCTTCGCCGAAAATGATCCACTTGAGAGGACCAAGTCCAAGCTTTAATTTCATCAAATGAAGTGACTAAAGATCCTAGGTTGCTAATCTAGGATACTTAGTAATGCGTGTGAGTGTTCTGGTGATTTTTCTTTCTTTTGATCCTCTTGAATCTCAACACATGAGAGGGTAGAGAAAAAAGGAGGAGGGGCCATAAGAGGAGAGAGAAGCTAAATGGTTGAATGAATAATTCTCACACATTCAAGCATGCATTTTCTTTCTTTTGTCAAAAGAATTTCACCATTTTAAAATTGCAACCATGCTTGAATAGTTTAAGCAAATGAATTAACAATTCATTTGCTCACACCTCCACCATTTCTGTCCTCCACCTCATTTCACAATATTTACCGCCGAAAATAGAGGCGAACTGGGATAGATTGTCTTGCCTGAATTTGGGGGCAGATGCTATTTGAACTTCTCCATCCACCTCCCCGAAGATACCAAGTTGATTTATGACACCGTATATCGGATATTTGGATAGATGCGACCGATGTAGTAGAATTTATCAAATTCCCCTTCATTTGTGAGGTTTTTTTTTTATTGTGGGGACGCTCTTTCCTGCAGGCGCAAGCCCCTGTAGCTAATTATGTTACCGCATTGCGATAACCACTTTCTCCTTCTCCAGCAATTCACTTCGTGTCGTGTGTTATTTTGTTTTTATGTAGTTTCCCGTGGATTGTATACAGAGACTAGTTTATGTCGTTGCCCGTAGGGCGCAGATTAGTCAAAATTCGTATATTTGAGATTTGAGTTTGGGTCAAGGATTTTCTTGACGGGGTCCACGTTGGTAGCTTGGTTTGCCAACGGGAATGAACTCAGGGCGCATTTATCATATTTGTGAGATCCATCCGTTCACGGGATATTTGGATTTTATCTAAGGACCGTCAGTCATATTTGAGACTAAGACCAGCTTAGAAATAAATGAGCATATGGGCTCAATTATTTTAGTTTAAGGACATCATGGTCCATTATCGCCGTGTTTAGGGCGAATATTAGTTTAAAAACATTTCGGTCCAACATTCCCATTTTAAGGATGAATATTAGTTTAAGAACATTTCGGTCCATCATTCTCATTTGGGGATAAATGTTAGTTTAAAAACATTTATGTCCATCATTCCCATTTTAGGGACGAATGTTAGTTTAAGAACATTTCGGTCTAACATTCCCATTTTGGGGACGAATGTTAGTTTAAGAACATTTCGGTCCATTATTCATCTTGCGCGCACGTGTATTTGTTACATGGCGGAGTGAACGATGGTGACATAGAATGCACCCAATTTAGGGCGCGATCCGATTTGAGGTGTGCATGTCAATTTGGAAGTGTATCAATGTGGGATATATCATTCCCTGTCTTGATGAAATTTTACATCAAGTTAGGATGAGAAAATAGTTGTTGGTTGTCGGGACCCGCTACCTCTCTGAAAACGTTGAGGAATTACAACGACATATATCAAAGGTGTGGAAAGATGTACCCTTGAACCAAATCCCGTATTTGAGGGAAAAAGAGGTTGTGGTGGACTTAAGAATCGTTAGTCACATTTGAGATTAAAATTACCTTAGGAGATGTGGGATGAATATCATTTTGGATATCGTCAATGAGAGATCATTAGTCATGTTTGAGACTAAGATCAGTTTAGAAATCGCGAGCATATGGGCTCGGTTGATTTAAAATCAAAGAGATTTAATCTCAGGAAATTTAGCCAATTTGGGTTGAGATTGGGTTTCTATACTACCCTGTTTACTGCCGAAAGCCGTGAAAGATGAACGTCTTGCCTGAATTTGGGGGCAGATACTATTTGGGTTTATCCGTCCACCTCTCTGAAGATACCAAGTTGATTTATGGCACCGTGTATCGGAGGTTTGGACGAATGCGACCGTTGTAGCGGACTTCGTCAGATTCCCCCTCGTTGTGAGGGTTTTTTTTTATTGTGGAGACGCTCTTCCCTACAGGCGTAAGCCCCTGTAGTTAATTACGTTACCGCATAGCGATAACCACTTTCTACTGCTATGTTCACTTCGTGTCGTGTGTGTTTGTTTTATTTTTGGTTGCCCGTGTGTTGTATACGAAGACTAATTTATGTTGCTACCTGTAGGGCATGGATTGGTCCAAATCCGTATATTCTTAGATTTGAGTTTGGGTTGATATAAGGATCGTTAATTTTGTTTGAGATTAAGATCAACTTAAATATTTGTTGAGGATACGTTAGTTTAATTTTAGACTAAGATCTTACTCAATAAGATTTTGGGATCATTCAGCCCCAACAAAAGAGCATTTAGGCCCTTTTGCTTTATTTTAAGGACGTTGCGGTCCATGGCTAGTTTAAGGACGTTGCGGTCCATTGTTAGTTTAAGGATGTTATGGTCCACTGTAGTTTAAGGACATCTCAGTCCATAGCTAGTTTAGGGATGTTGCGGTCTATTGTAGTTTAAGGACGTTACGGTCCATTGTAGTTTAAGGACGTTACGGTCTATTGTTAGTTTAAGGACGTTTCGGTCCATAGCTAGTTTAGGGACATTGCGGTCCGTTGATTCCCCCTCGTTGTGAGGGTTTTTTTTTATTGTGGGGATGCTCTTCCCTGCAGGCGCAAGCCACTGCAGTTAATTACGTTACCGCGCAGTGATAACCACTTTCTACTGCTCTAGATGTTCACTTCGTGTTGTGTGTGTTTGTTTTATTTTTGGTTGCCCGCGGATTGTATACGGAGACTAATTTATGTTGCCGCCCATAGGACGTGGATTAGTCCAAATCCGTATATTCTTAGATTTGGGTTTGGGTTGATTTAAGGATCGCTAATCTTGTTTGAGATTAAGATCAACTTAAATATTTGTTGAGGATAAGTTAGCCTAATTTTAGACTAAGATCTTACTCAACAAGATTTTGGGATCATTCAGCCCCAACAAAAGAGCATTTAGGCCCTATTGCTTTATTTTAAGAACGTCGCGGTCCATGGCTAAGAACGTTGCGGTCCATTGTAGTGTAAGGACATTGCGGTCCATTGTTAGTTTAAGAACGTCTCGGTCCATAACTAGTTTAGAGACGTTGCGGTCCATTGTAGTTTAAGGACGTTACGGTCCATTGTTAGTTTAAGGATATTTCGGTCCATAACTAGTTTAGAGATATTGCGGTCCGTTATTAGTTTAAGAACATTTCGGTCCATAGCTAATTTAAGGACGTTGGGGTCCATTGTTAGTTTAAGGACATTTCGGTCCATAGCTAGTTTAAGGACGTTGCGGTCCGTAGCTTATGCGCTCATGGGTTTGAGAGTGCGCCAAAGAGCTGTTAGTTGTCGGGATCCTCCAACTCTCTGACGACGTTGAAGAATTACAATGACATATATCAGAGGTGTGGAGAGATGTACCCTTAAACCAAATTCCAGGTTGAAGAAAGAGATGGGATGAACATCGTTTTAGATACCATATGTTAGGAGATCATTAGTCGTCTTTAGGACCGGGACCGATTTAGGGAGACCTGAGCATAGGAGGGCTCAGTTGATTGGTGAACAAAAAGGTTTTGGCCTCGGGAGACTTGGCTAATTTGGACTAAGGTTGGCCTCTCATAGTGTTAAACACTAATATCTACTCGGCGCTCACGTGCTCCCACGTGAGCTTCTAAAGCAGTGTTAAACATTGAAACTTAGGACGCTCATGTGTGGCACGCGAGGCGCCTGAGAATTGGGCACTGCTTCTTTGGATTTATTCCCTTTTTTTTGTATAAGTGCTAAGCACTATTGGGGGTCACGTGGGATCATGTGAGGCGCCCTAAAAATGGGAACTATCTTTAATTTATTCCCTTTTCCTTTTATAAGTGCTAAGCATTTGGACCCTGTGATTCTCACGTGCGAACACGTGAGGCGCCTTCAAAATGTAAACGCTGTTTTTGGATCTATTCCCTTTTCTATATAAGTGCTTGTTCGGGGGTCACGTGGGAACACGTGACTACCCTAGGAGGCACTTCTAGTTCTTCTTTTAAGTGCTCGCGTGTGAAATACGTGACTTGGTCTCAACCATTCTTTTATTGTTCGTCAGAGGCGCTCACGTGGAAAACACGTGAGGTTTCATTATAGTGTTAAACACGAATGAATCACCAGGCTGTTCTTTTGTAGTTCTGAGGAATCAAGTTCTCCTTTTGTTCTTTGCAGGGATTAAATTCTTTTTAAAGGGTTAAACCTTAGTTTCAGAGGAATTAAATTCTCATATGTTTTGTAAGAGTTAAACTATTTTGAACTCAGTTCTTTCCTCTAGGTTTTGAATCCGCATGACAGAATCTCCCCGATGAGAATTAAATTCTCAACTTGTGGGGAGATCTGCTTCTGCAAATCTTAGCCAGAGGAAGAACTAAGTTTTTTGAGAAGAGTTAAACTCTTGGTTTATAAATTAAATTCTCCTTTTGTTTTGTGGGAGCTTTTGGGAGGGGTTCCTCTTCTTTTAGAGAATTAAATTCTCTATTTTATTTTTCTTCCCCTCTCTGTGTGTCTTTCTTCTCCTCTCCTCGCTCCTATTTATACGAGAAGAATAAGAATCAATTTGTTAAGAGAATCTCTCATTGAGAGATCATGATTGATTTCATAATTTTTTAGATCAATCAGTGGATTTTATTCACCGTTGGATTTTTAATCCAAAAGCTGTTTATTTAAGAGAGAAGATTTCTTATTTGTTTAATAAAATTATGAATATATTGTTAATTTTAACAAGATTAGAATTTTATTCTATCATATCTTTTTAGTTTAACAAGATCAGAAATATATTTTCTTAATATAGAATTTAATTCTATCATATAGATATCTCGTTAGTTTAATAAGATTAGAATTTTATTCTAACATAAAATTCTGATCATATGAATATCTTAATAATTTAAAAAGATTAGGAAAATATTTTCCTATGATAGAATTTTATTCTACCAGATGATCACCGTTGGATTTTTGATCCAAAGGTGCTCTGTTTAACAGAGAAGATCTTTCTAGTTTGAGGAAAATCAGGAAAATATTTCGCAAATAGAATTTAATTCTAGAATTTGACAGGAGCATTTTAAATTGGGCCGCTCACATGCTTTGCACGTGAGTAGTAAGAGAACTCACGTGTTTAACACGTGATCCCTAGTGTGGGTTTTAGCCTGTTTATTTTTAGCGCCCATTGCTTTACATATGAGAGTCTAGCACGTGAGGCCTATTTGGCTATTAGTTGTTTATGTTCAACGCTCATACGCTTTGCATATGAGTGCTCACGAGTTTTACACGTGAGGCCTGTTTGGCCATTAATTGTTTTTGTTCAGCGCTCATATGCTTTGCATATGAGCGCTCACGTGTTTTACACGTGAGGTCGAATTTTGAGGACTCTCCCCTTTTTTTATAAGGGAAAAGTAGCTCTTGGCCGAAAATTTTGGCGGGAACAAATGCCCCCCACTACTTTGCCCATGTAAGTATGTACGTGGGTGAAGTTGTCCAGAGTCATACATGGCTATAGAATTAATGGTTTAGGAGACAAGTTTAGGGTCGTTGTAGCCTAAGACTTTTTTTCTTTTCATCTTCATAAGCCGTAAGGGTTTCAAGAAGGTTTTTTCCTCCCTAAGAGTCGAGAGGTTCTCGCAGGAACATTGTTTTCCCTATGAGTCGAGACAAGTCGAGAAGTTCTCGCAAGAACATTATTTTCCCTGCGAGTCGAGACGAGTCGAGAAGTTCTCGCAAGGACATTACTTTCCCTGTGAGTCAAGAAGTTCTCGCAAGGACATTACTTTCCCTGCGAGTCGAGAAGTTCTCGCAAAGACATTATTTTCCCTGCGAGTCGAGACGAGTCGAGAAGTTCTCACAAGGACATTATTTTCCTTGCGAGTCAAGACGAGTCGAGAAGTTCTCGTAAGGACATTATTTTCCATACGAGTCGAAACGAATCGAGAAGTTCCCGCAAGGACATTATTTTCCCTGTGAGTCAAGACAAGTCGAGAAGTTCTTGCAAGGACATTAGAGTCGAGACGAGTCGAGAAGTTCCCGCAAGGACATTATTTTCCTTATGAGTCGAGATGAGTCGAGAAGTTCCCGCAAGGACATTATTTTCCTTACGATTCGAAACGAGTCGAGGAGTTCTCGTAAGGACATTATTTTCCCTGCGAGTCGAAACGAGTCGAGAAGTTCTCCTAAGGACATTATTTTCCTTAAGAGTCGAGAGGATCTCATAGGTGTATTTTCTCCCTAGAAATCGTGAGGATTTCTAAGTGTTCGTCGTCTCCGTGAGTCGTAAGGATCTCACTCGTGTATTTTCCCTTACAAATCATGAGGACCCCCGTAAGTAGCTTCTTTATTTCATTGGTGAGTGTGGCTTTGGTAAATGTGGCCTGTAGATAGTCCATCTTGACCTCCTTGTAGGGCAGCGATGGCTTAGGAAACAGGTTTGGATCTGCCGCCTAAGACTTTTTAACTTCATGAGCTGTGAGGGTTTCATAAAGACTTTTCTCCCTACGAGTCGAGAGGATCCCGTAGGTGTATTTTCTCATTAGAAGTCGTGAGGACTCTTAAGTGCATTTTCTCTTGAGAGTCGTAAGGATCTCACAAGAGAATTTTTTTTCCTTACAAGTCGAGAGGACTCGTAAGCGGTTTTTTCCTTCCTTGTCGATATTCGACTTTGGAGAGTGTGGCCCGTGGATAGTATACAATAGTCCATCTTGGACCTACTTGCAGGGCAATGGCTTAGAAAACAGGTTCAGATCTGTCGCCTAAGACTTTTCAATTTTATGAGCCGTGAGGGTCTCATAAAGACTTTTCTCCCTACGGGTCGAGAGGATCCCGTAGGTGTATTTTCTCCTTAGGAGTCGTGAGGACTCCTAAGTGCATTTTCTCTAAAGGGTCGTAAGGATCTCACAAGAGAATTTTCCCCCTTACAAGTCGAGAGGACTCGTAGGTGGTTTTTTCCCTCCTTGTCGATATTCGACTTTGGAGAGTGTGGCCCGTGAATAGTATGCAATAGTCCATCTTGGACCGACTTGCAGGGCCCCAGTGCTTAGGAAACAGGTCCTTATCCCCATTGCCTAAGGCGTTTCCCTACGAGACTAGTCGAGAAGTTCTCGCAGGAACATTATTTTCATCACGAGGCGAGAAGTTCTTGCAAGGATGTCCTAACGTCAAAATTAACTCCTGCTAATAGAAGTCCGTTAGGGTCTGTGGTACTAGGTTTTTTCTCATCGTACTGCCGTGTTGGCCGGTGTATTCCTCGAAACGCAATCTTGCTGTTCGAGTAGCCCCGCGACTGTCGTGACTCTGATCCCTTCGGGGGTTGGACAAGACGTCTTCAAGTAATCTTCCAGGTGATATTACCGTCGAAAGAGCAAGCGTTAGGGATATTCCTTGTCGCTTTTTACTTGAGGTTAGGCTCAGTTTGTGAGCCCCGATGAGTCATGACCACTCCGCGTTAGAGTGGGATGATCTCCGATAGTTTTTCAGGTCTCGTTTGAGTTGCCGTCAAGACCCTGTAGCTAGGGATCTTCCTTTTCTTCGATTGTTGACATTGTGTCTGCAATATTGCTACGAATGTCGAGGTTGTCTCTGGGTTATCTGTGAACCATCGAGATTTGGAACTAGGGGACTTTTCCATGGCTCCGTTTGTTGATGTCGTGTTTGTATCCTGCTGTCACGACCCAAATGTGGCACGTGACCGGCACTTAAATCACGTGACATCTAAAGACGTCGACGCGGTTCAAGTAAGCCGAAACCCGGATTCTAAACCCTTTTTGAAAAATATTAGAGGTGATTTTAAAATAGTCATCAGATGGAATCAGTTTAAATTTAACCAAGTATGTTTGAAAAGCATCTACAACGTTTTGAAAGTCGACAGCACCTCCTTTGCATTTTTTTGTTTAACCTGATACAACATAATAATATAAATAACATCCCAACGGGAGCTAACATCCACGCCCAAACGATGGAGCAACCAAGCAAATGATATACGACACACAATAGCGAAGAAAAGAAAAGCGAAACAAAATCAACAATCTAAAATGGTCGACTCCCATGAGTGCGACACCACAACACACAAACTCTAAGTCTCGCTTCTAAGTCCACAATATACCATTTCTAAGTTGATGGAGTTTTACTAGATACAAGAAGATATGAATATACAAGTGTGAGTATGATACAACGGTAACCCACTTGCCAAAGCAATCACTGAAAGGAATGTGTGTCCAAACCGCTGATAATCCAAGCGGTAAAACCTGTAAGAAACTGTGGCACAACGGGGATGAGTTGCCAACTTAGTGAATAAAAGTACATCTAAAGGTAGAAATTGACGATACCTAGGTCATAAGTATAGTACTATCATAATATGTACTAATATAATATATGATATGCATATGTATCATAATGCAACACTAATTATCATGCAATCCCAAGTAGAATATATCAAATGCAAATGACCTGTATCTAGGTATAAGCCCAATGTAACCGAAAATATATATATAAACCTTTTCTTTAAAATAGCCGCAGAATAAATATGTCACGGCATAAAAGCAGACGTGATAGTATGAAATATAATAGGTATCTTATTTTAGATATACGTCCTGCTATTTTGATGAAATTGTTAAGACGTTTACAATTTAAAGATCCCAGTGTCATTGTTCCCCTCCGAAGGACGCGGCGGAGACGCGGCGTACGTCTAGCCTGAATTTCGGGGCAGATACTAATTGGTGCTATCCGTCAACCTCTCCGAAGATGCCAAGTTGATTTATGGCACCGTGCATCGAAGGTTTAAACGGATGCAGCGCAGACTTCGTCAGATTCCTCCCCCCCCCCCCCGTTTGAGGGGTTTTTGATTGTAGGGACGCTCTTCCCTGCAGGCGCAAGCCCCTGCAGTTAATCACGCTACCGCATCGCGGTAACAACTTTCTCCTTCTCCATATGGTCACTTCGTGTCGTGGGTGTTTGTTTTGTGTTTGGTTTCCCGTGGATTGTATACGGAGACTAGGTTATGTTGTCGCCCGTAGGGCGTGGACTAGTCCAAATCCGTATCTTTCTTAGATTTGGGTTTGGGGGGTTTGGGTTTGAGGATACGTTAGCCTCATTTGAGACTAAGATCAACTTAAACGTTTGTTAAGGATACGTTAGTCTAATTTTAGACTAAGATCAATTTAACGGGATCGTTTAGATCCAACAAGAGAGCAATTGGGCTCTATTGTTTAGTTTAGTGACATTGCGGTCGATAATTAGTTTAAGGACATTACGGTCCATTGTTAGTTTAAGGACATCTCGGACCAATGTTAGTTTTAAGACATCGCGGTCGAGGTTAAGGACATCATAGTCCATGGATTTAAGGACTCCAAAGTCCGATATTAGTTTTAAGACATCACGGTCGAGGTTAAGTACATCATAGTCCGTGGATTTAAGGACTCCACAGTCCGATATTAGTTTTAAGACAACACGGTCGAGGTTAAGGACATCATAGTCCATGAGTTTAAGGACCCCACAGTCTGTAGTAATGTGTGGTTGTCGGGACCCGTCATCTCTCTAACGACGTTGAAGCATTACAACGACAGATATCAGAGGAGTAAAGAGATGTACTCTCGAACCGGGTGTAAATTGATTAGAAGAGCAGATGGGCTCAGTTCAATTTAAGTTGAGGACTTATGGCCAAAATTGGACTAAGTCCAGTTAAAAAAAATGTATAACATTTTATTTTTGTTCTGGCCATTAGGCCTTTATTTGGGCTCTGCCCTTTTAATAATGCTAAGCATTGGGTTGTGACACATTTTTTTGTCTTATATTGAATGCATAGCATTCATCAGAACAAAGTATGTTCTGACAGCGTGCTACGTGGCGCACCGGACGCTTTGCGCCAATTAAAGAGCGCATTGCGCTTCTTTCAGGTAGCGCACACAAAGATGACACGTGTCGCACTTAGCGCTAAGCGTTAGTTTGTTAGCGCATTGCGCTTTTAATTTATGAGCGCGCGGGTGCGCCAGTGAGTGACACATGGCGCGCTTGGCGCTGAGCGCCAACCCAAGAGCGCAATGCGCTGTTTTCAGGAGCGCAAAGCGCAGGTCATGTCTATGGTTGACACGTGGCATGTTTTGGCGTTGAGCGCCGGTCTAAGGAGCGCAAGGGCGCAGTTCATGAGTGCAAGGCACTGTCTAATAGCGCAAAGCGCATTTTGATCAATTTTAAGATCAAAGAACAAATTTATGTTCTTCAAAGGAGGCTTTGCCTCAAGATCCAAGAATAAAAGTTCTTGTTTTTATAAAGGCTCTGCCTTTATAGATCAAAGATCTGTCAATGAAGTAAAGTACTTCATTTGTTTATTATTTTTTTATGATTAGATCTTTTGACCTTTTCTTTTTAATCAAAGACCTTGCTCTATTTATAGATCTAAGATCTTTTTAGAAGATGTTTCTTCTTTTTATGAGATGTTTCATCTCTGTTGTTCAAGAATTAATTCTTTACCTTGATGAAATGATCTTCTTTTGCTAAAGGCTTGCCTTTCTTTTTCTTTGAGTTTTCTCAAAGTTTGGAGAGGGTTTTCTCTATCTGAGACTTAAAGTCTTGGGGCCTTTATATAGGGCCAATTGATTTGTTAAATCAGTTTAAGAGATCTTTCTCTGATTGATTTGGGAATATTTCCCACCGTTGGATCTTTGATCCTAGGGCTTCTGCTTTGCAGAAGATAATCTTCTTGTTTTAACAAGATTGGAAAGATCTTTCCATACAGAATTTATTCTGTCTTTTGGTAATTTTTATTTACCATTGGATCATTAATCCAACGGTGCTCTGATTTACAGAGCACAATCTTGTTATTTGGAAAGATTTTGAGTTATCTTTCCTTAACAGAATTTAGTTTCTGATTAATTAATGATTTATCATTATTATTAGATGTTTTGATCTAACGGTGGGGAATTTTATAATTCCAGCGCTGGCTCATCTTGCGCTAGCGCACCTACGTTCGACACGTGGCGCGCAGCGCAGAGCAACTGCGCTAGCGCGTCCGTGTTTGACACGTGGCACGCAGCGTAGAGCGCAGTGCAGCTGCGCTAGCGCGCCCGTGTTGACACGTGGCGCGCAGCGCAGTGCAGCTGTGCTAGCGCGCCCGTGTTGACACGTGGCGCGTAGCGCGCAGCTCACGGGATCTGAAACGTTGCTTCAATTTTAAATTTTGAATTTTAAAATAGAGCTTTGCTCTGATTGGGTGCGCTGCCTAGGGCGCTGCGCTCCTGGGGCTGGCATATCTGCTTTTGACACGCGGCGCGCAGCGCACGGGATCTAAAACGTTACTTCAATTTTAAAATTTTGAAATTCAAAACAGAGCTTTGCTCTGATTAGGGGAAACAAATGCCCCCCACCGTTGCGCTCACGTGGCGCACACGTGAGTGCAGCGGTGGCAACATCTGAGCCATTGGATCAACTCAGAAGTTGAAGAGGCGGTCCAGTGCCTATAAATAGGACCTTTGGTCCTTAGATGATTATCATCTTCTTCTTAAGAATTTTTACTCAGAGCCTTACTCTTCTTGTTCAAGAACTTTTAAGAGTTACAACTCTACCAAACTTAGGTAAAATTAAATTAATTTTAATAAATTAGGGTTTTTACCCGTTCACAGAGCTTTGCTCTTCATAGATCTTTGATCTAAACAAAACCCATTTAGGGTTTCATTAACAGAGCCTTGCTCTCATGAATCCATAGATCTAAAGAGATCTCTCTTGGGGTTTCTTAGCCCATGAATCAGAGCTCTGCTCTTTTGATAATATGTAAATCTTTTGATCTTTTGATGAAGAACTCTTAAGAGTTTTTTCATGGATCTTGAAGATCCTAGAATTTCAATTCTTAATAATTAATTTTAATTAATCTTTGATGGATTTTTCATCATCATTATAGAGCCAAGCTCTTTAAGGGATTTTATTCTCTCGTGCCCAGAGTTTGACAAGTGTCACTCTGTTACAGAGCCTTGCTCTTAAAGGGAGATTTCCTCCTCTTCCCAAGGGATTTCTCATTCAATGAGAATATTCCTTGAGGATTTCCTCATTAATTGACAGTCTCATCCAATGATGAGGCTGTCTTATTAACTGATGCATTGTCATCTGGATTTTGTGGGTCCCCTTTTGGTCCCATTTCCACTGCATTGCAGTGTGGTACAAATTTTAAAGTGCCGAGCGTCGGGATTTTAAAATTAAATTATAGTACCGACGATCGAATTCTGTTCTTTCTCGCAGGCGACATGTCTTCTGATCTTTCTTTCCCGTTTTTCCGTTCAGAGGGAGGATTCCCTGAGGCACCGGTGGACCGGGAGGTTCTTGCGCTCATTAGAGACTATGACCCGGAATACAAAAACCTTCACCTGTGGGGTAGGTGGTATGACCAAATTATCAAAGGTCGCCGAAGCTTCTCTTGTGCGACACCATCAGAGCCGATCTCATCGATCTCGTATGCAGATGTACCCTCGGTGAACTATGCCGTGGAGGTCGTTAATTGGACTTCGGAGGGTCTTCTTCAACCTTCGATTGCCGCCATACCCATGCAGCTGCCAACAGCTTTGGATACTTTGAGGCGGCGCATATGCCAGGACGAGTCGCGCCCTTGGGGACAACCCTACAACATCGGGTTGACCCCTCGACATTCGGCAGGGTATTTGCAGTGGGCCAGGTACATTTTGTCAGCGAAGAAGGCACACCTGCTGAAGATCGGTCTATACCCTGCGGTTTACACCTCGCTGTTCCAGTATTCTGCTCCTCCGACATGGTGGATTAAGGCGTTTTTGGAGCAATGGAACATTCCAACCCACACCTTTCTTCTACTCGACAGAGAAGTCTCCATCTCCTTAGAAGAATTTGCTGAGATTTCCGGTCTGCCGGTTAGGGGAGAGCACTATGAGGAGATGCTTCCTCCAGATGAATATGTTTTTGCCACCAAGCCGGTGGTGATGGGCCTAACGCCGGAGAATGCCATCCAGCACCAGTTTCCCAGCTTGATCAGGGTGCTAAACATGTACGAGAGCCTCTTCTTGGAATCCGGAGGCCGGGGGGTCAGTTTCGCGGACTTCATTGCTCGGTTTCTTCGTCCGGAGATTTTATCGCAACGGGGAGAAAATTTTGCCAAGCTTGACGATCCCTTCGGTTTCGGCTTGGACCGTCGACCAGTATTGAAAGATGATCAGAAGGGCTTTTATCTTCCCGATGCTGCGATCATTCCTCTGTCAGAAATCGCCGCTCCGGACATTGACGAGGAAACTTTCTTTCTCGAGTTTCTAGGGTTATGGCTGTGTTGGTTCGCGCTCCCCATGCACCCTCGCTATATGAGGATGTCCGTCTTCTACCCAGCACATCGAATGGTGGCTGGAATACAAGTGGCCATTGGGATCGCTGGGCTGGCCTACCTGTACCATAGTCTTAGCATGGCGGCAGATACAACCGAACTGGGGGTGCAAGCTGCCAACTTCCCGATGCACTACCTTACTTCATGGATGGAAATGTACGTGCTCGGGGTATTTGGTATTCATAAAAGACCCTCGTTTTTCGAGAAGTGCAAATTCCCCAGAATTATGCGGCTGGTTGACGCTTCCATTATGAATCCGTCTCAGCGGGAGGCTAGGGGTTGCTTCTTTGTCCGCGCACGGTCGGAGCCGGTATGTCTTTTACGGACAAAGTCCTGACGATTGGCCAGGAAACTTCCAAGACGGTGCTGGCACTGCGCGACACCTTTAAGGACGGGGCCTCCGTGTTGAAAGCCCGGGAGATTCTACACTTATACTCCATTAGGCCGGGCTTTCTCGTATTCAGGCAAAATGATGCGGCGCTTTTCATGAGATACAACCCCCATCATTTTGCCCAGCAGCTAAGTTATAACCAGAGGGTCTCACTGGAGGCGTTTTTGGAAGAACCTGCTGCCACCAGAGAGGGAATACGGAGTGCACTGCATCACTTTATACGGTTAAATACGGGCTCCCACTTCTTCATTAGCGAGCCGAGTTGCATTCCAAGGGCCCTGAACGTATACGGGGCCTGGTATCAGCACGCGATGGGTGCTGTCATCAGGGAAGAGAGGCGGTTGTTGCTCGATCGCAAGAGTGCGCCCCTTACCGGCGATCGCAACATCCCTTTGAAGCGACAGATCGCTGTCCCTCCTCCGCTAAAAGAGGCTGCTGTAGTTGAGCCTCCACGTGTGCTGAGCCCCACGCGTGGATTGCCCCATGATCCTGTGGACGTGCCATCGGTGCCCTGTGCTCCCATAGAGATAGTAAACGTAGCTTCACCCGAATCTAGCGTGGGCACGGATATCGGGACTCGCCGTCCCAAGGTGGCCACTAAGCGCAAGCTGGTGTTGGCTGCGACCGGAGCTCACTCTCAGAAGAAGAAAAAGTCGCTCTTTTCTCTTGACGTGGTACTTGGCCAGGAGCCTCATGCTCTTTATAGTGAAGGCTTGAGCGAGTATGGGACAAATGAGGGCTTATTCATGCCGCCAGATGATACTGATCTGGCGGCTGCTATTGCAGCTTCTGAGCGATTGGCAAGACGCGAAGAGGCGTTGGCTAACTTCGCGCGATCAAGTAATTATTAGTTGCATTTTTTTTTGCCATTGCATCATACCTCTATCATTGTTTTTTTTACTAACGCTTTTCCTTCTTTAATAGGCATTTTTACCGAAGAATCTCTCGCTGCTTCTCTCAAGACTTTTAAGGAAGAGGAACGACTTCGAGCATCCTTAGGCCTTGGTAAATTTCGGTTCGCCATGTTTCTGCTTCCGTTTCTTATGAGTAATCTGACCCTTTCTTTGTCTTATCACAGGGATCACAATGCCTATCCCGCAAGTTGATGCGGAAATTCTCCCCGGGCCAGCTACCGAAGCCCCGGCCTCTTCGGCACTGCCGCGAGAGGCCTTACTTAAAAAACCGATGACGGAAGCCTTGACGGCTCCAGAGGTAACCCTGAATGCGGACGATGACGTCCTGTTGAAGGAGGCTTCTAAAAGGTCCGTTTTGACGGCTCGGGAAGAAAGGAAGCGCTTGAGGCGCGCAGCAAGGGGGCGTAGTGCTGCTTTAGCTGCGGGAGCAGGTTTGAGTGCCGTTGCCCCTGCTGCTACTCCTTTGATGGAGTTTCTGGTTGCCTTGTCTACTGCTCATAGAAGGGCGGCACGTGCGGCTCGGGAAGCGAACGGTAAATCAACTCCAGGTAATGTGCCTTGAGGCTCCGTTTTCAAAGTTTTAAACTATCAGTTCTCATATATCTTATCTTTGCAGGGCCGAGTATTCCCGAAGAAGTGGCGGCGACCGCTGAGCCTGAGAGAGCGGCGGAGGAGGTAATTGTCATTTTCGAATCCAGGGCGGCGGCAGATGACGCGATCGCAATTGCCAGGCTCGGGGTAGTGGCCGACGAGACGGCTACCACGACGGAGCCTAAAGCGGCGGTGGATGAGACGATTACGATTACTGAGCCCGAGGTGGTGGCGAGCAAAACGGGTACAATTGTTGGGTCCGAAGTGGCCTCTCTTTCTCAAGAGTCGGGCACCGCTCCGATCATCGCCCTTCCCGCCTACGGTCCTTTGTCGTCTCCCGGCGTTGCAAGTGTGACAACAGCTCTCGTGGAGTCAGGGGACGAGGCGACGGGAGGTGAGACCACTCCGATGGAGGAGGGAGACGCCGCTGTTGTATCGAGTGACGCCCTAGTCACGGCTCCGACCGGCGACTCATCAAGTAGATTTTAAGTCACCGCTCTTCTTTTATTCTGCAATCTCTTTTCAATTTTTCCTGACAGGGTTTATCTTGTTTCTAATGCAGGTGCGGCTAGCGCTGATATCGCGCTACTCGAGACAGCGCCGTCAGTTACCGCCCTAACGGTGACCACCTCTCTGCCTTCTCTCGCACCGTCGCAAATGCTGGAAGGTATGGATTTGTGACCCATCTGTCTTATTTTTCGGTTGTATAATTCATGTACTGACGTTGCGTTATCGCGTTTTTCCAGGAGTCCTTTTTGACCACCTGTACCAGGTGCTGCATCCTCACTTCTCCTTCCCGTCGGAGATTGCTTCATCCAGTGGCGTTGGTGAATACAGCTTTCAATTAATGCTCTTCCTTTTACTGATAATGAAATTATCTCTGATTCTTCTTTGCCTTGATTGCAGTGCTACAGATTGAAGGGGGAGATGAGGGATCCGTTGCGCCACTAGTCCTCCCGGCTTTGCTACCTGTTGCAGCTGGTATAGTAAATCCCATTTTTCATGGATCTTTTATATTTCTTGATCCGTCATCTGATTGTGATTTGTTTTGCAGCGGTCGTTTCAACTCCGGCCTCTTTCAAATCTCGCATTATGATGCCGGCAGGCCACTTCTCCAGACGTCCATCCTCAAAGGGTGCTGTGACGAGTCTGCGTATGCTGAGCGAATATGTCGAGGAGCTTGACGCTGAGGCTCCTACATCTGCCGCAGATTTCGCTGTTGAGGTCAATCCGATGCTGGCGACGCTTATAAATTTCCATGATGAAGGCGTCATCGAGTCTTGGGTTGATCACTGCAGGAAGATCGAGACCTGTCTGCATCAGCTTGAACTTATGCATCTTACCCCTGAGACTCAGGCATTGAACTCCCAGCGGGCCGCATGGGTCGAGCAGAGTGCGTCCTTCCTCCGCCATTTCGAACAAGAAGCGACCATGAGGTGGAAGGAATGCGAGGAGGCTTCCGCTGAGTCCATCCAACTGCGTGCCCAGGTCGAAGAGAACGCCGCACAACTGAGAGCTGTCTTTGACACCTTGCGGCGATGTATCTCGGACGGGCTTGTATTGAGACGGAAGCTCGACTCTATCGAGCGGGTTACGCAGAGTCACGAAGCTGCCCAACGGGAAGTCGATGAGAAGATTTCATTCTGCTTGCAACAAAGGACTCGAATCGAAGCGGAGCTGGCCGCGGCGGCTGATCATGAGAAGGCACTGAAAGAAGTGCGAGAGCAGCTTACGGACTTGTTGAAAACACTTCCTTCTCAGTAGTTGCCTTGGAATCAATTATAAACTTGTAATCTTTGAATAATATGTATCCATTTTTTATTCTTTTATATAATGTATCTTGTATTCAATTGAGTTCATGAATAAAAGATACACGTTCTTTGTAATGTCTTGTGTCATCTCTCTGCTTTCTTCTTTCTTGCTGTGTTGTTGGCCATGTGATTTTTGCAAGTGCGGTCTGTAAATAGTATATAACTGTCAATCTTGTGCTCTTTGTAAGGTAGTGATGGCTTAGAAAACAGGGTTAGGATCTGTCACCTAAGACTTTTCAAATTTATGAGCCGTGAGGGTCTCATAAAGAATTTTCTCCTTATCAGTCGAGAGGATCCGGTAGGTGTAATTTCTCCTTAAGAATCGTGAGGATTCCTAAGTGTGTTTTCTCTTGAAAGTTTACTCCTTTACGAGTCGTGAGGACCCGCAAGTGATGGATGAAGTTGTCCTTATCCGCATTTCACGGAGTCAGGGGTCGCTCTGGATGCTTCCCACGGGTTCACTGCCGTATTCTACGAGGACCAGGCTCCGCTCTGGACGTTTTCCAGGATACCGTAGTTTAAAGATATCGCAGTCGAGGTTAAGGACATCATAGTCCGTGGATTTAAAGACCCCACAGTCCGTTGTTTAGTTTTAAGACATCACGGTCGAGATTAAAGACATTATAGTCCATGAGTTTAAGGACCTCACAGTCCAATATTAGTTTTAAGACATCACAGTCGAGGTTAAGGACATCATAGTCCATGGGTTTAAGGACCCCACAGTCTGGTATTAGTTTTAAGACGTCACGGTCGAGGTTAAGGACATCATAGTCCATGAGTTTAGGGACCTCACAGTCCGGTATTAGTTTTAAGATATCATGGTCGAGGTTTAGGACATCATAGTCCATGAGTTTTGGGACCTCACAGTCCGGTATTAGTTTTAAGACATCACGGTCGAGGTTAAGGACATCATAGTCCATGAGTTTAAGGACCTCACAGTCCGATATTAGTTTTAAGACATCACGGTCGAGGTTAAGGACATCATAGTCTATGAGTTTAAGGACCTCACAGTCCGGTATTTGCTCTGGATACTTCCCACGGGTTCACTGCCGTGTTCGGCGAAGACCAGGCTCCGCTCTGGATGCTTTACACGGGTTCACTGCCGTGCTCTGTGAGGACCAGGATCCGCTCTGGACATTTTCCATGGGGTCAGAAGTGACATAATCCGTGTTCCACGTAGCCATGAATTTTGCTCTGGATACTTCCCACGGGTTCACTGTCGTGTTCGGCGAGGACCAGTCTCCGCTCTGGATGCTTCACACGGGTTCACTGCCGTGCTCTGTGAGGACCAGGATCCACTCTGGACGTTTTCCACGGGGTCAGAAGTGACATAATCCGTGTTCCACGTAGCCAGGAATTTTGCTCTAGATGCTTCCCACGGGTTCACTGCCGTGTTCGGCGAGGACTAGGCTCCACTCTGGATACTTCACACGGGTTCACTGCCGTGCTCTGCGAGGACCAGGATCCGCTCTGGACGTTTTCCACGGGGTCAGAAGTGACATAATCCGTGTTCCACGTAGCCAGGAATTTTGCTCTGGATGCTTCCCATGGGTTCACTGCCGTGTTCGGCGAGGACCAGGCTCCGCTGTGGATGCTTCACACGGTTTCACTGCCGTGCTCTGTGAGGACCAGGATCCGCTCTGGACGTTTTCCACGGGGTCAGAAGCGACATAATCCGTGTTCCACGTAGCCAGGAATTTGCTCTGGATGCTTCCCACGGGTTCACTGCCGTGTTCGGCGAGGACCAGGCTCCGCTCTGGATGCTTCATACGGGTTCACTGCCGTGCTCTGCGAGGACCAGGATCCGCTCTGGACGTTTTCCACAGGATCAGAAGTGACATAATCAGTGTTCCACGTAGCCAGGAATTTTTTGATTATATCCGTATTTCACGGAGTTGGGCTTTGACCTTCGGTCGTTTGTGCACTGCCGAGTCATGGAACTGGGAGTTGCCACTGTTCCACTTTGCTTGATGTTGTGTCTGTTGCGATGAGACGAATGCTGAGATGATCTCCAGGCTATCTGTGAACCGTTGAGATTTGGCCTCTCCTTCTGATGAAGCTTGGGGAGGAAGGGTGTAATTCCCTCTTTGTTTGCGCCCCTGGATTGTATACAGGGATTGTTGTGATATCACCTGTAAGGCATAAATTTCATTTTTTTTCCGCGATGCTCTATCATTTCAGCTTTTATATCGCGAAGGTCGCGATTGCCCAACCATTTCGGCTATTTTTCGCGGTGTCCAATCATTTCGGCTATTTATTTTATTTTTACTCGCTTCTTTTTATTGCGAGTTGCCCAATCATTTCGGCTATTTCGCATGCATACATTTTTACTTGCTGATTTTGTTTGTAAGTTGCCCCATCATTTCGGCTGTTTCGTATGCATGTGTGGCCCGCAAGCTTTTTGCTGCAAGCTTGGGATTAGACACCGATTTTGCCATCAGCACCGTTACAACTGGGATATTGCCAGGAGCGAATCATCATTTGCCTCTGTTGATATCGAACAAAGGTGGCTTAGCGAACAGGGTTAGGATCCTGTCGACTAAGGCTTTTGACTTCATGAGCCGTAAGGGTCTCATAAAGGTATTTCTCCCTGCGAGTCGTGAGGATCTCGTAGGCGTGTTTTCTCCCTAGAAATCGTGAGGATTCCTATGTGCATGTTCTCTTATAAGTCGTAAGGATCTTACAAGAGTATTTTCTCCTTATAAGTCGAGAGGACTCTCAAGGGTTATTCACCGTGCCAACATATCCCTAGTCACGGATGGGACCTTGCTAGGGAAATGTTTATTCGCGCCTGTGGATTGTATATAAGGGTCAGCATTGAGCCGCTTGTAAGGCAGTAGTGGAGGTTGTGGGGGCTGCTTAAGATCTGGTTCAGATCCCTGTAGCTTAAGACTTTCAAATCTTATGAGCCGTGAGGGTCCCATAAGAGGGTTCTCCTTACGAGTCGTGAGGATCTCGCAAGTGTAATTTCTCCTTAAGAATCATGAGGATTCCTAAGTGTGTTGCTCCCTTGTGAGTCGTAAGGATCTCACGCAGGTGGTTTCTCCTTACAAAGTCGAGAGGACCCTGCAAGTGTCTTTTAACGAGGTTGTGCCCTTTCTGGTTTTCACAAACACTCGCCGGTAGCCCTGCTGTTTTTACTCACGGAGCCCTTTCGGGTTTTCATCCGTGCCCATTTTGCTTATGGACATACCATTTTACTTTTTTTGTTTTTTTTCCTTCTTTTTTTTTAATGAGGTTGCGCCCTTTCGGGTTTTCACAAGACTCGCCAGTAGCCCTGCTGTTTTTACTCACGGAGCCCTTTCGGGTTTTCATCCGTGTCCATTTTGCTTATAGACATACCGTTTTCTTCTCGTTTTTTTATTCTCTTTTTTTTTATCAGCTTTGGGATGCTGCAATCCACCGTAGTTTATCGACATCTCGGTCAACAGCTAATTTTAGGACATAGTGGTCCGTTATTAGTTTTAAGCACGTTTCGGTCCGTCGTTAGTTTAAGGACATTTCGGTCCAATGTTAGTTTAAGGACGTTTCGGTCCGTTGTTAGATTAAGGACATTTCGGTCTGATGTTGGACGTTTCGGTCCGTTGTTAGTTTAAGGACGTTTCGGTCCGTTGTTAAGAAAGCCGACTACTACTTGCAGAGTTTGGGCTTAAGAAGATAGCGAACGGACATAGTCGTCGTCATCTATCATTGACCTAGGCTATGGCTCGTCAAGCGCAGTATTTCTTCAGGAAGCGACCGTTTATTGGCCTAAAAGGTCTTTCACCATGCATGTCCATAAGTAGATAGGCTCCACTCTGGTAGACTTTGTCTATGATATGCAGGCCTTCATAGTTCGGCTCGAATTTCCCCCGTTTGGCGTGATTAGGGATCATAGGTCTTTTAACCACTAGCATGAGTTCGCCTTGGCGGAATGTCTTCGGTCTAGTCAATCTTTCATATGAGCGCGTCATCTTTGCTTTATAAGCCTCTATATTTTGTTGCGCTATAAGCCGAATTTCGTCAAGGGTGTCGAGCTCCGCAAGCCGAAGGCGAGTATTCTCTTCGTCTGTCAGCTCGTAATGAACTGCCATTCGTAGAGAGGGTAGCTCTATCTCGAGGGGAGTACCGCTTCTGTACCGAATACCAATGCGTACGGCGTTGTGTTCGTGGCCGTCTTGAATGTAATCCGGTACGCCTAGAGAGCTTTATGCAGTCTCTCGTGCCAGTCTTTCTTATTCCGGGACACCGTCTTTTTCACGATCTTCATCAAGGTCTTGTAAAAGCCTCAGCTAGACCGTTAGCTCGGGGATTATAGACCGAGGAGTATCTCCAGTCTATGTTGTGTTGTTGAGCGTAGCGGCTGATCTTATGGCTTCGGTAGGCTGGCCCGTTATCGGAGATGATCCGTCTCGGAGTTCCAAACCGATAAATGACGTGCGTCTTGAAGAAATGGAGGATATTCTCCGTCTTCACTTCCCTCACCGGTATTGCTTCTGCCCATTTAGAGAAGTAATCAGTTGTCGCCAAAATGAATCGATGTCCTCTGGACGATGCTGGTTCGATAGGGCCGATTATGTCAGTTCCCCACATTTCGAATGGCCAGCTGGCCACTGTCGGATGTAGAGGATTTGGATGCTGATGGATAAAATCTCCGTGGATCTGGCATGAGTGGCATTGCTTCACATTCTCGAGGCAGTCTTGGATCATCGTGGGCCAATAGTAGCCTATCCTTTTAATCTTCAGCTTCATCTTCGGCCCGGCTTGGTGAAAACCGCAGAGTCCGTCATGAGTTTCTTAGACGACTCTCTTTGCCTCTTAGGGTCCTAGGCATCTTAACCACAGAGAATCAAATGACCCCTTGTACAGAATATTATTGACGAAGGCAAAAGACAGAGCTCGTTTCATAAGCTGATGTCTTGAGGACGCATTTTCGGGCGTTCGACGGGATTTGAAGTAGTCTATAAAGACTTCTTTCCAATTCTCAACCGTTTCTTGGTCTTTTACTTGTAGAGCCATTTGCTCGGTCGCTCCCTTTTCCTCGGACGACTCTGGAGATATTTCTGCCTGTGCAAGAACCTGACGGTTTTGTACCACGATTCTTACGTCATCGAGGTTCTCATCGGCCAATTCTTTAGCAAGCTTGGCTAATGCATCCGCTTTGCTATTTTCCGTACGCAGTATGCTTTCCAAGGTGTAGGAAGGAATTTGAGTCAGCAGTTGTTGTACCTTCTCGCCGTACTTCACCAATTCTGGTTTGCACGTCTGGTAGTCGCCATTTACTTGACTAACGACCAGCTGGGAGTCTCCGTATATGAAGAGGTTCTCAATCCCCATGTCGATGGCGATCTCGAGACCTGCTATCAAAGCTTCATACTCGGCTTCATTGTTTGTTCTCGGCTCTGTTAAGGAGAAGGCAAAGTGCATTATCCCCCCTTATGGAGTTACGAAGATGAGGCCTACCCCTGATTTGATTATGGGGGTGCTTTGTTTGCGCTTCTTCATGGAATATGCTCCATCAAAATAAAGTTTCCATCGGGTATCACTCCCGTTAATCGTGTCAAACGCATGCTCGTCTGGCAGTTCACAATTCAGAGGAGAATCGGCATGTATCGGATGCTCAGCGAGGAAGTCGGCGATGGCCCGGCCCTTCACTGCCTTGAGAGGCCGATAAGTTATCGAGAACTCTATCAAGAGCAAGGCCCATTTAGCGAGTCGTCCTGTTAGTATGGCCTTTGACATCAAATATTTGAGAGGATCCACCTTCGATATGAGACGGACTTCATGCGCCAACGCGTAGTGCCTGAGCTTCGTTATCGCGAAGATCAATGCCAGGCAGTGTTTTTCGATGGGAGAATAATTGCTTTCTGCCCCCAGCAGAACTCGACTCAAATAGTAGAGGGCTCTCTCCATCCCTTGGTCGTTCTCTTGTGCCCTTAATGCTCCTAAGAAACCTTCAAGGGCGGTTGTATACAGAATGAGAGGTTTTCCTTTAACGGGAGCAGCCAGCACTGGCGGATTCTGCAGGTATTGCTTGATTTCGTCCAGCGCGCTTTGGCATTTGTGATCCCAGACGAAAGGGGTTCCCTTCTTCATCAGGTGGCTGCAAGGACGGCACTTGCCCGAAAGATTGGCTATAAATCGCCGGATATATGCAAGCTTCCCTTGGAGAGACCGCAACTGCTTGAGAGTCCTCAGCGGGGGCATCTCCATAATTGCCTTGATCTTTGACGGATCTATCTCGATGCCTCGGTGTCGGACGATGAATCCTAGGAATTTGCCCGAGGAAACTCCGAACGCACATTTGAGAGGGTTCATCTTCAAGTTGTATTTCCGAAGACGTTGAAACACGATTCTCAGATGCTCTAGATGTTCATCGTATGATTTACTTTTCACCACGAAGTCGTCGATATAGCATTCGACGATTTCATGTATGAGGTCATCGAAGATCTTCGTCATGGCCCTCTGATAGGTGGCACCGGCATTCTTTAGACCAAAGGGCATCACCTTGTAGCAGAATATACCCAAAGGGGTCCGAAAAGCAGTATGCTTCTGTCTTCAGGATGCATCTTTATCTGATTGTATCCTGATGATCCGTCCATGAAGGAGAAAACCTCGTGAGTGGACGTATTTTCTATCATTAGCTCGGTGACCGGTACTGAGAAGTCATCTTTCGGGAAGGCTTTATTTAGATCCCGAAAATCCACACATATGCGTACTGTCCCGTTTTTCTTCATCACTGGGACGATATTGGCGATCCAATCAGGATATTGAATCTCTTGGATGAAACCAGAGTCGATTAGCTTCTTGACCTCGGTGTTGATGCTCATCTCAAGCTCGAGCCGCATTCTTCTCGATGCTTGTTTGATTCGCTTGGCGTCCGGAGATATCACCAATTTATGTACAGCTATTTCTGGATCCAGCCCCGGCATCTCAGAGTAGTTCCATGCGAAGCAATCTTTATGCTGCATAAGCACTTCTTTTAACGTAGCCACTCGTTCTTCAGACAGCAGCTCGCTGACGAATGTCGGCCGCGGATCACTTGTCGTCCCTAAATCAATTTTCTTGAGATCATTTGCAGTGGTATGTATTCCATCTTCCAGCTCTTTCGGTGCCGGTGGAAACTCTGAGATCACCTCGTCATCATCATTTTCGAAGCACCTGGGGAGGTCATCCATATTCTCGGGCTTTTCTTTTGACGGCGTAATCACGTGACAGGTGTAGCATGTTTTTTGTCACCCTATTGAGATGGGAATATGGGTGCGCTTGTCAGGCGTACTATAGATTCCCTCTGCCTAGGGTAGGCCGGGGTTTATTGATTGTGGAGATCCGAATCTCCGGCAGCCGCGGACTAAGCTGCCGTTAATTACCCCTCGCCTTTGGGGCGAGGGAACCTCCGATTAACGGGTTAAACTGATCATGCGAACTCAATGTGCAGTGTACGTGTGTATTGTTTTGGAGGGGGGTTTGGATATATCGGGAGCCGCGCAGAGTTTTTACGGGGGTCCCGCAACCCGGATAGCGGGCTGGGGGTCAAGGGGCTAGCAGCCCCGTTGCGGGGTGCGGGGCAGCGCCACGTTAGAAATTTTTTTCTGACAGGGACAATGTCATGGAGTATGTGTGTATCTGTACATATATATATATATATATATATGTCTACATATATAAAAAAGGGAAAAAGCACCCAAAAGACGCGTGGGGTCAGCGCCTTGAGCGCTGGACGCTTAGGTGCTGGGCGCTTGAGCGCTAGCGCGCCACGTGTCGGCACATGGGCGCTTTGCGTTTGAGCGCCGGGCACTTGAGCACTAGCGCGCCACGTGTCGGCACGTGGGCGCTTTGCGCTCGAGCGCTGGGCGCTGGAGCGCAAGCGCGCCACGTGTCGGCACGTGGGCGCTTTGCGCTCGAGCGCAAGCGCGCCACGTGTCGGCACGTGGGCGCCGACGAGAAAAAAAGGGGCTTTTAGTCCTAGAAATAGGGTTTAAGATCCAAAAAGAGGATTTAGAGTGGAGTAAAACTTCTAAGATGTTTTGGTTGACGAAAGGGGTTCTTCTTCTCCTTCCTCCTCTGTTGGCTGGATCTTGAAGATCAAGAGATATGAGATTTTTTTTTAAAAAAATCTCTCCTTTTTGAGATCTAAAGACAGATCCAAGTTCCCTTTGTGGGTTTTGTGGTGAAAAACTATTTAGTTTTTTAGAATGAAGAGTAAAACTCTTGATTTAATTCAAAAGAAAGAAGAAGGTTTTGGAACCTTGAAGAAGGAGAAAAGATCTCAGATCTAAAACTTTTATGGAGAGAGAAAAAGTTATGAGATATTTTCATTATCTTTGCCTTTATAGGCTATACACTTTACACATAGCCCCTTGGGCTTCACAAAATGGCATTTTGCCTATTCCATGGCTCATGTGCCATTTCTTTTTGCACATAAGCCATGGGCTTTACAAAAAATTGGCTTTATGCCTATTTTTCTTACATTTATCCATAAAATAAAATAAAATAAAATAAAAGAAATGCAACAAAATTATTTATTACAAAATTTTTATCTTGGCATGGGGGAGGCCGGCCGCTTCATGTTCGGGCTCGACCCGGGCATGGGCCCACTGGATCTGGGCTTGGGCCCACTTGGCTTGGGGTTGACTTTGATTTTGACTTGGTCAACCGGGGTGTAAATTTTTACCCCAACAACAGGTACGAGCTCGCTTCCAAGACTGATGTTGATCTGGTTCTACTTTCGCTGTATGCGCGGCTTTTGGTTCGTGCTTCTGCGGTGGAGTTACCCGCAAACTGCTGGATAGAGCGAACCTGCCGAGCTGATATTGCTCTTCGACCCAGTTCTTGAAGGTGAAGCAGTCTTCGAGAGGATGTCCTATTGCCCTATGATAGGATCAATAGTCCAGATGAGAGACTTTTCCAACTTGCTCGGGGTGCTTGGACTCCGGGAGTGTAATCAGTTGATGTTTTATGGCGAGATCGAGTATCTTCCGTGTTTTGTTCTGAGGAAAAGAGTATGCTCGATTCATCTTCTTCATAAGAGATGAATCATGGCCGCTCGATTCCTGATCACGTGGCTTCTTGGACCCGTTTTGTCGTCGTCGAACGCCTTTCCCGTTTTTTGGTTTGTTTCTGCCTCTGCGTCATGCCTTTTGTAAAACGGGTTGACAAGGAGGGGCACTTTCATCTTTCACAGCCTGTTGAAGAAGGCGCTGCGTCCTGGCTTTCTCGTAGATGGCCATTTCGCGATTATGGTCGTCTCGAACCTTTTGACCCGCTTCCTTTATAAGCTTGTCCATTTGTTCATCGAACGACGGACTGGGCATTTTCACGTCGGGGGCTCTTTTTGGTTCAGGGTTAACATCTTCCCTAAAAGCATCTCCCTCTTCATCAAAGTCATGTATGACGTAGCAGTCGCGGAGTAACTCTTGTTTCTTGGATTGAACATACCCAAGCCCGGTCGTTTCCATTTTCCCGTTGGGCAATTTCCACTGAGTTCCAGGGACGTTCCAGATCCTGTTATAGAACTGTGCTTGTCGAGCAGTTTGTTTAAGAGGTACACCTTGGGGTCTCAAGAGTCTCCTTAGTCCGTCTGTGTAATATCTGGGCAAACGGATGGGCTGGAGCCTGTCGAGTGTGGAATCCGTGCCGTGCCAGATTTCTTTCTCCACTTTAGTTTCCCTGGATCGGTAGAATAGGATCACCTTTTCACCTTCTCGCCTGGGAGGGACATAGAACGCCTGCAGCTCTTCCACACTGTATGTATCAAGCGCGTCTAGTTCTTTATGATATTTGGGCGGAACCATGGCAACTTGCAAATTTTGCTCTTCGTCAGCGAAGGTTTGTATTGAAGGCCGTGCGGAGAATACGGCGTGGACCTCATCTTTCGAGTCGCTGCCGAAGATAAGCTTAGGAGCGGACGGTCCCGGCTTGTTGTACTGGGGTGGTCCTGAATAAACTATCTCTTCCTCTTCCTCGGTATCACTCCCGAAGACTGGGATGGTGGTGATAGTTTTGTTCTCCGGTTTATGACATCTCTCTGTGTCTTCAAAGTCTGGGAAGAAGTATTTTGCATCCTCGTACTTTCGGACTTCGTTTACGGAGAATGGGTTCAGCTCTCCCGTTACGGTATACTTGAGACCATCCTTGAAGTATTTCATACACTGATGTTGTGTCGAAGGGATGATGTTATACTCGTGTAACCAGGGCCGGCTGAGCAAAGCGTTATAGCAGGTCTTGGCGTCAATGACGTGAAATTTAATATCCGTGACAAGTAGCCCAAAGCGCAGCGTCAGTATCACAAACCCGAGAGTCCGTGATGACTGGGAGTCGAAACCAGAGATGGTGATTTTATCATGAGCGAGGTGCTGAACGCTCATGCATATTTCCTTCAACACCCTCACGTTAAAGAGGTTGACAGAGGACCTATTATCGACCAGGATTTTATCTATCTTGATGTCATGACAGTACCCAGAGACATATAGGGGACGGTTGTGCTCGCATGTCCCGAGGAGGAGATCTTCATCGCCGAAGGTAATATCGGCTGTGTGTACTTCTTCCAGCTCGTCCTTCATCTTTTCTTTGGCGAGAAAAGCTTGGAATTGCTCCGGCTCTTGTAGCGCCTTGATCAATGAGTCCCTTGCTTCTTTCGATAGTAAAAGGGCGTCGAGAATGCTGAGTTGCGAGGGTAACTTCCTCAAGTGCACCAGAATGTTGTAGTCCACCTTACTTTTCCTTGGCAGGCCCTTGGCGGTCAGCTCTTTCATGACTTGGTCATCTAGGGTGATATCTTCAGAGACCTTCTCTTTTCCTTTATCTTTTCTGTTCGCGGGTCCGAGATTCTTTTCTGGAAGTGTACAATTGCGGAGCTGGATATATTCGCAAGCCTTCGGTTCTTCTTCTTTTCCCGAAGTGGACTCTTTAAAGAGAGGGCCAAGAGCAATATCCTCGTCAGAGTCGCTCCCGAATGTGAGAAATTGTGATCCCCCGGCGTTAATCACGCGACAATTGCCGGTGGTTCTTTTATGCTCCTCGGTCGTATTTCTTTGCTCCCGGCGAGTTTTGCGTTTCATCCGCTTGAAATGCTGCCGGTGAGCAACATATCCCTGCCACCATCTTGTAAAAGCGTTGCACTCTTCGGTGGGGTGCGAAATCTTTCAATGATATAGACAGTAGCTAGGATGTGTTTCTCCTTCATCAAGAGCGTTCACATCGGAGGGTGGTAGCTTCATCCCCATTGATATGGCTTTAGCAAACCTTTTCCTCGTCTTGAACTTGTTTTTATCCGCGACGGATGTCTCTTGATTCGGCGGGAGTGTCTCGACCCTTTCGTCCAGTCGCCGTCATTTGGCCTTTTCAAATATTGCCATCTCACGCTCCCTATCGGTTTTACTTTTCAGAAGAGCTTCGTTAAGGAATGTGTCGATCATTTCGTCTGATGGCCCTGGAAGTTCCAGTTCAGGACCTGCCCCCAGTCTCTCGGTGCAAGGAGCTTCTTCATCGTCTATCAATGAGTGAGATATCACATGACAACTTGCTACGTAATCCTTAGATTCATCCGACGAGTCTTCTCCATCATCTCTGTCTTCAAGGACGTGGCTGAGGAACTCTTGGAGCATGATTGGGGTCCGCGCTTTCTGGTTATACTCTTCCAGCGCGTCGATCTGTTTCTGCAAGTCCGTGCGCTTGTTACCAGGCTTCACGGGCTTCTTGGATTTCTTTTTCTTCTTCGAAGATTTCGACGGCTGGGTGTGCGAGCTTTGGCTATCACCACCAATCTTTGGAATTGGGCGCGGCTTCAGCATCCCTTCAATGATCTGGGGTTCCAGCGGATTCTTCCACCTGATCGCCGGGCATGTCTGGAGATCATTTAGCATCCTTTTGGTTTTGGCCGAAAGAGCCACTTCCCATGGGGCTTCTTCAGCAAAAGAGCACGTTGCCCCCGGTGTATCCATCTTCTTAGGAGTGTACGGCTGTGGTGGGTTTACTTTCCACTTCTACGACAACGCAAACTTACCTTGTAAGTACTGATCCTCGATCCACCTCTTAAAGACGAAGCAATCCTCGATCGGATGGCTTACCGTTTGGTGGTAAGGGCAATAATTAGGATTATTCACTCCGCTGGGTTGTGATGGTCGCCTTGGATTCGGCAAATTGATAAGCACGTTGTGCATCGCCAGCTCGAACAGCCTCTTCGTTTTATCCCGCGGGAATGAGTAAGGACGCTTTATCTTCTCATTATAACAGCGTCGTCTCTCTTCCAGTTGATCCGCTAGCTTTGGGGTACTAGGCTGCTGTTGGGTGTTCGCAATGAAGATCGCCTTCCCTTTACCCTTTTCGTTCCGCGGTTCCGGCTTCGGGGGAGATGGTCTATGACCCATCTGGTCCATCTGGGCCAGTTTGTCGATTAAGGCCTGGAAAGTGGTCGGCTTGAAGAACATCATAAACTGTGAAATAGTGGCATGAGGGTCTAGGGTGCCCACGAACATGCCCACCGCTGGTGCTTCTTCGATACGCTGCTCGCGCTTCGACCACAGATTCCGTCATCGGATTGCGTACTGAACCCATGTCTCGCCTGGCTTCACCCTGGCATTGATCAATGCCGTTATTGAGGTGCGTTCACTAGCACTTGCGAATCGCTGGGTGAATAACAACTCCATTTCTGTGAAAGTTTTGACAGGGTCGTTTGGAAGTTCGGAGTACCACTCGAACGCCATCTCCGACAAGCTGCCGACGAATTAACGGAGCAAAAACTTATCGTCACCACCAGTGTTGCCGCAAAGAGCCCTGAACTGAGCGACATGTTGATGGGGATTGCCTGTCCCCCTGTATATGTGGAATTTCGGGATTGTGTAGCCCGGCGGATACTTTATCTGATCATACCAGCCTGGATACGGTCGCCCAGTTTTAACAACTTGGCCGGCCGCTTCATTTGCCTGGTGAACTTTTATTTGCTGAGCAATATAGTCATCCAGTGCAGCTTTGGAGATTGTCTCTTCTTTGGCTGTCGACAGAGCCGGTAGAGGGTTTGATGTTTCTCCTCTATCATCTTCAATTATCACTGGAGGATCTTTGGTTGGAGGATCCGGCTGTAACATCATCCCGACCATGTCTTGGAAGAGAAGTGTCATTCGCTTTATGTTAGCCGCTTGCTCTGCGGCTTCTTTGTCCTTCTTTTTGAGGACTCTGCGAAGGAAGTCAGCATCAGTTTCTTGTTTGTGACGCTGCTCCGTGGATGTTTCCAGGCTTTCTTTTGGTCCGGTGAGTGCGACCATCGCAGTCAGCATCTCCTGAAGCTTCTGCTGCTGTTGTTCTTGAGCTCTGGTGAGGGATCGGGTGAGTGGTCGGTGGCCTGTAGAAGCGCGGCTATCCTCTTTCCCGGATGCCATATAGACGGTATGCACCACCATGCCCCCAGACTTAGAGCGTTTGGGCTCAGTGCCTTTGGCATTTGCCGCAGGCATGGGGACTTCTCCGGCCTCCTTCTTTTATGAGCGGTCGAAGTTGAGGGGGCCGTTGCAGTGGGCACCCAAGTGGTTGTCGTCCGTTGTGTTTTGACAGGACGGTGCTCTTCCTTCTGAGCCTTCAGCTTCTTCTGTCGGCGGAGATAGTCCTGATCCACCACCGACTCTCGGACTTGTCGCCAAATCTTTTAAACTTTGGAAGACAGCCGTTGAGGGGACTGCTTCGGCTTTATTTCTGTGACAGTATCCACTAGTGGCGGAGATCTTTTCAGTACGGCAGTGGGCGAATTCCTGCGTATTCTGTTCAGCAGCTCAAAACTGTTCCCGGTTGGGACAGCAGCATTAACTTCCACCGTTGGAGCTGGTGGTGTTAGCCCAGAGGGGGAGTTGCCCCGGGCCTTCCTTACTTGGCGCCAGTGGCGACGTCGAGCGTGTCGAGCTGATAGAGTTGGTTCGGTGATGGGGATGGTTTTGTCTTGCCCCCTGTCCAGGTGAGGGGATGCTGCTGGCATCAGCCTGTTGAAAACTGATGTCCTTTGAGAAGCAGTATCCAATCGGTTGAAAATAGTCTTCTGAGCAGGGACAGGAATCGTAGCGGGAGCCGGAACAGTCAATCTTGTAAAGACCGACCCTTTGGTAGGAGAAGCCGCCTTGACGACTTCAGGAGCAGGGATGGCTACCCTCTTCGGAACAACCTTCTCTAGGATTGCAAGCTTCATTGTAGGCCCACAGGAATTTTGGCCCAGTCTGGTGAAGACCGAGGAGCTGGAGCTGGACGACCCATTAAGAGGGGCCGCAGTAGCTATAAGCCGATCGAAGACCAACTTCTTGGGAGCTTCCTGTGTTGGCACAGGAGCGGTGAAGCTCATTGGCGGGAGCATGGTCCCGAAAAACAATCCCGTGGTGGCTTGAGTGACCTGTTCCACCGGCATTGTGAACAGGGAAGCCGCCTGGGGTCCACAAGATATACCCCCATTTGAGGCAGGACGTGGGTTGCAGTTGTATATGGAACACTTTGAGCAGGTGAACGCCATTGATCCTTTGCTTTCTGCACCAAGCAAAACGCCAAAATCTTAGTACCTCGAAACCCACGGGCAACCATTAGCAAACCGCGATTCGTTCGCGAACACGACACACGAAGTGTGGAGTGGAAAGAGGAAAAGGTCCCACCGGGCGTGCCAGAATCTGTTCCCCTCTGAAGGACGCGGCGGAGACGTGGCGTACGTCTAGCCTGAATTTCGGTGCTATCCGTCCACCTCTCCGAAAATGCCAAGTTGGTTTATGGCACCGTGCATCGAAGGTTCAAACGGATGCGGCCAATATAGCAGACTTCGTCAGATTCCCCCTCGTTTGAGGGGTTTTTGATTGTGGGGATGCTCTTCCCTACGGGCGCAAGCCCCTACAGTTAATTACGCTACCGCATCGCGGTAACAACTTTCTCCGTCTCCATATGGTCACTTCGTGTCGTGGGTGTTTGTTTTGTGTTTGGTTGCCCGTGGATTGTATACGGAGACTAGGTTATGTTGTCGCCCGTAGGGCGTGGACTAGTCTAAATCCGTATCTTTCTTAGATTTGGGTTTGGGGGGTTTAGGTTTAAGGATACGTTAGCCTCATTTGAGACTAAGATCAACTTAAACGTTTGTTAAGGATACGTTAGTCTAATTTTAGACTAAGATCAACTTAACGGGATCGTTTAGATCCAACAAGAGAGCAATTGGGCTCTATTATTTAGTTTAGTGACATTACGGTCGATAATTAGTTTAAGGACATTACGGTCCATTGTTAGTTTAAGGACATCTCGGTCCAATGTTAGTTTTAAGACATCGCGGTCGAGGTTAAGGACATCATAGTCTATAGATTTAAGGACTCCACAGTCCCATATTAGTTTTAAGACATCACGGTCGAGGTTAAGGACATCATAGTCCATGGATTTAAGGACTCCACAGTCCGATATTAGTTTTAAGACATCACGGTCGAGGTTAAGCACATCATAGTCCATGAGTTTAAGGACCTCACAGTCCGTAGTAATGTGTGGTTATCGGGACCTGTCACCTCATTGACGACGTTGAAGGATTACAATGACAGATATCAGAGGAGTAAAGAGATGTACCCTCGAACCGGGTGTAAATTGATTAGAAGAGCAGATGGGCTCAGTTCAATTTAAGTTGAGGACTTATGGCCAGAATTGGGCTAAGTCCAGTTAAAAAAAATGTATAACATTTTTTTTTGTTCTGGCCATTAGGCCCTTATTTGGGCTCTGCCCTTTTAATAATGCTAAGTATTAGGCTGTGACATATTTTTTTTGTCTTATATTGAATGCATAGCATTCATCAAAACAAAGTATGTTCTGACAGCGCGTCACGTGGCGCACCAGGCGCTTTGCGCCAATTAAAGAGCACATTGCACTTCTGTCAGGTAGCGCACACGAAGATGACACGTGTCGCGCTTAGCGCTAAGCGCTAGTTTGTTAGTGCACTGCGCTTTTAATTTATGAGCGCGCTATGCTAGTTTATGGGTGCGCCGGTGAGTGACACGTGGCGCGCTTGGTTGTGAGCGCCAACCCAAGAGCGCAATGCGCTGTTTTCAGGAGCGCAAAGCGCAGGTCATGTCTATGGTTGACACGTGGCATGTTTTGGCGCTGAGCGCCGGTCCAAGGAGCGCAAGGGCGCAGTTCATGAGTGCAAGGCACTGTCTAATAGCGCAAAGCGCATTTTGATCAATTTTAAGATCAAAGAACAAATTTATGTTCTTCAAAGGAGGCTTTGCCTCAAGATCCAAGAATAAAAGTTCTTGTTTTTATAAAGGCTCTGCCTTTATAGATCAAAGATCTGTCAATAAAGTAAAGTACTTCTTTTGTTTATTATTTTTTTATGATTAGATTTTTTTATCTTTTCTTTTTAATCAAAAACCTTGGTCTTTTTATAGATCTAAGATCTTTTTAGAAGATATTTCTTCTTTTTATGAGATGTTTCATCTCTGTTGTTCAAGAATTAATTCTTTACCTGGAAGAAATGATCTTCTTTTGCTAAAGGCTTGCCTTTCTTTTTCTTTAAGTTTTCTCAAACTTTGCAGAGGGTTTTCTCTATCTGAGACTTGAAGTCTTGGGGCCTTTATATAGGGCCAATTGATTTGTTAAATCAGTTTAAGAGATCTTTCTCTGATTGATTTGGGAATATTTCCCACCGTTGGATCTTTGATCCCAGGGCTTCCGCTTTGCAGAAGATAATCTTCTTGTTTTAACAAGATCGGAAAGATCTTTCCAAACAGAATTTATTCTGTCTTTTGGTAATTTTTATTTACCATTGGATCATTGATCCAATGGTGCTCTGATTTACAGAGCACAACCTTATTATTTGGAAAGATTTTGAGGAATCTTTCCTTAACAGAATTTAGTTTCTGATTAATTAATAATTTATCATTATTATTAGATCTTTTGATCTAACGGTGGGGAATTTTATAATTCCAGCGCTGGCGCACCTTGCGCTAGCGCACCTACGTTCGACACGTGGCGCGCAGTACAACTGTGCTAGCGCGCCCGTGTTTGACACGTGGCACGCAGCGCAGGGCGCAGCGCAGCTGTGCTAGCGCGCCCGTGTTGACACGTGGATCTAAAGCGTTACTTCAATTTTAAAATTTGAATTTTAAAACAGAGCTTTGCTCTGATTGGGTGCGCTGCTTAGGGCGCAGCGCTCCTGGCGCTGGCATATCTGCTTTTGACACGTGGCGCGCAGCGCACGGGATCTGAAGTGTTGCTTCAATTTTAAAATTTTGAAATTCAAAACAGAGATTTTCTCTGATTAGGGGAAACAGTCATATCAGACCTTTCAAAGTAATGAGACTATAGCTCGTTTTGAATTTCTTTTTATGTACATGAATGCCTCTAAAAGATATGCAGGTACTGTCCCCCGGATCAGTCCTGGTCGGCTACAATAACTGAAATCTAACTGTGTACCTCATGATAGCAATCATATCAATATATATATGGATGTCCAGTATCGACACCCGAAATTAGAAATCTCTCGTGTCCATCACCGACACGTAAATGCAGATATCGTCGACACCATCTCAGCAGATGATTGCCACCCGATATCCCTGGCCCCGGTCGGTATCCCCTGGATATCCGCCGTGCCCAATCGAACCCCAGTCAGTATCCCCTGGATATCTGCCGTGCTCATCTCTATTTCTGGTATCGAGCATCCTCGCTAGGCTCCCCGCCTATAATGCGGCTTTCCTGTCCCTCGGTCTCGAACCGGGTCCACCATGTACCGACTTTATAGCCCCCACTCTGTCTGGATAAGTAACAAGTCCGAAACCGTATAGCCCCCCCACTCGGTCTGAAATAAATACTCAGAAAACATAAAGCTCATGGTGGACGCCAACTCATCATATACAAAGATATCAAGTAAAGAATGAGAATACTTACATAGATCATTCTGATGATATATTATATATATACATATATAACAGTGTCCCATACCACCGATATATATCATTAGGAGTAAAATATCCAGACAATCCATAAGAATCAAATACAACATCTATAGTACTGATATTCGTAATTTACAACAGGAAATAAAGAAAGACCGCTTAATTAAATCATATAAGCATAATGATATCAATTCTACTGTTTCATGGCACTACTAATGATGTGTAGTCAAGCATACGCGTCTGTGCTTGTGCAGCATGGCAATCACTAGTATTTGTGCAACTGTTCTAAAAGTGTAATAGCCTACTCATATCGACATCTACACATGCAATATATCATAACGGTCCTACAGTGATATGACAGTACCAATGAGGTGTAGTGTAACATAGGTATACGAGTTTATGCAGCATAGCACTCATTGGTAGTTGTGCAGTGTTCTATCAGAGTGTTCATATTACGAAAACGTATAACATCAATAATTATAACGTGAACAAGTAAGTAAATCTAAGCGTATTTAATAATATATCTACTTGCTATGAGCTATACCATTATCTTTGGAATTGAAATGAAATGATGGTTTTGAAAGAGTATAGCTCACTCAAGTATTACGTTCTAAAAGGGAATAAAACATTAATTTACGATGCTAAAGGTAACTTGACAGTTATTTGACATACAAATCTCACAATCCTCAATACGGTAAAATTCCTCGAACAATTCCTCATATTACCACTATATTTAAATCATTTCTAGTACGGCATAATCTCTCGTACCTATTTATCAATCCATAACTAAACTACATGCAAATGAGTATCATGCTAGATGCAAATTAACTCCAATATCCATATCTTGAATACTTACTAAAACTAACTATATATCATACTACTAATTATAAGGTTGCGGGGGTGCTATACGCCATCCACCCAACTTCCCCCGTAGATGTAAATCTACTCACCAACTCGTTGAACTCACTGAAATCCACGCTGCTATGTCCGCCAACTCCGTCTCGAAAACCTTCGCGATCGTATCTATAATCGTATTTATATTATATCGATGTAAATATTATATCAAAACTCAAAACAATGAGATAGGCATCCATAGGTTAGAAGCTACAGTATAGTTAACCCAAAATGACAATATATATCTATCGTTAACGTATAAACGTTAACGGTTCAGCTGCAGTACAAAAATACAAAAACCCGTATCGTAATATAGGAAAATTTGATAAAACCTTTACTAATCATTCCCAGATTTCTCTGTAGGAATATTGGAACAAATCAAACAACACTATGGCTTATAAAATACCAAAATAAAGCTACAAGAGAAAAACCAACACCAAAAGCCTAGGGAAGGCTGGCGAGCTCGGAAATTTGGTGGATGTCGCCGGGTCAAGTGTGGAGTTTGGGTCTCGGGTTTTGTGTAAAGTCTCCTAATGATCTTACTATAGTTTTGGTCTTGCTAGTTTTCTAGTAATTATACGTAATGGTTCTAGATTCAATTGCAGTGAGCTAGATATCACAAAATACATTATTTTCCTATACTGCACACCAAAAGCAGATATGAAATTGTACTGAACTTGCAAAGATGAAAAGGAATTATACCTATGGAGATTATATACAATGAAACACCAGCTCAAGAATTGTGTGTGGGAGCACCTATGGTTTGTAGTATCTTAAGCTTGAAAAAGTGCCCACTTGATGAAGGAAATCATTGCGCGCTCTCTCTCTCTTTTGGTATGAACGCTTTTGCTTGGAGTTGAAAAACTAATGTGTTCAGTTGAGATAAGAAGAAAGAATATGTGTAATTTAGGGTGAGGATGTATGTAGAGAAAGCATGATGTGGAGGTTGAGAGGTGGAGGTGACATGGAGGAAAGAGGAGGCGTCATCAAGAGGAAGTATGATGCATTCATGCAAGGAGGAGGTGTTAAATTTGAAGAAGGAGGTGTAAAGCTATGAAGGAGGAGGTGTAGGGTTATGAGCAAGGGTGAAGATGAGGTGTTGTGTGAAGGTTAGCATATAATATCATATACCATCCATGATTAAAAGAAATACAGCAATAAAGAAAAACCTTCATATTATAAATCCAATCCATATAACATAAAAGATATGAAATGATAAATCTATCACTTAATTTTCATTAGCTTAATGACAATTACAATGCCATGTTAAAATAATTAAAACATCATTTTTATGACATCACACACGTTTATTTTTATTTATTGAAATGACTATATTTTTACCGATAAAATTCCGATACCAAAAGTTGTATGTGATATCACTTTTATAAACTCTTTATTTTTATATTTAAAAATATAAATTAATATTTATAATTTTCCAAAATGTTACAGTCTCTCCCCCTTAAAAAATTCGATCCCCGAATTTAAATTAAACCCCCTTCTTAAAATATTTTTTCTCAATCCAATCAACTCATTTCAAAACAATTTTCCGGGGTCCAAATTTTAAAACACATCGTCTGCTCGATACCACGGAACTCCGAAATCCCACACGAGCTAAGACGCATCATATCGCAACTGTGTACGTAAAAACTCAAAAAGATAAAATTTCACATAACTGTAACTCTAGCGGTCGCTATAAGAATTACTCCTGTTATGATGCACTTTGCCAAATACGAAAACCGTTGTGTATCCTAAGTACACAATCAATGCCATAATTGTAGTGCAATATCGGTGCACACGACCAAGCGAAAATGTATAAATCAGATCTATAACATATCCTTTCAAGTGCAAAGCACGAAAACAAAACCAACCCTAATGGGTTTGCATGTAAATCTCAAACCACACGTCACGGTGTGCATGAAAACAAAACAGCGATAAGTGCAACAGGCATGCACGAAACGATATCCACTACATCCACTGTGCACGGAACAAAAGTGTACAAAATAGTATCAAGTGCATCGGGGTGCACAAAATAAATCTCAAGTGCATCGGAGTGCACAAATCAACATCAAGTGCATCAGAGTGCACAAAATCAAAATCAAGTATACCTAGGGTATATATATATAAAATCTCTTAATCATGTGCATCTGATATGCACGGAAATATCAGTGTAGTGCATCCGGTGTACATAACACTCCAATCGAGTGCATTCACCTCGCACGAAAATCTCAACAAGTAAACCTGGTGTGCACAAAACATAAATCATAATGAAATTACTGTACATGGAAATCTCATCAAGTGCACCTGGTGTGCACAAAACATAAATTGACCCTCAAATCCTCAAAATACATATATCAAAATAACGGACATTGAGTTGTCCTTTCTTCAACGTTGAAAACAAAATATTTGGATCATAAAAACGCAATTCGAACTCAAATGACATCGAAGCATATTCTCTTCAATGTCGAAAAGTGTTTATACCACCGGAATTGGCATAGCAAGGATTACTACTTATCGTCTGCCACGTTCTAACGTTCTCTATCTCTGAATTTTGGTTCTTCTTGCGGATCTTTAATATCATGGCTTCCTTATGCGATAGTCCGGTAAGGAGTAACGAAACCATTCATCTTATTGCTGATACTTCCCATCACATCTTCTTGACCAGTAGTCCAGTCTCTTGTAACGCAACATGTTGATAACGGAAATCTCTATCCTTTGCCTGTGTACTAACAACTAATACTGGGTCCAATCTTACTTATTATCAACTTCTAGAAAGAACTCCTTCAAGTCTCCTGCTGATTTCCGCTATCCAGCCTGCCCGAAACTAGTACTTATTACTGAATCCACTTTCTCTTTAGTAACGATTATCATTTCCTTAAGATTTTTCCTCTGAAGTGTAGTTGTATGCGTCTCTGTATAAGCATCAAATCTTTAATATCGCCGGTGAAGAACAACTGTCCACTGAAACTTCGCACCAATCTCCTATTCCATAAATCTCCAATATCAACCACTTAAGGAGCATATGATGATAATCATGCGAGTTGCAAGTCATACTTGATTATGACCACGCCCGGAGCCTTACAATACTTCCAAAAACATGAATCCGGCATCTCTGATACTTTGTACAAGAATTTGGCTAAGCTCACCTTCGAAAACTCGTCCCAATTCGTCGGAGGAAAACTTGCTGCACGATCTCTTTCTCGAGCGACTTGCATCAGGTCTAAGCAAGATTCATTGGAAGAAGAAAATCAATTTCACCGATCTCGTATCGGAGCGCCACAACGGATTAAACGTCCTAACCATCCCACATCTGAACGGCTACAAATCCTTTTAATCTGTCTACACTCATAAATATCATCAACCATTAACTTCGTGAACTCTGGAAGCAACGTCTCGATAACCTCAGCTATGTTTGTTACCGCTATCTAAACAGTACGCGACACCATGATCTTCGGAGAGGGGAAAACATCACGCCTCTAGTCCGGCTGATATCTAACAATGATCCTACTATCTGGTGCGGATCCCGAAGAAACTCGCTTCAATATTAGAACTCGATCAAATATAAATAAACAACATGTCTCTATATCATCAGAATGTCATCCTGGTCAGTCCTTGTCCCAGACAAGTCTGCTCTAACCGTACCTCTAACTGCAGCCCTCTCGGCTCCCATAAACATGGTGATCGAAACAATTAACATGCACTGACGAGGATAGATCAACGGAATGAATAGAAGGGAGATCTCAAGATATACATCCTAAGGTAACTTAGGCGGAGTATCATATCATAAATATGCCGCGGAATATATGTACGGTACGTCACTCTATTTAGTACCTACTTCATCAACCAAGGTCATCCTATATAACAAAAGTTCGGGTATAAGACCCCCAAAGTCAAGTCTAAGCCCTATAAGGTCAAGCCTAGGTAACAAAATATATGCCCAGACTCCATATAGTCAAACCTAGACACGAACAAAGTTTAAACCAAACGCTCTGATACCAACTTTGTCACGACCCAAATGTGGCACGTGACCGGCACTTAAATCACGTGACATCTAAAGACGTCGACGCGGTTCAAGTAAGCCGAAACCCGAAATCTAAACCCTTTTTGAAAAATATTGGAGGTGAGTTTAAAATAGTCATCAGATGGAATTAGTTTAAATAACGTTTAAATTTAACTAAGTATGTTTGAAAAGCATCAACGACGTTTTGAAAGTCGACAACACCTCCTTTACATTTTTTTGTATAACCCGATACAACATAATAATATAAATAGCATCCCAACGGGAGCTAACATCCACGCCCAAACGACGGAGCAACCAAGCAAACGATATACGATGCACAATGGTGAAGAAAAGAAAAGCAAAACAAAATCAACAATCTAAAATGGTCGACTCCCATGAGTGCGACACCACAACACACATACTCTAATTCTTGCTTCTAAGTCCACAATATACCATTTCTAAGTTGATGGGGTTTTAGTAGATATAAGAAGATATGAATAGACAAGTGTGAGTACGATACAACGGTAACCCACCTGCGAAAGCAATCACCGAAAGGAATGTGTGCCCAAGCCGCTGATAATCCAAGCGGTAAAACCTGCAAGAAACTGTGGCACAACGGAGATGAGTTGCCAACTTAGTGAAAAAAAGTACATCTAAAGGTAGAAATCGAAATGCACGACGATACCTAGGTCATAAGTATAGTACTATCATAATATGTACTAATATAATATATGATATGCATATGTATCATAACGCAACACTAATTATCATGCAATCCCAAATAGAATATATCAAATGCAAATGACCTGTATCTAGGTATAAACCCAATCATTTCGGCTATTTTTTCACGGTGCCCAATCATTTCGGTTATTTTTCTTTTTCTTTACTCGCTGCTTTTTATTGCGAGTTGCCCAATCATTTCGGCTATTTTTATATATTTTTTTACTCGCTGATTTTTGTTGCGAGTTGCCCTATCATTTCGGCCATTTCATATGCATTTTTTTTTATTTTTTTGCGCGCTGATTTTTTTTATTGCGAGTATGGAACTCAAGATCTGATACCAATCATAGCATCAGTATTGCTGCGACTGGAATATTGCCAGGAGCGAATCATCATTTGCCGTGAAAGGACTTGGAATTTGATACCGATTTAGGTATCGGTATCGCTACTACTAGGATTGTTGCCAGGAGCGAATCATCATTTGCCTTTGTCGATTCGAACAAAGGTGGCTGAGCAAACAGGGTTAGGATCCTGTCGACTAAGGCTTTTGACTTCATGAGCCGTAAGGGTTTCATAAAGGTATCTCTCCCTACGAGTCGTGAGGATCTCGTAGGTGTGTTTTCTCCTTAGGAGTCATGAGAATTCCTAAGTGCATGTTCTTTTATAAGTCGTAAGGATCTTACAAGAGTGTTTTTTCCTTATAAGTCGATAGGACTTATAAGTGTCGTTCACCATATGAGGATATTTCTCGTCGTTGGTGGGACTCGGTGGGTGTTCCCCTCCGAACACGGAGATGCGACCGCGAAGGTCCGTCTTGCCTGAAATTCGGGGCAGATGCTAATTGGTGCTATCCGTCCACCTCTCCGAAGATGCCAAGTTGATTTATGGCACCATGTATCGAAGGTTTAAATGGATACGGCCGATGTAGCAGACTTCGTCAGATTCTCCCTCATCTGAGGGGTTTTTGATTGTGGGGACGCTCTTCCCTGCAGGCGCAAGCCCCTGCAGTTAATTACGCTACCGCATCGCGATAACAACTTTCTCCTTCTCCAGATGGTCACTTCGTGTCGTGGGTGTTTGTTTTGTTTGTGGTTGCCCGTGGATTGTATACGAAGACTAAGTTATGTTGTCGCCCGTAGGGCGTGGACTAGTTCAAATCTGTATCTTTCTTAGATTTGGGTTTGGGGGTTGGGTTTAAGGATACGTTAGACTCATTTGAGACTAAGATCAACTTAAACGTTTGTTAAGAATACGTTAGTCTAATTTTAGACTAAGATCAACTTAACGGGATCATTTAGATCCGACAAGAGAGCAATTGGGCTCTGTTGTTTAGTTTAGTGACATTGCGGTCGGTAATTAGTTTAAGGACATTACGGTCCATTGTTAGTTTAAGGACATCTCGGTCTAATGTTAGTTTAAAGACATCGCGGTCGAGGTTAAGGACATCATAGTCCGTGAGTTTAAGGACCTCACAGTTCGAAGTTAGTTTAAAGACATCGCGGTCGAGGTTAAGGACATCATAGTACGTGAGTTTAAGGACCTCACAGTCCGATATTAGTTTTAAGACATCACGGTCGAGGTTAAGGACATCATAGTCCATGAGTTTAAGGACCCCACAGTCCGTGAAATGTGTGGTTGTCGGGACCCGTCACCTCTTTGAAGACATTGAGGAATTACAACGACAAATATCAAAGGAGTGAAGAGATGTACCCTTAAACCAAGGTGGATTGTTTGAAAGATCTGTAGCCCAGTTTGAGACTAAGATCTGTTGGATATTTTTGAGCAGATATGCTCAGTTTAATATAAGTTGAGAAGTTATGGTCAGAATTGGGCTAAGCCCAATTAAAAATGTTTAACATTTTTAGTTGCTCTGGCTATTAAGCCTTTATTTGGGCTCAGCCCTTTTAATAATGCTAGGCATTGGGCTCTGACATATTTTGTCTTGATCAGAACAAATTGTGTTCTGACAGTGCGCCACATAGCGCGTCAGGCGCTTTGCGCCAATTAAAGAGCGCATTGCGCTTCTGTCGAGTAGCGCACACGAAGAGGACACGTGTTGCGCTTAGCGCTAAGCGCAGGTTCATTAGCGCATTGCGCTTTTAATTTATGAGCGCTCTGAGCTAGTCTGTTGGCGCGCCAGTGAGTGACACGTGGTGCACTTGGCGTTGAGCGCCAACTCATGAGCGCGGTGCACTGTTTTAAAAGCGCAAGTGCTGTCTATGGTTGACACGTGGCTTGTTTTGGCGCTGAGCGCCGATCTAAGGAGCGCAAGAGCGCAGTTCATGAGTGCAAGGCATTTTTCAATAGCGCAAAGCGCATCTGATCAATTTTAAGATCAAAGAACAAATTTATGTTCTTCAAAGGAGGCTTTGCCTAAAGATCCAAGAATAAAAGTTCTTGTTTTTTATAAAAGGCTCTGCCTTTTATAAATCAAAGATCTGTAAATGAAGTAAAAATACTTCTTTTATTATTATTTTCTTTATGATTAGATCTTTTGATCTTTTGCTTTTAAAACAAAGAGCTTGGTCTTTTTATAGATCTAAGATCTTTTTAGAAGACGGTTTTTCTTTTTGCGAGATAGTTTCATCTCTGTTATTTCAAGAACATAGTTCTTTACCTTGAAAATGAAGAAAAATCTTCTTTTTTCTAAGAGCTTGCTCTTCTTTTTTCTCAAAGTTTGTAGAGGGTTTTTCTCTCTCTTTTCTGTATATCTGTTTCTTTTTCTTTTTTTATTGAAAAGGAAAAAAAAGGCTTATTAGGGGGAAAGAACAGGCTGTGGAGGGATGTACCCTTTGAACCATATCCCACTTATTAGGGGGAAAGAACAGGCTGGAGCTTATACTTCTCGCTGCTGAAAAAGGCTACTTTGCATTCGCGCATGTGCGTCGCACGTGTTGGGTGCACATATTTGCACGTAGCGCACATAAAGCTTGCGCATATGCGCATTATGGGGGGAGCAAGCTCCTATGGAGAATATATCTCCTTTTAATATTTTTAAATGTTCTCATGTAGTGCGCACGTGCGTTGCACGTGGTGCGCGCATGGAGGGCATACGTGCGTTGCACGTAGTGAACATGGCGTTTGTGCATATGCACATTATGGGGAGGAGCATGCTCCTATCTTGGAGAACTAAGCTCCTATGGAGAACTAAGCTCCTTTTAATATTATTAAATATTCTCATGTGGTGTGCACGTGCGTTGCACGTGGTGCGCGCATGGCGGGCACACGTGCGTTGCACGTAGCGCACATGGCGCTTGCGCATATGCGCATTATGGGGAGGAGCATGCTCCTATCTTGGAGAACTAAGCTCCTATGGAGAACTAAGCTCCTTTTAATATTATTAAATGTTCTCATATGGTGTGCACGTGCGTTGCACGTAGTGCGCGCATGGCGGGCATACGTGCGTTGCACATAGCGCACATGGCGCTTGCGCATATGCGCATTATGAGGAGGAGCAGGCTCCTATCTCGGAGAACTAAGCTCCTTTGGAGAACTAAGCTCCTTTGAGAATTGAATCCTTTGATGATTGCACTCTACCCTTTCTAACAGATATCTCCTCTTATTTATATGGGAATGGTAAAGAAGCCATCTCTCCTTTTCCCGATGTGGGACTAAAAATGCATTCCCCATGTAGTAGAGCATTACTTTAGATTACACGTGCATAGCACATTTGCTCATAACTTTTGATCTCGGATGAATTATGAGGCCCATAATATATCAAATCGAAGGATTTTTTGAGACACTTTCAATACCATCAAAATTTATCTGTTTCTCATTCTAGAGTTTGTCAAAATACAGCTTCGAAAATACTGGTTCGCATCTTCTTCCTTAGATCACATGTGCATAGACATTTGCTCATAACTTTTGATCCCGGATGAATTATGAGGCCCATAATATATCAAATCGAAGAGTTTTTCGAGATGATTTCAATACCATCAGAATTTAGCTGTCAAAATACAGCCCGGAAAATACAGGTTCACATTTTCTTAAGCGTATCGCTGCTATTTGATGCCTTGGGCTCTTTTGTGCAGAAATTTTTGGCAGGAACAAATACCCCCTACTACTTTGCCCACGTAAGTATATACGTCGGTGAAGTAGTGCAGAGTAATTGATAGTGTATGACCAGTTTCGGGTTGGTATATAATTTTCAGAATCTTGATCTGAGAAGATAACGAGCGGACACAAGCGTCGTCATTTATCATTGACTCAAATCTCGACTCTTAAGGAGTATAGTCCCAAACGCTCAGCTCCATGAGCCGTACTCTTCTATTCCTTTATGTTTTACTCTGGCGTGAAGTAGTTTATATACTCATGGGTAACTTCTCCATTTCAGTGGCATGTAAGTTTGGCAAGTGTGGCCCATAGATGGTAGATAACAGTTAATCTTGAACTCTTTATAAGATAGTGATGGCTTAGGAGATAGGGATAGGATCTGTCACCTAAGACTTTTCAACTTTATGAGCCGTGAGGGTCTCATAAAGAATTTTCTCCCTACCGGTCGAGAAGATCCCGTAGGTGTAATTTCTCCTTAAGGATCGTGAGGATTCCTAAGTATGTTTTCTCTTGAAAGTCGTAAGGATCTCACAAGAGAATTTACTCCCTTACGAGTCGTGAGAACCCGCAAGTGATGGGTGAACTTGTCCTTATCCGCATTTTACAGAGTCAGGAGTTGCTCTGGATGCTTCCCACGGGTTCACTGCCGTGTTCTGTGAGGACCAGGCTCTGCTCTGGACGTTTCCCACGGGGTCAGGGTTGACATTATCCGCGTTCCACGTAGCCAGGAATTTTGCTCTGGATGCTTCCCACGGGTTCACTGCCGTGTTCGGTGAGGACCAGACTCCGCTCTGGATGCTTCACACGGGGTCATTGCCGTGCTCTACGAGGACCAGGATCCGCTCTGGACGTTTCCCATGGGGTCAGGATTGACTTAAGCCGTGTTCCACGTAGCCAGGAATTTTGCTCTGGATGCTTCCCATGGGTTCACTGCCGTGTTCGGCGAGGACCAGGCTCCGCTCTGGATGCTTCACACGGGGTCATTGCCGTGCTCTGCGAGGACCAGGATCCGCTCTGGACGTTTCCCATGGGGTCAGGATTGACTTAAGCCGCGTTCCACATAGCCAGGAATTTTGCTCTGGATGCTTTACACGGGGTTATTGCCGCACGGGTTCACTGCCGTGTTCGGCGAGGACCAGGCTCCGCTCTGGATGCTTCACACGGGGTCATTTCCGTGCTCTGCGAGGACCAGGATCTGCTCTGGACGTTTCCCACGGGGTCAGGATTGACATAAGCCGCGTTCCACGTGACCAGGAATTTTGCTCTGGATGCTTCCTACGGGTTCACTGCCGTGTTCGGTGAGGACCAGGCTCCGCTCTGGATGCTTCACACGGGATCATTGCCGTGCTCTGCGAGGACCAGGATCCGCTCTGGACGTTTTCCACGGGGTCAGGATTGAAATAAGCCGCGTTCCACGTGACCAGGAATTTTTCTCTAGATGCTTCCCACGGGCTCACTGTCGTGTTCGGCGAGGACCAGGCTCCGCTCTGGATGCTTCACACGGGGTCATTGCCGTGCTCTGCGAGGACCAGGATCCGCTCTAGACGTTTCCCACGGGGTCAGGATTGACATAAACCGCGTTCCACGTGACCAGGAATTTTGCTCTGGATGCTTCCCACGGGTTCACTGCCGTGTTCGGCGAGGACCAGGCTCCGCTCTGGATGCTTCACACGGGGTCATTGCCGTGCTCTGCGAGGACCATGATCCACTCTGGATGTTTCCCACGGGGTCAGGATTGACATAAGCCGCGTTCCACGTGACCAGGAATTTTGCTCTGGATGCTTCCCACGGGTTCACTGCCGTGTTCGGCGAGGACCAGGCTCCGCTCTGGATGCTTCATACGGGGTCATTGCCATGCTCTGCGAGGACCAGGATCCACTCTGGACGTTTCCCACGGGGTCAGGATTGACATAAGCCGCGTTCCACGTGACCAAGAATTTTGCTCTGGATGCTTCCCACGGGTTCACTGCCGTGTTCGGCGAGGACCAGGCTCCGCTCTGGATGCTTCACACGGGGTCATTGCCGTGCTCTGCGAGGACCAGGATCCACTCTGGACGTTTTCCACGGGGTCAGGATTGAAATAATCCGTGTTCCACGTGACCAGGAATTTTTCTCTGGATGCTTCCCACGGGTTCACTGCCGTGTTCGGCGAGGACCAGGATCCGCTCTGGATGCTTCACATGGGGTCATTGCCGTGCTCTGCGAGGACCACGATCCGCTCTGGATGTTTCCCACGGGTTCCGCGTTCCACGTAGCCAGGAATTTTGCTCTAGATGCTTCCCACGGGTTCACTGTCGTGTTCGGCGAGGACTAGGCTCCGCTCTGGATGCTTCACACGGTTTCATTGCCATGCTCTGCGAGGACCAGGATCCGCTCTGGACGTTTCCCATGAGGTCAGGATTGACATAAGCCACGTTCCACATAACCAGGAATTTTGCTCTTTATCCGCATTTCACGGAGTCGGAGTTTGACTCTCGGTCATCGGTACATCGTCGAGTCATGGAACTGGGAGTTGCCGCTCTTCCGTTTTGCTTTATGTTGTGTCTGTTGTGATGAGAGGAATATCGAGATGATCTCCAGGCTTATCTGTGAGCCGTTGAGATTTGGCTTCGTCTTCTGATGAAAACCTGGGGTGGAAAGATGTGATTCCTCTTTATTTGCGCCCCTGAATTGTATACAGGGATCAATGTGATATCACCTGTAGGGCATAAATTTCTTTTTTTTTATTTCTTTCCGCGATGCTCTATCATTTCAGCTTTATATCGCGAAGGTCACGATTGCCCAATCATTTCGGCTATTTTTCGCGGTGCCCAATCATTTCGGCTATTTTTTATTTTTACTCGCTGTTTTTTATTGCAAGTTGCCTAATCATTTCAGCTATTTTGCATGCATATGTTTTTACTTGCTGATTTTGTTTGCAAGTTGCCCCATCATTTCGGCTATTTCGTATGCATGTATGGCTTGCCAGCTTTTTGTTGAAAGCTTGGAATTAGACACCGATTTTGGCATCAGCACCGCTACAACTGGGATATTACCAGGAGCGAATCATCATTTGCCTCTGTCGATGTCGAACAAAGGTGGCTTAGCGATCAGGGTTAAGATCCTGTCGACTAAGGCTTTTGACTTCATGAGCCGTAAGGGTCTCATAAAGATATTTCTCCCTGCGAGTCGTGAGGATCTCGTTGGTGCTTTTTCTCCTTAGGAGTCGTGAGGACTCCCAAGTGTATGATCTCTTGTAAGTCGTAAGGATCTTACAAGAGTGTTTTCTCCTTATAAGTCGAGAGGACTTGTAAGGGCTGTTCACCATGTAGACATATCCTTAGTCACGGTTGGGACTTTGTTAGAGAAATGTTTATTCGTGCTCGTGGATTGTATACAAGGGTCGGTACTGAGCCGCTTGTAGGGCAGTATCGGAGGCTCTGGGGGCTGCTTAAGAACAGGTTCAGATCCCTATAGCTTAAGACTTTCAAATCTTATGAGCCGTGAGGGTCCCATAAGAAGGTTCTCCTTGCGAGTCGTGAGGATCTCGCAAGTGTAATTTCTCCTTAGGAATCGTAGGGATCCCTAAGTGTGTTGCTCCCTTGTGAGTCGTAAGGATCTCACGCAGGTGGTTTCCCCTTACAAAGTCGAGAGGACCTTGCAAGTGTCTTTTAACGAGATTGTGCCCTTTCGGGTTTTCACAAAACTCGCTGGTAGCCCTGCTGTTTTTACTCACAGAGCCCTTTCGGGTTTTCATCCGTGCCCTTTTTGCTTGTGGACATACCATTTTTTTCCTTCTTTTTTTTATTCTAATGAGGTTGCGCCCTTTCGGGTTTTCACAAGACTCGCCGGTAGCCCTGCTGTTTTTACTCACGAAGCCCTTTCAGGTTTTCATCCGTGCTCTTTTTGCTTACGGACATACAGTTTTCTTTTTTTTCCTTCTTTTTTTTTTCTTTTTTTTGTATCAGCTTTGGGATGCTGCAATCCACCGTAGTTTATCGACATCTCGGTCAACGGCTAGTTTTAGGATATAGTGGTCCGTTGTTAGTTTAAGGACGTTTCGGTCCGTCGTTAGTTTAAAAACGTTTCGGTCCGCTGTTAATTTAAGGACGTTTCGGTCCACTGTTAGTTTAAGAACGTTTCGATCCGCTGTTAGTTTAAGGACGTTTCGGTCCGTTGTTAGTTTAAAGACGTTTCGGTCCGCTGTTAGTTTAAGGACGTTTCGGTCCTCTGTAAAGGAAGCTGGTTACTACTTATAGAGTTTGGGCTTAGGAAGATAGCGAGCGGACATAGTCGTCGTCATCTATCATTGACCTAGGCCATGACTCGTCAAGCGTAGTATTTCTTCAGGAAGCGACCTTTTATTGGCCTGAAAGGTCTTTCACCATGCATACCCATGAGTAGATAAGCCCCATCCTGGTAAACTTTGTCTATGATGTACGAGCCTTCATAGTTTGGCTCGAATTTCCCCCACTTGGCGCGATTGGGGATCATAGGTCTTTTGACTACTAGCATGAGTTCGCCTTGGCGAAATGTTCTCGGCCTAGTCAATCTTTCGTATGAGCGCGTCATCTTTGCTTTATAAGCTTCCAGATTTTGCTGCGCTATGAGCCGGGTTTCATTAAGGGCGTCGAGCTCCTCAAGCCGAAGGTGAGCATTCTCTTCATCCGTTAGCTCGTAATGAACTGCCACTCGTAGAGTGGGTAGCTCTATCTCGAGAGGGAGTACCTCCTCTGTACCGAATACCAATGCGTATGGAATTGTGTTCGTAGCCGTTTTGAACGTAGTCCGGTACGCCCAGAGAGCTTCATGCAGTCTCTCGTGCCCGTCCTTCTTATTTCGGGACACCGTCTTTTTCACGATCTTTGTCAAGGTCTTGTTGAAAGCCTCAGCTAGACCGTTAGCTCGAGGATTATAAAATGAGGAGTATCTCCAGTCTATATTGTGTTGTTTTGCGGAGCGGCTGATCTTGTGGCTTCTGTAGGCTGGCCCGTTATCGGAGATGATCCGTCTCGGAGTTCCAAACCGATAAATGACGTGTGTCTTGAAGAAATGGAGAATATTCTCTGTCTTCACTTCCCTCAGCGGTACTGCTTCTGCCCATTTGGAGAAGTAATCAGTTGTCGCCAAAATGAATCGATGTCCTCTGGACGATGCTGGTTCGACGGGGCCGATTATGTCAGTCCCCCACATTTCGAACGGCCAGTTAGCCACTGTCGGGTGTAGCGGATTTGGATGCTGATAGATAAAGTCGCCATAGATCTGGCACCAGTGGCATTGCTTCGCATACTCGAGGCAGTCCTGGATCATCGTAGGCCAATAATAACCCATTCTTTTGATTTTCAGCTTCATCTTCAGCCCGGCTTGGTGAGAACCACAGAGTCCGTCGTGAGTTTCTTGAACGACTCTCTTTGCTTCTTCAGGTCCCAGGCATCTTAACCATAGAGAATCAAATGACCTCTTGTACAGAGTGTCATTGACGAAGGCGAAAGATAGGGCTCGCTTCATGAGCTGATATCTTGAGGACGCATCTTCTGGCGTTCGGCGGGATTTGAAGTAGTCTATAAAGACTTCTCTCCAATCTTTAACCTTTTCTTGGTCTTTTACTTGTAGGGCCGTTTGCTCGGTCGCTCCCTTTTCTTCGAATGACTCCGAAGATATTTCTGCCGGTGCAAGAACCCGACGGCTTTGCACAACGATCCTCACATCATCGAGGTTCTCGTCGGCCAGTTCTTTAGTGAGCTTGGCTAATGCATCCGTTTTGCTATTTTCCGCACACGGTATGCCTTCCAAGGTGTAGGAAGGTATTTGGGTCAGCAGTTGCTGTACCCTCTCACCGTACTTCACCAGTTCTGGTTTGCACGTTTGATAGTCGCTGTTTACTTGGCTGACAACCAGCTGGGTGTCTCCATATATGAAGAGGTTTTCAATCCCTATGTCGATAGCGATCTCAAGACCTGCCATCAAAGCTTCATACTCGGCTTCATTGTTTGTCCTTGGCTCTGTTAAGGAGAAGGCAAAGCGCATTATCCCTCCTTGTGGAGTTACGAAGATGAAGCCTACCCCTGATTTGATTATGGGGGTGTTTTGTTTGCGCTTTTTCATGGAGGACGCTCCGTCGAAGTAAAGTTCCCACCGGGTATCACCTCCGCCGATCGTGTCAAACGCATGTTCGTCTGGCAGTTCGCAATTCAAGGGAGAATCGGCAGGTATCGGATGCTCAGGGAGGAAATCGGCGATGGCCTGGCCTTTCACTGCCTTAAGAGGTTGATAGGTTATTGAGAACTCTATCAAGTGCAAGGCCCATTTAGCGAGCCGCCCTGTCAATATGGCCTTTGACATCAAATACTTGAGAGGATCCACCTTCGATATGAGACGAACTTCATGTGCCAACGCATAGTGTCTGAGTTTCGTTATCGCGAAGATCAATGCCAGGCAGTGTTTTTCGATAGGAGAATAATTGCTTTCTGCCCCCAGTAGAACCCGACTCAAATAGTAGAGGGCTCTTTCCTTCCCTTGGTCGTTCTCTTGTGCCCATAATGCGCCTAAGGAACCTTCAAGGGCTGTTGTATAAAGAATGAGAGGCTTTCCCTTGACCGGAGCGGCTAGCACCGGCGGATTCTGTAGGTATTGCTTGATTTCGTTCAGTGCGCTTTGGCATTTGTGATCCCAGACAAAAGGGGTTCCTTTCTTCATCAGGTGACTGTAAGGACGGCACTTGCCCGAGAGATTGGCTATAAATCGCCGGATATACGCGAGCTTCCCTTGGAGAGACCGTAATTGTTTGAAAGTCCTTGGCGGAGGCATTTCCATGATCGCCTTAATTTTTAACGAATCTATCTCGATGCTTCGGTGTCGGACGACGAATCCTAAGAATTTGCCCGAGGAAACTCCGAACGCACATTTGAGAGGGTTCATCTTCAATTTGTATTGCCGGAGGCGTTGAAATACGGTCTTCAGATGCTCTAAATGCTCCTCGTATGATTTTCTTTTAACCACGAGGTCATCGATATAGCATTCGACGATTTCATGTATGAGGTCATTGAAGATCTTCGTCATGGCCCTCTGATAGGTGGCGCCGGCTTTCTTTAGACCGAAAGGCATCATCTTGTAGCAGAATATACCCAAAGGGGTCCGGAAAGCGGTATGCTTATGGTCCTCGGGATGCATCTTTATCTGATTATATCCTGATGAGCCGTCCATGAAGGAGAAAACATCGTGAGTGGACGTATTGTCTATCATCAGCTCGGTGACCGGTACTGGAAAGTCGTCTTTCAGGCAGGCTTTATTGAGATCCCGAAAGTCCACACATATGCGCACGGTCCCATTTTTCTTCATCACCGAGACGATGTTGGCGATCCAGCCAGGATACTGAACCTCTTGGATGAAACCAGAGTCGATCAGCTTCTTGACCTCGGCGTTGATGCTCATCTCAAGCTCGAGCCGCATTCTCCTCGGTGCTTGTTTGATTGGCTTGACGTCCGGGGATATTGCCAATTTGTGTACAGCAATCTCGGGATCTAGTCCTGGCATCTCGGAATAGTTCCATGCGAAGCAATCTTTATGTTGCATAAGCACATCTTTTAATGTGGCCACCCTTTCTTCAGACAGCAACTCACTGACGAATGTCGGCCATGGATCATTTGTCGCCCCCAAATCAATTTTTTTGAGATCATCTGCAGTAGTATGTATTCCATCTTCCAGCTCTTTCGGCGCCGGCGGAAACTCCAAGATCACCTCGTTATCATCGTTTTCAAAGCACCAGGGGAGGTCATCCATATTCTCAGGTTCTTCTTTTGATGATATTATCATGTGACAGGTACGAGCTCGCTTCCAATACCGATGTGGATCTGGGTCTACCCTCGTGGATTTGGGTTCATGCTTCTGTGGTGGGGTTACCCTCCAGCTGCTGGATAGAGCGAATCTGCTCTGTCGATATTGATCTTCGACCTAGTTCTTGAAGATGAAGCAGTCTTCAATAGGATGTCCTATTGCCTTGTGATAGGAGCAATAGTGTGGATGAGAGACTTCGCCTGCTTGCTCGGGGTGCTTGGACTCCGGGAGTGTAATCAGTTGATGTTTTATGGCAAGATCAAGTATTTTCTTCGTCTTGTCTTGGGCAAAAGAGTATGCTCGATCCATCTTCGTTATAAGAGATGATTCTGGATTACCTGGCTCCTGATTTCGTGGCTTCTTGGAACCGCTTTGTCACTGTCGAACGCCTTTCCCGTTCTTTGGTTTGCTTCTGCCTCTGCGTCGTGCCTTTTGTACAACGGGCTGACAAGGAGGAGCATTTTCATTTTTCACAGCCTGTTGAAGGAGGCGTTGCATCTTGGCTTTCTCATAGATGGACATTTCACGATTATGGTCGTCTCGAACCTTTTGACTCGCTTCCCTTATAAGCTTGTCCATTTGTTCTTCAAACGACGGACTGGGCATTTTCACGTCGAGAGCTCTTTCTGGTTCAAGGTTAGCATTTTCCCAAAAAGCATCTCCCTCTTCATCAAAGTCATGTATGACGTAGCAGTCGCGGAGTAGCTCCTGTTTCTTGGATTGAACATACCCAAGTCCGGTCATTTTCATTCTCCCGTTGGGCAATTTCCGCTGAGTTCCAGGAACGTTCCAGATCCTGTCATAGAACTTAGCTTTTCGAGCAGTCTGTTTGAAAGGTACGCCTTAGCGCCATAACAACCTTTTTAGTCCGTTCGTGTAATATCTAGGCAGGCGGATGGATTGGAGCCTGTCGAGCGTAGAATCGGCGCCATGCTAAACTTCTTTCTCCACTTTAGTTTCCGTGGATCGATAAAAAAAGGATCGCCTTTTCATCTCTTCGTCTGGGAGGGACGTAGAATGTTTGCAGTTCTTGCACATTACAAGTTTTAAGTGTGTCGAGATCTTTGTAATGCTCTTGTGGAACCAAGGTAATTTGCAGATTCTGATTATCGCCAGCGAAGGCTTGTATTGATGGCCGAGCGGAAAATATAGCATTAACCTCGTCTTCCGAGTCGCTGCCGAAGATCAACATGGGGGCGGACGGTCTCGGGTTGTTGCATTGAGGCGGCCCTGAATAAACTATCTCTTCTTCCTCCTCGGTATCACTCCCGAAGACTGGAATAGGGTGATAGCTTTGTCTTTCGATTTGTGACATCTCTCTGTGTCTTCGAAATCTGGTAAGAAGTATTTTGCATCTTCGTATTTTTGGACTTCGTTCACGGAGAATGGGTTCAGCTCTCCCGTCACAGTGTACTCGAGACCATCCTTGAAGTATTTCATACACTGATGTTGTGTCGAAGGGATGATGTTGTACTCGTGTAACCAGGGCCGGCCGAGCAAAGCGTTATAACAGGTCTTGGCGTCAATGACGTGAAATTTAATATCTGTGACAAGTAATCCGAAGCGCAGCGTCAGTATCACAGACCCGAGAGTTCGTGATGACTGAGAGTCGAACCCGGAGATGGTGATCTTATCCCGAGCGAGGTGTTGAACACTCATGCAGATTTCTTTCAACACTCGCATGTTGAAGAGATTGACGGAGGACCCATTATCGACCAGGATCTTGCCTATCTTGACATTGTTGGAGATAGTGCCCTCAGAGTCAATTATTGGATCACAGGCACGTGATTGCAATGATTGAGGGAGGACCTATTCCGGCAGGACAGTCTTACTCAAGATGATAGTATGCTATCTGGTTTATCTTTATCATCGTGTACTGCTTTAGGTGACCTGACAGGTCGCTATTGCACGTTGATAGAGCCCCTAGGATTCTTGCTTGACTGCCAGCAGTATGAGGGCGATCATATACGTGGGAGCTGGTAGTCTATAAGCACATCCTTAAAAGGTCCTTAGTCGTGGGAGTTTCGAGACAGGGCATCGATACTCTAGAGTAGACTAGTGTATACAGTCAAGACCCCGACGAGGGGCGGTGGCCGGTCTCACAAGCCACCGGTGTCAGTTGGTTTACCTAAGATGTATACAGGTGCTCATTAGGTATGAGTACACCAGACAGGACTCGCCGGGAACATGCTAGTTGGTCTTATACCTGACGTCAGATAGCGGTTCCCTGGTGACATGTGTACAGGTTAGTTCATCGACCTGAGGATCGTCATTTGTCTCGTGTGAGTTCCCACTGTACTTTGATTACTACCCTACCACGCTCAAAGGAGACGTGCAAACAGGTTTTAGTTGGGTATAGTCCCGAGCCACATGGAGGCAGTGAGTGGATCTTCAGGGGTTCGTCTCTCCCGGTATTGGGGGTGAGGTTGCGTTGTGTCTACGAGAGCCATTACACGAAGTCCTTGGCCAAGGCAGGAGATTTACTGGTAGGTATTCCGGTAGTATCTTAGGGTGTTCTGGGCTACACTCCGACACGACTTGTACCGCTTTTGGGGGTCTGACTTTTACCAACCCCCTAGGCCCGCCATGCGATGCTCATAGACGAACAGACCAGACTGTACGGATATTGTCACTGACAGGCTCAGTAGGGTGTCAGGATGAGTTCGGTCATCGACGTCCCTTTTGGTCAATACCTGGTAGCCCGTTACGTATAGGCTAATACCTCTGACGTGCTAGTGGTTAAATCCACAACCAAAGTATTGACGAGTCTTTAGAGTCCCCCACAGACCGTTTTCTCAAGTTTCGGGCGAAACGCTGTAGAGGCCGTATGGAGATATGGCAGGGTTCGATCAGATACGTGCGGTATTGCACGGATCATGATCGGACGGAAAATACTAGCGGGCTTTGGTTTAAGCCGGATCCTAGTATTGTACGGTGTAGATTTTGTCTCATTGCATTTGTATTCGGTCGGAATACAAATGCGGGTATGTATATACAGTAGCGGGGTTTTCTGTAATTTATTACGGGATTATTTTTGTGAAGTTGCCAGTTTGCTTTCCGTTTCGGCCATTTTCCTTTGTATCTTTTCTTGGCTGAAGTTTGGTGGAGGAGGGCTTAATTGCATTTGTGCAAATAAGCATTTTGGAGGGTTGTCTTTGCATATTGTTGCATCATGATGGTGCACTTTCATTGACTCCATGACTTCATGATTGCTTGACTTTGGGTATGATGATTAGATGATGGAGTATTGGTTTTGGTTGATGATCATTGCTTGTCATCATCCCTTTTTCTCTCTCTTGCATGAGGTGGGCTCTCTCATTTTTTTGATCCACTCTCTCTCCTCTCATTCTCTCCTCTACTTTGGCAGGCCAAGCAAGAGGGAGGGGCTGCCCATTTTTTTGTGTGGGGATTTTTTGGTTCTCTTGTGCTTGAAAAAATCCCCAACTTCATCTCCAAAAATTCCACATCTCATTCCTCCACAAAATGGCAACTTCTAGTGACCCTAATAGAGACATGGTAATCTACGTATATTCTACAGCAAATCTTGGGCGCGTCGACTCACCAACTTTGTGCTCGAGTTGCCTCGGTCCAGAGGTGGGAGCCCGTAAAAGAAGCCGGCGACGTGGTGCCCTTCCGGTGAGGAGGCGAAGACCGGAGAATCCGCCGGGAGATCGGGACGACGACGAGAAGACCGAAGGACACGGATCGCTCGGTATATCTCTCTACCCGTTCTTTAGTTAGCTAGGACTAGATTAATGGCCTGATCCGGGATTTTTGTGCGCGGTGGTGCCGGTTCAAAAGTTAAAGTAAATCATTGCTTCCGCATTTTGGCGTTGGATTGACGGCCGGGGCGCCGCCGTGCACTTACACTGGTATCAGAGCCACGCCATTAACCTAGTCTAGCTTGCACTAGTATGTTTAAAGTTTCGATCGAACAAAAATCCCAAAACCGCATTTTCATGTATATCAGTTCTCTGTCAAAAATTTTTTGGCTCCAAAAATTTTTCAGGTTGTTGCAGAATGATGTGCAGAGTTTTATAAGATCACTGTAAAAATTTGGTGACATGATCCTTCAATATAGTCGCGGAACCGCGGCCATAACCCCACTTTGGCCGCGGTTCCGCCGCAGGAATTAAGCTTCAGTTCACCAATTTTTTTCCAGTGGGCTTCTGTGTTGAAAATATGGGTTTTGGTATATTCTTTTTAGGCCCAGAATTTCTTTATGTGTTACAGTAGTGCTTGGGGCCCACTTAGGTAAATTTTGATCGATCGAAAATTTTAAACACATTAGTTCACAGTATTTACATTATATATGCGACGGTGAATGTCACTTGATCGGTAAATCCTGTCTAACTGCTATAGCCCGGTTAGACGGATTTGCGAACGTGACATTCACGTTGATGTTCTGTGATTGTGCTGTGATGTTGCGGATTGGTCGTCGGGGATAGCCTGGATGCAATGTTAGTACAGATTTGGTTGTATTATGTATATTTGTTATTGCGGGGCGAGCGTCCGACATGTGGACTGCCGTCACTTCCTGTTTGTATTTTTCTTTTGGGGCACGACCGAGTCGAGGTCGTTGTACCCGTTGTATGTATATTTTACTTTCTGTACTAGGATTACCCCGCGGAGGGGTGCACGGATAGCCGGGTTCTAGAGGGCAACGAGCCCGCATCTCATGGCATTGAGACGGAGGGGGCTTCACTCTAGAATTGGCAGGCTATTCGCCACACTCGTAGGTGGTACAGGTTGACCCAGGAGGGGTGCAAAAGTTACCGGATTCCGTGAAGTGCTGGGTGGTCCATTCACGTTGCTGAAGGGGGCTGTCTCGCTTCAGGTTTTGGCGGGTAACTTGCCGCGCCCGTAGGGGTCTAGGATTTCATTGCCCAGGCTATCCACACGACCAGGGGAACGTCGGGTTTCAGCAGCGGCTCTGTGAAACCCGAGGATCCCAGATATCTGTATTGTTCTGTGATGCTGTACATTTCTGTGATGGTGCATTTTATTACGCCTTGAGCGAAATATTATATATTGATATATATACTAGTAGATGTTGTATATGTTTTGCATCCGTGCTAGTCCAGTCCCCGCTCTGTCGTTAGTTAACTAACCTAACGGGTAATGACGGGACCCAGTGGAGAATGCGGATGGCATATACACACGTCATTATTTTCGTTCTTTATTGGTGTAATCAATTGATGGGACTGCGTTGATTCGGATCAATGCAAGTTAAAAACAAACCTAATCTGATATTGTTGGAACATTTTTCAAAAGGCTGTTATTGCAAGGACGTTCACTTTTGTTTTGCACAGTGGTATTCAGTTGGAATATCCTGCTCCTCAGTCGACGAGGCAAGGGCTGAGATCCCTTCACCGGGAGTGACCCCTTGGACAGAAGTTTGCGTCAGGGCAATAACTTCACTATAGCCGATTACTTTTGCTTTGCATCGTGGTATTCAGTTGGAATATCCTGCACCTCATTCTACGGGGAAAGAGCCGAGATCCCTTCACCGGGAGTGACCTCTTTAGCAATGGTTTTCGTCACTATATTTTTAAAAGCTATCCGGTTCCTTCAACGATATCAAGTTCATTACGTTAAAGGTTTTCGCCAGAAACTATTCGTAGCCCTCCGTCGTTTCACATGAATAGTCAATAAGTATTCAAGCTATGTTTGTTGGCCAAAGTCAAGGCATAGTGATGGGTAGCTATTGGGTATTCATGTGCAGCATAGATAGATGCGTTAGTTTGGGGCAGTCGTATAGCCTTGTTGGCCAAAGTCAAGGGCTTGTGCGGGTGGGCTCAAATTAACCTGGAGAATGACGGGTAGAACTTGACATGTGACTTATGATTTGTTGGCCAAAGTCAAGGTCATAAGAGCATGGGGCAAAAATCACATCGGGAGTTTCTAAAGAAACTGAAACTTGCCAGATATGCGCATACCTTCTGGAGTGTGATAACGTGAGCGGATCCCGTCACGTTATCATTTGATGATAGTTGGATCCCGATTCCCACTGATGAGTTGGTTTACTCCTCGGGTGATCCCGACTAATTCTTCTTTCAGGTTTGGAGGAGAATTTGACGGTACAGTGGGAGGTTTCCTGATTAGATAAATTGGTAACCATTCTGATCTAGGTTAGAGTGCACGCTGAGTGTTTCTTTTCTCTCTCTCTTTGGCAGCGACCATTGACCCGACCCTAAACTATGACTCAGTGACCAAGTTGACCGAACCTTCTTATAAGACTGGCTTTTGTATTGTCAGAGTTGCAAACCTCATTGCCACTCCTACTTTTACCCTTTTCTCCAGGACACCCCGTATTACTACGAACGTCCACTTCCATTGGACAAAATAATCGTATGGTTATATACGAACTCGAAGGAATTTATTCGAGGATGGTTTCCGGTTCTGGAGAAAACAAATAGGACTATTCAGTTGTCTTTTCCTTTTACCTTCTCTCAGGTTGCGAGTGCCCCTTAGATTAGGGGATAGTACACCTATTACGCAAATTGGATAGTCTTCTACCAAACCATAGACAGGTGCCGACCGATAGGGATTGAAGAAAACCAATTAGCCTAACAACGGTGTACAGAAGGTATTGAGTTAAGACAAAGAAAGGGATTAGAAGGAGGGCAAAGTAAATTGCGACTGCTATTCACGACCAAACCAAGTATTTCATTACCACTCCCACTTCACCTTTGTATTTCTCCAGGACACTCTGTATCACTATGAAGATCCACAGTTTATTGGATACTCCATCGAATGGTTATATACGAACTCGAAAGGAACTTTTTCCAGTTCGGGGATGGATTCTGGTTCAGGAGAAATAGGAATAAGGTTTATTCGGTTGTCTTTTATCTTCACCTTCTCTCGCATTGCGAGTGCTCCTAGGATTAGAACAGTACACCCATTATGCTTATTGGATAGTCTTCTTCCAAAACATAGGCTGGTGCCGAACGGTAGAGAAGGAAGAAAACCATTTGGCCTAAGAGGGTGTACAGAAGGTAATGACTAAAGACATATAAAGGGATTTGGAGAGATGGAAAAGAAATATACGGTTACAGTTGTGAATCTGATAATGGAAGAGGCATTACTAGGAATACCAGGATACCCCATCGAAACATTTCAATGTTTCAGTTTCACAGTGTACTGTTAAAGGAAAACTGATTTCCCGATTAGACACTTGCTCCAGGGTATGTATTTACCAGGTGTGATTCTCACATCTGTATGGTTTTACAGATGATGAGTGGGAGTAAGTTATTGGGAATTAGGTGATCATCCTCATTATATCGGAATTCGTTGTAATTGGTGATATTTGAGGAAATCACCTGGGTTGTTTGCCGGACGGCGAATATTTGGTTTTGAATATCCGTTATAATGCACCAATTTCAAATTGATATATCTGTACGTCTATTTTTATAGAGTGAGATATACCTTTTTGAAATTATGTCGATGACATTTACCTATATCAGTTGATGGTTAGGTAAGGAGTATTAAACAGCGGTGTAATTCTTCTTAACCATAAGTACAGTTTTCAACCTACGACACACAGGGAGTGAGTTATTAGACTCAAGGGACTTGTACAGAGTATTGCATATTATCCAGTGTCCATTAGGACAGAGGGGATGGTCCTCGTACTATATTCAGTTTACTTATGATTTCTCTAGTTCTTAGACAGGTGTTTCGCAGAAACATAGGGTCCAAGTTTTGAGAAGTTATAGGTATATGAATAAAGTAGAGAACCAGATGTTGCAAGTATCGGGATTCTTCAAGGTGATCGAAGATGTAGATACTTGTGTATGGTATTCAGTTGATAGTGATGGATATTAAGAGAACTTGCTTCTCTTTCAGGTTACTCATAATTGGAAGCATTCATAAGTTGAGTAACGCTGATCGGCCTCCTTCCATTTAGTTGACATGCACTGAAGACAGATGCATGATTTGAATCTGGTTCAATTAAATCAGTGCCTCTGGTTCTATATTGGATATAGAACAGTTCGTATCTTAACGATGTTAAGGTACGGGGAGTTGTCCGGCTTATACATAAAACCAGACTCTGGATAACTCAAGGCACGTTTCTGTAATGGCTGTTTGTGGGTTGACCCAGGCTATGACGAGGGTTGACTTTCTACCATCTGGAAGATCAATAGTGATATTGTTCTTAACTCGCCACAGTTTTAATAAAAATGGATTTTTTCAGAAAACAGTAGTGGGAGTATGGTAGAACTGGAATTGATTCCAGAACCGCAAACGATTACTGAAGATTTGATAAAGAACCTAAAGATTCAATCTGGTTTGACATTCCATTGGCCACTCCGCAGATATGGTGGGTAACCTCAAGTACCCGAGAGGTACTCCGGAAGCCTCAAGGACGGTGACAGGGAGGTTCTTGTTTACCCAGACTTGCCATTGCTGTTGTTCCAGATTGTGAGACCCGGCAGGAGGATGACTATAGCGTCGTTCTAAACTAGCTTTAGAAGTGTATGTCTATATGACTTTGCCAAAGGGTTGTCGTAGTCAGTGGGAGCAGCGGAAGCATTGGTGGACAGGTGGCTTATGTCTATTTATAGACTAAAGCAGATATAGCGGAGATAGATCATCTATTTCTGATGCGACAGTCATAGGTTTGACTTCATCAGAATAGGGGATGGATCTGTTAAGAAGGTGGTAGGGTGTGATGTCCTGGTATTTGGATAACATACACAGAGTAGGAAGTGATATTCCTATACTACGATCGGTTATTCTTTGGTTGTCACACAGTGGTTTCTCCACAAAAGGCTTGGATATTATATCAGACATTCTGGTTACTGGATCTATGGTATTAGATCTAGATTTGGGTAGTTTCCCAATCTGGGTACTTAGACAGCATTCTATGAGTATTTAGAATGGAAGACTCCATGCACGGTAGTTTACCTGCAGGTGGTGGAGTCACCCTCTCTGAAGGTGTCTTATAGACTAAAGAGGAGAGGGATATGCATGATTGGCAGATCACTTGCTTAGGCAATTGAGTCAATCATAAGATGTCAAGTACCACACCAGATGTTGTTTTTGCGGTAGATGCAATAAGTTGATATTGATCCTATCCTGGAGAAACAATCGGAAGCAGTTTTAGAACATAAGTAGATGTTCTAGGGATATGATAGCGACAGCCTCATTCAGGAGACAGTTATCATTCTAGGCTTCCAAGGTGACCTAGACGACAGGGTGGCCGTCAGAGTTATAGTTTTCCCTCTGACGAGGGGCAGTGTTTTGGACAGATGATCCAAGCAGACACTGAGGGAGGTATTACGCGGGATACTGATTAATTTCAGTTGTCGATACAGCCTAAGAAGTTTGGATTTGGAGTTCATTTATGAGCTAGGTCCCATTAGATATCCAGACATATTCTAAGACAGATATTGCTCATTTCGGGAGATGGCTTTCTCCGCGAACTTGAGATATAGAGAGACATAGAAAGAAACATCAAAGCGGATCCACTCCCTAAGGCTATTCCTCGAACGCAATAGTTTCGCAAACGGGATTTGTGAGACTGACTAGTAGAGGAGTTGGGTGTTCGGTATCACACGGGCTGTGAGTATGCGACATCGCAATAATTAGCCTTGAGTGCAAGTGGGAGATTGTTGGAGATAGTGCCCTCAGAGTCAATTATTGGATCACAGGCACGTGATTGCAATGATTGAGGGAGGACCTATTCCGGTAGGACAATCTTATTCAAGATGATAGTATGCTATCTGGTTTATCTTTATCATCGTGTACTGCTTTAGGTGACCTGACAGGTCGCTATTGCACGTTGATAGAGCCCTTAGGATTCTTTCTTGACTGCCAGCAGTATGAGGGCGATCATATACGTGGGAGCTGGTAGTCTATAAGCACATCCTTAAAAGGTCCCTAGTCGTGGGAGTTTCGAGACAGGGCATCGATACTCCAGAGTAGACTAGTGTATACAGTCGAGACCCCGACGAGGGGCGGTGGCCGGTCTCACAAGCCACTGGTGTCAGTTGGTTTACCTAAGATGTATACAGGTGCTCATTGGGTTATGAGTACACCGGACAGGACTCGCCGGGAACATGCTAGTTGGTCTTATACCTGACGTCAGATAGCAGTTCCCTGGTGACATGTGTACAGGTTAGTTCATCGACCTGAGGATCGTCATTTGTCTCGTGTGAGTTCCCACTGTACTTTGATTACTACCCTACCACGCTCAAAGAAGACGTGCAAACAGGTTTTAGTTGGGTACAGTCCCGAGCCACATGGAGGCAGTGAGCGGATCTTCAGGGGTTCGTCTCTCCCGGTATTGGGGGTGAGGTCGCGCTGTGTCTACGAGAGCCATTACACGAAGTCCTGGCCAAGGCAGGAGATTTACTGGTAGGTATTCCAGTAGTATCTCAGGGTGTTCTGGGCTACACTCCGACACGACTTGTACCGCTTTTGGGGGTCTGACTTTTACCAACCCCCTAGGCCCGCCATGCGATGCTCATAGACGAACGGACCGGACTGTACGGATATTATCACCGACAGGCTCAGTAGGGTGTCAGGATGAGTTCGCTCATCGACGTCCCTTTTGGTCAATACCTGGTAGCCCGTTATGTATAGGCTAATACCTTTGACGTGCTAGCGGTTAAATCCACAACCAAAGTATTGACGAGTCATTAGAGTCCCCCACAGACCGTTTTCTCAAGTTTCGGGCGAAACGCTGTAGAGGCCGTATGGAGATATGGCAGGGTTCGATCAGATACGTGTGGTATTGCACGGATTGTGATCAGACGGAAAATAATAGCGGGCTTTGGTTTAAGCCGGATCCTAGTATTGTACAGTGTAGATTTTGTCTCATTGCATTTGTATTCGGTCGGAATACAAATGCGGGTATGTATATACAGTAGCGGGGTTTCCTGTAATTTATTACGGGATCAGTTTTGTGAAGTTGCCAGTTTGCTTTCCGTTTCGGCCATTTTCCTTTGTATCTTTTCTTGGCTGCAATTTGGTGGAGGAGGGCTTATTTTCATTTGTGCAAATAAGCATTTTGGAGGGTTGTCTTTGCATATTGTTGCATCATGATGGTGCACTTTCATTGACTCCATGACTTCATGATTGCTTGACTTTGGGTATGATGATTAGATGATGGAGTATTGGTTTTGGTTGATGATCAATGCTTGTCATCATCCCTTTTTCTCTCTCTTGCATGAGGTGGGCTCTCTCATTTTTTTGATCCACTCTCTCTCCTCTCATTCTCTCCTCTACTTTGGCTGGCCAAGCAAGAGGGAGGGGCTGCCCATTTTTTTGTGTGGGGATTTTTTGGTTCTCTTGTGCTTGAAAAAATCCCCAACTTCATCTCCAAAAATTCCACATCTCATTCCTCCACAAAAGGGCAAATTCTAGTGACCCCAATAGAGACATGGTAATCTACGTATATTCTACAGCAAATCTTGGACGCGTCGACTCGCCAACTTCGTGCCCGAGTTGCCTCGGTCCAGAGGTGGGAGCCCGTAAAAGAAGCCGGCGACGTGGTGCCCTTCCGGCGAGGAGGCGAAGACCGGAGATTCCGCGGGGAGATCGGGACGACGACGAGAAGACCGAAGGATACGGATCGCTCGGTATATCTCTCTACCCGTTCTTTAGTTAGCTAGGACTAGATTAATGGCCCGATCCGGGATTTTTGTGCGCGGTGGTGCCGGTTCAAAAGTTAAAGTAAATCATTGCTTCCGCATTTTGGTGTCGGATTGACGGCCGAGGCGCCACCGTGCACTTACAGACATTATGACAGTATCCAGAGATATATAGGGGACGGTTGTGCTCGCACGTCCCAAGGAGGAGAACTTCATCGCCGAAGGTGATATCGGATGTATACGCTTCTTCCAGTTCGTCCTTCATCTTTTCTTCAGCGAGGAAAGCTTGGAATTGCTCTGGCTCTTATAACGCCTTAATCAATGAATCTCTTGCTTCTTTTGATAGCAAAAGAGCGTCGAGAATGCTGAGCTGCGAGGGTAACTTTCTCAAGTGCGCCAGAATGTTGCAGTCCACTTTACTTTTCTTTGGCGGGTCCTTGGCGGTCAGCTCTCTCATGACTTGGTCATCTTAGGCGATAACCTCAGAGGCCTTTTCTTTTTCCTTATCTTTTCTGTTCGACCCACTGTTCGAGGGCCCAAGATTCTTTTCGGGCAGCGTACGATTGCATAGCTGAATGTTTTCACAGGTCTTTGGTTCCTCCACTTTTCCCAAGGTGGACTCTTTAAAGAGAGGACCGAGAGCCATTTCTTCGTCAGAGTCGCTCCCGAAGGTGAGAACCTGCGATCCCCCGGCGTTAACCATGCGACAGTTGCCGGTAGTTCTTTTACGCTCCTCGGTCGTATTTCTTTTCTCCCGACGAGTTTTGCGTTTCATCCGCTTAAAATGTTGTCGGTGAGCAACATATCCCTGCCGCCATCTTTTAAACGCGTTGCACTCTTCGGTGGGGTGCGCAATCTTCCGATGATATAAGCAGTAGCTAGGATGCATTTCTGCTTCACCAAGAATGTTTTCTTCGGAGGGTGGTAGCTTCAACCCCATTGATATGGCTTTAGCTAACCTTTTCCTCGTCTTGAACTTATTTTTATCCGAGACGGATGTCCTTTGATTCGGCGGGCGTGTCTCGACTTTTTCGTCCAGTCGCCGTCGTTTTGCCTTTTCAAATATGTCCATCTCACGCTCCCGATTAGCTTTACTTTTCAGTAGAGCTTCGTTTAGGAATGCGTCAATCATTTCGTCTGATAACCCTGGAAGTTCCGGTTCAGGATCTGCCCCCAGTCTCTCGGTGCAAGGAGCTTCTTCATCGTCTATCGACGAGTAAGAGATCACATGACAACTTGCTATATAATCCTCAGATTCATCCGACGAGTCTTCTTCATCATCTCCGTCTTCAAGGACATGGCCGAGGAATTCCTGGAGCGTGATTGGAGTTCGCGCCTTCTGGTTATACTCTTGCAGCGCGTCGATCTGTTTCTACAGGTCCGTGCGTTTGTCGCCAGGCTTCACGGGCTGTTTGGATTTCTTCTTCTTTTTCGAAGATTTCGACGGCTGGGTGTGAGCACTTTGGCTATCACCACCAATCTTTGGAGTTGGGCGCGGCTTCAGCATCCCTTCGATGATCTGAAGCTCCAGCGGGTTCTTCCACCTGATTGCTGGGCATATCTGGAGATCATTCAACATCCTTTTGGTTTTGGCCAAAAGAGCCACCTCCCATGGAGCTTCTTCAATAAAAGAGCACGTTGTTCCCGGTGTGTCCGTCTTCTTAGGAGTGTGCGGTTGTGGTGGGTTTACTTTCCACTTCTCAGACAGCGCAAACTTGCCTTGTAGGTACTGATCCTCGATCCATCCGTTAAAGACGAAGCAATCTTCGATTGGATGGCTTACCGTTTGGTGGTAAGGACAATAATTGGGGTTATTCACTTTGCCGGGTTGCAATGGTCGCTTTGGATTCGGCAAATTGATAAGCCTGTTGCGCATCGCCAGCTCGAAGAGTCTCTTCGTTTTATCCCGTGGGAACGAGTAAGGACGCTACATTTTCTCATTATAATAGCGCCGTCTCTCTTCCAATTGATTCGTTAGTCTTGGAGCACTGGGCTGCTGTTGGGTGTTCGCAACGAAGGTCGCCTTCCCTTTACCCTTTTCGTTCCACGGTTCCAGCTTCGGAGGAGACGGTCTTGACCCATCTGGTCCATCTGGGCCATCTTGTCGATTAATGCCTAGAATGTGGTCGGTTTGAAGAACATCATAAACTGTGAAATAGTGGCATGAGGGTCTAGGGTGCCCATGAACATGCATACCGCTGGTGCTTGTTCGATGCGATGTTCGCACTTCGACCACAGATTCCACCATCGGATCGCGTACTGAACCCACGTCTCACCCGGCTTCACCCTGGCATTGATCAATACCGTTATTGGGGTGCGTTCACTAACACTTGCGAATCGCTGGGTGAACAACAACTCCATTTCCGTGAAAGTTTTGACAGGGTCATTTGGAAGTTCGGAGTACCACTCAAATGCCGTCTCCGATAAACTGCCGACGAATTGGCAGAGCAAGAGCTTATCATCGCCACCAGTATTGCCACAGAGAGCCCTGAACTGAGCGATATGTTGATGGGGATTGCCTGTCCCCTTGTACACATGGAATTTGGGGATCGTGTAGCCCGACGGGTACTTTATTTGATCATACCAGCCTGGATACGATCGCCCAGTTCTAACAATTTGGCCGGCCGCTTCATTTGCCTGGTGAACCCTTATTTGCTGAGCAATATAGTCATCCAGGGCAGCTTTGGAGATTGTTTCCTCCTTAGCTGTTGACAGAGCCGGCAGAGGATTCGATGTTTCTCCTCTGTCATCTTCAATTATTATTGGAGGATCTTCGGCTGAGGGATCCGACTGGATCATCATGCCCACCATATCTTGGAATAGAAGGGCCATTTGCTTTATATTGGCCGCTTGTTTCGCGGCCTCTTTGTCCTTCTTTTCCAGCATTCTCCGAAAGAATTCGGCATCAGTTTCCTGCTCGCGACGTTGCTCCGCGGATGTTTCCGGGCTTTCTTTTGGTCCGGTGAGTGCGGCCATCGCAGTCATCATCTCCTGAAGCTTCTACTGCTGCTCTTGGGCTTTTGTCATGGATCGCGTAAGCGGTCGATGACCTGTGGAAATACGGCTACCCTCTTTTCCGGATGCCATATAGACGGTATGCACCACCATGCCCCCAGACTTAGGGCGTTTGGGCTCGGTGCCTTTGACATTTGTCGCAGGCATGAGGATTTTCTCCGGCCTTCTCCTCTTATGGACGGTCGAAGTTGAGGGGGCCGTCGTAGTGGGCACCCAAGTAGCCGTCACCTTACGTGACTTAATAGGACGGTTTTCTTCCTGTCGAACCTTCAGTTTCTTCTGCCGGGGAGGATAGTATTGATCAACCACTGACTCTCGGACTTGCCGCCAGATTTTGTAAACTTTGGAAGACAGCCGTTGAGGGGACTGCTCCGGCTTTATTTCTGTGACAGTCTCCACCGGTGGCGGAGATCTTTTCAGTACGGCAGTAGGCGAGTGCCTGCGTACCTTGTTCAGCAGCTCAAAGTTGTTCCCGGTTGGAACAGCAGCATTAACTTCCACCGTTAGAGCTGGTGGAGTTAGCCCAGAGGGGGAGTTGCCCCCAGCCTTCCTTACTCGGCGCCAGTGGCGACGTCGAGCATGTCGAACTGTTGGGGTTGGTTCGGCGATGAGGATGGCTTTATCTTGCCCCCTATTCAGGTGAGGGGCTGTCGCTGGCCTCAGCCTCTTGAAGACTGATGTCCTTCGAGAAGCAGTATCCAACCGGTTAAAAACAGACTTCTGAGCGGGGATGGGAACCGTAGTGGAAGCCGGAACAGTCAGTCTTGTAAAGACCGACCCTTTGGCAGGAGAAGCCGCCTTGATGACTTCAGGAGCAGGGATGGCTATCTTCTTCGGGATAACCATTTCTGGGATTGTAGGCTTCATCACGGGCCCACAGGAATTTTGGCCCAGTCTGGCGAAGACCGAGGAGCTGGAGCTGGACGCCCCGTTGAGAGGGGCCGCGGTAGTAGCAAGCCGATCGAAGACCGACTTCTTAGGAGCTTCTGATGTTGGTACAGGGGTGCTGAAGCTCATCGGGGGGAGCATAGTCCCAAAGAACAATCCAGTGGTGGCCTGAGTCACCTGGTCTACCGGCATTGTGAACAAAGAGGCTGCTTGGGGTCCGTAGGCTATGCCTCCAGATGAGGCAGAGCGCGAGTTGCAATTGCAGTTGGAGCACTTTTCGCAAGTGGATGCCATTGTTGTTTCGTTCTCTGCGCCAAGTAAGAAACCAAATCTTAGTACCTTGAACCCAAGGGCAACCATTAGCAAACCGCGATTCGTTCGCGAACACGACACACGAAGTGTGGAGTGGAAAGAGGAAAAGGTCCCACCGGGCATTCCAGAATCTGTTCCCCTCCGAACACGGAGACGCGACCGCGAAGGACCGTCTTGTCTGAAATTCGGGGCAGATGCTAATTGGTGCAATCCGTCCACCTCTCCGAAAATGCCGAGTTGATTTATGGCACCATGTATCAAAGGTTTAAACGGATGCGGCCGATGTAGCAGACTTCGTCAGATTCCCCCTCATCTGAGGGGTTTTTGATTGTGGGGACGCTCTTCCCTGCAGGCGCAAGCCCCTGTAGTTAATTACGCTACCGCATCGCGATAACAATTTTCTCCTTCTCCAGATGGTCACTTCGTGTCGTGGGTGTTTGTTTTGTTTGTGGTTGCCCGTGGATTGTATACGGAAACTAAGTTATGTGTCACCCGTAGGGCGTAGACTAGTCTAAATCCGTATCTTTCTTAGATTTGGGTTTGGGGGTTGGGTTTAAGGATACATTAGCCTCATTTGAGACTAAGATCAACTTAAACGTTTGTTAAGGATAAGTTAGTCTAATTTTAGACTAAGATCAACTTAACGAGATCGTTTAGATCCGACAAAAGAGCAATTGGGCTCTGTTGTTTAGTTTAGTGACATTGCGGTCGGTAATTAGTTTAAGGATATTACGGTCCATTGTTAGTTTAAGGACATCTCGGTCTAATGTTAGTTTAAAGACATCGCGGTCGAGGTTAAGGACATCATAGTCCGTGAGTTTAAAGACCTCACAGTCCGATATTAGTTTAAAGATATCGCGGTCGAGGTTAAGGACATCATAGTCCGTGAGTTTAAGGACCTCACAGTCCGATGTTAGTTTTAAGACATCACGGTCGAGGTTAAGGACATCATAGTCCTTGAGTTTAAGGACCCCACAGTCCGTGAAATGTGTGGTTGTCGGGACCCGTCATCTCTTTGAAGACGTTGAGGAATTACAACGACATATATCAAAGGAGTGAAAAGATGTACCCTTAAACCAAGGATGATTGTTTCAAAGATCTGTAGCCCAGTTTGAGACTAAGATCTGTTGGATATTTATGAGCAGATGTGCTCAGTTTAATATAAGTTGAGGACTTATGGCCAGAATTGGGTTAAGTCCAATTAAAAATGTTTACATTTTTAGTTGCTCTGGCTATTAAGCCTTTATTTGGGCTCAGCCCTTTTAATAATGCTAGGCATTGGGCTCTGACATATTTCGTCTTGATCAGAACAAATTGTGTTCTGACAGTGCGCCACGTGGCGCGTCAGGCGCTTTGCGCCAATTAAAGAGCGCATTGTGCTTCTGTCGAGTAGCGCACACGAAGAGGACACGTGTCGCGCTAAGCGCTAAACGCTGGTTCATTAGCATATTGTGCTTTTAATTTATGAGCGCTCTGCGGTAGTCTGTTGGCGCGCCAGTGAGTGACACGTGGTGCACTTGGCGCTGAGCGCCAGCTCATGAGCGCAGTGCGCTGTTTTAAAAGCGCAAAGCGCAAGTGGTGTCTATGGTTGACACGTGGCATGTTTTGGCACTGAGCGCCGATCCAAGGAGCGCAAGAGCGCAGTTCATGAGTGCAAGACACTTTTCAATAGCGCAAAGCGCATCTGATCAATTTTAAGATCAAAGAACAAATTTATGTTCTTCAAAGGAGGCTTTGCCTCAAGATCCAAGAACAAAAGTTCTTGTTTTTTATAAAAGGCTCTGCCTTTTATAGATCAAAGATCTGTAAATGAAGTAAAATTACTTCTTTTATTATTATTTTCTTTATGATTAGATCTTCTGTTATTTTTCTTTTAAAACAAAGAGCTTGGTCTTTTTATAGATCTAAGATCTTTTTAGAAGATGGTTCTTCTTTTTACGAGATGGTTTCATCTCTGTTTTTTCAAGAACATAATTCTTTACCTTGAAGATGAAGAAAAATCTTCTTTTTTCTAAGAGCTTGCTCTTCTTTTTTTGCAAAGTTTGCAGAGGGTTTTTCTCTCTCTTTTCTGTATATCTGTTTCTTTTCCTTTTTTTTATTGAAAAGAAGGATCATTGGTCGTTGGGACCCACCACCTCTCCGACGACACTGAGAGATTACAGAGCCATATATCGAAGGTGTGGAGGGATGTACCCTTTGAACCATGTCCCACTCATTAGGGGAAAAGAACAGGCTGGAGCTTAAGCTTCTCATTGCTGATAAAGGCTTCTTTGCGTTCGCGCACGTGCGTCGCACGTATTGGGCGCACATGGAGCTTGCGCATATGCGCATTATGAGGGAAGCAAGCTCCTATGGAGAACGTATCTCCTTTTAATATTATTAAATGTTCTCATGTAGTGCGTACGTGCGTTGCACGTGGTGCGCGCATGGCGGGCATACGTGCGTTGCACATAGTGCACATGGCGCTTGCGCATATGCGCATTATGGGGAGGAGCATGCTCCTATCTTGGAGAAATAAGCTCCTATGGAGAACTAAGCTCCTTTTAATATTATTAAATGTTCTCATGTGGTGTGCACGTGCGTTACACGTGATGCGCGCATGGCGAGCACACGTGCGTTGCACGTAGCGCACATGGCGCTTGCGCATATGCGCATTATGGGGAGGAGCATGCTTATATCTTGGAGAACTAATCTCCTCTTAATATTATTAAATGTTCTCATATGGTGCGCACGTGCGTTGCACGTGGTGCGGACATGGCGGGCACACATGCGTTGCACGTAGCGCACATGGCGCTTACGCATATGCGCATTATGGGGAGGAGCAGGCTCCTATCTTGGAGAACTAAGCTCCTTTGGAGAACTAAACTCCTTTGAGAATTGAATACTTTGAGGATTGAACTCTACCCTTTCTAAGAGGTATCCCCTCTTATTTATATGGGAGTGGTAGAGAAGCCATCTCTCCTTTTCCCGATGTGGGACTAAAAATGCATTCCCCATGTAGTAGAGTATTACTTTAGATTACACGCGCATAGCACATTTGCTCATAATTTTTGATCTCGGATGAATTATGAGGCCCATAATATATCAAATCGAAGGATTTTTTGAGACACTTTCGATACCATCAAAATTTATCTGTTTCTCATTCCGGAGTTTGTCAAAATACAGCTCGGAAAATACCGGTTCGCATCTTCTTCCTTAGATCACATGTGCATAGGCATTTGCTCATAACTTTTGATCCCGGATGAATTATGAGGCATATAATATATCAAATCGAAGGTTTTTTCGAGATGCTTTCAATACCATCAGAATTTAGCTGTTTCTCATTCAGGAGTTTGTCAAAATACAGCCCGGAAAATACAGGTTCATATTTTCTTAAGCGTATTGCTGCCATTTGATGCCTTGGGCTCTTTTGTGCAGAATTTTTGGCAGGAACAGTGGGGGAAACGTTTATTTGTGCCCGTAGATTGTATACAAGGGTCAATATTGAACCGCTTGTAGGACAACTTAGGGAGTGTGATGGCTTAAGAACGTGTTCAGATCCTCGTAGCTAAAGCCTTTTGAATCCTACGAGACATGAGGGTCTCATAGAAGGAATTCTCCTTACGAGTCGTGAGGATCTCGTAAGTGTAATTTCTCGTTAGGAATCATGGGGATCCCTAAGTGTGTTGCTCCCTTTTGTGAGTCGTAAGGATCTCACGCGGGTGTTACTCCTCACAAGGTCGAGAGGACCTTACAAGTGAGCATGATTTTTTTACGAGTCTGTGCCCTTTCGGGTTTTTATGAACTCACAGGCAGTCCTGCTGTTTTTACTCACGGAGCCCTTTCGGATTTTCATCCGTTCCCATTTCGCTTGTGTACATACCATTTTTTTAACGTCACGAGATTGCGCCCTTTCAGGTTTTTATAAGCTCGCCGGTAGCCCTGCTGTTTTTACTCACGGCGCCCTTTCGGGTTTTCATCCGTGCCCTTTTTGCTTGTGAACGTACCACATTTTTTTTATCACGGTGGGACTTTGCCGACCGAGTAGCTGTGTAGGCAGAGGGACTTAAATTGCAATCCTTACCGCTGGGACTTATGGACCTGGATTCCACTATCGCCATGTTTTGAGGCGGCGTATTTAGTTTAAAGACATCTCGGTCCATCATTAGTTTAAGGACATCTCGGTCCACCGTTAGTTTAAGTACATCTCGGTCCACCGCTAGTTTACTGTTAGTTTAAGGTCATCTCGGTCCATCGTTATTTTCGAGGCGAGGTTTTGCCGGATACTACTTATAGAGTTTAGACTCAGGAAGACAGCGAGCGGACATGTGCATCGTCATTTATCGTTAACCTGAGCCGTGACTCGTCAAGCATAGTATTTCTTAAGGAATCGACTGTTTATCGGCCGGAAGGGTCTTTCGCCATGCATATCCATGAGCAAGTAGGCCCTACCTTAGTAGACCTTGTCTATGATGTACGGGCCCTCATAGTTCGGCTCAAATTTCTCCCGTTTAGCACGATTGGGGATCATAGGTCTTTTTACGACTAACACGAGTTCGCCTTGGCGGAATGTTCTCGTCCAAGTCAGTCTTTCGTATGAGCGCGTCATCCTTGCTTTGTAAGCTTCCAGGTTTTGTTGCACCATGAGACAAGTTTCATCGAGGGCATCAAGCTCCTCAAGCCGAAGGTGGGCATTTTCTTCATCCGTCCGCTCGTATTAAACTGCTACTCGTAGAGAGGATAGCTCTATCTCAAAAGGAAGTACTGCTTCCGTGCCAAATACCAACACGAATGGCATTGTATTCGTGGCCATCTTGAACGTGGTCCGATAGGCCCAGAGAGCTTCATGCAATCTCTTGTGCCAGTCCTTTTTGTTTCTGGACACCGTCTTCTTTATGATCTTCGTCAAGGTCTTGTTGAAAGCCTCAGCCAGACCGTTAGCTCATGGGTTATAGACTGAAGAGTATCTCCAATCTATTTTATGCTGCTGCACGAAGCGGCTGATCTTGTGGCTTATGTAGGCTGGCCCGTTATCCGAGATAATCCGTCGCGGAGTGCCGAATCGGTAGATGACATGTGTCTTGAAGAAATGGAGGATGTTCTCCGTATTCACCTCTTAGCGGTATTGCTTCTGCCCACTTGGAGAAGTAATCGGTCGTTGCCAATATAAATTGATGCCCCTTGGATGATGCCGGTTCGATGGGCTCGATTATATCGGTTCCCCACATTTCGAATGGCTAGCTAGCCAGTGTTGGGTTAACGGATTCGGATGCTGGTGGATGAAGTCCCCGTGAATTTGGCATGAGTGAAACTGCTTCGCATATTCGAGGCAGTCCTGAATCATCGTGGGCCAATAGTAACCCACTCTTTTGATCATCAGCTTCATCTTTGGCCCGACTTGATGGGAACCGCAGAGTCCATCATGAGTTTCTTGGACGACTCTCCTTGCTTCTTTTGGTCCCAGACATCTTAGCCACAAACAATTGAACGATCCCTTATATAGAGTATCATTAATGAAGGCGAAAGACAAAGCTCGCTTCATGAGCTGATATCTTGATGATGCGTTTTCGGGCGTTCGATTGGATTTGAAATAGTCTACAAAGACTTCTCTTCAATCTTTAGCCTTTTCTTCGTCCTCTATTTGGAAGGCCGCTTGTTCGGTCGCTTCCTTTCTTTCAGACGTCTTCGGAGATATCTCTGCCGGTGCGAGAATCCAGCGGCTTTGCACAATGATCCTTACATCATCGAGGTTTTCGTCGGCCAGTTCTTTAGCGCGTGTGGCTAATACATTTGCCTTGCTATTTTCCGTCCACGGTATGCTTTCGAGGACGTAAGAGGGGATTTGAGTCAGTAATTGCTGCACTCTTTCACCATACCTGATCAGTTCCGGTTTGCACGTCTGGTAGTCGCCATTTACTTAGCTAACGACCAGCTGGGAGTCTCCATATATGAGGAGGTTTTCGATTCCCATGTCGATAGCAATCTCAAGACCTGGTATCATAGCTTCATATTCCGCTTCGTTATTTGTCCTTGGCTCTGTTAAGGAAAGGGAAAAACGCATTATCCCTCTTTGTGGAGTCACAAAGATAAGGCCTACACTGGCTTTGATTATGGGGGTGCGTTGCTTCCCCCTCTTCATAGACGATTCCCCATCAAAGTAGAGTTCCCATTGGGTATCACTTCCATCTTTCTCCCCATCGATTGCGTCAAATGCGTGTTCGTCCGGCAATTCACAATTCAAGGGAGAGTCGGCGGGTATCAGATGCTCTGCGAGAAATTCGGCGATGGCCTGGCCTTTTATTGCCTTGAGGGGTCAATATACTATCGAGAACTCCATCAAGAGGAGGGCCCATTTGGCAAGCCTTCCCGTTAGTATGGCTCTTGACATCCAATACTTGAGAGGATTCACCTTTAATATGAGATGGACCTCATGTGCTAAGGCATAGTGCCTGAGCTTCGTTATCGCAAAGATCAGTGCCAGGCAATGCTTTTCAATGAGGGAGTAGTTATTTTCTGCCCTCAGAAGGACTCGACTCAAATAATAGAGAGCTCTCTCCTTCCCCTGGTCGTTCTCCTGTGCTCATAGCGCGCCTAGAGAACCTTCAAGGGCTGTTGTGTACAGGATGAGGGGCTTTCCCTTGACTGGAGCGGTCAGTACCGGCAGGTTCTGCAAATATTGCTTGATTTTGTCCAGTGCACTTTGGCATTTACGATCCCAAACGAACAGGGTCCCCTTCTTCATTAGATGACTGTAGGGACGGCAATTGCCGGAGAGGTTGACTTGGAGTTTGACACCTGTTTAGGCATCAGTATCGCTACAACTGGGATATTGCCAGGAGCGACTCATCATTTGCCTTGAGAGGACTCAGAATTTTATACCAATTTAGGTATCAGTATCACCACAACTGGGATAGTGCCAAGAGCGAATCATCATTTTCCCCTATCGATTTGGACAAAGGTGGCTTAGTAGACAAGGTTTGGATCCGTAAGGGTTTCATAAAGGGTTTTCTCCCTACTAGTCGTGAGGATCACGTAGGCATGTTTTCTCCTTAAGAATCATAGGGATTCCTAAGTGATGTATTCTCTTGTAAGTCATAAGGATCTTCCAAGAGTGTTTTCTCCTTATAAGTCGAGCGGACCTACAAGTGTTATTCATCATATGGGGACATTTCTTGCCATTTGTAGAACTTGGAAAAGAAATATTTATCCATGCCTCTGTATTGTATACAAGGGTCAATATGGACCGCCTGGAGGGTAATTTAGGGGATATGACGGCTTAAGAACATGTCCAGATCCATGTAACCTAAGGCTTTTGAATCCTATGAGCCGTGAGGGTCTCACAGGGGGATTCTCCTTACGAGTCATGAGGATTTCGTAAGTGTATTTATTTTAACGAGGTTGCGTCGTTCCGGGTTTTCACAAGCTCACCAGCAGTCTTGATGTTTTTACTCACGGCGCCCTTTCGGGTTTTCATCCGTGCCCATTTTGCTTGTGGACATACCGTTTTATTTTTATTTTATTTTTTTTAGCGGGGCATTCCACTAGATTGTAGGACCTATTTGTAGGCCCCTTAATATCCTTCCTGTCTTTTGAGAAGAAAGGACCATTCCACATAGAGATTCTTCCGCTAGTGAGGAATATGTCCCCTGTGTATATCTCGGGGGGAACGAGTACCCACACCGTCGCTATTTTGGCGACAGGTTGCTTCAGAGCCGCTTATTTTTGTTGAGCGTAGGCGAAAAATGCCATCTTGCCTCCGCTTTTCACTCGTCATCAACGGATGAGAAGAGTCTTGACCCATTGATCCAATCGAGCCATTTTATCCATGAGTTCTTGGAAGGTCGTCGGCTTGAAGAGGGCCATATACGAGGACGTCTTTGAATTTGGGTCAAAGGTGGCTATGAGCATTCCCATGGCTGCAACTTCATCGATACGTTGCTTGTATTTGACTAGAGATTTCTCCATCAGGTAACATATTGAACCCAAGTCTCATTCGGTCTAACCCTTTCGTTGACCAGTGCCGTCACGGTAGTATGTTCGTTCTCATTAGCGAATCCCTGAAAGAAGAGCATATCCATTTCGTTGAAGCTCTTCATAAAATCATTTGGGAGTTCCGCATACCATATGAAGGCGATGCCCGTCAGACCGCTGACGAACTGTCGGAGGAGTAGTATATCATTCTCTCCAGTGTTACCACACATGGATTTAAATCGCGCAATATGCTGGTGAGGATTCCCGGTTCCTTTGTACATGTGGAACGTTTGGTGTGTGAACTCTGGCGGGTACTGTATTTGATCGTACCACGTCGGATACGGTCGACCAGTCTTGATTGGTCTATTTGCGGCTACACTGGCATAGTGAGCTTTGATTTGCTGAGCGATATATGTGTCCAGCTTTTCTTTTAGGAATCATTTTCTCCTCAGCCATTGATGAGGTTTGCATAGGATTTGAAATGTCATTCTTATCTTTAAGACCGACTACCGTCGGTTCATCTGCCAGTGGTTCCGAGTGAACCATCATTCCATCCATATTCTGAATGAGAAGGGCCATCTGGTTATTTTAGTGGACATTTCTGCCGCTTCTTCATCTCTCTTTTTCAGAGCGCGCTTTAGAAAATCAATATCTGGCTCCTTCTCTACTCTTTCTTCGGGGGCGTCCTCGGGATTTTCCTTAGGTGATGGATTAGCATTTGCTTCTGCCTGAGCGAGTATCTCCTGCAGCTTTTCACGTTGCAGTTGAATTTTTGTCAGGGACCGAGTTTGAGGTCGGCGACTAGTAGAAGCTTGAACTTCGTCTTTGGAATTCACCACATAGACTATGTGAACTACCATGCCCCCAGGCTTGGGGTATTTGGAGTTTTGGCCTTTGGAGTTTGCTTCGGGCACTTGAGCTTTATTAGGTCTCTCTTTTTGTGAAAAGCCACTTTGGTTTTGGGAGGAACCGCTGTATCAGGATCCGTCTTGGGATGAATCCCCTTGTATTTGAAAGGGGATTTGTCAGAATTTAGCTGACGTCTAGGGGAAGAGCCACGGTTGATGACAGAGACCTTCGCCTGCTTCCACACCTTATATATAGATGAAAAAAGTTGTTTTAGGGAGCAAACTGGTTTTTGCTCTCGTGGGATCTCCATGGGCTACGGAGATTTCTTCAATATTGCGGTAGGAGAATTTTTTCTGACCCTTCGCAATAGTTTGAAGCTGTTCCCGGTTGGAACAACATTCACCACTGAGGTTGAAACAGGACCATACGGAGAACTGTCCCCAGATCATTTTGTATGATGCTGATATCGACGTCGACCATTTCTTACTGCCGGGATTTGATTAGCCTTAGGATTTTGCCAAGCCTTCCCCCTGTTTCCTTTAAGAGATTGAATATTCTGCCCCCTGCGTCGACCTTGGTCCTTGGCAGGTGCCAGTTGTTTGATAACTGATTTCATCGGTAAAGCTGCAGCTTGTGGAACCAGCCTATGGAAGACAGACTTCCTTTGGGTTTCCTCCATGGGCGTTGAGGCACCGAGGATGGGAGGTGGGAGTATCGACCCAAAGAGAAGCCCATTGATTTCTTGAAGAGCCGGATTGTAGAAATTTGAGACTGCAAGTGGCCCATGCTTGACTCCACCGGATATGACAGAGCCTGAGTTGCTATAGTAGGAGAAAATGGCATTCTTCATAGAGACGCAACGCCGGCTTCAGTATCTCATCACCCAAAGGCAACCACAAACATATATACCACGATTATTTGATCGCGGAAAAACACGACACACGAAGTGTGGAGTGGAAAGAGGAAAAGGTCTCACCGGGCATGCCAGAATCTGTTTATCGCTGAAAGCCGGGAAAGACGAACGTCTTGCTTGAATTTGGGGGCAGATGCTATTTGGGTTTATCCATCCACCTCTCCGAAGATGCCAAGTTGATTTATGGCACCGTGTATTAGAGGTTTGGACGAATGCGACCGTTGTAGTGGACTTCGTCAGATTCCCCTTCGTTGTGAGGTTTTTTTTATTGTGGGGATGCTCTTCCCTGCAGGCGCAAGCCCCTGCAGTTAATTACGTTACAGCATAGCGATAACCACTTTCTACTGCTCGAGATGTTCACTTCATGTCGTGTGAGTTTGTTTTAGTTTTGGTTGCGCGTGGATTGTATACGGAGACTAATTTATGTAGCCGCCCGTAGGGCGTGGATTAGTCCAAATCCGTATATTCTTAGATTTGGATTTGGGTTGATTTAAGAATCGTTAATCTTGTTTGAGATTAAGATTAACTTAAATATTTGTTGAGGATACGTTAGTCTAATTTTAGACTAAGATCTTACTCAACAAGATTTTAGGATCATTCAGCCCCAACAAAAGAGCATTTAGGCCCTATTGCTTTATTTTAAAGACGTTGGGGTCCATGGCTAGTTTAAGGACGTTGCGGTCCGTTGTAGTTTAAAGACGTTGCGGTCCATTGTTAGTTTAAGGACGTTGTGATCTATTGTAGTTTAAGGACGTCTCGGTCCATAGCTAGTTTAAGGATATTATGGTCCATTGTTAGTTTAAGGACATTACGGTCCATTGCTAGTGTAAGGACATTTCGGTCCATAGCTAGTTTAGAGACATTGCGGTCCGTTGTTAGTTTAAGGACATTTAGGTCCATAACTAGTTTAAGGACGTTGCGGTCCATTGTTAGTTTAAGCACATTTCGGTCCATAGCTAGTTTAAGGACGTTGCGGTCCATAGCTTATGTGCTCATGGGTTTGAGAGTGCGCCAAAGAGCTGTTGGTTGTCGGGACCCTCCACCTCTCTGACAACGTTGAAGAATTACAACGACATATATCAGAGGTGTGAAAAGATGTACCCTTAAACTAAATTTCAGATTGAAGGAAGAGATGGGATGAACATCGTTTTAGATACCTTCTATTAGGAGATCATTAGCCATCTTTGGGACTGGGATCGATTTGGGGAGACCTGAGCATAGGAGGGCTCGGTTGATTGGTGAACAAAAGGGTTTTGGTCTCGGGAGACTTGGCTAATTTGGGCTAAGGTTGGCCTCTCATAGTGTTAAACACTAATATCTACTCGACGCTCACGTGCTCCCACGTAAGCTTCTAAAGCAGTGTTAAACATTGAAACTTAGGACGCTCACGTGTGACACGTGAGGCGCCTGAGAATTGGGCACTGCTTCTTTGGGTTTATTCCCTTTTTCTTGTATAAGTGCTAAGCACTATTGAGGGTCACGTGGGATCACGTGAGGTACCCCAAAAATGGGAACTGTCTTTAATTTATTCCCTTTTCCTTTTATAAGTGCTAAGCACTTGGACCCAGTGATTCTCACGTGCGAACACGTGAGGCGCCTTCAAAATGTAAGCGCTGTTTTTGGATCTATTCCCTTTTCTATATAAGTGCTTATTCGGGGGTCACGTGGGAACACGTGACTGCCCTAGGAGGCACTTCTAGTTCTTCTTTTAAGTGCTCGCGTGTGTAACACGTGACTTGGTCTCAACCATTCTTTTATTGTTCGTCAGAGGCGCTCACGTGGGAAACACGTGAGGTTTCATTGTAGTGTTAAATACTAATGAATCACCAGGCTGTTCTTCTGTAGTTCTGAGGAATCAAGTTCTCCTTTTATTCTTTGCAGGAATTAAATTCTTTTTAAAGGGTTAAACCTTAGTTTCAGAGGAATTAAATTCCAATATGTTTTATAAGAGTTAAACTCTTTTGAACTCAGTTCTTTTCCTTAGGTTTTGAATCTGCATGATAGAATCTCCCCGATAAGAATTAAATTCTCAACTTGTGGGGAGATCTGCTTCTACAGATCTTAACTAGAGGAAGAAATAAGTTCTTTGAGAAAAGTTAAACTCTTGGTTTGAGAATTAAATTCTCTTTTTGTTTTGTGGGAGCTTTTGGGAGGGGTTCCTATTCTTTTAGAGAATTAAATTTTCCTTTGTATTTTTCTTCCCCTCTTTCTGTGTCTTTCTTCTCCTCTCCTCGCTCCTATTTATACGAGAAGAACAAGAATCAATTTGTTAAGAGAATCCCTCATTGAAAGATCATGATTGATTTCATGATCTTTTAGATCAATCGGTGAATTTTATTCACCGTTGGATTTTTAATCTAAAGGCTCTCTGTTTAACAGAGAAGATTTCTTGTTTATTTAACAAGATTATGAATATCTTATTAGTTTTAACAAGACTAGAATTTTATTCTATCATATCTTTTTAGTTTAACAAGATCAGAAATATATTTTCTTAATATAGAATTTAATTCTATCATATAGATATCTCGTTAGTTTAATAAGATTAGAATTTTATTCTAATATAGAATTCTGATCATATGAATATCTTGTTAATTTAACAAGATTAGAAAAGTATTTTCTTATGATAGAACTTTATTCTATCAGATGATCACCGTTGGATCTTTGATCCAAAGGTCCTCTGTTTAACAGGAAAGATCTTTCTAGTTTGAGGAAGATCAGGAAAATATTTCCCAAATATAATTTAATTCTAGTATTTTACAGGAGCATTTTAAATTAGGGCGCTTACATGCTTTGCACGTGACTAGTAAGAGAACTCACATGTTTAACACGTGACCCCTAGTGTGGGTTTTAGCCTATTTATTTTCAGCGCCCATATGCTTTACTTATGAGTGCTCACGTGTCTAGCACGTGAGGCCTGTTTGGCCATTAGTTGTTTATGTTCAGCACTTTTACGCTTTGCATATGAGCGCTCACGTGTTTTACACGTGAGGCATGTTTTGCCATTAATTTTTTTGTTCAGCGCTCACGTGTTTTACACGTGAAGCCAAATTTTGAGGACTCTCCCCCCTTTTTTATAAGGGAACAAGTTGCTCTTGGCCGAAAATTTTGCCGTGAACATACCCAGCAGTGCTAAGCACTAAGATATACAGTTCTCATATGTTTCACGTGGGGCAGTGGAATAGTGCTAAGCACTAATCTTTTCTGGCGCTCGCATGTTTTTCATGTAAGGCGCTACTATAGTGTTAAGCATTAATTTTATCTAGCGCTTCCATGTAAAACATTTGAGGCGCTTAGATATGGGTGCAGCCCAATCAGTGCTAAGCACTTAGTCATTTTGACTGAATATAGAATGCTAAGCACTTTGCATGGCACTCACGTGGGAAGCATGTGAGTGATGAGCATTGATTTCGGAATTTGTATGTTCACCTCTTTTTTTACTGAAGTGCTAAGCACTTGGCTAGAGCTCTGATGCTCACGTGTGAAGCACGTGAGGCGCCAGATTTCGGATTTCCAAGAGTGTTTCATGTGTATTTCACGTGACTGGTTTATTTTTGGGGTGCTGACCTGTTTATTTGGTGACTGCCCAATCAACACAAATGAGTTTTTCTTTATTTTTTTTGGACGCTCACGGGGGAAGCACGTGAGGCGTTTTCGCTCTTCTTTTTGTTTGTTTTAGGCACTCACGTGGGAAACACGTGAGGCACTATAATAGTGCTAAGCACTAATTTTGGTCACGTGTGTTTCACATGAGACGCCAAGTTCTTCTTCTTTTTAAAGATGTTAATCTTTGTTAATGACATTTTAATCATTGATGATCATCAAGATTTCTGTTTTGAAGATCTTGGATCTTTTTTTTAATTGGAGAACTAAGTTCTTCTTTTCTTTTTATAAGAACTAAGTCTTTATGTAAGGTTAAACCCTAATTTTGGAGGAATTAAATTCCCAGAACATATGTTCTTTTTTCTTTCTTTCTTTTAAACCTTGTTCTTTTCTGAATCTTTGATTCTCAAGAACAAGATCTTCCCAATGAGAATTAAATTCTCAACTTGTGGGAGACTTGCCTTGTGGATCTCTAATCCAGAGGAAGAACTAAGTTCTTTGAGAAGGGTTAAACCCTTAGATAGGTGAAAAGAGATATTTTGATCTCTGTGTTTTCTTTACCTCGGGTTTTGAGGAAAGTCTTCTTCTTTTCTTGAGAATTGAATTCTCTGTTGTTTTGGAAGCTTTCTATATTTTTCAGAAATTAATGGGGGTTACCTTTATCTGAGACTTGAAATCTCAGGTCCTTTATATAGTGGAGGCAAGTTTATTAATTAAAATCTCTTATTGAGAGATTCCAATTGATTTAATTGGTCTCAAAATTGATTTGGGGAATTTTACACACCGTTGGATTTTTGATCCAAGGGCTTCTGTTTTACAGAATATGTTTTCTTATTTTTAACAAGATTGGGGAAATATTTTCCCATATAAAGAATTTATTCTGTCAAATGGTGATTTTTTTTAATCACCATTGGATTTTTTATTCAAGGGTTCTCTAGTTTTGTAGAGCATATATTTCTTTTGTTTAGAAAGATATAGGGAAATATTTTCCCATTTCATTGGATCTTTGATCCACCAATTTTCTATTTAACAGAAAATATCCTTCTCATTTAGAAAGACCAGAGAGATATTTCCCCCAAATAGAGTTTAATTCTATGTTTAATCACCGTTGAATTTTTGATCCAACGGTTCACTGTTTAGCAGAGAGGATCTTTCTCTTTTAGAAAAATCCAGAGAAGTATTTTCCAAGAGTAGACTTTAATTCTACAAAAGAAGGCACCCTATCGTGTTTAACAAGTGAGGCTTATTTAACTTCTTTCATTTGGCGCCCATATGCCTTGCATATGGGCGCTCACGTGTTTAACACGTGAGATAAATTTGGCCTTTGGCCATTTACTCTTAATGCTCATATGCTTTACATACAAAAATAGAATTTAATTCTATGCACAGAGTTTAACTCTATCTGAAGTTAATACTTCAAAAGGGTATTCTCACATGATTAACATGTGACCCCAGTGAGGATTTTTCTTTAGGCTTATATGTTTTACACATGGGCGCTCACGTGTTTAACACGTGAGGCCTATGTAGTCTTTAATTGTTTGGTTGCGGTGCTTATATACTCTGCATAGAAACGCTTACGTGTTTAACACGTGAGGCTTGAGCCGTGGGGAATTTTCTCCCCTTTTCTCTCCTTTTTTATAGGGAACAAATGCCCCCCAGCGTTGCACTCACGTGGCTTGCACGTGAGTGCAACGCTGTCCATCTTTACCACCGTTGGATTGCCTAGGGGAATGGAAAGTTGAACCGCTCCCATCACGTCTTATAAATGGGGCCTTTGGCCCTTAAGATGACAACTGTTTTTTCATCTTCCTCCTTAACTCTTTTCTTGATAATTTAATTCTCCTTTCAGAACTTAGCTCTCTGCCCACAAAACTCGTTCTGATCAGAGTTAAAATCTGCAAAAAAATTCTTTTTGGTAAGGATTATAAACAGAATTTATCTCTTAGGAAACTTTTTCTCTTGTTTTGGATTTTAAATCTTTTAACAGAGCTTGGCTCTGCTCTTGAACCGATCTCTTAGAGATCTTTAAAAAAACTCTTTTCTTTTAAGTAGACCATGGGTCTTGAATCAATGGTCATTCTTGAAAATCGTTGGTTCTCTTGTTAAGGTTTTACCCTATCATTGATCCTGATTTTTGAGGATCTTTGGAATTTAATTCTATTTTCTTTGTTTCCCATCATGGGGATTTCTGGGATTTAATTCCATTATTGGAGGAATTTAATTCCATTCTCTTGCAGAGCTCAGCTCTGAATTTTTGGAACTTAGAGAATTTTATTCCCTTTACTGTTCTTGAGTTTTTTTTAAACCCCCTCTTTATAGATTTGAATCTGTTATTATATTAATAGAACTCGCTTTCTTTTAGGGATATTGGGAGTTTTTAACTCTACTGTTCGTTTAATGAGGATCCTTTTAGATTCTCACAATGGGCACATGTCTCATCATTGACGAACCGCCATTTTGATTTCATGGGGTCCACTAGCTTTTTAGTTAGTAGCCCCATAAGACCATGTCATATATTTTGTTGATTGTTTTTTTTTTGTCCCCATTTTCAGGTACAATGGTCTCGCTTCTCTGCTTCTCTTATACACGCTCAGAGGCTGCTTTCCCACAGTCACCGTCAGACGAAGAAGTGATGGCCATGATTAAGAATCACGATAAGGACAGAAAGAGCCTTCTACTATGGGACGTCTGGTACAGTCACATCATAAGGGGTCGCCGCAGTTTTACGTATGGAATGCCCACGGAACCCATTCATTCGATTTTGTTTACAGAACATCCGCATACCGCATATGCAGTGGAGGCGGTTAATTAGACGCATAAAGGCCGGCTTGAGCCATCAACGTCAGGGATTCCCAATCAGCCCGTGGTAGCTATCGACATTCTGGGACGCCGGATATGCTAAGGCAAAGCTCGACCTTGGGGGCATGTCTACAAGATAGGCGTCATCCCATGGCATCCAGTAGGCTACCTTTCTTAGGCCCGTTATATTCTTTCTTCCTAATGCTCCCGTTTGCAGAAGGTGGGATTATACCAGGCGGTGTACGCATCTTTGTTCTATTATCATGCTCCTCACGTTTGGTGGGTCAAAGTCTTTCTGAACCAATGGAATCTTCCAACGCACATGTTCTTACTGGGAGGTCGCAAAATTTCCATTTTGCTGGAGGAATTTCGAGAAATTTCAGGACTGCCAATCAGGGGAGAACACTACGAAGAATTATTACCCCCCGACGAGTATGTTTTTGCTACGGTGTCAGCCATGCATGAAAACTTGACAACTGAGAATGTTGTTCAGCACAAGCATCCAAGTTTAATCAAGGCCTTAGGTATCTTTGAGAGCCTGTTCATGGAATCAGAAGGGCAAGGTGTTAGTTTTAACGCTTTCATCGCTCGCTTTCTTCATAAAGATGCTATATCCAAGAAAGCTCCGAAATTCACGATGGTCGAGGACCTCTTTGGATTTGGCCTGGAGAAATTGCCGGCTAAAGAATAAGATCTGCCGCAATTTTATATCCCAAATTCGTCATCCGTGACTTTTGATGCGATTGTTGCCCTTAGTATGGACGGGGAAACATTCTTTGTAGGCTTCATCAGTCTCTGGCTCAGCTGGTTTGCCATGCCAATGCACCGTCGTTTTATGAGAGCCTCCGTCTTCTACCCCGCACATCGCATATCCGAAGGAGCACGATTGGCTATTGGCGTTGCAGGGTTATCACACTTGTATCATGGCTTAAGTACCACCGCCAACACTTCAAACCCAGGTGAAGACACCGTGAATTTCTCCCTCCACTATTTCACGTCCTAGATCGAGATGCACGTGTTAGGCGCGTTTGCTTTGCACCAATGGCCTGATTTTTATGAATCATATACTTTCTTATGAGTCATGTGATTGGTTGATACATCCGCTCCTGATCCGACTCAGTTAGGGGATTTATGCGTGCTACTTAATCCGATGATGACTTTTATTCCTTCAGTGAAGGTTGCCGGACCAGTTATAGATTCTGTAAATATCTCTAATGGTGCCCCGGAGAATGTAGAGGAGGTTCCTGAGGCTACTATCTTTTCGTTCCAAAATGGACAAAGTATTGAAGATAATCTTATATATATTTTTTGTTTAATGACCTTTCCACATGTCTGACCCTTTTTTCTCTCAGAATTGCGGGAGTTGGCGTCCTCCATTGTAGATCATTCTCCAGAGGAAATCTTCTTGCGTTTACTTAACACGGCGGCCCCGCACGCGATACCCCCTCGGCACATCGTCCTTTCCTCCGGCCAAGGTTGGTATTCCTTTGCTTTCCGTATTATATTTTCATAATGATACTGATGTGCTCTTTGCTTTAAACCACAGTTTTCAGGCTTATGACAAAATTGAAGCTCTTGATAGGCTTATGGATTTCTCAAATTTGCTTTCTGTGACCACGGGTAAGTGACACTTTAGTTCTGGTATTCTTTTATTTATTCCCTATGCAAAAAGGCGACTAACCATACATATATCTTTTATAGTTTTGCCAACCCCGACTCCACTAGAGTCCCATATTTGCATGCCACCAGGCCCTTATGCCAGACATATGTCTGAGAAAATGGCGAGACAAAGCATTCATTCATTGGCAACTCTTATCGAGGATCTTCGTGCTGGCACTTCCGTTATGGCAGAGGAATTTTTTTGTCAAAGCTAACGCATCTTTGTCTGTCCTTGCAACCTACCATGACGAGGCGCTGGTGCGTACTTGGGTTGAGTATTGCCATCAAGTGGAGGCTTCTTTACATGGAGTAGAATGCGCACGTTTTCCCTCTGATATCTTATCTGTAAAGGCCAGCTTACATGAACGGATTGATCGGTGTGCTGCAAACCTCCGATCTTGCGAGAAAAGACTCAACCGGAAATTTTCGGAGAGGGAGTTGGCTTCGAAAGCTCTAGGGGAACTCCAAACTCAGCTCTCAGATAAAACAATTCAGGCCTATGAAATTTGGCGAGCTCTTCAAAAGGCAATTACGTAACTGGTGGCTCTCGATAAAGCTGTCACTTTTACGTGCGAAATTGTTAAGACTCATAAGACCGCTGAGAAGGATCATGAACATCGGTTTTATTTGTATCAACAACAACAAGTACAGGCAGGGGCTCAGCTTGCGGTGCTGCTAGAGCTTAAGGCAGAGGTTCGGCGGAAAAATGATGTTCTATCTGGCTTATTGAACAGTCTGCCGTCTTAAAATTTTTGTCGCTGTATATTTTTTCTTCTTTTTTGTATCTTGTATTCATTTTGGTTGATGAATAAAAGACATATTTTATTTCATGCTTGCACCTCTCTATCTTTTGATGTCTTGATTCGGCGTGAAGTAGTTTATATACTCATTTCGGAGTTTGTAATTTATTCACTCATTTCGGAGTTTGAAGTTTATATACTCATTTAGGAGTTTCTAGTTTATCCACTCATTTTGGAGTCTCTAATTTATGTACTCATTTTGAAGTGTTTTTTAGTTTACCTCTCTTGGGTTTATAGGCAAACTTGTCCTAACGTTGTATGTAGATAACCCTCATTCTTTATGACAGGGGTCCGTTAGGTTTGTGGTACTAGGGTTTTAGTACGTGGTACCGTCGCGTTGGCTAATATATTCCTCGATATGCAGTCGTTAAGCCACTATTTGAATAGCCCCGCGGCTGTCGTGTCTCTGATCCCTTCGGGGGCTGGACAAGACATCGTCGAGTAATCTCCTTAGGTCATATTACCGTCGGAAGAGCAAGCGTTAGGAATTTGTCGTGACGGTTTTTACTTGAGGTTAAGCTCAATTTGGAGCCCTGATGAGTCATAACCGCACCCTTGTGGGGTGGGATGATCTCTAATGGTCTTTGCTGAAATAGGGTAAACATCTATAGTACCTCTATGCTATGTGTATTGCAATTGAAGTCCGGAGCTAGGAATATGCCATTGCTCCATTTTCATTTGATAGCTGCATTCGAATTCTGCTGAAATAGGGGGGAACGTCAGGATAGTCTCTAGGTTGTATATGTACCGTCAAGACTTGGAGCTAGGATTTTGCCATGGCTCTATTTTTGCTTAGACCCTTAGGTTTTTTGTTGACGTTGCGTCTGCATCCTGCTGGAATGAGAATAAACGCCATAATAGTCTCCAGGTTGTATATGAACCGTTAAGACTTGGAGCTGGGATTTTGCCATGGCTCTATTTTGATTTGGCTCCTTGGAGCTTTGTTGACGGCACGCCTGCACCCTGTTGGAACGAGAAGAATGTCTAGCTAATTTCTAGGCTGTAGATGTTGCCGTCGAGATCTGGTTCTCTCTTTGATGGAGTCTGGTGGGAAAATATGGTTCCCTTTCTTTCATTTGTACCCATGGATTGTATATAAGGGTCGGTATGGACCTACCTGCAGGGCAAAGAAAATTTTATTTTATTTTTTATTTCCACGATACTCTATCTTTCCAGCTTTTTATATCGCAAAAGTCGCGATTGTCCAATCATTTCGTCTTTTTATCCGCGGTGCCCAATCATTTCGGCTATATTTATTTATTTATTATTTTTACTCGCTGCTTTTTATTGCGAGTTGCCCTACCATACGACTATCTTTATTTTTATTTTTATTTTTATTTTTTTGAGTTGGGGATTTGAAATTTGATACCAATCTTGGTATCAACATCGCTACCACTGGGATATTGCCAGGAGCGAATCATTATTTGCTATGAGAAGACTTGAAATTTGATACCTATTTAGGCATCAGTATCGCTACAACTGAAATGTTGTCAGGAGAGAATCATCATTTGCCTTTGTCGCTTTGAACAAAGATGGCTTAGTAGACAGGGTTAGGATCCTTTCGACTAAGGCTTTTGATTTTATGAACCATAAGGGTCTCATAAAGGTATTTCCACCTACAAGTCGTGGGGATCTCGTAGGTGTGTTTTCTCTTTAGGAATCATGGGGATTTCTAAGTACGTTTTCTCTTGTAAGTCGTAAGGATTTTCCAGGAGCGTTTTCTCCTTATAAGTCGAGAAGACTTACAAGCACCGTTCACCATATGGGAATATATCTCGTCATTGGCGGAACTTGATGGGGAATATATTTATTTATGCCCTGTTCACTGCCGGAAGACAGACCGGGACGTTGGGACGTCTGGCCTAAATTCTGGGGGCAGATGCTATTTGGATTTATCCGTCTACATCTCCGAAGATACCAAGTTGATTTATAGCACCGTATATCAGATATTTGGACGGATGCGGCTATTGTAGTAGACTTTATCAGATTTCCCTCATTTGTGAGGGATTTTTTGATTGTAGGGATGCACTTCCCTGCAGGCGCAAGCCCCTTCAGTTAATTATGTTACCGCATCGCGATAACCACTTTTTCCTGCTCCAGAAGTTCACTTCGTATCGTATGTGTTTTTGTTTATTTAGGTTGCCCGTGGATTGTATACGGAGACTAGTTTTTGTCGTCGCCCGTAGGACGTGGATTAGTCAAAATCCGTATATTTTTAAATTTGGGTTTGGGTCAAGAATTTTGCTTGACGGGGCCCACGTTGGTAGCTTGGTTTGCCAACGGGGATGTACTTAGGACGCAGATCTCACATTTATGAGGTTCATCAGTTCCGAGGATATTTGCGTTTGATCTAAGGATCATTAGCCATATTTGAGACTAAGATCGATTTATGAGCAATGAGCATATGGGCTCAACTGATCATTATATCATATATGTATAGCCCATAGATAGTATACGGTAGTCATTATGGAGACAGTCCGCAGGGCAAAACATATTAGTTTATGGACATTGCGGTCCAACATTCCCTGTTTTGGGACGAGTGTTAATTTAAGGACATTTCGGTCCAATGTCCATCTTGCGCGCACGTGTATTGGCGGAGTGAACGATGGTGACATAGAATGCGCCCAATTTGGGGTGCGGTCCAATTTGAGGCGTGCACGTCAATTTGGAAGTGCATCAATGTGGGATGTATCATTCCCCAGTCTTGATGAAGTTTTACGTCAAGTTGGAACGATGAGTTGTTTTTGGTTGTCGGGACTCACCACCTCTCTAAAGACATTGTGGAATTACAACGACATATTTCAGAGGCGTAGAGAGATGTACCCTTAAACCAAATTCCGTATTTGAGGGAAATGATGGTGAACCTAAGAATCGTTAGTCATATTTGAGACTAAAATTACCTTAGGAGATATGGGATGAATATCATTTGGATATCATCAATGAGATATCATTAGTCATGTTTGAGACTAAAATCAGTTTGGATATCAATTTGGATATCATAAATATATGCTTAGCCAATTTGGGCTAAGATCGGGTTTTGGGTTTTGAACTTAGGTTATATGTTCTTTTAGTTCAAAAATGTTTTGTTTGGTTTAAGGACCGTTAATCTAATTTGAGATTAAGATCAACTTAAACATATGAGCGTTTGGGCTCAATTTATTTTTAACTAAGGATACGTTAATCTTATTTGAGATTACGATAAACTTAGCAACATTTAAGGATCTTCAAATTTTAGTTGAGATCCAGCAACAGAGCATTTGGGCTCAATTGCAATTGACTCCAGAGGGACTTAGCCAATTTAGGCTTGGTTTGGGTTTCTTTAACACCCAGCAGTGCTAAGCACTCAGTTGCCTATAACGCTCATGTGTATATCACGTGAAGCGCTATAAAAGTGCTAAGCACTAGTCTTTTGTGGCGATGCACTAGTGCTAAGCACTAACTTTTCTGTTCTCTGGCGCTCACGTGCGTTTTACATGAGGCTCTCCAATAATGCGAAGCACTAACTTTTTCAGGTACTGACGTGCGTTTCATATGAGGCGCTATATACTTGGCCTTGAGTGCTCATGTGCTTTTTACGTGGGGCGCTGAGTTCTTTTGGAGATTTAATCTCTGTTGATATTTTTAGAGAACTTAAATCTTTGTTAATGATATTTTGACCGTTAACGATCACCAAGATCATTATTTTGAGGATCTGAGATCATATTCTTTAAGAACTAAGTTCTTGATTTGAAGGAACTAAGTTCCTGGAGTATTATGAACCCCATGTTTTCCATGTTCATATTTTCAGAGAGGTTAAACCTCTTTTAATGGTGTTTTGACTATTAAGGATCACCAAGATCACTATTTTGAGGATCTTGGATCGGGTTCTTTAAAGAACTAAGTTCTTGATTTGGAGGAACTATGTTCCTGGAGTATTATGGACTCCGTTTTCTCCACGTTCTTGTATCCAAGTTCACCTCTGAATCTTTGATTCTCAAAAATAAGATCTTTCCGATGAGAATTAAATTCTCAACTTGTGAGAGATTTTACTTATAGATCTAAGATCCAGAGAGAGAACTAAGTTCTTTTAAAAGGGTTAAACCCTTAGATATGGTATGTTAGGTAAAAGAGATATTTTGATATCTTCTTTTTTCTTTACTTAAGGTTTTTAGGAGGGAGATATTTTTCTTTGAGAGAATTAAATTCTCTGCTATTTTCAAAGCCTTATGTATTTTTACAGAAACTTATGGGAGTCTCCTTTTTTTCTCTTCCTCCTCCTCCTTTTGTCATCACTTTGCTCCTATTTATAGAAGAAAGAAAGGAATCAATTTGTTGAGAAAATCTCTCTTTGAGAGATCATAATTGATTTTATAATCAATGAAAATGATCTTATACATCAATCGGTGAATTTTATTAACCGTTGGATTTTTAATCCAAAGACTCTCTGTTTAACAGAGAAGATTTCTTGTTTGTTTTACAAGATTAGGAAATATTTTCCTAGAATATAATTTTATTCTATCATATAAATATCTTGTTAGTTTAACAAGATTAGAATTTTATTTTATCTTATTGATATCTTATTATTTTAACAAGATTAGAATTTCATTTTAACATATGAATATCTTGATAGTTTAATAAGATTAGAATTTTATTCTATCATATGAATATCTTGTTAGTTTAACAAGATTAGGAATATATTTTTCTAAGATTGAATTTTATTCTATCAAATGATCGATGGGTGATTATATAATCACCGTTGGATCTTTGATCCAAGGGTCCTCTGTTTAACAGAGAAGATCTTTCTAGTTTGAGAAAGATCAAGAAAATATTTCCCATATAAAATTTAATTCTATCAGATGGTTTAATTGGTGATATTTTATCACCATTGGATTTTAAATCCAAGATTCTCTGTTAGAGAAAGATCTTTCCATATTAGAAAGATCAGGGAAAATATTTCCCAAATAGAATTTAATTCTATCACATAAAATTTAATTTTATCAGATGAGATCATTTTAAATTGGGGCGCTCACATGCTTTGCATGTGAGCGCTGTCAAAGAGTGCGACAAGAGAACTCACGTGTTTAACACGTGACCCCTAGTGTGGGTTTTAGCATGTTTATTTTCAGTACTCATATGCTTTGCATATGAGCGCTCACGTGTTTAACACGTAAGGCCTATTTGGCCATTGGTTATTTATGTTTAGCGCTCATATGCTTTGCATATGAGCGCCCACGTGTTTAACACGTGAGGCCAGTTTGGCCTTTACGTTTATTTAATCAGCGCTCATATGCTTTGCATATGAGTGCTCACGTGTTTAACACTTGAGGCCAATTTGACCCTTAGTTATTTGTTTTTAGTGTTTATATGCTTTGCATATAAGCGCTCACGTGTTTAACACGTGATGCCAAACTATAAGAATTCTTTTCCTCTTTCTTTTCTCTCCCTTTTTTTATAATGGAACAAATAACTCTTTGCCAAAAATTTTGGCGGGAACAAATGCCCCCCATTACTTTGCCCATGTAAGTATGTGCGTGGGTGAAGTAATGCAGAGTTATGCATGGCCATACAATTGATGGCTTAGGAGACAACTTTAGATCCTTGTAACTTAAGGCTTTTTTTATCTTCATGAGCCATAAGGGTTTCAAGAAGGTATTTTTTTCTCTATGAGTTTTGAGGATCTTATAGGTGTGTATTTTCACCTTAGGAATCATGAGAATTTCTAAGTGTTCATCGCCTCCGTGAGTCATAAGGATCTCACTCGGGTATTTTTTTCCTTATGAGTCATGAGGTCCCGTAAGTAGCTTCTTTATTTTATTAGCGAATGTGGCCCGTGGATAGTATACAAGAGTCAGTTTGGACCTCCTTATAGGGCAACGATGGCTTAGCAAACAGGTTTAGATCTGTCGCCTAAGACTTTTCAACTTTATGAGCCGTGAGGGTCTCATAAAGACTTTTTTCCATACAAGTCGAGAGGATCTCATAGGTGTATTTTCTCCTCATAAGTCGTGAGGACTCCTAAGTGCGTTTTCTCTTGAGAGTCGTAAGGATCTCATAAGAAAATTTTCTCCTTGCGAGTCGAGAGGACTCGTAAGTGTTTTTTCCTCCTCATCGGTATGCGATTTTGGAGAATGTGGCCGGTGGATAGTATGCAAGAGTTAGTTTGGACCTTCTTGCAGGGCAGCGATGGCTTAGGAAACAAATTTAGATCTGTCGCCTAAGACTTTTCAATTTTATGAGCCGTGAGGGTCTCATAAAAACTTTTCTCCCTACGAGTCGAGAAGATCTCGTAGGTGTATTTTCCCCTTAGAAGTCGTGAGGACTCCTAAGTGCGTTTTCTCTTGAGAGTCGTAAGGATCTCATAAGAGAATTTTCTCCTTACGAGTCGAGAGGACTCGTAAGTGTTTTTTCCTCCTCATCGGTATTCGACTTTGGAGAATGTGGCATGTGGATAGTATACAAGAGTCAGTTTGGACATTCTTGTAGAGCAACGATGGCTTAGGAAACAGGTTTAGATCTGTCGCCTAAGACTTTTCAACTTTATGAGCCGTGAGGGTCTCATAAAAACTTTTCTCCCAACGAGTCGAGAGGATCCCTTAGGTGTATTTTCTCCTTAGAAGTCATGAGGACTCTTAAGTGCGTTATCTCTTGAGAGTAGGGTAAACATCTGTACGACCTCTATGGTGTATATATCGCAGTTGAAGCCCGGAGCTAGGAATATGCCATCGCCCTACGACTGTCGTATTTCTGATTCCTTCAGAGGCTGGACAAGACGTCTTCAAGTTATTTCCTGGTTATATTACAGTTAGAAGAGAAAGTGTTAGGAATTTGCCATGACGCTTTTTACTTGAGGCTAGACTCAATTTGGAGCCCCAATGAGTCATAACCACACCCTTCTAGGGTGGGATGATCTCTAATGGTCTTTCGGGTTTTATATGAGTTGCCGTCAAGACCCGAAGCTAGAAATATGCCGTCACTTCGTTTTTTTGCATTGACGATGTCGCGCCGATTCTTTGCTGAAGTAGGGTAGACATCTGTAGGACCTCCATGCTATATGTATCGCGGTTGAAGTCCGGAGCTAGGAATATGCCATTGCTCCATTTTTGTTTCGACCCTTGGGTCTTTCGTTGACGTTGTGTCTACATCCTGCTGGAGTGAGAAGGAACGCCGGGATAGTCTCTAGGTTGTATATGAACCGTCAAGACTTGGAGCTAGGATTTTGCCGTGACTCCATTTCTATTTGACCCTTGGGTCTTTGTTGACATCATGTCTGCACCCTGCTGGCATGAGGAGAACGTCAGAGTAATCTCTAGGCTTTAGATGTTGCCATTAAGATTTGAAGCTAGGATTTTGCCGTCACTTCACATTTATTTGATTATTGTGTCCGCGTCCAGCTGAAATAAGGAAAACGTCGAGCTGGAGCTAGGATTTTTGGCATCACTCTACTTTTGTTTGTTGACATTGCATCTGCCCCAAGAGGGAACGTCGAGTTGGAGCTGGGATTTTGCCATTACTCTTTTTTGATTTCGACCCTTGGGTCTTTTGTTGACGTTACATCTGCATCCTGCTGGAATGAAAAGGAACATCGAGATAGTCTCTGAGTTGTATATGAACCGTCAAGACATAGAGCTAGGATTTTTCCATGGCTCCATTTTTGGTTTCGACCCTTGGGTCTTTTGTTGACGTTACGTTTGCATCCTGCTGGAATGAGAAGGAACGTCAAGATAGCCTCTGAGTTGTATATAAACCGTCAAGACTTGGAGCTAGGATTTTGTCATGCCTCCTTTTTTGTTCGACCCTTAGGTCTTTGTTGACGTTGCGTCTGCATTGAGAAGGAACGTCAAGTTGGAGCTGGGATTTTGCCATTACTCCTTTTGGATTTGGCTCCTTGGAGCTTTGCTGACATCACGTCCGCACCCTATTGGAATGAGAAGAGCGTCGAGCTAATCTTTAGGATGTAGATGTTGCCATCAAGATATAGCTCTCCCTTTGACGAAGCCTGGTAGGAAAATATGGTTCATTTTCTTTCATTTGTGCCTATGGATCGTTTACAAGAGTCAATATGGACATACTTGCAGGGCAGAGGAAACTTTATTTTATTTTATTTTTTATTGCCGCGATGCTCTATCTTTTCAGCTTTTCATATCACGAAAGTCACGATTGCCTAATCATTTTGGCTTTTCATCCGCGGTGCCTAATCATTTCGGCTTTTCTTATATTTTTACTCGCTGGTTTTTATTGCGAGTTGCCCAATCATTTCGGCTGTTTTTATATGCATATTTTTTTGCTCGCTGATTTTTATTACGGGTTTCCCCATCATTTCGACTATTTCATACGCATTTTTTTCTACTCGCTGCTGTTTTTTTATTACCAGTTTGGAATCTGATACCAACCTTGGCATCAGCATCGCTACGTCTAGAATATTGGCAGGAGCGAATCATCATTTGCCGTGAAAGGACTTAGGGTTTGACACCTGTTTAGGCATCGGCATCGCTGCAACTGAGATATTGTCAGAAGCGAATCATCATTTGCCAGAAGCGGACTTGGAGTTTGATACCTTTTTAGGCATCAGCATCGCTGTAACTGGGATATTGCCGGGAGAGAATCATCATTTGCCGGGAGCAGACTTGGAGTTTGATACCTTTTTAGGCATCAGTATCGCTGCAACTGGGATGGTTGCCAGGAGCGAATCATCATTTACCTTTGTCGATTTGAATAAAGATGGCTTAATAAACGGGGTTAGGATCCTGTCAACTAAGATTTTTTGACTTTATGAGCCATAAGGTTCTCAAAAGGTTATTTCTCCCTACGGGTTGTGAGAATCTCGTAGGTGTATTTTCTCCTTAGGAATCGTTTGGATTCCTAAGTGTGTGTTCTCTTATAAGTCGTAAGGATCTTATAAGAGTATTTTCTCCTTATAAGTCGACAGGACTCACAAGTGTTGTTCACCACATGGGGACATTTCTCCCTATTGGAGGATCTTGGCGGTGAAATTGTTTATTTGTGCCCGTGGATTGTATACAAGGGCCAATATTGGACCGTCTGTAGGGCAACTTGGAGTATACGACGGCTCAAGAACATGTTTGGATCCCTGTAGCTTAAGGCTTTTGAATCCTATGAGCCGTGAGGGTCTCATAGGGAGAGTTCTCCTTACAAGTCAAGAGAATCTCATAAGTGTAAAAAAATTTACGAGATTGCACCCTTCCGGGTTTTCACAAGCTCGCCGGTAATCCTGCTGTTTTTTACTCACGGCGCCCTTTCGGATTTTCATCCATGCCCATTTTTCTTGTGGACATACCTTTTTTTACGAGATTGCGCCTTTCCGGGTTTTCACAAGCTCGCCGGTAATCCTGCTGTTTTTACTCACGGCGCCCTTTCGGGTTTTCATCCGTGTCCATTTTGCCTGTGGACATACCGTTTTTTTAAATGACCCTTCTGTTTGCCAGTGGGACTTTAGGGGTGACTTCACTGCTGGAGTAGCTGTGTATCCAGTGGGACTTGAGTTGCAGTCTTCGCTGTTGGGGCTTCGATTGCAATATAGATCTCAAGGGAGCATATCACCGTTTTGGAGGCGATGTGCTAGTTTAGGGACATCTCGGTCTGTTATCGGCATTTTTGAGATGAAGTTTTAGTTTAAGGACAACTCGGTCCGATGTTGCCATATTTGAGGCGAGGTTCTAATTTAATGACATCTCGGTCCGTCATTCCCCTTTTAGGGACGAGTATTAGTTTAGGTACATTGTCACTATGTTTGAGGCGAAGCTTTCTTGAACAATACTTTCAGAGTTTTGACTCAGGAAGATAGCGAGCGGACACAAGTATCGTCATATATCATTGACCTTAGTCATGATTCATTAAGCATAGTATCTCTTTAGGAATCGGTCGTTTATTGGCCGGAAGGGTCTTTTGCCATGCATATCCATGAGCAGGTAGGCTCCACCTTGGTAAACTTTGTCTATGATATATGGGCCTTCATAGTTCGGCTCGAATTTCCCCTGTTTTGCACGATTGGGGATCATTGGTCTATTGACGACTAGCATGAGCTCGACTTGGCGGAATGTTCTCGGCCTGGTCAGTCTTTCGTATGATCGTGTCATCCTTGCCTTATAAGCCTCCAGATTTTGCTGTGCTATAAGGCGGGTTTTGTCGAAGGCATCGAGCTCCTCAAGCCGAAGATGAGTGTTTTCTTCATCTGTCAGCTCGTATCGAACCGCTACTCGTAAAGAAGGGAGTTCTATTTCCAGGGGAAGTACTGCTTCCGTGTCTAATACCAACGCGTATGGTGTTGTATTCATAGCCGTTTTAAACGTTGTGCGGTATGCCCAGAGAGTTTCATGCAGCCTTTCGTGCCAGTCTCTTTTATTTCTGGACACCGTTTTATTTATAATCTTCGTCAGTGTCTTGTTAAAAGCTTCAGCTAGACCGTTGGCACGAGAATTATAGTCTGAAAAGTATCTCCAATCTATCTTATGTTGTTCTGCGAAGCGGCTGATTTTATGGCTTCTATAGGATGGCTCTTTATCCGAGATAATATGTTACGGAGTGCCGAATCGGTAGATGACATGGGTTCTGAAGAAATGGAGGATATTCTCCGTCTTCACCTCCCTTAGTGGTACTGCTTCTGTCCACTTAGAAAAGTAATCGGTTGTTGCCAGTATGAACCGATGTCCTTTGGATGATACTGGTTCAATGGGTCCGATTATATCGGTTCCCCATATTTCGAACGGCCAGCTAGCTACCGTTGGGTGTAGCGGATTTGGATGCTGGTGGATGAAGTCCCCGTGAATTTGGCACAAGTGACACTGCTTCGCATATTCGAGGCAGTCCTGAATCATTATGGGCCAATAATAACCCATTCTTTTGATCTTCAGCTTCATCTTTGGCCCATCTTAGTGAGAACCGCAGAGCCCATCGTGAGTTTCTTGGACGGCTCTCTTCGTTTCTTCTGGCCCCAGGCATCTTAGCCACAGACAGTAGAACGATCTCTTATATAAGGTGTCATTGACGAAGGCGAAGGACATAGCTCATTTCATGAGCTGATATCAAGGCAACGCATTTTCGGGTGTTCGTCGAGATTTGAAGTAGTCTATGAAGATCTCCCTCCAATCGTTGACCTTTTCTTCGTCCTCTATTTGAAGGGCTACTTATTCAGTCGTTTCTTTTCCTTCGGATAGCTCTGTTAAGTCTTCCGAAGATATATCTGTTGGCGCGAGGATCCTGCGACTTTGCACGATGATCTTTACATCATCGAGGTCTTCGTCGGCTAATTCCTTAGCCAATTTGGCCAACGCATCCGCCTTGCTGTTTTCTGCACGCAGTATACTCTCCAGGATGTAGGAGGGGATTTGTGTCAACAGTTGTTGCACTCTTTCTCCATACTTTATCAGCTCCGGCTTGCATGTCTGATAGTCACCATTTACTTAGCTAACGATAGGCTGGGAGTCTCCATATATGAGAAGGTTTTTGATTCCCATGTCGACAGCGATCTTGAGACCTGCTATCAAGGCTTCATATTCAGCTTCATTATTAGTCCTCGGCCCCATTAAGGAAAGGGCGTAACACATTATCCCTCCTTATAGAGTCACGAAGATAAGGCCCATCCCGGCTTTGATTATGGGGGTGTTTTGCTTTTGCCTCTTTATGGACGATGCTCTATCGAAGTAAAGTTCCCATCGGGAATCATTTTCTTCATTCTCTCCTTCGATGGTGTCGAACGCATGTTCATCCGACAACTCACAATTTAGGAGGGAGTCGGCTGGTATCAGATGCTCCGCAAGAAAGTCGGCAATGGCCTGGCCTTTCACTGCTTTGAGAGTTCGATACGTTATCGGAATTCCATCAGAAGGAGGGCCCATTTAGAAAGCCTTCCTGTTAGTATAGCTCTTGACATCAGATATTTGAGAGGATCCATCTTTGATATAAGATGGACCTCATGTGCTAAGGTGTAATGCCTGAGCTTCGTTATTGCGAAGATCGGTGCCAGGCAATGCTTTTCGATGGGGGGTAGTTGCTTTCTGCCCTCAGGAGAACTCGGCTCAAATAGTACAAAGCTCTCTAATTTTCCCGATCGTTTTCTTGTGCCCATAGCGCGCCTAGAGAACCCTCAAGGGCTGTTGTATATAGGATAAGGGGCTTTCCCTTAATCAGAGCGGTCAATACCGACGGATTCTGCAGGTATTGTTTGATTTCGTCTAGTGCATTTTGTCACTTTCGATCCCAAACGAACGGGGTCCCTTTCTTCATCAAATGGCTGTAGGGACAACATTTTCCGGAGAGTTTGGCTATGAACCGCCGTATATACACGAGTTTTCCTTGGAGAGACCGCAGTTGTTTGAGAGTCCTTGGCGTGGGCATTTCCATTATCGCCTTGATCTTTGAGAGATCGATTTCGATACCCCGATGCCGTATGATGAATCTAGGAATTTGCCTGAAGAGACTCCAAACGCGCATTTCAAAGGATTCATCTTCCGATTGTACTTCTAAAAACATTGGAACACTACGTCTAGATGTTCCTAATGTTCCTCGTAAGACTTGCTCTTCACCACCAGGTCGTCGAGGTAGCATTCGAAAATCTCATGGATGAGGTCATCGATGATCTTCGTCATGGCCCTCTGGTAGGTAGCGCCAGCGTTCTTTAAACCGAAAGACATCACCTTATAGCAGAATATGCTCAGCGGAGTCCGGAAGGCGATATGCTTTTGATCTTCAGGATGCATTTTTATTTGGTTGTAGCCTGAAGATCCATCCATGAAGGAGAAGACCTCATGGGTAGACGTGTTATCGATCATCAGCTTGGTAACAGGTACTGGGAAGTCATCTTTCGGGCAAGCTTTGTTGAGGTCCCGAAAGTCCACGAAGATACGCACCATCCCATTTTTCTTCATCACCAGAATGATGTTAGCGATCCAGTCGGGATATTGAACCTCTTGGATGAAGCCGGAGTCGATTAGTTTCTTGGCCTCAGCATTTATAGTCATTTCAAGTTCGAGCGGCATTCTTCTTGGTGCCTATTTGACTGGCTTTATGTCTGGCAATATAGCTAGTTTATGAACTGCAACCTTTGGATCTAGACCTGGCATTTCGGAATAGTTCTATGCGAAGCAGTCTTTATATTGCATGAGCACATCTTTTAACGTGGCTACCTGTTTTTTAGATAGCAGCTCACTGACGAACGTTGGCCTCGGCTCATTTTCCGTCCCTAAGTCAATTTTTTTAGGTTGTCCACTGTAGTGTGTATCCCATCTTCCAGCTCTTTTGGTACTGGTGGAAACTCTGAGATTACCTCATCCTCATCTTCATTTGCGAAGTACTTGAAGGGGTCATCTATAGTCTCATGCCCTCCCTCCTTTGAGAGTGTTACCACATGGAAGGTATGGGTTTGCTTCTATTTTTTACGTTGAGCCGGTCCTGTCCCACGGTATAGGTCCTCTTTGGCTCATGCTTTTGCTGCGGGGTTACCCTCCAGCTGTCGGACAAAACGAACTTTCCTTGTTAATACTGGTCTTCGACCCAGTCTTTGAAGGTGAAGCAATCTTCAAGGGGATGACCTATTACTCAGTGATAGGAGTAATAATCTGGATGATGGACCTCGTTTATTTGTTCGGGATGCCGATACTACGGAAGCGTCATCATTTGATACTTCATGACAAGGTTGAATATTTTTCTTGTCTTTTCTTGAGGGAAAGAGTATTCCCGACCCATCTTCTTGATAAAGGACGGGTTCCAACCATGTTTTTCTTGATAGCGTGGCTTCTCAGATATGCCCTGTTGTTTGCGAACATTATTTGCGCTCTTGTCCTGTTTTTGCCTCTATTTCGGGATTTTTCCTTTCTGTGAGGACATACAGCGAGCTGGTGATGGAGGGCATTGTAGTTTTCTTTCTCCGTGTACTGCTGGTTGAAGCATTGCGTCCTGATCTTTTCATAAATAGCCATTTCGCGACTGTAGTTATCCCGAATCTTTGGACAGGCTTCTTTTATTAGCTTGTCAACTTGTTCTCCGAACGATGGACTTAACGTTCTTAGAGCGTGACCTCGTTCTGTTTTAACGTCACCGCTGTTTGGAAGATCGTTCTTTTTTTCACCAGAGTTGTTTATGGCGCGGCAGCTGTAGAATCGTTCTCGTTTCTTGGATCAAACGTATCTGAGCCCGGTTGTTTCCATCTTCCCGTTGGGCATCTTTCAGTGGGTCCCAGGGATATCCTAAATCCTTTTATAGAAATGGGCTTGCCGAACAGTTTGTTCAAGGGGTACACTTTGGCATCTTAACAGCTTTTTCAATCCCTCCGCGTAGTATCTTGGCAGACGGATTGGTTGAAGCCTGTCGAGTGTAGAATCGGCAAAGTGCCAGACTTCTTTCTCTACTCCGGTCTCCGTAAATTGGTAGAAAATGATCGCCTTTTCACCTCTTCGCCTGGGAGGCATGTAGAAATTCTGTAGTTCATGCACGCTGTATGTATCGAGTATCAAGTTTCTTGGAATGCCGAGGCGGAACCATTGTGATTTGTAGGCTTTGATCTGCTTCGTCAAGGGTTTGCACTAACGAGCGGATGGAGAACATTGTGTTGGCCTCATCCTCAGAGTCGCTGCAAAAGACCAGAATAGGGGTCAATGGTTCGGGCCTGCTGTTTTCTTTCTGGGGTTGCCCCGAGTAGAATATTTCTTCATCTTCCTCGGTGTCGCTCCCAAAGATCGGGATGGTGGCAACGGACTTCCGTTTATCCTCCAGCTTATGACACCTTTCCGTATCTTTGAACTGTGGTAAGAAGTACTTTGCGTCTTCATATTTTCGGACCTCGTTTATGGAGAACAGGTTTAGCTCTCCCATGATGGTGTATTCCAAGACGTCTTTGAAATACTTCATACACTGATGTTGTGTAGAAGGGAATACGTTGTACTCACGTAACCAAAGCTTGCAGAGCAGAGCATTATAGCAGGTCTTGGCGTCAATGACATGAAATTTTGATATCAGTGATGAGCAGCCCGAAGCGTAACGTCAATATTACGGACCCAAGCGTCCGTGACGACTGTGAGTCGAACCCGGAGATGGTAATTTTATCTCGGTCCAAGTGCTAAATGTTCATGCAAATCTCCTTTAGCACTTTCACGTTGAGAAGATTGGCGGAGGATCTGTTGTCGACGAGGATTTTGCCTATCTTGATGTCGTGGTAATACCCAGTAACGTATAACCGACGGTTATGCTCGCACGTACCGAGGAGAAGATCTTCATTGCTGAATGTAATGTCAGCTGTGTGAACCTCTGCCAGCTCGCCCTTCATCTTCTCTTCTGCGAGGAAAGCTTGGAACTAATCGGGCTCTTGTAATGCCCTGATCAGAGAATCTCGTGCCTCTTTGGACAGGAGAAGAGTATCCAATATGCTTAGTTGTGAGGATATTTTCCTCAGATGTGCTAGGATATTGTAATCTACCTTATTTTTCCTAGGTGGGTCCCTCACTGCGAGCTCTTTGACAACTCCCTCATTAAGGATGTTTCCTCAGAGATTTTTTCTTTTCCTTTGTCTTTTTTGCTCGAACCCTTGTTTGTAGGTTCGAGCTTCTTTTCAGGCAGCATGCGGCTACACGGTTAAATATTCTCACAGTTCTTCTCCCCTTCTTCTTTTTTTGAGGTGGAGTCCTTGAAGAGAGGGATAAGGGTCATTTTGTCCTCAGAATCGCTCCCGAATGTAAGAACTTAGGATTTATCCCTTTCAGGACCGGTATCAACCATATAACAGCTGCCAGTCGTTTTTTTACACGTACTTGTCGGACCTTTTTGCTGTCGACGAGCTTTGTGCTTCATCCTCTTGAAGTGTTTTTGATAGGCAACGTATCCTTACCACCACTTCTTGAAGGCACTGCCTTCTTCGGTGGGGTGAATGACCCTCTGATGATATAGGAAGTAGTTTGGATGTGAATCCTCTCCATCATGGCGTATGACCCCGGGAATGCTTCCTACGAAAGGTGGCAGCTTCATTCCCCTTGACAGGGCTTTGGCGAACCGCTTCTCAGCCTTGATCCTGCTCTTATTTGTAGTAGGTGTGCTCCGGCTTGGTTGGAGTACTTTACGACTTATCCTCACCGCAGCTTCTTCATTCTGATGCTGACGCTTAGCCTTTTCATAAATGGTTGTTTCGCGTTCTCGGTCAGCTTTGCTATTTCGAAATGCTTCATTTAACAGCCTATCGATCAGGTTTTCTTCTGGCGGTTCCGGGGATCTTAGCGCCGCATCTTCCTCCAGTTCCTCTGCGTTTTTTTCTGAAGCTGAGGGGGCTTCTTTGCAATTTAACAATGAATGGGAGACCATGTGGCAACTTGCTACATAGTCTTCAGTTTCTTCTGATGAGTCATTTTCCTCATCGTTGTCACTATCTTCGTTCTCAAGAATTTGCTTGAGGAACCCTTCGAGGGTGACCGGTGTCCGCGCCTTCTGGTTGTACTCTTCCAACGCGTCGATATACTTTTTTATGTTTGCGCGCTTGTCGTCATACTCAGCAGGCTGCACAGGCTTCTTAGTCTTCTTCTTTTTCTTCGAAGACTTTTAAGGCCTGACTTTAGGATTTTTCCCTTCGTCAACAACTTTCGGTACGGGACGCAATTTCAGCATCCCTTCAATAATTTCGGGTTCAAGCAAGCCTTTCCACCTAACTGTCGGACATGCCTGTAGATCTTTCAGCATTCTTTTGGTTTTAGCTGAAAGAACGACTTCCCATGGAGCTTCTTCCACGAGCGAACATGATGCCCCCGGTGCATCCACCTTTTTAGGAGTTTGCTTATGTGGCGGGTTCACCCTCCAGTTCTCAGAAAGCGCGAACTTCCCCTGTTGATACTGGTCCTCGACCCAGTTCTTGAAGACGTAGCAATCCTCAATTGGGTGGCACACCAATCTGTGATAGGAGCAGTAGTTGGGGTTGTTGACGTCGCCGGGTTGCGGTAGACGCCGTGGGTATGGTAATGTGATGAGTTCGTTGCGCACTGCCAACTCAAAAAGTCTCCTCGTTTTATCGCGGGAAAACGAGTATGTGCGTCCTAGCCTTTCTTTCAGGGATAGGCGCGGTCGCGCGTTGTTTTGGCGAGCCGCCGGTTTTGGGTCGCTCGGTTGTTGTTGAACGTTGGCGACGAAGGCCGTTTTCCCTTTACCCTTGGCGTTTCGAGAGTCCTTACTTAAGGAGGAAGGTCCGTGACCCATCTGGTCCATTTGGGCTAGTTTATCGATCAGAGCCTGGAAGGTCGTCGGCTTGAAGAACATCATGAACTGGGACATAGTCGTTTGCGGATCTAGGGTCCCGATGAACATGCACATGGCAGGGAATTCTTCGACGCATTGTTCGTACTTTGACCACAAGTTCTGCCACCGGATCACATATAGGACCCAGGTTTTTCCCGGCTTTACCCTGGCTTTGATTAAAGCCGTGATCGGGGTGCACTCACTTGCGCCGGCGAACCGCTGTGTGAACAGCAGCTCCATCTCTATGAATGTTCTCACGGAGTCATTTGGGAGCTTCGAGTACCATTCAAAAGCCATTTCTGACATACTGCCAATGAACTGGGGAAGCAGCAGTTTGTCACCGCCTCCAATGTTGCCGCACAGAGCTCTGAACTGTGCGACGTGCTGATGGGGGTTGCCTGTCCCCTTGTACACATGGAATTTGGGGATCGTATATCCCAGCAGGTACTTGATTTGGTCATACCAGCCTAGATACGATCGCCCAGTTCTGACAGTTTGACCGGCCGCTTCATTCGCTTGATGAGCTTGTATTCGTTGAGCGATGTAATCATCAAGAGCAGCCTTAGAGATCTTTTCCTCCCTGGCCAATGATAGAGCCGGAAAAGGGTTTGAAGTTTCCTCTCTGTCATCCTCGATGATTATCGGCGGATCCTCGGTTAGAGGCTCTGGCTAGATTATCATTCCAACCATGTTCTGGAACAAAAGCGCCATCTGCTTTATGTTAGCAACTTGTTTTGTGGCCTCCTTGTCTTTTCTTCAAGCACCCTTCGCAGGAACTCTGTATCGGTCTCCTGCTCTTGATGTTGTTCAGTTGCTGGATTCAAACTTTCTTTCTATCCGGTCAGTGCTGCCATCTTGGTCAGCATTTCTTGGAGCTTTTGTTGTTGCTCCTGAGCTTTTGTCAATGACCGAGTTTGCGGTCGATGACTTACGGAAGCATGGCTTACATCTTTTCCGGAAGCCATGTAGACCGTATGTACAATCATGCCACCAGACTTAGGGTGTTTAGGTCCAGCGCCTTTGGAATTCGCTACAGGCGGCGGGATGTTCTCCAAGCTCACCCTTTTGTGGGAGGTTGAAGATGAAGGAGCCGTTATGACAGGCACCTCTGTAGAAGAAGCCCCTCGCTGTAAGACGGAGGAATGATCTTTCTTTTGCCGAGCCTTCGATTTCTTCAGTCAGCAGGAGTAGTTTTCGTCGATCACAGAGTCCTGGACTTTTCGCCAGACTCTGTGAATTTAGAAGGAGAACCGCTGATGGGGCCACTCCTGCTTTTCTTGCACAGGAACCTCAACAGGAGGAGGTGATTTCTTCAGTACCGCTGTGAGGGAGTTTTTGCATGTTGGGGTCAAAATTTACACCCCGATTGACCAAGTCAAAATCAAAGTCAACCCCAAGCCAAGTAGGTCCAAGCCCAGGTCAAGTGGGCCAATGCCCAGGTCGAGCCCGAACACGAAGCGTCCGGCCTTCCGCCATGCCAAAATAAAAATTTTGTAATAAATAATTTTGGTGTATTTCCTTTTTTATTTTTTGAATAAATGTAAGAAAAATGGGCATAAAACCAAATTTTTGTAAAGCTCATGGCTTATGTGCAAAAAGAAATAGCACATGAGGTATGGGATGGGCAAAATGCCATTTTGTAAAGCCCAAGGGGCTATATGTAAAGTGTATAGCCTATAAAAGTAAAGATAATGAAAATATCTCAAGAACTTTTTCTCTCTCCAAAAAAAAGAATCATGTTCTGTGATCTTCTCCTTCCTCAAGGTTCTAAAACATTCTTCTTTTTTTTGAATTAAATCAAGAGTTTTACTCTTCCTTTTCCAAAACTAAATAGTTTTTCACCACAAAACCCACAAAGGGGAGCTTGGATCTTCCATCAGATCTTAAAAAGGAGAGATTTTTAAAATCTCACCCCTCTTGTTATCCAAGAGCTGGCCAATAAAGGAGGAAGAAGGAGACCCATCTCTAAAGACCCCACTTTGGGGAAAATTCAGGGCTCAAGGGAAGAAGCCCTTCATCAGCTTCAAAATATTCTAGGAGTTTAACTCCTCACACACACACACACATACACACACACACACGCATACAAAATAATAAGTATTTTTTTTTCTGGGAGTACAACTCCCATTGCAGAGACCAAGTCCCTTTTGCCGCCCAAGCGCCCAAAGCGCGAGCGCTCGGGCGCCCACGTACCTGGCACGTGTGGCGCTAGCGTCCGAACGCCCGCGTGCCTAGCACGTGTGGAGCAAGCACGAGCACCCGAGCGCCCACGTGCTTGGCACGTGAGGCGCCAGCGCCCAAAGCGCTGGCTCCCGAGCGCCCAAGTGCGTACCACATGAGGCGCTGGCTCCCGAGCGCCCACGTGCGTAGCACGTGAGGCGCTAGCGCCCAAAGCGCTAGCGCCCAAGCGCCCACGTGCTCGGCACGTGAGGTGCTAGCACCCAAAGTACTAGCGCCCTGATGCCCAAGGCGCTAGCGCCCAAGGCGATAGCGCCCGTGTGCCGCGCACATGAGGCGCTGGTGCTTTTTCCCACGCATCCTTTGGATGCCCTTTCCTGCTTTTACAAGTATATACACACACACACACACACACATACTCTACAACACTGTCCCCCATTAGAAAAAATTTCTAACAGGGCGCTGCCCTGTACACCTCAAAGGGGCTGCTAGCCCCTTTGACCCCCAGCCCGCTATCCGGATAGCGGGATCCCCGTAAAAACTCTACGAGGCCCCTGATGTATCCAAAACCCCTTTCAAAACACAACATACGTACACTGTACATTGAGTTCGCATGACCTATTTGACTCGTCAATCGGAGGTTCTCTTGCTCCATAGGCGAGGGGTAATTAACGGCAGCTTAGTCCACGGCTGCCGGAGATTTGGATCCCCACAATCAATAAAGCTCAGCCTACCCTAGGCAGGAGGAATCTATAATGCGCCTGACAAGCGTGCGCGTGCATTCCCATCTTAATGGGGTGACGAAAAACACCCTACAGATTCTGGCACGCCCGGTGGGACCTTTCTCTCCTCCCATATCTCGGGTCAAGTGTTCATGCGAACTCATTTAACATGTATGCCGATGTTTATACTGAAATAATGTTTTTTTCGTACAACAATCAACTTTCAACGAGAATGTCTCCTAAAATGGATCCAGCTTCTGATGCGACCCCGATTCCATACGTGGTCGAGGTCAATGCTCGTGTGGTTCTCCCCGTAAGCCTTAATCGACAAAGGGAGGAACTGCCTTACCAGTTTGGTTCCGTCATCATCTACCCTGCCGCAAGCACTCATCTGGCAGAAAAGCCGGCAAAACAGGTGGTCAAGCCGGTCTCAAAAGGCAAGAGGCCGAATGTTGTGATCGTTAAGGCACCACAACCGAAACTTAAGACGGTGTCTGAATGACTCTCTGGTGCTCCAGCTAGAGGCAAGACTTCTGGTACAAAGGGCAACATCAAACGTTGCGGACGAGCTCAGGCAATAACTCCAATAAATGCACAACCAGGCATATCTCCAAACTCCTCCATCGCCCGGTCTACGGCAGCTTCCCGAAGAGCCATAGCCAGCTAAGTGCTCAAAACAGAAGCGGCTCAGATATCGAGCCAACAAGAGGGCCAGGACTCCGGCCAAGTGGAATATTGTGAGGTTCCAAGAGCAGAGTCACCCTGCGACGATGGCTGAGTCGGTTGTAAAAATTAGCAATTCCTTCGAACCTCTGAAGTGGGTTCAGAAAAATGCCATGACCGCCAGAATCAAGAAGACAGCAGTCCGAACGTTGCTATGAAGAGACGTGTCCCGGCCCTAACAGAAAAAGTATGACACTGTCTCTTCAAGAGTCTATCAGGCGCTCTGTGCCGTGCGAAAACAGCGGGGCAAAACCAAAAAGAAAGCGTCGACACCATTCAAGAATCCGGCCGGGCCAGCCACCTTCAGTCGACTGCCCATTACCGAAACACGAGGGTCAAGACAGCGATCCATGAATTCAGCCGCCGATGATAAAAAGACGGCTGGATATGTTATCCATATGGTCTATATGGCGAGTGGGCGCCCCAGTGACAACCTTCGTAGCAAAAGCAAGGATGGGGCCACCATCCCAAGCCCAATCTGGCTTGAATGTGGATGCCGCTTCCCAAGAACAGCCGCCTCCACTGGATGATGAAAACCCTCTCGATAAGGATGATAGGTAGAAAGACCCCTCAGTCCATGTAGAGTCAAGCTCGAACAACGAGGAAGAGCCAAATTTCTGCCCTAGGACCGCCGAGCAAGAGCTACTTCAAGAGCTTCGAAAACAGCTCAGGAGCAAAGATAAAGAGATGGCCAAGCTCTATTCGAAAATCGACGACCTAACGAACGTTGTGATGCAGCTTACGGCTCAAATTGCTTGAGCGCCTCCCAATCAAGTACAAGTTGCTACTCATGAGCCGGATGATGACAATCCGAAGTGGCCGATGCCTGTCCCTTTGGGTCCAAGATTGGTCGAGCCGCACGAAAGCCGGCTACATTCCGCTTCTGGAGACGCCTTGGTCCCAGATAACACTATCCCGCTAACACAAGATCGGATAATGGATTTGGTCATAAGCAAGGTTAAAACATTGGTGGCTGAAACTGAAGCTCAGAAAGAAATTGGCAGTAGTGGGCGGCCATATCCTGCACAGTACGATCTGATCGAGTTCCCGAGCGACTACGTCATTCTTAAGTTCGGAAGATTTGACGGGACAGGAAATGCAAATCAGCACGTCGCCCACTTTATGGCATCATGCGGAAATACAGAGGGCAATGATACGCTCCTTCTTCGTCAGTTTGTCAATGGCCTGACCGGTGTCACTTTCGACTGGTACGCGAGTATACCAAACGGACCCTTATTACCTTTGCCCAAATGGAGTCTCTGTTTTGGCAAAGGTTCATGAGTATCAGTGATAAAATCTCCATTGCTGACCTTGTGAGGACCAAGCCGGGGAAGAATGAAAGCAACACCGACTTTATCGCCCGATGACGTAATCTCACAGTCAAGTGCGAACCGCCACTGGAGCAGGACCAGTCCGTCAGCCTTCTCATTGGGAACCTCAGCAATTGGATGGTCCCATTCTTGTGTACAGCAGGCTTCAAGACGTTTCAAGAGCTAACCAAGAAAGTCCAAATGCTGGAACGCTCGAAGCAAGAGTCTACCTCGGACTCTCAGAGAGACAAGACTTGGAAAAGCAAGCGGGACGACAACCATAGAAGCAGGAGTTCCAGCAGTACCAATGTCTTCAATGCGTCCGACAATGAAGAAAAGTGAAAGGCGGGCGAATCCAAAATCAACCGGTCTCGAAAGCCATTGCTGGGAGGAGATAGGCCTTCCCTAGAGGAGAAAAAGAACAAGGTTTACTCTTTCAGAAGGGACAAGTTCCACAAGATATTTAAAGATGCCTTGAACAACGGTCTACAACTGCCGGAGTCGAAAAGACCTCAAGAAGCAAAAATTACCGACAATCCCCTGTATTGCCCGTACCACCGAGTAGTGTGCCATGCGATTGAGGATTGCTATATCTTCAAGGACTGGGTCGAGAAGCAGTACAAGGCTGGAGAGATCGAGCTGTCCAAAAGTGTGTTGGTGAACAATCAAGTTGCAACCACCAACTTTATACAAACAGAAACTGAAGCCCTTTGAGAGCAGACAGCCGAACCCGCTGCCCTAAGAAATGAAACTGACTCACCGCAGACTCCTTGGAGTAAGCACATATCTAATAAGACAAAGAAGATGCTAAGGCTACTTCAGAAAGAGCCCAGGACGGAATGGGAAGGGCAGAAGAAGCCTACCATTCCAGCTGCCAATTCGGCCCAATCAGGTTCAAAATCCAAAAAGCTCAAGAAGAAAAAAAGTGCAGCTGGACGCGAAAAGGAGTTTGCAGGGAGATTGACCATTCAAAAATATATCGATTCCCTCGAAGACTATGAACAACAGGAAAGAACTCTGATTCAATTGAAGGAGTTCCTCCCTGTAGAAGCGGCTGAAATTCTGGAGGAGTTAGAGGAAGACTCCAATGAAGAGATCCCTATAGTGACATGCTACGCCATCCATCTTGGCAGCGACTCTGAGGAGGAGCTCTGTTTTCCCAAAAAGAATGAGGAGCTCGCCACAAAGGCCAACCAAATCCAGCTTAGAGGTGGCAGGGCACTACCGCCAAATCAGGGAAACGCCCAAAAGGAAAGGAAAAACAGGTGGCTAATGAAGAAGATGGTAGAGAGCCGGCTAATGAAAACTCAAGTCCTTCCTCAGTGGACTACAATATCTTGAAGCTCCCGTCTCTCCTGAGCATCTACGATGCCTTGGTCCTATCTAAAGAGCTTAGAGATGTTCTCATTCACGCTCTACAAAACCCCGAGAGGTATCAAGCTCGCTTTGCAGAAATTAATATGAAAGAAGCCCAGTACACTCTACGTGCCGCCACAATCAAGTTTAAGGATGAAGACTTACTACTGGGAACGGCTGAGCATAATCGGCCGCTTTACGTGACCGGGTACAGCATTGGAGATCAGATTAATCATATATTGATTGATCCAGGATCCTCAGTGAACATCATGAACTTGCGGACTCTGAAGAGTTTGTCAATGGACGTCCGACACCTGTCAAGAGAAAGGATTGTCATTCAAGGCTTCAATCAAAACTGCCAGCAAGTTCTGGGGTCTATAGCTTTGCCAATCAAATTTGGGGATCTGCAAACTGAAACTAAGATATACGCGATCGACGCTGACACGTCTTATAAAATTCTCTTGGGACGGCCGTGGCTCTACGATTACGGCATCATTCCGTCAACTCTCCATCAATGCATGAAGTATACTAAAAATGGCGAAGAAAGACGCATTGACGGAGACATCCAGCCGTTCGGTATACATGAAGTCCGATATGAAGATTCTCGGTACTTCAAGAACCACCAAAATACTAAGCCACAACTGACTGAGGATAGAGCGGCCCTAAGACTCAAAAGCAAATCTGAGCCGGCTGTCACTTTCAAAAGCAAAAATGCCCAGGTGCGCCCGCATTTCGGTAGCGACGTTGATGAGTCCGACACTGAAAGTCCGTCCTTCCGTAAAAATCGCCCTCGTTTCAGTAGCGATACAGACGAATCCGATACTGAAAGCCCATCTAGCAGCAAAGTCCGCCCTCATCTTGGCAGCGATACTGAAGAGTCGGAGGAAGAGGACCTGCAGTGCAACAGCTGTGCAGATTAGACCCCCATGCAGCAAGAGAAACTACGAGAGACCTTCGAAATTGCAGAAGGGTCCCTGGCAATCACAAGGGTGCCGGAACAGATGTGCAAAGAGCTCGATGCATTGTCAGTCTCTACCGTGAACCAGCTGAAAACTTTCTACGTTCCCGGGAGGAAAAGTGGACAGAAGGGCATCCTGTTTTATGGGTCAAACCCCGTTGTGCACCCGGACGACTTGTCTGTCGCGTGCCTTCCCTATGAGAGAGGCATAAGAGCCGTCCTCAATCCCAGATACTATGCACCCGAGATGCGGGAATATTTCAAAAGGTGCGGATGCCGGTTATATCAAACGGAGTCCGAAAAAAGTTTTATGAAGGGCTATGGCATCCGCCCCAGTTTCGATCACTCATCGATGGACGAATTCCAGATAGACGGGGCATAGGCTTCATTCAACCTGATTCCAAAGCATGCTACATGATCCATGTTGGTGAAGCCAGCAAAAGATCAAATGATGATGACAAGATAGATGAGCCAAAAGAAGCTCCTCAAGAGCTCGAAGATAGTGGACAATCAACCTTCGATGAGCTAACCGAGATTGATTTGGGAACGTCCGATAATCCAAGGCCGACCTATATCAGCTTACTCTTATCAGAGGAAATGAAAGAGCAGATAATTGCCCTGCTGCATAAGTTCATCGACTGCTTCGCGTGGACATACAAAGAAATGCCTGGCCTTTCCCCTAAGGTAGCCGTGCATAAGCTGGCTATTTCTCCAGATGTCAATCCAGTCAAACAAGCTCCTCGAAGAATGAGAAGGGAACTGGAAGAAAAGGTCATCGAGGAAACCAAGAAACTCATCGATGCCGGATTCATCAGGGAAGAGAAATATGCGGACTGGATTGCATGCATAGTCCCAGTGAAGAAGAAAAATGGGCAGATCCGAGTCTGTGTCGATTTCAGGGACCTCAACAAGGCTTGTCCTAAAGACGACTTCCCGCTACCTGTCATGGAAATGATGGTCGATGACACCTCAAATTACGAGCTGTTCACCTTTATGGATGGCTCGTCTGGATATAATCAGATCAAGATGTCGCCTGAGGAAGAGAAACACACAGCATTTCGAATCCCGATCAGAATATACTGCTACAAAGTGATGCCGTTCGGACTGAAGAACGCAGGTGCTACATATCAAAGGACAATGACCAATATCTTTGATGACCTTATCCATAAAGTCATCGAATGCTATGTTGATGATCTGGTCATCAAAACTAAAGCCAAGGCCGACCACATCCAAGATCTTAGGACCGTTCTCACCAGACTGAGGGAATACGATCTGAAGATGAATCCTCTAAAGTGCGCTTTTGGCGTGTCATCAGGAAAATTCCTAGGTTTCATAGTCCGACATTGAGGGATCGAAGTTGACCCATCAAAGATAAAGGCCATCATGAAGATGCCACCTCCAAAGAGTCTAACGCAGCTAAGATCTTTTCAAGGCAAGCTTGCTTATATACGGAGGTTTATCTCAATTTATCGGGGAGATGTAGGCCCTTCTCAAAGCTCATGAAGAAAGGAGCTCCTTTTGTCTGGGATGCCGAATGTCAAGAAGCATTCGAAAGCATCAAACAATACTTGTTGCACCCTCCAGTGCTGGCCGCTCCCGTTCTAAATAAACCGCTGATTCTCTACACTGCTGCGCTAAATGAGTCACTCAGTGCGCTCTTTGCCTAGAACAACGAGGAGGGAAAAGAAAATGCCCTCTACTACTTCAGTCGAACTTTAGTTGGGGCAGAATACAACTATTCCCCGATTGAAAAGCAATGCCTGGCACTGATATTCACTGTGAAGAAGCTGAGGCACTATCTGCTTGCTCATCGGGTTATGTTGATCTCCAAGGTCGACCCGCTCAAACATTTAATGACCAAGGCAAGCTTAGCTGGCAGAATGGCAAGATGGGCTGTCATGCTGCTTGAGTTTGACATAGTTTATACTCCTCGGAAAGAAGTAAAAGGGCAAGCTCTCATAGACTTCCTTACTGCTCATCCCGTATCAGAGGGGTCACCGCTTAATTGCGAGCTACCCGACGAACAAGTGCTGCACCTCGAGGAAGATGAGCCATGTTGGGAGCTCTACTTCGATGGAGCCTCATCAATGAGGACCTCCAGCAAATCAAGCGTCCCGGAGATAAAAAGCAGTGATAGGATTGGTGTTCATCACGCCATCAATGGGAACCCTACGGCGTTCTTTTGCTCTCACCAAGCCTCGCACAAACAATGAGGCCGAGTATGAAGCTCTGATAGCTGGTATGGAGCTCGCCATAGAAATGGAAATCCTTCGGCTACGACTCCACGGTGATACCCAGCTTGTCGTCAACCAAGTAAGAGGCGACTATAAGATATACAAACCCGAGTTAGCTCGGTACAAAAGCCGAGTGGTGGAACTAATGAAACGGTTCACTCACATTGAACTAATGAGAGTACCTAGAGCATTGAACGGAAAAGCCGACATACTCGCTCGCCTAGCTAAAGAGCTGGTTGATCCTGACATGGACGAAATTCTAACCACAGTCAGAAGCCGGTAAATTCTGCCTCCAGCCACTTTGCGTGAATAAGAAAGCGTAGAACAAGAGAACACTCCTGCCGAAGAAGCTTCGATCATCCAAGACGAGCCCGATTGGAGAGAACCCTCATAGAGTACCTCCGATACGACAAGCTGCCCGAAGGAAAATCTGCGAGGATTCAGTTGAAGAAAAGAGCTCTCCGATACATGTTTGTAAATGACACGCTGTACCGCAGGTCATATGACCAACTCTGGCTCAGGTGTTTGTCATTAGACGAAGCCCAAAGGTCATGAAAGAAGTTCACTCAGGCGTCTGCGGGGCTCACCAGTCCGGCCACAAAATGCGACTTCAGATCAAATGGCTTGGATATTACTGGCCCGCCATCATAAGAGATTGCGAAGAGCATGCCAAGAAATGCCATCTCTGCCAAATCCATGGTGATTTCATTCACAAGCATCCCAATCCATTGTATCCTACGGTGGCGTCATGGCCCTTCGAAATTTGGGGCACCAACATAGTTGGTCCAATTGATCCTCCGTCATCCAAAGGCCACCGGTTCATACTGGCTGCAACAGACTACTTCTCCAGATGGGCTGAAGCTGTCCCGCTAAAAGAAGTCAAGACAGAAGATATTCTGACATTCTTCCAGCATAATATTCTATACCTCTTCGGTACTCCAAGAAGAATCATTTCTGACAACGGGCTTTCTTTCAAGAGCTTCAAAGTCTTAAGGTTCGCTACTCAGCACAAATAGATTGGAGATATTCCTCCATCTATAATCCAAGAGCCAATGGGCTAGCCGGACCCTTCAATAAGACTCTATGCAAGCTCCTGAGGAAAAATGCTTCAGCCAACAAGAAAGACTGGAATCTCAAACTTCACGAGGCATTGTGGGCATATCGTACCACGCACCGTACTCTAACTCAGTCCACTCCATACTTATTGCTCTTCGGAGTGGAGGCGGTCCTCCCTCTCGAAGTCGAAGTTCCAATTTTAAGAATGGCCGTTCAGCATGAGTTGACGGAGGAGGAAAACGTGCTCCTTCGGCTTGAAGAGCTCGACGCCCTCGAAGAAAAGAGGCTCACGGTGCAGCAAAATCTGGAGCTATACCGAGCCCAAATGTCACGGGCCTATGACACGATAACCCGTCTCCGCGCTTTCAAGAAAGGTGAATTGGTGTTGGTCCTCAAAAGACCGATCATCCCCAATCGACATGCCAAGGGAAAATTCGAGCCAAACTGGGAAGGACCATATGTCATCGAGAAAGTGTTTGACGGAGGATCCTACCAACTGATAAATGCCGAGGGAGAAAGGCCCATGCACCCATCAATGGCCGATATCTCAAGAAATACTACACGTGAATGCTCAAGTCGCAGGCGAATTGAGCACACCGGCCCTACGGTCTAGATCATACATCCTGTAAAACCGTATACAATCCACGGGCGTAAACGACCCATATTTCTCCCAAGTCCTGCCGGTGAGACTACTTTTAAAGTCCCACCAGCGGCAAAAAAAAATGGTATGTCCACAAGCAAAACGGGCACGGATGAAAACCCGAAAGGGCTCCGTGCGTAAAAACAGCAGGACTGCCGGCGAGTTTGTGAAAACCCGAAAAGGCGCAAACTCGTGAAAAGAGATAAAAATACACTAGAAAAGTCCCATCGACCTTGTGAGGAGAAAATCCCTGCGTGAGATCCTTACGATTCACAAAGGAGCAACACACTTAGGGATCCCTACGATTCCTAAGAAGAACATACACCTACGAGATCCTCTCGACTCGTAGGGAGAATATGCTTTTATGAGACCCTTACGGCTCATAAAATTGAAAAGCCTTAGGTGATAGGGATCTAAACCTGTCTCTTGAGCCATCGCTCTCCAACGGGCAACGGCAAATGATGAGTCGCTCCTGGCATTTCGCTTCAGTGTTAGCGGTGCTGATGCCGACCAAAACCTAAATCCAAAGTTTTCCTAATGGCAAATGATGAGACTCTCTTGGTATTGTTTCAGTGTTAGCGGTGTCAATGCCGACCCAAAAACCATGCCGATGCCGACCCAAAACCAAATCCCAAGTCCTCCCGGGGCAAATGATGAGTTGCTCCTGGCATTATTCCCGTGCAACAATGCTGATGCCAAACAAGATCCAAATTCCATGTCCCCAAACGGCGAATGATGAGTCGCTCCTGGTACCATATTCCAGTGCAGCGATACAGAGGCCAACCAAAATCCAATTTCTCAAAATTCTCCCGGCACTATGGTTAGTCCCCAAATTGACTACCGTATACAATCCACGGGCTCAAATAATTCTTATCATCCCTATACCCCACCACAATCACCAGTCCAGCGGCTGGTCTCCGCCCTTGGACTTATGCTCCATTTGGGAAGACCCACTGATGTGTCCTCACGATACATGAGGAGAACAAACTTATGGGATTCTCTCGACTCGTAAGAAAACACCTTCGTAGGATCCTTACGACTCACAAAGAAAAAAACATGCTCAGGAGTCCTCACGACTCCTAAGGAGAAAGTACACCTACGGGATCCTTTCGACTCGTGGGGAGAAAATGCTTTTATGGGACCCTTACGACTCATAAAATTGAAAAGTCTTAGGTGATAGGAACCTAAACCTATCTCCTAAGCCACCGCTCACCAACAGGAAAAGGCAAATGATGAATTGCTCCTGGCACATGTGCTTCAGTGTTAGCAACGCTGATGCGACCCTAAGACCAAAATTCCAAACTCCAATCCAATAGACCCCTAAGTCTTTAAACTGGGAAAAGATGATCTCTAAGTCGTTAAACTGGGAACAGATGACCTCTAAGTCGTTAAACTGGGAACAAATGACCCCTAAGTCGTTAAACTGGAAACGAGGGAGATCCCCTCATGGCAAATGATGATTCGCTCATGGTACATATTCCAGTGTAGCGGTGCTGATGTCAACCCAAATCATATCAAGTCAGCAAGACGACCAATAACCTCCCTGGCGGAATCAAGCTCCACCTCAGAAACAAGCCAAATCCCGACACCGTGGAAAGTGGAAAAAGTCAAATCGAATTTTGACACCGCAAGAAGCGCAGCAAGACAAATCAAGCACCGACCGTCCATGTCGCAAAAAGGGCAGCACCGATCGTCCAAGTCGCAAAAAGGGCAGCACCGACCGTCCAAGTCGCAAAAAGGGCAGCACCGATCGTCTAAGTCGCTAAAATGGCAGCACCCGACCGTCCATGTCGCAAAAAGGGCAGTATCGACCGTCCAAGTCGCTAAAAGGGAAGTATCGACCGTCCACGTCGCAAAAAGGACAGCACCGACCGTCCACGTCGATAAAATGGCAGCACCGACCGTCCAAGTCGCAAAAAGGGCAGAACCGACCATCCAAGTCGCTAAAAGGGCAGCACCGACTGTCCACGTCGATAAAATGGCAAGTACCGACCGTCCACGTCGCAAAAAGGGCAGCATCGACCGTCCAAATCGCTAAAAGGACGGCATCGACCGTCCACGTCGCAAAAAGGGCAACACCGACAGTCCACGTCGATAAAATGGCAGCACCGGCCGTCCAAATCGCAAAATGGGCAGAACCGACCGTCCAAGTCGCTAAAAAGGTAGCACCGACCATCCACGTCGCAAAAAGGGTAGCACCGACCGTCCACGTCGCAAAAAGGCCAGCACCGACCGTCCACGTTGCAAAAAGGCCAGCACCGACCGTCCACGTCGATAAAATTGCAGCACCGACCGTCCAAGTCGCAAAAAGGGCAGCACCGACCGTCCACGTCGATAAAATGGCAGCACCGACCATCTACATCGCTAAAAGGGCAGCACCGACCGTCCACATCGCTAAAAGGGCAGCATCGACCGTCCACGTCACTAAAAGGACAGCAACGACCTCCTCATCGGAATTATACTCCGCCTTGGAATCAAGTCAACCATACACTCCATCTCGGAGACACGTCAAGCATCGACCGTCTATATCGTAAAAAGTGTAGTGCCAGCTTCCCTAAAAGCGGGAACCAAATCAAGTCGCCTCTACGTGAAAGAAGATCCATCAATATCATACACCGACCCACAAATGTTGTGTGCATTTATTATGGGGGAACTTTGTTGGGGTCGAAATTTACACCCTGATTGACCAAGTCAAAATCAAAGTCAACCCCAAGCCAAGTGATCCTAAGCCCAGGTCAAGTGGGCCAATGCCCGGGTCGAGCCCGAACACGAAGCGTCCGGCCTTCCGCCATGCCAAAATAAAAATTTTGTAATAAATAATTTTGGTGTATTTCCTTTTTTTATTTTTTGAATAAATGTAAGAAAAATGGGCATAAAACCAAATTTTTGTAAAGCCCATGGCTTATGTGCAGAAAGAAATAGCACATGAGGTATGAGATGGGCAAAATGCCATTTTGTAAAGCCCAAGGGCTATATGTAAAGTGTATAGCCTATAAAGGCAAAGATAATGAAAATATCTCAAGAACTTTTCTCTCTCCAAAAAAAAAGAATCAAGATCTGTGATCTTCTCCTTTCTCAAGGTTCAAAAACCTTCTTCTTTCTTTTGAATTAAATCAAGAGTTTTACTCTTCCTTTTCCAAAACTAAATAGTTTTTCACCACAAAACCCACAAAGGAGAGCTTGGATCTTCCATCAGATCTAAAAAGGAGAGATTTTTAAAATCTCACCCCTCTTGTTATCCAAGAGCCGGCCAACAAAGGAGAAGAAGGAGACCCATCTTCAAAGACCCCACTTTGGGGAAGATCCAAGGCTCAAGGGGAGAAACCCCTTCATCAGCTTCAAAATATCCTAAGAGTTTAACTCCTCACACACACACACAAAATAATAAGTATTTTTTTTCTGGGAGTACAACTCCCATTGCAGGGACCAAGTGCCTTTTGCCGCCCAAGCGCCCAAAGCGCAAGCGTCTGGGCGCCCCGTGCCTGGCACGTCTGGCGCTAGCGCCCGAGAGCCCGCGTGCCTGGCACGTGTGGCGCTAGTTCCCAAAGCGCTAGCGTCTAAGTACCTAAAGCGCGAGCGCCCAAGAACCCACGTGCTTGGCACGTGAGGCGCTAGTGCCCAAAAAGCTAGCACTCGAGCGCCCAAAGCGTTGGCGCTCTAGCGCCCACGTGCTTAGCACGTGAGGCGCTAGTGCCCAAAGCGCTAGCCCCCGAGCATCCGAGCGCCCACGTGCCCGGCATGTGAGGCGCTAGCGCCCAAAGCGCTAGCGCCCTGGCGCCCAAGGCGATGGCGCCCAAGGCGCTAGCGCTCAAGGCGATGGCGCCAGCGCCTAAGCGCCCGTGTGCCGCGCACGTGAGGCGCTGGCGCTTTTTCCCACGCATCCTTTAGATGCCCTTTCCCGCTTTTACATGTGTGTGTGTGTCTATATATATATATATACACACACATACACATACACACACACTCTACAATGCTGTCCCCCGTTAGAAAAAATTTCTAACGGGACGCTGCCCCCCACCCCGCAAAGGGGCTGCTATCCCCCTTGACCCCCAGCCCACTATCCGGGTAGCGGGACCCTGTAAAAACTCTGCGGGGCCCACGATGTATCCCAAACCCCTTTCAAAACACAACACACGTACACTGCACATTGAGTTCGCACGACCTGTTTGACCCGTCAATCAGAGGTTCTCTCGCTCCAAAGGCGAGGGGTAATTAACGGCAGCTTAGTCCGCGGCTGCCGAAGATTTGGATCCCCACAATCAATAAACCCCAGCTTACCCTAGGCAGGGAGAATCTGTAATGCGCCTGACAAGCACACGCGTGCATTCCCATCTCAATGGGGTGACAAAAAACACCCTACATTGCGCACCCACTTCAGCGGTTCAAAGTTGTTCCCGATTGGAACAGCAACCTCGACTTCCACCATTGGATCTGGTGGGGTAAGTCCAGAAAGTGAGTTGCCCCCAGTTTTTCTAACTCGGCGCCAGTGGTGACGTCGAGCGTGCCTCGCTGAAAGGACCGTCTCGGTTTCAGAAGCGGTTGCAGCTTACCCCTGGTTTTGTTGAGGAGCTTCAGCAGTTGCCAGCCTGTTAAAGACCGACGTCCTTGGCAAGATTTGATTGGAGACAGTCAGCCTCTCGAAGACCGATCACCTGACTGGTGAAGCACTTTTAACGGCTTCATTTGCAGCAGGAATTGGGAAGACTGTCCTTTTTGGGGTAGCCCCTTCGGGAATCACGGGCTTCTTTGTGGGCCCGCTTAAGCTTTGGCTCAGCTTATTAAAGACAGAGACCCCCTTTTTGGATGGCTCGTTGAGAGGAGTCGTTGCGGTCGTCAGTCAGTGGAAGACCTTCTTAGGAACATCGGGTTGCGGCGATGAGGCACCGACGCTCATTGGTGGGAGCATGGTCCCGAAGAACAATCCGGTAGTAGCTTGAGTTACCTGCCCCACCGGTATTGAAAAGATGGAGGCTGTATTGGACCCGTAAGTCACTCCTACAATTGGGGTGGAGTGGGAGTTGTTGTTGCAGGTTGTGCAGTTGGAAACCATTGAAGTTCTCTTCTTCTGCACAGGAACAAGACACCAAATCTTAGTATCTCGAATTCAAGGGCAATCATAGCGAACCATGATTTTGTTCACCGCCGGAAGACGAACCGGGACGTTGGGATGTCTGGCCTGAATTTTGGAGGGCAGATGCTATTTGGATTTATCTGTCCACCTCTCCAAAGATTCCAAGTTGATTTATGGCACCGTAAATCGGAGATTTGGACGGATGCGGCCGTTGTAGCAGACTTTATCGAATTCCCCCTCATTTGTGAGGGGTTTTTTGATTGTGGGGACGCTCTTTCCTGCAGGCGCAAGCCCCTGCAGTTAATTACGTTACCGCATCGCGATAACCATTTTCTCCTGCTCCAGAAGTTCGCTTCGTGTCGTGTGTGTGTTTTTTTTAGGTTGCCCGTGGATTGTATACGGAGACTAGTTTCTGTCGTCACCCATAGGGCATGAATTATTCCAAATCCGTATATTTTTATATTTGGGTTTAGGTCAAAAATTTTGCTTGACAGGGCTCACGTTGGTAGCATGGTTTGCCAACGAGGATGAACTTAGCACGCAGATCTCACATTTGTGAGGTCCATCGGTTCAGGGGATATTTAGGTTTGATTTAAGGATCATTAGTCATATTTGAGACTAAGATCGATTTATGAGCAGTGAGTATATGGGCTCTGCTGATCATTAGATCATATAAGAATAGCCCATGGATAGTTACTGTAGTCATTATGGAGACAGTCCGCAGGGCAAAACATATTAGCTTAAGGACATTGCGGTCCAATATTCCCTGTTTTAGGATGAGTGTTAGTTTAAGGACATTTCGGTCCAATATCCATCTTGCGCGCACGTGTATTGGCGGAGTGAACAACGGTGACATGGAATGCGCCCAATTTGAGGTGCGATCCGATTTGAGGTGCGCACGTCAATTTGGAAGTGTGTCAATGTGGGATGTATCATTCCCAGTCTTGATGAAGTTTTACGTCAAGTTAGGACGAGAAGTTGGTTTTGGTTGTCGGGACCCACTACCTCTCTGAAGACGTTGAGAAATTATAACGACATATATCAAAGGTGTGAAAAGATGTACTCTTAAACCAAATCCCGTATTTGAGGAAAAGGATGGTGAACCTAAGAATCGTTAGTCATATTTGAGACTAAGATTGCCTTAGGAGATATGGGATGAATATCATTTTGGATATTATCAATGAGAGATCATTAGTCATGTTTGAGACTAAGATCAGTTTGGATATCAATTTGGATACCATAAATATATGCTTAGCCAATTTGGGCTAAGATTGGGTTTTGGGTTTTGAACTTAGGTTATATGTTCCTTTACTTCAAAAATGTTTTGTTTGGTTTAAGGACCGTTAATCTATTTGAGATTAAGATCAACTTAAAAATATGAGCGTTTGGGCTCAATTTATTTTTAAATAAGGATACGTTAGTCTTATTTGAGACTAAGATCAACTTAACAACATTTAAGGATCTTCAAATTTTAGTTGAGATCCAACAACAGAGCATTTGAGCTCAGTTGCAATTGACTCCATAGGGACCTAGCCAATTTGGGCTTGGTTTGGGTTTTTTAACACCCAGTAGTGCTAAGCACTCAGTTGCCTATAACGCTGATGTGTATATCACGTGAGGCGCTATAATAGTGCTAAGCACTAGTCTTTTGTGGCGCTGCACTAGTGCTAAGCACTAACTTTTCTGTTTTCTGGCGCTCACGTGCGTTTCACGTAAGGGGCTATATACTTGGCCTTGAGCACTCACGCACTTTTCACGTGAGGCGCTGAGTTCTTAGGGAGATTTAATCTCTGTTGATATTTTCAGAGAACTTAAATCTCTGTTAATGCTATTTTGACCATTAACGATCGCCAAGATCATTATTTTGAGGATCTGAGATCATGTTCTTTAAGAACTAAGTTCTTGATTTGAAGGAACTAAGTTCCTGGAGTATTACGAACTCCATGTTTTCCATGTTCATGTTTTCAGAGAGGTTAAATCTATTTTAATGGTGTTTTAACCATTAAGGATCACCAAGATCACTATTTTGCGGATCTTGGATCGGGTTCTTTAAAGAATTAAGTTCTTAGTTTGGAGGAACTAAGTTCCTGGAGTATTATGGACTCTGTTTTCTCCATATTCTTGTATCCATGTACCCCCCTGAATCTTTGATTCTCAAGAACAAGATCTTTCCGATAAGAATTAGATTCTCAACTTGTGGGTGACTTGTGTAACAACTCCATTTTCGGTGTACAAAAATTTGCTTTAAAATTAATGTATACTTGGAGTATTTACTTCTGCTGTTATCACTTTAAGTATTTAATTCACTCCTTAATTACAAGAAGGAGCTTGTAGCTCATTGGTAATATCTTGCATTGCTGAACCAAGCCACCAGAGTTCAAATCCCATACCCCACATTATTTTTAATATTGTTTTGTTTTGAATTTTTTAGAATACCAACAGTTACACATGCATTCCTCACAAAAAACACCACTACACCTGTAAAAGTAAATGTTCCAGAGGCTTCACCAGACTACCCCCACCTCCCCAGCTCCCGACTCGGGCCGACGCCGCCGGCCGGACTCGGCCGGTCGGCCGAGTCGTCAACAGAAAAAAGTTGGCTCTTGGGCTTCTAAACCCCTCTGCACACTTCAATTCCTCAAATCGTTTCCAGAGAGTTTTTAATACCTCTTTTACTCCACTTTTAATGAATTTTCATATATTTTTTACATTTTTTAATTTAAAACCCTTCATCTACCCTAACCCTAGCCTAATCCTATAAATACCAACTCTGCACACTACCCTCTCATCCCAAACTCTGAGCCAACTCTCAAGAATTTTCAACAAACCTTGTGTACTTTGAAAACGAGCAAGAAGCGAAGCTACGGCGAATTATCCGGCGAACTTCCGACAACCATCCTAGGAGCTCCCGGCGACGAAACGACGCACCGGTGACTCCTCCCAATCAATCTCCCTCTCCTTGTTGTCCTAAACCCGTAAGTCCCCGTTTCTATCTTTCTTTTCTTTCTAAAAAATACGGAATTACAAAACCCGACGGAATCGGAACAAATTCGATTTCCCATTCGGTTTCTTTATAAAACCTCACTTTTCTTTAATACAATTATGCTTAAACCATTATATGTTGACTATTAATCACTAATCAACCATATTGATCAAATTTCATATCATAAAATAATTGCTATTTCATTTTACCGTATTTTTCATTTAAATACCATATAGTTTCAATTCTATATTTAATGTCACAAAACTTGCTATACCTTTAAGTAGATCATGAGGTAATGACCTACCTCCTCACACACTCATATGCAACATAGCACAATACCCTTGGGAATATAGAATACGGAAAAACGACATCATTGCAAATAAATACCATTTACTTAATAAAACCGTTTTCTAAAGGATTTAGTATTTATACAATCTTTGCAAAGCGCCGCTACAACCAATTTTGGGGAACCCGTTCGGGATGGTGCGGATTATCGCACATCCTCGGGCTTAGTAGTGCGAGATTCAGACCTCCGCAATGGGCATTCGGTCTCGAAAGATTTAAAATACGAAATCTTAAGAAAACGAGATTTCTAGAATATTATAGATATATACAAAAATTATTTTCATATAAATATATTTATATGTAACATAAAGATATCTATTTTGAAGTATTATAAATATTCCACCTTTTGCTAAAAATATCACAAGAATCAATTTTACACTAAAATACCATGAATTCCATACAAAACCAATATTACAAATAAATACCTTTTATTATGAATTTAGGATATTCTCATTAGAATTGTCACAAATATAAAATCTACATTTATTACAACTCTAAAGACGATAATACATACTTGGGGTGTATTTTGAAAACTATACAAAGTATTTTTACATAAAACCCCCTCAACTTCTATAATTTATCCTAAGGACCCTAGTAAATATAGGTTTAAGCGGGACCAATCTCTTGAGCCTCAGGGAGCCGGAGAAGTGGGTGCTTGTTTATTTAAGGTAGACAACTTAATAATGGTTTTATCAATACGGTAATCGTCTTTGAAAAAGACACAAATCATGCCGTCCATGTGCAGCGGTTACCGATAACATCAAAACAATCAGGACTTCAATTTACTTTTCTAATTGTCTGACTCAGAGTGAGTCTCATTATAATCCGACTTGAATATGATTCAAGTACAATCTACAATCTTCAATATTACAATTCAACATGAATCCATGAATCCAATTATCAATCTATACAACTTGACCGAACCGAACCATGGATATACATTCCATTTACATGGTTCTCCAGTTATTCTATTTACATGATTTTACGGTTACATCCGTTTATTGATATCATGGTTTCGGTCAGTCATCCAATTATACAATCAATACAATTTAAAATACAATACAATACAAACAAGACATCTCGGGGTTTAAGGGGTAGATTGGTACGGAAGGTGTTAGAAGTGGCACGAGACAGTAAGACTTAATACACCTAACATGAATCCAGTTGCTGTTGTACCGTGGTATAAACGGTTTCTTATACTATACTTGCCTCTAGTCTCTGGCATATAGAGACTCCTCTCGTATACACTAGCATTCTTCTGTACCAAGCTACAAACAACAGCGTTAACACAATATTACAACAATATAATACAACTTTAAAAGATACCTTCTTATTCTGTCTATTCTATTTCTCCCTTATCTTTGGTACTTACCGAACGACCTGTTCGCTGACGACATTCTCTTTCTTTGTTCTTTGAATTTCGTCAGGTGATCTGGACACGTCAGAGATCGAGCCCACTGCTGAAGACTTGGACCAATTCAGTGAAGAGCCCAAGCTCTAGTTCATTGTACACTTTTCCATTTCAGTACTTTTCATTTTCTTATGCCATTGTTTAGGCATTGCTTTTTATTTCAGTTGTATTTACTTTCCATGCATTGTACAGAAAGAATGTGAATAAATAAAGTTGTTGCTTATTATATCCGGTCTCTTGTGCTTTACTTTTATATTGCTTAGATACGCTTAGCGTATTTACTTCACAGTAAATACGTAGTGGCCTCGTCCCGTCCCCTTCGCCGTATACCGGGAAGCGGGGTGTGACAGGTTTTGTTGGTGGCCCATGCAGGTCAGAGCTGTATAGAACCATACTATGCAGTTCTGTTCTGCGTGAACAACCTAAGCAATATAACACAAGAACCAGCAACTAAAACATTCTTTACAATTCATGTTCCTTGAATCTTATCATCTGTCCTAACCCAAATTTTTCTTCAAGGTTATGGATTCCCCAAACAACACAAGCGCCAACTTCAACAACACTCCACCTCCACTACCAATCATTCCTACTGTCCCTGCTCCACCCACCAAGCAAACAGTTCTGCTAGAGGCGATCTGCAGCCTCCTTGAGGGACAGCAACAGCTTTTGAACTATCCCGAGACTGACGCACCTGGGATAAAGCAATTCAGAGCTTTGCATCCCAAACAGTTCTCCGGAAAGGGAAGCCCACTTGAAGCTGAGGAATGGGCACAGAGCATAGAAGATGATCTGGCGGCAGCACAAGTGCCAGACATAGCTTGGGTCCGTGCGGCGAAACTGCAGCTCACGGACAATGCTCGCAACTGGTGGAAAGCGAAAGAAAGCCGTCTTGAACAGCCTATAGAATAGAAGACATTTCGCGATAAGTTTGACGTGAAGTACTTTCCCGTGACTGCCAGGTTCGACATGGAACAGCAGTTTATTCATCTACAACAAGGTTTTATGTGGGTCAAGTCAGTAGATGAGTATGACGTTGAATTCACCATGCTCAGTCGATAAGATATGTCACAATAGTTCAATTTTTTAAATATCACATACTACACAGCTAACACAATCCTTTAAACAGATTCGCGGTACACTTGATACCGATGGATGAGATCAGAACCCGTCGCTTTCAGCAAGGCTTGGACACGGAAATTCAGGCTGCTCTAGCCACAGGGAAATTTTCGACCCATGAGGATGCTCTGGAAGCTGCCCGCGGTTATAAGGCAGTGATAAAAGTAAGGGGCAAACCTCAGTCTGCAGGAGTTAAGCGCCCTGCCAACCAGATGGCAGGAGGAGCCTCGTCCAGGCCATCTTTTGTGCCAAGGCGACCCGGAGTACCAAACAACAGGCCCAGCCTAGCCTTTTGTAACTACTGCAAGAGAAATGGGCATCTGACGAGAGATTGCCGGCGTGCGAACAACCTTTGCTTGATCTGCGGCTCAGCTGCTCATGGTATTGGGACTTATCCCTATAAACAAGATCCAATTGCTGCACCCAGGCCAGCAAACAATTATCCACAGCGCCCAGCCATCCAAGCACCTGCTCCAAGACTTTCACTACCTGTACTACCCAGAGGACCACAAGATACACCACCTCTCGTCAGTTCCATCAAGCTCAAGGGAACGTTCCGAGGAATGCTCCTCAAGCCAGGAGGAATGTACCAAGGCGCCAGGCTTTCATGATGAAAGTGGAAGAAGCAGAGGCCACTGACCAAGTTATCACTGGTAAACTTTTCTTTCTCAAAAATTTCTTTCAGTCTTGATATTTATCCTACATACTTTTTCTATACCTAAAACATATCCCACATACCTTAGAAACAATCTTAGTATCCTCAATACCTGCACTAGCACTGTTTGATACTGGAGCATCTCACTGCTTTATGTCACAACGGTTTGTTCGGACCCATGCGATTCCAGTCTCACCGCTTGTATCCAGCTGGAATGTCAGTCCCGGAAATGGTGTTATAAAGGCAACAATGGGATACAGCTTGTGTCCGGTAGTCGTCTGCAGCAGAGAATTTTATGCTCACTTCAGAATGCTGGACATACCAAACTTCGATGTGGTTCTAGGTATGGATTGGCTTGGAACTTTTTATGCTACCATCGACTGTCGTCAAAGGAGCGTAATATTCGAGATTCCAGACCACCCGGTCTTCTATTTCAAAAGCGGAGACCGTACCCTGGAGCCAAGTACCTACAAAGCGAAGCCAGAGGAAGCAATAGTTGCAGCAGCTCAAGCGGAGGAAGAATCAAGACCAGATGTGGTTCAAGAGTTCGACGATGTGTTTCCTGACGATATATCTGGTTTGCCTCCCGATCGAGCTCTTGAATTCAGCATTGATTTAGTACCAGGAGCACAACCGGTGATCAAAGCACATTATCGACTAAGTTCGGAAGGGTTAAAGGAAGTTCAAACACAGTTGGACGAATTATTGGCGAAAGGATGGATTCGTCCAAGCACTTCAAGTTGGGGATCACCTGTACTACTTGTGAAGAAGAAGGAAGGTTCATACAGAATGTGCATCGATTACAGAGCCTTGAACGAAGTCTTTATAAAGAACAAGTATCCACTCCCGCGCATCGATGATTTATTTGATCAGCTAAGTGGATCTTGTGTTTTCTCTAAATTGGATCTTCGTTCAGGTTATCATCAAGTGAAGGTCAAGGAAGCTGATATTCATAAAACAGCTTTCAGAACTCGCTATGGACATTACGAATTTCTAGTGATGCCATTTGGAGTGACCAACGCACCAGCAATATTCATGAACCTAATGAATCAAGTTTTCCGGGAGTACTAGACAGGTTTGTTGTCATCTTCATCGACGACATCCTGGTGTATTCAAGGAGTCGGAAAGAGCATACAGAGCACCTACGAATTGTCCTGGAAACTCTTCGACAGCATCAGCTCTATGCTAAGTAAAGCAAGTGCGAGTTTTGGCTAAAGCAAGTTGGTTTTCTTAGACATATCGTATCAGGAGAAGGAATCTCTGTGGATCCAGCGAAGGTTTCAGCAGTCAGCGAATGGCCTACACCAAAGTCAGTGAAGGCCATTCGGAGTTTCTTGGGTTTAGCTGGATATTACAGAAGGTTTATTGAAAGCTTTTCAAAGATAGCAACACCCCTGACCAAGCTCACACGTAAAGATGAAGATTTTGTGTGGTCAGAAGTATGCGAACAAGCTTTCGTAGAACTCAAGTCAAGGTTGACATCAGCGCCTATTCTCGTCATACCGGATCAATCTGGAGGATTCGAAGTGCATTGTGATGCATCCGATAAGGGATTAAGATGTGTTCTACATCAACACGGGAAGGTTATGGCTTATGCTTCAAGACAGCTGAAGATTCATGAGCACAATTATCCGACGCATGACCTGGAGTTAGCAGCCGTCATCTTTGCTCTCAAGATTTGGCACCATTATCTACTTGGTGAACGAGTGAACATATACACAGATCACAAGAGCCTGAAATATGTGTTTACTCAGAAGGAGTTGAATATGTGGCAGAGAAGATGGTTAGAACTCATGGCGGACTTTGACATCAACTTACAATATCACCCAGGGAAGGTGAATGTGGTACCTGATGCTCTTAGTCGTCAACCATTATCAATGAATCTCACCGCTCAGTGGAAGCTTCAACAAGACTTGCATCAGATGGAGATTGAAGTAGTCATGCCAGGTAATGCTTCAAGTTTGATGAATTTACAAGTTCAATCAACCATTGTCAACCAGATCAAAGCAGCTCAAGCAAGTGATGCTAAGTTGCAAAAGATCAGAGAACAAGTGGAGAATGGACTCAGAACCGATTTCATCATCCATGAAGACGGATCTTTGAGATACGGCAGCAGATTGTGTGTACCAAAAGGTCCTGTTCGGGAAGAGTTAATGAAAGAAGCTCACAGCTCTCCCTACTCAATACACTCTGGAGGTACCAAAATGTACAAAGATCTATGTCAGAATTATTGGTGGCATGGAATGAAGCGTGAAGTAGCCAGAAGCGTCGCAAAATGCTTGGTGTGTCAACAAGTAAAGGCTGAACATCACAGGACAGCTGGACTACTTCAACCGTTACCAATCCCAGAATGGAAGTGGCAACACGTCACGATGGATTTTGTGACTACTCTTCCTCGCAGCACAAAGGGTAACGATGCCGTATGGGTTATTGTAGATCGACTCATAAAGTCGGCTCACTTCATCCCATTTCGAGTTGGCCAATCAACTGAGACACTGGCAAAGAAGTACATGGAGGTAATAATCTATTTAAAGATTTAAACTCTTCATAATGTACTATCTCTGATACCCATGAACTCATACAGAAAATTGTGAGACTTCATGGAGTACCGGTCTGCATTGTCTCCGATCGTGATACCAGGTTCCGATCGCAATTTTGGCAGAGTCTGCAAGCAATCTTGGGAACAAGTCTGAACTTCAGCACGGCTTATCATCCACAAACAGATGGTCAATCTGAGTGAACTATTCAGATCTTGGAGGATATGCTCAAAGCGTGTATGTTAGACTTCAAAGGATCGTGTGAAGATCACCTGCATCTTGTGGAGTTCTCGTACAACAACAGCTATCAAGCAAGCATAGGAATGGCACCTTTTGCAGCATTGTATGGAAGGAAGTGTCGATCGCCATTAAGTTGGGACGACATCGGAGATAGGGAACTTCTCGAACCAGATATGATAGTAGCGACTGTTGATGTGGTTCGTATTATCAGGGAAAGGATGCGCATAGCCCAAGATGGACAGAAGCACTGGGCTGATGCAAAGAGACGTCACTTGGAGTTCCAGCCAGGAGATCATGTGTTCTTAAAGATATCTCCGAACCGCGGAGTGATCCGATTTGGAAGACGGGGTAAGCTAAGTCCGAGATACATTGGACTGTTCGACATACTCGAACGAGTAGGTGAAGTGGCATACCGCTTAGCGCTTCCACCCTCATTGGAAGGAGTGCATAATGTGTTCCACATATCCCAACTCAGAAGGTATGTGAGTGACCCCAGCCATGTTCTCGATCATTCCGAGCTCACTATATAGCCCGACTTATCTTGTGAGCAACAACCTGTGGAAATCCTAGACAGGAAAGTGAAGACACTTCGGAACAAGGAAGTCAACTTGGTCCGAGTGATGTGGAGAAAAGACACTCCAGGAGAGTCCACTTGGGAAAGGGAAGATGAAATGCGTGCAAGATATGCTCACCTCTTTGTAAACTAGTCCTGAACTAAAAGTTGTAAATTTCGAGGACGAAATTTTTGTAAGGAGGGTACACTGTAACAACTCCATTCTCGGTGTACAAAAATTTGCTTTAAAATTAATGTATACTTGGAGTATTTACTTCTGTTGTTATCACTTTAAGTATTTAATTCACTCCTTAATTACAAGAAGGAGCTTGTAGCTCATTGGTAATATCTTGCATTGCTGAACCAAGCCACCAGAGTTCAAATCCCATACCCCACATTATTTTTAATATTATTTTGTTTTGAATTTTTTAGAATACCAACAGTTACACGTGCATTCCTCACAAAAAACACCACTACACCTGTAAAAGTAAATGTTCCAGAGGCTTCACCAGACTACCCCCACCTCCCCAGCTCCCGACTCGGGCCGGCGCCGCGGGACGACTCGGCTGGTCGGCCGAGTCGTCAACAGAAAAAAGTTGGCTCTTGGGCTTCTAAACCCCTCTGCACACTTCAATTCCTCAGAACGTTTCCAGAGAGCTTTTAATACCTCTTTTACTCCATTTTTAATGAATTTTCATATATTTTTTACATTTTTTAATTTAAAACCCTTCATCTACCCTAACCTTAGCCTAACCCTATAAATACCAACCCTACACACTACCCCCTCACCCCAAACTCTGAGCCAACTCTCAAGAATTTTCAAGAAAGCTTGTGTACTTTGAAAACGAGCAAGAAGCGAAGCTACGGCGAATTTTCCGGCGAACTTCCGACGACCATCCTAGGAGCTCCCGGCGACGAAACGACGCACCGGCGACTCCTCCCGATCAATCTCCCTCTCCTTGTTGTCCTAAACCCGTAAGTCCCCATTTCTATCTTTCTTTTCTTTCTAAAAAATACGGAATTACAAAACCTGACGGAATCGGAACAAATCCGATTTCCGATTCGGTTTCTTTATAAAACATCACTTTTCCTTAATACAATTATGCTTAAACCATTACATGTTGGCTATTAATCACTAATCAACCATATTGATCAAGTTTCATATCATAAAATAATTGCTATTCCATTTTACCATATTTTTCATTTAAATACCATATAGTTTCAATTCTACATTTAACATCACAAAACTTGTTATACCTTTAAATAGATCACGAGAGAATGACCTACCTTCTCACACACTCATATGCAACATAGCACAATACCCTTGGGAATATAGAATACGGGAAAACGACATCATTGCAAATAAATACCATTTACTTAATAAAACCGTTTTCTAAAGGATTTAGTATTTATACAATCTTTGCAAAGCGCCGCTACAACCCATTTTGGGGAACCCGTTCAGGATGGTGTGGATTATCACACATCCTCGGGCTTAGTAGTGCGAGATTGAGACCTCCGCAAGGGGCATTCGGTCTCGAAAGATTTAAAATACGATATCTTAAGAAAACGAGATTTTTAGAATATTATAGATTTATACAAAAATTATTTTCATATAAATATATGTATATGTAATATAAAGATATCTATTTTGAAGTATTATAAATATTCCACATTTTTCTAAAAATATCACAAGAATCAATTTTACACTAAAATACCATGAATTCCATACAAAACCAATATTACAAATAAATACCTTTTATTATGAATTTAGGATATTCTCATTAGAATTGTCACAAATATAAAATCTACATTTATTACAACTCTAAAGACGATAATAAATACTTGGGGTGTATTTTGAAAACTATACAAAGTATTTTTACGTAAAACCCCCTCAAGTTCTATAATTTACCCTAAGGACCCTAGTAAATATAGGTTTAAGCGGGACCAATCTCTTGAGCCTCAGGGAGCTGGAGAAGTGGGTGCTTGCCTATTTAAGGTAGACAACTTAATAATGGTGTTATCAATACGGTAATCGTCTTCGAAAAAGACACAAATCCTGCCGTTCATGTGCAGCGGTTACCGATAACATCAAAACAATCAGGACTTCAATTTACTTTTCTAATTGTCTGACTCAGAGTGAGTCTCATTATAATCTGACTTGAATATGATTCAAGTACAATTTACAATCTATAATCTACAATCTACAATCTACAATCTACAATATTACAATTCAATATAAATCCATGAATCCAATTATCAATCTATACAACTTGACCGAACGAACCATGGATATACATTCCATTTACATGGTTCTCCAGTTATTCCATTTACATGATTCTACGGTTACATCCGTTTACTGATATCATGGTTTCGGTCAGTCATCCAATTATACAATCAATACAATTTACAATACAATACAATACAAACAAGACATCTCGAGGTTTAAGGGGTAGATTGGTATGGAAGGTGTTAGAAGTGGCACGAGACAGTAATACTTAATACACCTAACATGAATCCAATTGCTGTTGTGCCGTGGTATAAACGGTTCCTTGTACTATACTTGCCTCTAGTCTCTGGCATATAGAGACTCCTCTCGTATACACTAGCATTTTTCTGTACCAAGCTACAAATAACAGCGTTAACACAATTACAACAATATAATACAACTTTAAAAGATACCTTCTTATTTTTTCTATTCTATTTCTCCCTTATCTTTGGTACTTATCGAGTGACCTGTTCGCTGACGACATTCTCTTTCTTTCTTCTTTGAATGTCGTCAGGTGATCTGGACACGTCAGAGATCGAGCCCACTGCTGAAGACTTGGACCAATTCAGTGAAGACCCCAAGCTCTAGTTCATTGTACACTTTTCTATTTCAGTACTTTTCATTTTGTTATGTCATTGTTTAGGCATTGCTTTTTATTTCAGTTGTATTTACTTTCCATGCATTGTACAGAAAGATTATGAATAAATAAAGTTGCTGTTTATTATATCCGGTCTCTTGTGCTTTACTTTTATATTGCTTAGATACGTTTAGCGTATTTACTTCACAGTAAATACGTAGCGGCCTCGTCCCGTCCCCTTCGCCGTATACTGGGAAGCAGGGCGTGACAACTTGTCTTGTGGATCTAAGATCTAGAGAAAGAACTAAGTTCTTTTAAAAGGGTTAAACCCTTAGATTTGGTATGTTAGGTAAAAGAGATATTTTGATCTCTTCTTCTTCCTTTACCTAAGGTTTTTAGGAGGGAGATCTTCTTCTTTGAGAGAATTAAATTCTCTACAGTTTTGAGAGCCTTCTGTATTTACAGAAGCTTATGGGAGTCTCCTTTTTTTCTCTTCCTCCTCCTTTTGTCATCTCTTTGCTCCTATTTATAGGAGAAAGAAATGAATTAATTTGTTGAGAAAATCTCTCATTGAGAGAACATGGTTGATTTTATAATCAATGAAAATGATCTTTTAGATCAATCGGTGAATTCTATTCACCGTTGGACTTTTAATCCAAAGACTCTTTATTTAACAGAGAAAATTTCTTGTTTGTTTTGCAAGATTAGGAAATATTTTCCTAGGATAGAATTTTATTATATCATATAAATATCTTGTTGGTTTAACAAGATTAGAATTTTATTTTATCATATGAATATCTTGTTAGTTTAACAAGATTAGAATTTTATTCTATCATATGAATATCTTGTTAGTTTAACAAGATTAAGAATATATTTTCCTAAGATAGAATTTTATTCTATCAAATGATCGATGGATGATTTTATAATCACCATTGGATCATTGATCCATGGGACCTCTGTTTAGCAGAAATGATCTTTCTAGTTTGAGAATGATCTGGAAAATATTTCCCAGATAGAATTTAATTCTATCAGATGGTTTAATTGGTGATATTTTATCACTATTGGATTTTAAATCCAAAATTCTCTGTTACAGAAAGATCTTTCCATATTAGAAAGATCAGGGAAAATATTTCCCAAATAGACTTTAATTCTATCAGATGGGATCATTTTAAATTGGGGCACTTATATGCTTTGCATGTGAGCGCTGCCAAAGAGTGCGGAAAGAGAACTCTTGTGTTTAACACGTGATCCCTAGTGTGGGTTTTAGTCTGTTTATTTTCAATGCTCATATGCTTTGCGTATGAGCGCTCACTTGTTTAACACGTGAGGCATGTTTAGCCATTAGTTATTTATGTTCAGCGCTCATATACTTTGCATATGAGCGCTCACGTGTTTAACACGTGAAGCCAGTTTGGCCTTTAGGTTTATTTTATTCAGCGCTCATATGCTTTGCATATGAGCACTCACATGTTTAACACGTGAGGCCAATTTGACCCATAGTTATTTGTTTTCAACGTTTATATGCAAAGCATATAAGTGCTCACGTGATGCCAAATTATGAGGATTCTTTTCCTCTTTCTTTTCTCTCCCTTTTTTATAAGAGAACAAATAGCTCTTTGCCAAAAAAATTGGCGGGAACATGCCCGTGTATTGTATACAAGGGTCAATATAGGACTTCCTGTAGGGCAACATTAGGGGAATATGAGGGCTTAAGAACAGGTTCAGATCCCTGTAGATTAAAGCTTTTGGATCCTATGAGCCATGAGGGTCTCAAAGGGGGAATTCTCCTTACGAGTCGAGAGGATCTCGCAAGTGTTGTTTCTTCATAGGAATCCTAGGGATTCCTAAGTGTGCTGGTCCTTTGTGGGTCGTAAGGACCTCACGCAGGTTTTTTTTCCTCCAGATTGCGCCTTTTCGGGTTATCGCAAAGCTCGCCGGCAATCCTGCTGTTTTTACTCACGGCGCCCTTTCGGGTTTTCATCCATGCCCATTTCGCTTGTAGACATACCTCATTTTTTTTGAAACTCCCTAAAGTAGTTTCACCGCAGGTGTTCATCTGTTTGCCAGTGGGACTTGAGTTGCAACCCTCGCCGTTGGAACTTCTATTGCAATGTAGAGCTCATGATAGTACATCACCGTATTTAGGACAATGCGCTAGTTTAGGGACATCTCGGTCTATTATCGCCATGTTTGAGGCAAAATTTTAGTTTAGGCCCATCTCGGCCCGTTGTTAGTTTAGGGACAACTCGGTCTGTTGTCGCCATTTTTGAGACGAAATTTTAGTTTAGGGACATCTCAGTCCATTGTCGCCGTTTTTTAGGCGAAATTTTAGTTTAGGGACATCTCAGTCCTCTATCGCCATGTTTGAGGAAAAGTTGTTTGGATACTACTCTCGGAGTTCTGACCCAGGAAGATAGCGAGCGGACACAAGCGTTGTCATCTATCATTGACCTAAATCATGACTCTTCAAGCACAGTATTTTTGAGGAATTAGCCGTTTATTGGCTGGAAGGGTCTTTTGCCATGCATATCCATGAGCAGGTAGGCTCCACCTTGATAAACTTTGTCTATGATGTATGGTCCTTCATAGATCGGCTTGAACTTCCCTCATTTTGCACGATTGGGGATCATTGGTCTTTTGGCAGTTCCGGGGATTTTACGCCGATTATGCCCCCAGTTCTTCTGCATTATTTTCCGACGCTGAGGGTGTTTCTTCGTCATATGACGACAAATGCAAGACCATGTGGCAACTTGCTACACGGTCTTCGGTGTCTTTTGATAAGTCATTTTCCTCATCGTAGTCACTATCTTCGTCCTCAAGAATATGCTTGAGGAACTCTTCGAGAGTGACCGGTGTCCGTGCCTTCTGCTTGTACTCCTCTAGCGCGTCAATGTACGTTTATAGATCTGTACGCTTGTCGTCATACTCGGCAAGCTGCACAGGCTTCTTGGTCTTCTTCTTTTTCTTCGAAAACTTAGAAAACTTGACTTGGGGTTTTTTTTCCTCATCAACAATTTTCGGTGCGGGACGTGGTTTCAGCACCTCTTCGATGATTTCGGGTTCAAGTGTGCTTTTCCACCCGACCACCGAACATGCCTGTAGATTCTTTGGCATTCTTTTGGTTTTTGCTGAAAGAACGACTTCCCATGGAGTTTCTTCCACGAGTGAGCATGATGCCCCCTGCGCGTCAACCTTTTTTGGAGTGTGCTTCTGGGGTGGGTTTACCCTCCAGTTATCAGACAGCACGAATTTTCCCTGCTGATACTGGTCTTCAACCCAGTTCTTGAAGATGTAGCAATTTTCAATTGGGTGGCTCACCATTTTGTGATAGGAGTAGTAATTAGGGTTGTTGACGTCACCAGGTAGCGGTGGACGCCACAGGTCTGGCAATGTGATGAGTTTGTTACGCACTACCAATTTGAACAGTCTCCTCGTCTTGTTGCGAGGAAACGAGTAAGCGCGTCCTAATCTTTCCACCAAGGATGGGCGCGGACGCACGTTGTTTTGGTGAGCAATCGGTTTTGGGCCACTCGGTCGTTGTTGCGTATTGGCAACGAAGGCTGCTTTCCCATTACCCTTGTTATTTCGAGGGTTCTTATTTAAGGAGGAAGGTCCATGGCCCATCTGGTCCATTTGGGCCAGTTTATCTATCAGAGCCTGGAAGATTGTTGGTTTAAAGAATGTCATGAACTGGGACACATTTGTTTGAAGATCAAGGCTCCTGATGAACATGCCCACGACGGGAGATTTTTCAATGCGTTGTTCGCACTTAGGCCATTGGTTCCGCCACTGGATCGCGTATTGGATACAGGTTTCTCCCGACTTTACCCTGGCAATTATTAATGCCGTAATTAGAGTGCGCTCGCTCATGCTGAACAGCAGTTCTATCTCTGTGAATGTTTTCACGAAGTCATTTAGGAGCTCCGAGTACCATTCAAAGGTCATTTTTGACAGGCTGCCAACGAACTGGCGAAGCAACAATTTAACATCGCCTCCAGTGTTGCCGCACAGAGCTCTGAACTGCGAGACATGCTGGTTAGGGTTGCCTGTCCCTTTGTATACATGGAACGTGGGGTTCGTATACCCCGGTGGGTACTTTCTCCTTCTCCAGCAGTTCACTTTATGTCGTGTTGTATTTTGTTTGTTTTGGTTACCCGTGGATTGTATACGGATACTAGTTTATGTCGTCGCCCGCAGGACGCGGATTAGTCCAAATCCGTATATTTGAGATTTGGGTTTGGATCAAGAATTTTCTTAACGGGGTCCACGTTGGTAGCTTGGTTTGCCAACGAGAATGAACTCAGGACGCATTTCTCATATTTGTGAGGTCTAACCGTTCGCGGGATATTTGGGTTTTATCTATGGATCGTTAGTCATATTTGAGACTAAGACCAGCTTAGAAACAAATGAGCATATGGGCTCAATTATTTTAGTTTAAGGGCATCATGGTCCATTATCGCCATATTTGGGGCGAATATTAGTTTATGGACATTTTGGTCCAACATTCCCATTTTAGGGACAAATATTAGTTTAAGGACATTTCGGTCCAACAATCCCATTTTGCGGACGAATAGTAGTTTAAGGACATTTCGGTCCAACAATCCCATTTTGGGGACAAATGTTAGTTTAAGGACATTTTGGTCCATCATTCCCATTTTGAGGACGAATGTTAGTTTAAGGATATTTCGGTCCATTATTCATCTTGCGCGCATGTGTATTTGTTACGTGGCGGAGTGAACGATGGTAACATGGAATGCGCCCAATTTGGGACGCAATCCGTTTTGAGGTGTGCACGTCAATTTGGAAGTGCATCAATGTGGGATGTATCATTCCCTGTCTTGATGAAATTTTACAACAAGTTTGGATGAGAAAAGAGTTGTTGGTTGTCGGGACCCGCCACCTCTCTAAAGACGTTGAAGAATTACAACGACATATATTAGAGGTGTGGAAAGATGTACCCTTGAACCAAATTCCATATTTAAGGGGAAAAGGGGTTGTAGTGGACCTAAGAATTATTAGTCATATTTGAGACTGAGATTACCTTAGGAGATATGAGATGAATAACATTTTGGATATCATCAATGACAGATCATTAGTCATATTTGAGACTAAGATCAGTTGGAAATCACGAGCATATGGCTCGGTTGATTTAAAATAAAAAAAGGTTTAACCTCAGGAAACTTAGCCAATTTGGGCTGAGATTGGGTTTCCATAATACCCAGCAGTGCTAACCAATAAGATATACAGTGCTCACGTGTGTTTCATGTGGGCGCGGGAATAGTGCTAAGCACTAATCTTTTCTGGCACTCACGTGTTTTTCACGTGAGGCGCTACTATGGTGCTAAGCACTAATTTTCTCTGGCGCTCACGTGTGAAACATGCAAGGCGCTCAGATATGAGCTCTGCCCAATAAGTGCTAAGCACTTAGTCATTTTGAATGAACATAGAGTACTAAGCACTTTGCATGGAACTTACGTGGGAAGCACGTGAGTGCTGAGAATTAATTTCGGATTTTGTTTGTTCACCCCCTTTCTTTACAGAAGTGCTAAGCACTTGGCTAAAACTATGATGCTCACGTGTGAAGCATGTGAGGTGCCAGATTTTGGGTTTCCAACAGTGTTTCATGTGTATTTCACATGACTGCTTTATTTTTGGGACGCTGGGCTGCTTTATTTGGTGGCTGCCCAATCAACACAAATGAGTTTTTCTTTGTTTTTTTTTTTTGGACGCTCATGGGGAAAGCACCTGAAGCATTTTAGCTCTTCTTTTTGTTTGTTTTAGGCATTCACGTAGGAAACACCTGAGGCACTATAATAGCGTTAAGCACTAATTTTGCTTACGTGTGTTTCACGTGAGACGCCAAGTTCTTCTTCTTTTTAGAGATGTTAAACTTTGTTAATGACATTTTAGTCGTTGATGATCATCAAGATTTCTGTTTTGAAGATCTTGGATCATTTTTTTAATTGGAAAACTAAGTTCTTCTTTTCTTTTTATAAGAACTAAGTTCTTTATGTAGGGTTACACCCTTATTTCGGAGGAATTAAATTCTCAGAACAAATGTTCTTTTCTTTTTTCTTTCTTTTTAACCTAGTTCTTTTCTGAATCTTTGATTCTCAAGAATAAGATTTTCCCGATGAGAATTAAATTCTCAACTTGTGAGAGACTTGTCTTGTGAATCTCTGATCCAGAGGAAGAACTAACTTTTTTGAGAAGGGTTAAACCCTTAGATAGGTAAAAAATGATATTTTGATCTCTGTGTTTTCTTTACCTGGGGTTTTGGGGAGAAAAGTCTTCTTCTTTTCTTGAGAATTGGATTCTCTGTTGTTTTGGAAGCTTTTTGTATTTTTCATAAGCTTATGTGGGGTTCTCTCTATCTGAGACTTAAAATCTCGGGTCCTTTATATAGTGGAGGCAAGTTTGTTAATTAAAATCTCTTATTGAGATATTCCAATTGATTTAATTGGTCTCAAAATTGATTTGGGAAATTTGACCCACCGTTGGATTTTTGATTCAAGGACTTCTGTTTTACAAAATATATTTTCTTGTTTTTAACAAGATTGGGGAAATATTTTCCCATATACAGAACTTATTCTATCAAACGGTGATCTTTTTAATCACCATTGGATTTTTGATCCAAGAGTTCTCTATTTTGTAGAGCACGTATTTCTTTTGTTTAGAAAGATATAGGGAAATATTTTCCCATTTCATTGGATCTTTGATCCACCAATTTTCTATTTAACAGAAAATATCTTTCTCATTTAGAAAGATCAGGGAGATATTTTTCCCCCAATAGAATTTAATTCTATGTATAATCACCGTTGGATCTTTGATCCAACAGTTCTATGTTTAGCAGAGAGGATCTTTCCCTTTTAGAAAAATCCAGGAAGGTATTTCCCAAGAGTAGAATTTAATTCTACATAAGAAGGCGCCCTCTCGTGTTTAACACGTGAGGCTTATTTAACTCCATTCATTTGTCGTCCATATGCCTTGCATATGGGCGCTCACGTGTTTAATACGTAAGGTCAATTTGGCTTTTGGCCATTTACTCTTAATGCTCATATACTTTGCATACAAAAATAGAATTTAATTCTATGCATAGAGTTTAACTCTATCTACTCATGCTTCAAAAGGGTATTCTTACGTGTTTAACACGTGACCCTGGTTAGGATTTTTCTTTATGCTTATATGCTTTACACATGGGCGCTCACGCGTTTAACACGTGAGGCCTATGTAGTTTTTAATTGTTTGGTTGCGGCACTTATATGCTCTGCATATAAGCGTTCATGTGTTTAACACGTGAGGCTTGAGCCATGGGGAGTTTTCTCCCCTTTTCTCTCCTTTTTTATGAGGGAACACACAATTTCTTTAAAAAGAAAATCCTAGAAATGAGTTGTCCTCGTTCTAGAATTATTCTTGTATGAATACAAGAATATGTCTCCGCAAATACATGTCCACATTTGTATCAAAATACGAATACCCAAGAGATAGAAAAATATAATGAACATAATACTAGAATATACATATCGAAATATACATATGCAAATTATTAAATCAAAACTTGATTTAATAATCTGGTTTAATCCTAAGCCGGCTAGTATTATCATCCGCCCGATTAAAGTCCGCGTAGCTAATACACATACTTAATCGGAACCAAGCACATATCAATATTCGACCACTACATCATTTTGCCTGAACTTGGAAAACTCTCTCTGTGGGACTGTAAAGACTCATCAATACTGGCAGTGGGTTTAATCACAAGCACGTTAGCGGCACTAACTGTACGTAACGGCTACCCAGGTATTGAACGAAAGGAAGGCCGACGAGCAAACTCATCTGTATTCCTACTGAGTCTCTCTGTAACAATCTCCATACAGTCTGGTCTATTCGTCTATGAGTATCGCATATCGGGTTTAGGGGATGGATAAAGTCAGACCCCTAATAATATGATAAGTCGTGTCGGTGTTGTCACGCCCCGCTTCCCAGTAAACGGAAACGGTGCCGTGGTAAGCCCGCGACATATTTATCCAGAGAAGGCCATTCCCTAAATAAATGTACTAAGCATATTGAAACAATATTACACAATACAAGAATCCAGAGAAGGTCATTCCCTAAATAAATACGAATTTACATTTAAATACCATAAACTATTAAAAACCGTATTCTTTAAATTGTTTTAAATTAAATTTCTTACGATTATATCTCTACAACACACTTTTGGGAAACCCGATTTGGATGGTGCGGGTTATCGCACATCCTCGCGACTAGTAGAGCGAGATGCAGACCTCCTCACAGACCATCCGATCTCGATGGAATTTTTAATACAATTTTTAAGAATAATGTTAAATAAATTCTATTTTTAATAATTATATATATATATATTATCAAAACATCAATTTTATATTTATAATAAATTCCACGTTTTCTAAACACAAGAATCACAAATTTCATGAATATACCATTAACAATCCATACAATTCCAATTTACACTAAAATACCATATACTATTCAATCTAGATTTATAATCATTTGAATACTTCACTTTTAAAAATTACACCCATGAAAACCCTAAATACGATAAACAAATGCTTGAGGTTTATTTTGAAAGTTTATCAAAACTATTTTTCATAAAACCCCCTCAAGTTTATTAATTTAGAATAAGGACCCTAGTAAATATAGGTTTAAGCGGGACCAATTCTCTTGAGGCTCAGGGAGCCGGAGAAAGTGGGTTCTTGCCTATTTAAAATAGGAAACTAAAACGGGGTTATCAATGGTAATTGGCTTAGAAAAATTCACAAATCATGCCGTCCATGTGCAGCAGTTACCGATAACTCCAAAACTAATACAGGAATCAAATTCTGTTTAAAGTGTCTGGCTCAATCTGAGTCTCGGTCAAATCTAAAAATAATCCATACTTAAAAACAATACAAATATAACTCCAATACAACATGAATCCATATATACTGGAACTTGAACATGAATACCATAATACTATCCAATATCAACATGACTCGACTGGACCGAACCAAGAATATATATTGACTTGACTACATGACTATCTGTTTACATCCTATTCCGTTTACATGAACAATCTATACCATGGTCTCGGCAAGTTTTATATTTACAAATCATTAAAATCAATACAAAATACATTACGGGGTTTTTAAAGGGGTAGATTGGTACGGAATGTGTTGAAAGTGGCACGATGATGGTCACTTTAATACACCTAACCTGAATATCTGTTGCTGTTGTCCCGGGGCTTGACGGGTCCTTGTGCTCCGTATACCATAGTCCATGGAATAGTTGGACTCCTCTTGTATACACTAGAATATTCTGTACCAAGCTACAAACAACCGCGTTAACATAACAATCATACATTATACCATTATATTCTCTTATCTGTCTATTCTATTTCTATCTCTCTTTGGGATTTACCGAGCAATTGGTCGCTAACGAAATTCCTTTTCTATTCTTTCTTTGGAATGTTGTTAGGAGGACCCGACTCTCTGGAGATCGAGCCCGGCTCAGAAGACTTGGAGCAGTTCATCGAGGACCTGGTGCTCTAGTCACTTGTACATACTTTTACTTTCAGTTCATGCCATTATTTAGGCATTACTTCCCACATTGTATTTAATTTTCAGTTGTATTGTAAAGAATGTTTAATAAATAAAAAATTTGTTGTTCATTTACATCTCATGTCTTTCTTGTGTACATTTATATTATATTGCTTATTTACGCTTAATGTGTTTATTTCTGAGAAAATACGTTGCGGGCCTAGTCACGTCTCCTTATCCGTACACCGGGAAGCGGGACGTGACAGGTTTTGTTGGTGGCCCATGCAGGTCAGTTCTGCATGGAAACCTAAGCAATATATCACAAGAATCAGCAACTAAAACATTCTTTATATTTCCTATTCCTTGAATCTATACTAACCCTATTTTTCTTTCAAGGTTATGGATTCCCCGAATGTAAGCCGATGTCGCGCACTCCGCGGTTCGCGAGGAGGCGGAATTTTCAAAAACGATAGATATTTGACTACGCAACACCAGCTAAACTCCAGGATCTTTACGAAAGCCTTAACTAGCTAATCTATCTAAGAGGTTTAACTACTCGGTGAGATGGTTATACCTCCAAGATACGGTCCTACGGGCCTTCTAGTGCTCCTCTCCATGGCTCCTCGGTGATCGCATGACGAAAGCTCCATCAGCCTCCTTGCGTCAAAGATGATCCATCGCGAGAGAATATACTCCAAGCTCCAACCTCTAATCGAGGTAACTAAGGTAGATAGTTCGCTAATCCAACTAGCCTAAGAAATGTAGAAAGTCTAATGGATTGTTTAGTCTCACTAAACCTTATGGATCACAACACATGTGAAGGATTAGGGTTTAGTTTGAGGAAGAAGGAGATGGAGAAACTCAAGAGAGAGAATGAGGAGAGCAACTCAAGAAATGAGCTCAAGGAAAAATAAAATGGCTAAGTGTGAAGTATTGTGTAGAGAATGACTAATAACTCAACTCAATAATTCAAGCATGCAATAAAATATAATAGAATAAAGCACCCATGCTTGAATAGTGAATCAAGACCAAATAAAATAATCCATGGCCATTCTTTACACCATGCCTCCAAAGTCTCCCTCATTTTCACCTCATTAATCCATTAAGAAAATGGACAAAACTAAATAATGAGGCAGCTCTTTCTAGAAGCATGCCTTGAAAAATTACAAGAATGCCCCTCACCGTATATACATACCCGTATCCGTATTCCGAAAAATACGGATACACTGAGACGATAACAATCCAATAATACAATACTAGGATCCGGCTTAAACCAAAGCCCATTAGTATTGTCCGCCCGATCATCATCCATGTACAAGTACACGTATGTGATCGAAGCCCTGTTGTAAAACCATACAGCGTCTACATCAATTGCCTAAAGCAGGGAAACCCTCTGTGTGGGACTCTAAAGACTCGACAGTACGCTGGCAGTAGATTTAACCACAAGTCCGTCAGCGGTACTAGCTGCACGTAATGGCTACCTAGGTATCTGTCGATAAGAAGGACGATGAGCAAGCTCATCCGAACTCCTACTGAGCCTATCTGTGAGAATCTCTATACGGTTTGGTCTGTTCGTCTAAGATACTTGCATATCCGCCTAAGGGGATGGTAAACGTCAGACCCCTAATAACGTGATAAGTCGTGCCGAAGGAGAGCCCAATACACCCTGAGAAACTACTGGAGTACCTTACTAGTATTTCTCGACTGCCCTGGTCAAGGCTTTGTGTAATGGCTTTCCGAACACTGCGCGATATCAACCCCCAATACCAGGAGAGACGAATCCTATCTGATCGCTACTGTCTCCAAGTGCTTCGGGACTACACCCAACTACTACATGTTTGCACGACTCCTTTGAGCGTGGTAAGGTAGTAATCTAAGTGCAGTGGGAACACACTCGAGACGAAGTTGGCAAGTCAACGGACTAAGCTGTACTCATGCCACCTGGGAACTGCTACCCGACGATAGGTATAATACCAACCAGCAGTTCCCTACGAGTCCTGTCCAGTGTAACTCATAACCTAATGAGCACCTGCATAATATCTCCAGTACGTCGTACAAATGGCTGTGGGACAGACCATATCCCCTGCTGAGATGAGAAGCGTATACATTAGTCTATTCCGAAGTATCGATGCCCCTTCTCGATAATCCAACGACTAGAGACCTGTATAAGGATGTGTTTATAGACTACCCAGCCCCCACAAGTGTGACTGCCATCACAAGGCTGGTAGTCAAGCAAAAATCTTAAGAGCTCTACAAATATGTATAAGCGATATGCTAAAAGAAACACATGCACATATTGAGATAGAATCAAACCAGGTAGCATACTACCATTTTGAGCAAGACGGTTAATACAACTGTGAATATCCCAAGCTTCTAATATATAATATACAATCCAGTATGATATAATAATGGCCTCTAGGGCATATATCACTAACAATCTCCCACTTGCACTGAGGCCATGTATTGGCATATCGCAGACCTATCAACTCAATTAGCCGCTCGAACTGTGTCTGAGGGATGGCTTTTGTGAGTGGATCTGCAGTGTTGTTCTCTATCTCTACTCTCCACACCTCGATCTCCCGTCGATCAATGATTTCCCTGATCAGGTGGAACCACCTCAGGATGTGTCTGGACTTCTGATGGGACCTTGGTTCCTTCGCCAAAGCTATAGCGCCGTTGTTATCACAATACAGCGGTATTGGATCAACAATGGATGGAACCACCTGAAGCTATGTCATGAACTTCCTGATCCAGACTGCTTCTTTCGCGGCATCACAGCAGCAATATACTCCACTTCCATAGTTGTGTCAGCAACGGTGTCCTGTTTGGAACTCTTCCAAACAACCGCCCCTCCATTGAAGGTAAAGACATGACCCAACATGGATTGGAGTCATCCTTGTCACTCTGGAAGCTGGAGTCGGCGAAGGCCTCAATCTGGAGGACTTCCCTGCCGTACACCAAGAACATCTCCTTAGTCCTTCTCAGGTAGTTGAGAATGTTCTTCACTGCTGTCCAGTGCTTCTTCCCTGGGTTTGACTGATACCGGCTTACGAGCCCTTTCCAAATCAGTCTTGGGAGACATCTCTTTGGAGAGGATGGTTCCGTGACAAGCCGGTAGATTACCGCGCTTAGAATCTTCCATACTGAATCGTTTCAGTATGGTGTCGATGTACCTTGACTGTGAGAGTCCTAACATCCGTTTAGATCTGTCACGATAGATCTGGATCCCCAGAATGTAGGAGGCATCACCCAGGTCCTTCATGGAGAACCTCTGTGACAAGAATCCCTTGACTGATTGTAGTATAGGAATGTCATTTCTTATCAAGAGAATGTCATCCATGTACAGGACGCGGAATACCACACTTCTCGCCACAATTTTACTATATATTCATGGTTCATCTGGATTTTTGATAAAGTCAAATTCCTTGACCGTCTCATCAAAACAGATGTTCCAATTCCGCGATGCCTGCTTTAGTCCATAAATGGACTTAAGCAACTTGCACACTTTTCTGCTGCTCCTACTCTGAATGAAACTCTCTGGCTGATCCATATAAACGCACTCTTCCAAATTTCCATTCAGAAAAGCGGTCTTTACGTCCATCTGCCAGATCTCATAGTCATGGAAGGCAGCAATGGTAAGAAGGATCCGAATGGATTTGAGCATAGCTATTGGAGAAAAAGGTTTCATCATAGTCCAAATCAGGTCTTTGACGAAAACTTTTGCAACAAGTCTAGCTTTATAGGTTTCAACCTGTCCATCTACACCAATCTTCTTTCTAAAGATCCATTTGCAGCCTACGGGTTTTACCCCTTCTGGAGCAAGGTCCAAAGTCCATACTTTATTGGTGTACATGGAATCTATTTCAGTCCGCATTGCATCCAGCCATTTTGCCGAGTCTCCGCTCTAAATGGCTTTCTGGAAGCTAGATAGCTCATCATCATCGATGATGCAATCCTCTCTATTCCCGTGTATGAGAAAACCGTAGTATCTCTCGGACGGATGAGACTGCCTACTAGTCCTGCGGAGTGGTGCGGGGATGTCTGGTTCTTTTAAAACTTCTGGATCCACCATACTTTCAGTAATAGCTTGTGGTTCTGGAATTTCTTCCAGTTCTATTGCGCTCCCACTTATCTGATTTTCTAAAAATTCAGTTTCAAAAAAGTGGGCATACCGAGAAACAAAGATCTTTTGTTCCTCTGCGTAATAGAAAAGATATCCTCTGGAGTTCTTTGGGTATCCCACAAATTACACAATACTAAGCGTGCCTCGAGCTTGTCCGCATGCTGCTTTTTTACAAAAGTTAGACATCCCCATGTCTTAAGGTACTTAAGATAGGGTTTTTTCCCACTTCACATCTGATATGTGTGGTAGGCACTGACATAGTAGGAACCGAATTAGTAGGAATCTTGTTCAAAAGATATGCAGCTGATTCTAGTGCATAGCCTTAGAAGGATCGTGGCAACTCAGCATTACTCATCATGGAATGAATCATATCCAATAAGGTTCTGTTCCGCCTTTCTGATACACCGTTGTACTGAGGTGTGTATGGAGGTGTAAGCTGAGAGAGAATTCCATTCTCTTTTAAGTAGCCCAGGAACTCAGCGCTTAAGTATTCACCACATCGATCATATCTCAGTGTATTGATACTTTTGCCGGTTTATTTTTCCACTTCATTCTTGTATTCCCGGAATTTCTCAAAGACCTCAGATTTATGTTTCATCAAGAATACATGTCCATACCTTAAGAAATCATCCGTAAAAGTAATGAAGTAGGAATAACCGCTTCTTGCATGTGTAGACATTGGACCACACACGTCGCTGTGTATGAGTCCCAAGAGCACGCTTGCTCTTTCTCCGTGTCCAATGAACGGAGTTTTTGTCATCTTTCCTTTGAAACATGATTAACAAGTTACATAGGACTGATATTCGAACGGATCCAAATATCCCTCCTTATGTAACTTCATCAACCGTGTTTCATTGATGTGGTCCAGTCTATAATGCCATAAGAAAGCCTGATTTAATTCCGGAGACTTTCTTTTAAGTGTGTTCTGGACGTTGAAAACCTGAGCTTGATTCAATACGTATATTCCGTTATCTAATGTATCTGACCCAATCAAATTTTGATTTAGGTGGATGTGTACTGCATCGCTTACAAATGTAAAATCATATCCCTCCTTAGAAAGTAAAGATACAAATATGATATTACAAGCCAGACTGGATACATAAAAATAGTTACGTAGAATCAACATCTTCCCACTTGTCAATTCTAGGTGATATTCCCCTACGGATTCAGCGTCCACGCTCATTCCGTTAGCAACTCTGAGAGTCATATCACCTACCTTGATAACTCTACGGTTTCTCGAAGACTGTAATGAATTAAAGATATAAGATCCCGATCTGGTATCTAGTACCCAGGAAGTAGAGTTAATAAATAGACAATTTTCAATTACAAACACACTCGAAACCGAAGCCACGATGTGCTTCAAATCCTGGCTTATGGCTTTCCAAGCCCTGCAGTCCTTCTGACAATGCGCTTTCCCGTGACTACAAAGACATGCCTCCTTCCCTACTACTAGCCCCGAAACTTTTGCCATGCCCTTTCTCTCTACCTTACTGACACCGCTTATCGGCTTGGTGGAGGTCTTCTTCTTCTCTCCCTTGGCTTTCGCCTTGGATCTAGAAGAGGAAGATTCCCTAATAAGCAGAGCGGGTGTCTCCCTGGATTCTTTCAAGGTACCCTCTAAGCTCCTTAATAAATTGAGGAAACTTGGAAGTATAACTTCCTTCCTTTGGATTTTGGAATTCAAGATAAACTGGGTGAAAGTAGATGGTAGGGACAGTAGAATCAAGTCGATACACAACTAGTTCTCCAACGTAGTCCCATAGTCCGTGAGCTATTCAATATAGCTAATCATCGTAAGGACGTGGTCCCTTATAGATGACCCGACAACCAACCTCGCTTGAAGTAATATTTTCGAGGTCTCATATCTTACGATACGAGATTGCTCTCCATATAAAACTTTGGTATGGAGGAAGATGGAAGCTAAGTCCATTTTCTTGTACTGTCTCTGGTGTTCACAATCCATTGAGGCTAACACGAGGCACTTGGCTCTCGCACAATCCTTTTCCCATGTCTGACGGATATCAACATCCGTGACGGTGGAATCTGGACCTGAGACGGCGGGGGGTTTTGTAGTAAGGAGGTAGTCCAGTTTTTCATGGGTAAGTGTCATCTGGACATACCTTAGCCAATCAATATAGTTCAGCCCAGTTAATTTATTATCTAATAGCCTATGTCCGGTCATAGTGGTCGCTGCAAATAGAAGAGAGAGAAGAAACACTCAGCATGATACTCTTACAAGTTTAGATTGGTTATTAGTTTATCTAAACAGGATGGATCCCACGGTTTCCTCGAATCCTTTCTCAAACCATAAAAGAAGAATTAGTCAGGATTAATCTCACTTTTACAATTCTTGCTTAACCTTTCAGCTATGCTGGTGTCGGTACTTCGAGGGAGGTTTTCCAACGCTTTCGCGAAGTTCCTTAATTACATAACCTCTTTTCCCTGAAGGCATAATCCCGCTAACACCGTTCTAGACACCTACTTGGTTTATAACATTAATCGTTTAGTGAAAAATCTCCCGAAGAGTAGCGCATACTCATAGTAGAATCGGGATCCAAATATCATTGTGTGATAAACTTGAAGGAAGCCTACCAAAATTATCACACTCCAAATGGTATGCAGCACTAGCAAGTTTCAGTTTCCTTAGAAACTCCCGATGTGGATTTTTGCACCATACTCTTATAACCTTGACGAAGGCCAACAAATCATAAGTCACATGTCAAGTTCTACCCGTTATTATCCAGGTTAATTTGAACCCATCCGTACATACTCTTGACGAAGGCCAACAAAGTAGTACGACTGTCACAAACCAACGCATCTATCTTTGCTACATATGAATACCCAGCAACTACCAATCGCTATGCCTTGGCGAAGGTCAACAAACATAGCTTAAATACTACTGATTATTCATATGAAATTACGAAGGGCTACTGTTCCCTTATAAAAAAAACTAAATAAATAATAAACAAAATAGCAATGGAAAAATTCCCCAAATGGAGCATCACGTGCCCGCACGTGATGCGCTTTGGAGCAAAAATTATAAGCATTACACTTAACAAATAGGTCTAAAATTGAGCCTCACGTGCAGGCACGTGGGCATCTATATATAAAGTATATAGGCGCCTTCCTAAAAAATAAATAACAGGCCAGAAAAGCTCACATGCCAACACGTGATGCTTTTCTCTAGGACTGCTGTATGTAAGCAAAACGGTCTAAATGCTATGGGTCACGTACTACACGTGAGCGTTCCTAATACCTTCTGAGCCGATAAAATTAAATTCTAAATAAGAGGGATCAAAACCCTATTTGGAAAATATTCCCCCCAATCTTTCTAAACAAGAAAGGTTGTGCTCTGTAAAAAAGAGCACCGTTGGATTAAAGATCCAATGGTGATAAAAAAATCACTAAGATACAGAATAAGCTCTATATGGGAAAATATTTTCCCAATCTTTTTAAACAAGAAAAATTGTGCTCTGTAAAAAAGAGCACCATTGGATTAAAGATCCAATGGTGATTAAAAATCACCAAGATACAGAATAAGTTCTGTATGGAAAAATATTTTCTCAATCTTTCTAAATAAGAAAGATTGTGCTCTGTAAAAAAGAGCACTGTTGGATTAAAGATCCAATGGTGATTAAAAATCACCAAGATACTGAATAAGCTCTGTATGGGAAAATATTTTCCCAGTCTTGTTAAAAACAAGAAAAATGTCTTCTATAAAACAGAAGTCTCTGGATCAAAGATCCAACGGTAGATAAAATCCCCAAATCAATCAAAAATCTCTCAATGAGAGATTTCCTTAACAAAATCAACAAACTTGCTTCTACTATATAAAGGACTCGAGACTGAAGAGAGAAGAGGAGGAGACCCCCCATAAGATTTGAGAAAACAAAAAGAAGAGGAGTTCTCTTTGAAGAAAAAGAAATCCTAGGTAAAACAAAGAGAGACCTAGAGAGCATATTTATCTCCTCTTACAAGAGTTTAACTCTTCAAAAAAAAAACTTAGTTCTTGATGGAGCTCCTTTTCGGGCCTCCGTCAGATGTTGTCTTCCTTTGATCTCGAGGTGAACTGAGTTGATTGTCCTTTGATGCGTGTGGTTCTCAATGGATTTTTAGAGGAAGAGGAGTGGTGAGGAAGTGGTCGCCGTGTACCTGCAAACAAGTCCCGGGGTGGTTTGGTACCACCGAGCGCTCAAGTCAGTGACTATATCCGAGCAGAGTAACGGCTTAAGTGTAAAAGAATGGCTTACTTGACCCCTCTGTGATGGGGGTTTATATAGTGGCGACAGCACGCAGCAGCAGGCGTGAGAATCTCGCCGGCAGTTACGTTCCCGACGACACGCCCGCGTGATAAGCGGATCGCCCGTTAATGGGGATCGCAATGGCGTGGAACGTGGGATGTTGCCGGCGGAGAAGCTGCGCATAGCGAGATTCGCGGAGCGGCGGTTACGCCTGTGAGTGGTGGAGCTGGTCGGTCGGGGGGCTAAGGAAAATACCCTCGTCAGGCGAGCTCGGGACAGAGCGGGAGGGCCGAGGCATCTTGATCTTACAGCAGCTCGGAGTGAGCTGAGTGGCCGAGGAGGCCCATTCGCAGAGGGCCCCGAGGTGGGCCAGTTTGTGCTCGCAGGTTGGGCACCGGGTGGCCTGGTCGGTGCCTGTGGGCCCTTTCTTCCGGGTTCTGGGACACGTCATCTGCTACGTGTCCTAATCTGGGGGGTCGCCAATATAGAGTATTATCATTAGCCCCCCACTCTTGTCCCGACCAGATCGTGGTCGGGTCAGGAGTGGACTGCTGGGCCTCCCGGGGCAAGATCCCTCGTCGGGACTAATCCTCGGGTCATTGGTTGGCTTTTCCACCAGCGAATCAAGATGAGATCTTTGCATTTAAGGAGGGTGCGCCGGTTCGTGCGCTCTACAGTCGAAGTGACGGTCCACGTGTCGAGCGCCAACTGGCTGATGTGACGTGCACAGGTCTGCGACGCCCGACGGGACGCGGTTAATCGCTGGGCTGCCACATGGAGCGATCGGAGCCGCTGGGCGCAAGGAGCCGTTTAGGCGGGAGATGACGAGCGCCATTGGATGAGGCCGTACGTGGCGATAAGTTTGGGTGGGGCCCACCCTAGGGCCCTTACTCTCCATTTTTACTTCTCTCAGGCCCCAGCTGCTCGGCGCTCGTCTCCCCTCTTTTGCTTCAGCCCCAGAAGAATCTCTTTTTCTAAGGTTCGATGTCTTCCTCCTCTGTAAAATCAGTAGACGCTGTAGGTGTAGATGTTAGGGCTTCTTTAGTCGTATCCGTCTCCATGGAGGAGGTGGCGGACATGGCCCCCGGCACCCCGTGCTGGGTGAGGCATAAGGACGAGCTCACAAACGCTCGGGCAGGATTCCACTTCCCCCCACGTTACACGCTGCGCTTGGCCAAAGAGGGGGAGAGGGCCGATCAGGTGTGGGGCAGGGAGATTGCCCTGTACCTGGAAGCTTTTTGGGGCGGAATGCGCCTGCCCTTCTCTCCGGAGGTCATCGCCGCTCTCAACTTTTTCGGTTTGGCCCACGGCCAGTTAGTACCAAACTCATGGAGGATTCTCCTTGGGTTCTTGATCCGTCTGAGGCTGCAGGCGATTCCCTTCAGCCTTTCCCTTCTCGATTCCTCCCTTGCGTTCAAGAGTCACCCTGGCGGTCGAGCTGGCGACCCCCGCTGAGTGTATTTTACCTTTAGGAAGCGACCCGGTTGCCGCCGGGGCCGGTGTTGTGGCCTTGCCCTCCTCCATTCATGATTGGAAGAAGTTCTTTATTTCCCCTCCCGAGGACGAAGACTGGCCAGTGCCCACAAATTGGTCGAGGGAGAAGTGCCTGCCGGGGAGCCTATCCGATGACCCCGCCACGGTAAGAGTGTCGTCATGGGAGCCCATCCCCCGATACGACGTGTTGCTGTCCGAGAAGGTCCTGAGCTGGGCCGGGCTCAGCCCCGTCGAATTCGCTGGTAAGATGGGCTTGCTTTCTGGGTTTATGTTTTACTTGCGTTACTGATAAATAGGGTGTTGGTTTCGTGCAGGGTCCATGGACTTCGATGCTCTCTGGGAGGTAATGCGCCAGCCGAGGCAGCCTACCAGGGCCGGGGGAGCCAGCTCTTCCCGGGTGTAGCCTCCCCCCGCTCCTCCTGCTCCGGTGACAGTTCCTCGGAGGCGTTCGACGGTGGGTCCTACCCCGGGCCCCAGCAGGGTGTCGGGTCGGAAGCGGGCCCTGGTTGTGGAGGACTCGACTTCGGAGGAGGAGATCGGCTCTCCCTCGGAGCCGCTCAAGAGGAGTTCCCGGAAACCCGCTCGAGGTCGGTCCTCGCCGACCGTGGTGGAGGAAGGGGGGTTGCGGTTCGTGGTGCCGTCCGGGCTCTCAGTCGCGGACAGCCTCCTCCATGAAATAGAGACCTCACTGGGGGTCGGGTCCTTAGGGGACCCTCAAAGCTCAGCTGGCTTCGATCGCCCAGGAAGCCGTGCAGGTAAGCCCCCATTACGCGGTAAGACTTGGCACCTTCTTTCCTGTTTCTGACCCCTCTTCTTTTGTGCCTTACCAGACCCTCCAGCATGTGGCCTTAGCCCTCCGCACGGAGGCCGAGACGGTAGCCCCGGCGGTAGAGGCCGCGGGCCAGCTCGCCGCGTTGCAAGAAAGCTCCCAGCGAGAACAGGAGGCGATGTCGGCGAGGATCGCCGCACTGGAGGGCGAGGTTGTGGCCGGGATAAAGGAGGCCGCCCAGCACCGTGAGGCTGCCGCGATCGCCGAGGGCAAGCTTGGGGACCCGCAGGTGCTCGCCGGCACTCTGAAGAAAACGGAGAAGACCCTCCAAAAGGAGCTGGGGGCATCTACCGAGGCCCTCAAGTCGGCTGGCCCGCAGGCCGTGGAGAGATACAAAGGGTCGAGGGATTTTTATGACGACCTGGCCGTGGCCACGACCCGCATCTGGCACGACGCCCTCGACGCTGTGAATTCTAAGGTGCCGGAATTCGACGACATGGGCCTCCGGGCAGAGTTCCCCCTCAGGGGCGCCGACGGGCAAGGGGCAGAGATTCCCGACGAGGTGGGCGCCGAGGACCCAGCGTCCCCAGTGGTAGCGATTGAGGACCCCGAGGCTTTGCCTGGGCCCGGGGTGTAGAACCCCTGCTCCCCTATATTCATTTTGTTTTTCTTTTTTTTTTGTAAGGCTGAGGAGCCTGTAAACACCTTTTGTAAAAAGAAACTTATCTTTGGCAGTAGTAAAAGAGCTTCTCTTCTCCGGCTGTGATAAATTTTCTTTCTGGCGTCTGTTTGTGGGGAACACTTGCTTGGGGTAATTTTGCTCGCGCCGTCGCACTTTCATGCTAGGTTGGTCTTCTGCCCAGCGATCGCCTGTCGAGCTGACTGCCGTTGCTTGCCGACGCGCTTCTCCGAGGAGGTATCTCCGTGTTGGGCCCCGAGGTCGAGGGGAGATCGTTGAGGCTTGGACAGGCATGGTGTCTTCGCTGGGTAGGAAGGAACTCGTAGCCTCGTGACGAGAGCTTTGAGCTGTAGAGCTGGAAGGGCTGGGAGAGGCCCCTGGAGGGCTCTGCCCCGAAGGATAGCCGAGCGAGGGATGCTCGGGCTCGACTGCCTCCGGGAGGGCTTTCTCAATCCCCAGCGTTGAGGCAGGGGAGCTGCCCGCTGGGGATAGCCAGGCAAAAGATCCTCGGGCTCGGCTGTCTCTGAGAGGGATTTCGATCCCTGGCGTCGTGGCAGGGAAGCTGCCTGCCGGGGATGGCCGAGTGAGGGAGCTTCAGGCCTCGACTGCCTTTCTCTGGCCAAGCAGGGTAGCTGCTCGGTTTGCCTCTTGCGAGGGCTTTTGATCCTTCAGGACGGGGACCGAACGGGGTTGCCGTTCGGTGGCTCTTGGCGAGGACTTTTTGATCCCCAGCGTTGTGGCAGTGAAGCTGCCCGCTGGGGATAGCCGAGTGAGGGAACCTCGGGCCTCGACTGCCTCTGGGAGGGCTTTTGATATCCGGCGTTGTGGCAAGGGAGCTGCCCGCGGGGGATAGCCGAGCGAGGGAACCTCGGGCTCGGCTGTTTATCTCTGGACGAGCAGGGTAGCTGCTCGGTTTGCCTCTTGCGAGGGCTTTGGATCCTTCAGGACGGGGACCGAACGGGGTTGCCGCCCGGTGCCTCATGGCGAGGATTTTGATCCCTGTCGGTTGTGGTAGGAAGCTACCAGCTGGGGATAGCCGGGCAAAGACCCGGTTGCCTCTGGGAGGACTTTGGTCCTTGGCTCGAGAAAAAGCTATAGGGCTGTAAGAAGCCTACCAAGGACCCCTGGCCGGGCAGGGTTGCTGCCCGGTGCCTCTTGGCGAGGGCTTTTGTCCTGAAGGATAGCCGAGTGAGGGATCCTCGGGCCTCGACTGCCTCTGGGAGGACTTTTGATCCCCAGCGTTATGGCAGTGAAGCTGCCCGCTGGGGATACCCGAGTGAGGGAACCTCGGGCCTCGACTGCCTTTGGGAGGACTTTTTGATCCCCAGCGTTTGTGGCAGTGAAGCTGCCCGCTGGGGATAGCCGAGTGAGGGAATCTCGGTCCTCGACTGCCTCTGGGAGGGCTTTCTCGATCCCCAGCGTTGAGGCAGGGAAGCTTCCCGCTGGGGATAGCTGAGCGAGGGAAGCTTGGGCTCGACTGCCTCCGGGAGGGCTTTTCCGATCCTCGGCGTTGAGGCAGGGAAGCTGCCCGCTGGGGATAAATGAGCGATGGGAGCTCGGGCTGACCTACCCCGGAGAGGGCTTTATCGATCCCCGGCGTTGCGGCAAGGAGGCTGCCCGCGGGGGATAGCCAAGCGAGAAGGTGAAGCGACAGGGACGCTGCTCCGGAGAAGGTGAAGCGACAGAGACGTGTCGCTTCGTTTACACCAGATAACGCTCGATAGAAGCCCCATGGCAGAGACCCACTAGGTGATGGCGGGCGACTGTTGGGCAGTGCATTGGGCTATATAAGGAGTACTAACCCCCCTCCTTCCGCAGGCAGGCCATCGAGAATGGAGGATTTCCTGTTCACCATCCCCGACATCGTTAGCTTTGGAGATGTGTACCTCTACGACTCCTATTGCACCGAGGACACGGTGCAGTTGGTTTACGGGCGCATCAAGGACCACTTCGGCCGGTTGCTCCCCAGATGCTCCTCCCTATTGCAACTACTGATGTACTCCATCTGGAGAGCATCACCGGGGCTTCATAACCCCGTATCGGAGCTGCCCTTCGATGAGGCCGTGGGCAAGCTGCGGTCTTTGAGGCGCTTCGGCCTAATCTCCACGACCCGGCTGGCCCGCTCAGAGGCGCTCGTCCGCGAATGCTACGAGCTGAGGCTTGGGGTCGATGCCTGCGGGGGGAACCGGGGGCAAAGGCTGGAACTAGCGAGGCCTCGGCTGCTGGAAATTTTTACCGAGTACCACGAACAGTGCTCGCTGCACCCCGTTCCCCTACTATTGTAACCGCCCCCCCTTTCCCATTTTTTTGTATGGCTGAGGAGCCCATAATACCCTTTGAATAAAATAATGTCTTTCTTTATTTTGCGCAATGCTTCATTGATCTTTATCAAACTTAACAGCAGATCTTTATCGCGCCAGAGAAAAGAAAACAAAATAACAGAATAAAAACAAGGAAAAAAGTGGTGGTTCAAGCTAGAGGATGACTTTATCGGCATCGGCCGAGCTTCCCGGAGAGCCATCGGCCCTCGCACCGGGCATAGGGCATGGGGCTCCCTGGGCCCCGGGTTGACTGTCCGCTGAAACAAGCATGATCTAACCGATAGTCAGGTCGGTGGGGGGTGAGGCTGCTCTTGCTCACGGTCGGCCCACCGTTTATCCCTTAGGTAGGAGGCGAGGTGCCCAGACCGGATGAGCTCCTCAAAGTAGTCCCTCAACTGTTTGCAGTCCTCTGTGGCATAGCCCGGCACCCGGTGGAAAGCGCAGTAGGGGCCCCGACCTCGCTTGGCGCCCTGGCGTGGGACCGGGGGAAACTTGAAGAGCCCCTCATTCTGGGTCTTCTTCAGCAACACCGTGGGGGAGACGTTGAGGGGGGTGTATTCTCGGAATTTCGGGTGGTAGGGCTGCTGACGTTCCGGCCCGTCCTCCCGAATCCTCTTCTTCTGGTCGGGCCTGTCTGCCCGAGGAAGGTTGGCATTCACCTCGGACTCCAGCTGGACCTCGCGCTCGGTCCACGCCTTGACTTCAGCCATGGTCTTGGGTTGAGCTTGCGTGAAGGAGCACAACCATTCTTTGCGCCTCAGACCAGACCTGAGCGCCGTTATGACGGTCTCGTCCCGATGCTCGGGCACTTCGAGGAGGGCGTTGTAGAAGCGGGTGACGTAGGCCTTGAACGTTTCCTTGTCCCTGCTCTTGACCGTGAAGAGGTAGTCGACCGTGCGTTTCTGTCGACGGTTTCCTACGAAGTGGCCGAGGAACTGAGTGGCCAGCTCGTCGAAAGTCGATATTGAGCGAGGCTCGAGCCCCCAGAACCAGTCTCGACCCGCGCGGATCAGGGTGGCCGGGAAGGCCCTGCACTGGGCGGCGTCAGAGTGATCTTGGAAGCTCATCCCCGTGGTGAAGGCGTCCAAGTGGTCCTTGGGGTTGGTTTTTCCGTCGAACAGAGAGACCTTGGGGGCCTTGTTGAGCGAGGAGACGTGTACAGCGAGCAGTTCCTCGGTGAATGGCTTCGTGAGCGAGTCAGAGGCGTACTCAGCCCCGTCGCTCGAGAAGTGGGCTTCCCGGCGCATGCCCTCGATCTTCTTCTCAAGGGCGTCGAGCCGACCGTGGTACCTTGAGGAATCGGCACCTGGGGATTCCCGGGCCCCGCTGCGGGCGGATTGCGCGTGGGAGCAGTCCCGGTTCCTCCTGATGAGGTGCCTCGGGTCCCGGGACGGGGAAGCCTTCAAGCCGTCAGGATGAGCCCCTTCCGTGCGTTCCTGCCGACCACGATGGGGTCGGCCACACTCGCTGTTAGGAGAGGTGACCGACATTTCCTCAGGAGGGTAGGGGTAGCGAGGAGGCTCGAGCCGTGGCTCCCTGGCGGCGGATCTCGGCGTGGAGCCCTGGGGCGCCCAGCGGGCCTCAGGGAGCACCGATTCGAGGGACCGGTGGCGAGGGGATGCAGCTTGCTGGTGGTTGGTCGTCCAAACAGAGGCAGGACCTTCTGGCAGCGGAGGTGCAGCGATCTGGGGCCCGGGCGCAGTCGTTTGGTCACGGACGAGGGCTTCTACGAGGGATTGCAGGCGATCTATCCGGCCTGCGAGGGCATTGATTACGGTCATGGGGGAAGGTTCGTCCTCGCCTTCGGGGAGCGGAAGGCGGCGGCTGGTACTGGGATCCCCAGGATGGCCGTCCGACATGAGAGAGGAGATAGGAAGGCCAACTTTGTATTTTGGGGAATCGATTTCCCACAGACGGCGCCAACTGATAGAGCTCCTTTTCGGGCCTCCGTCAGATGTTGTCTTCCTTTGATCTCGAGGTGAACTGAGTTGATTGTCATTTGATGCGTGTGGGTCTCAATGGATTTTTAGAGGAAGAGGAGTAGTGAGGAAGTGGTCGTCGTGTACCTGCAAACAAGTCCTGGGGTGGTTTGGTACCATCGAGGACCCTCCGACGCTCAAGTCAGTGACTATATCTGAGCAGAGTAACGGCTTAAGTGTAAAAGAATGGCTTACTTGACCCTTTTGTGATGGGGGTTTATATAGTAGCGGCAGCACGCAGCAGCAAGCGCGAGAATCTCGCCGGCAGTTACGTTCCCGACGTCACGCCCGCGTGATAAGCGGATCGCCCGTTAATGGGGATCGCAATGGCGTGGAATGTGGGATGTTGCCGGCAGAGAATCTGCGCATGGCGAGATTCGCGGAGCGGCATTTACGCCTGTGAGCGGTGGAGCTGGTCGGTCGGGGGGACCAAGGAAGATGCCCTCGGCAGGCGAGCTCGGGACAGAGTGGGAGGGCCAAGGCATCTTGATCTTACGGCAGCTCAGGGTGAGCTGAGTGGCTGAGGAGGCCCATTCGCAGAGGGCCCCGAGGTAGGCCAGTTTGTGCTCGCAGGTTGGGCACCGGGTAGCCTGGTCGGCGCCTGTAGGCCCTTTCTTCCGGGTTCTGGGACACGTCATCTGCCACGTGTCCTAATCTGGGGGGGTCGCCAATATAGAGTATTATCAGTTCTTCCTCTGCTTGAGATCTGCAGAAACATATCTACCCATAAGTTGAGAATTTAATTCTCATCGGGGAGATTCTAATATGCAGTCCCAAAACTTAGAGGAAAGAATTAGGTTTGAAGAATTTAATTCTTCCAAAGACATAGGAATTTAATTCCTCTGATAGAACTAGGGTTTAACCCTGCGTAAGAATTTAATTCTTATAAAACAAAGGACTTGAAATTCTCAAGATCTAGATCAAGAGCTCCATGCATGTTAGCGCTTAACGCTATAACGACAGATCACATGTTCCCACGTGAGCACTTCTTAGGAACAAATAGGAACAATTGAGATCAAGTCGCGTGACCTCCAATAGTGCTTAGCACTTAGAAAAGAATACAAAGATAAATCCAAAAGAGGCAGTGCCCAACTTGGGGGCGCCATCACGTGTACACACGTGATGGTTATAAGATTTAAGTATTTAACACTTATATGTATAGAACAAGGGAATAAGCCCGAAGAAACAATGCTCCATATTCAGATGTCTTACGTGCCACACGTGAGCGCTCCAAATTTCAGTGTTTAACAATGCTTAAGAGCCTCACCTGGGAGCACGTGAGCGCCAAACATTTAGCAATGTTTAACACTGTGAGGGGCCAATCCCAGCATATATTAACCAAGTCTCCTGAGGCCAAAAACTTTTTGACCATCAATCAACAGAGCCCTCCTATACTCAGGTCTCTCCAAATCGATCTTAGTTCTAAAGATGACTAATGATCTCCTGACACATGGAATCTAAAAAAATGTTCGTTACACCATGATCTCTCCCTTCGATCTGGAGTTCGGTTCAAGGGTACATCTCTCCACACCTCTGATATATGTCGTTGTAATTCTTCAACGATGTCAGAGAGGTGGAGGGTCCCAATATCCAACAGCTCTTGGATGCACTCCCAAACCCATGAGCATATCCCAATGGACCGTAATGTCTTTAAACTACCCCATGGACCGTAATGTCCTTAAACTAGCTGTGGACCGTAACGTCCTTAAACTAAAACGATAGAGTCCAAATGCTCTTTCGTTTGATCAAAAATGATCTCGAACACATGTTAAGTAGATCTTAATCCAACATCGGATTAACGTATCCTTAACAAACATTTAAGTTGATCTTAATCTCAAACGAGTTTAACGATCCTTAAATCAACCCAAACCCAAATCTAAGAATATATGAATTTGGACTAATCCACACCCTACGGGCGACAACACAAATTAGTCTCCGTATACAATCCACAGGGAACCAAAAATAAAACAAACACACACGACACGAAGTGATCTTCTGGAGCAGGAGAAAGTGGTTACCGCGATACGGTAACGTAATTAACTGCAGGGGCTTGCGCCTGCAGGGAAGAGCGTCCCCACAATCAAAAAACCCCTCACAACAAGGGGGAATCTGATGAAGTCTGCTACAATGGCCACATCTGTCTAAACCTTCGATACACGGTGCCATAAATCAACTTGGCATCTTCGGAGAGGTGGACAGATAAAACCAAATAGCATCCGCCCCAAATGCGGGCAAGTCATTCGTCTTTCCCGGCTTCCAGGGGTAAACAGCTACGAACGGTTTTGGCGAAACCGTGAACGTAGTGAACTTGATATAGTCGAAGGAACCATGATAGCTTTTAAAAGGAGTGGTTTAGGCTCCGCCTTTAAAATTGCTTTTTGAAGAAAACCAAGTGGTTTTGAAATTGTTCCAACAATTAAGCTTTGGTTTGTTTTATCTTTGCAATAATCAATGTTAATGCGGTCCCATCATTTACAACCTATCATTACAGCAAAAGAAATGAAAATACAGCGTACGCTTGTGCCATCCGCATTCGCCACGGGGCCCCGTCATGCACTGTTAGGTTACTTAACTACCGGCAGAGCGGGGGCTAGACTAGCGCAGGTGCAAAACATAAGCAATGCCTACTAGATATAATATATATAAAGCCATTTGTCTCACGCAATAATAGGCATTTTAGATCACAGATGAATATATTGGATATACAAGGAATTCCGCGTTTCGTTTAAGCCTATAACGAAAGACAGATTCAACGATCGTGATAAATAGCCAAACCCTACCCCAGACCCCTACGAGTGCGGCAAACTACCCGCCAAATTCCCGAAGTGAAGCAACCTCCCCGTAATGACCCTGAACTTTCTGTACAGAATTATTTTTTCAAAATACAGAAAGGAGTACCTAAGCCTGAGTACAAGTTATAAATTTAATTAGCTTTAGAACAGTAAGAAAATACTTGTAACTCATTGGTAAAGCCTTACACTGCTGTGATGTAGCCCCTGTGTTCGAATCCCATCAGTCACATATTATTTTTATTGATCTTTCTTTTAAACTTTTAGAAGCTCAAAAGTTTATACGTGCATTGCACGTAAAAATGAAAAGTCACTAAAAACAAACATGTGGAAAATGATATTTATACAGCCGAGGACACGTGGCAAGCAACCAAGCACCCTCACCCCACAAATGGCCGGCGAGATCGCTATTGGGGCCGGTGCCCCCCCCGGGTGCAAATGCCCCCAAATTTTCACCCCTAACCCTTGGACTCCCCCCACTAACCCTAGTTTATTTGATTTCCCTGCACATTTCCAGAGAATTGAAATGAGGCATTAATCCAAATTTTAATGCATATTTTTAATTCATTTTTCAATCCTCAAAACCCTAATTTCTCCTATAAATACAAACATCACACCCTAGCCTCCTCATTCAAAAATCCATTGCCAAAACTCTCAAAAAATTTCTAAGTCCAAAAGTTGTACAAGTGGAGTTAGCTCAAGTCAAAGTTCCGGCGACGTTTCAGGAAAAATCCGGCGATTAAACGACCCCACGACGCCTTCGAAAGTTCCCTCTACCTCCCCTCTCTTCTTTCAATCGATAAGTCCCTTCACTTCTCACCTCTTTCTAGTCTAAAACAATAATCTATTAAAACTTGTCGGAAGCGGAGTTAATCCGACTTCTGATTCTAATTTCATTAAAACGCAATTTTTTTAATAACAAATTTACCATATATTTACATATTGTTTATTAACCATTAAATAACATTTGGAACAAGTTTCAATTTAAAATATAATGTTAAACAACTTTTATTTAACTTTTACGGTAAAATACCATCTAGTTTACATACGACATTACTTTATAGTTTGGCTCACATTACCTTTAGAAAACTCATGAGGTAATGACCTAACTCATCACAACACTCATCTTGACATAGCACGATGGCATTTGTAACAATTTTTGTGGGACAAAACAAAGTTTACATTAAAATACCTTAAACTATCAAAACCCGTATTCTTTAAATTGTTTTAAATAAATTCCTTGCAAATAAGCCTCTACAACCCATTTTGGAGAACCCGATTAGGATGGTGCAGATTATCGCACGTCTTCGGGACTAGTAGAGCGAGATGCAGACCTCCTCATGGAGCATTCGATTTCGATGGAATTTTTATTACAATTTTTAAGAAAACGTGATTTCTATTTAATAAATAAATTCTATTTTTATAATTATATATATATAAATATTATCAAAATATCTATTTTAAATATATAATATATTCCATGTTTTCTAATCAAAAGAAAAAAATCACAAAAGATCATGAATATACCATCACATTTCAATACAAGTCAAATTACAAGAAAATACCATATACTATTCAAAGTTAGGTTTATATCCACTAGAATATTTCATTTTTATAAAAATTATAACTATGAAAACCCTAAAGACAATAAATAAATACTTGAGGTTTATTTTGAAAATATATCAAAACTATTTTTCATAAACCCCCTCAAGTAATATTAATTTACAATAAGGACCCTAGTAAATATAGCTTTAAGCGGAACCAGTTCTCTTGAGCCTCAGGGAGCCGGAGATATGGGTGCTTGCCTATCTAAGGTAGACAACCTAAAAACGGTGTTATCAATACGGTAATTGTCTTGAAAAAAGACACAAATCCTGCCGTCCATGTGCAGCAGTTACCGATAATATCAAAACTAATTCAGGACTTCAATTCGTTTTAAAGTGTTTGACTCAGACAGAGTCTCAGTCTAATCAATCTATCTATCTATCCTTGAATATGATTCAAGTACAACTCCAATTCAACATGAATCCATTTATACCAGAATTCAATCTATATCAACATGAACATGAACATGACTCGACTGAACCGAACCGAACCATGGATATACTCTGATTAAATGACCAACCATTTATATCCATTCCGTTTACATGATATCATGGTTTCGGCAAGTCATACATCTATTAAACAAAATAATATACAAATCAATACAAAATACATTACGGGGTTTTAATGGGGTAGACTGGTACAGAATGTGTTAGAAATGGGATGAGACGGTCACTTTAATACACCTAACCTGAATATCCATTGCTGTTGTTCCGTGTATTAACGGTTCCTTGTGCTCCGTATACCTTAGTCCACGGAATACTGGAACTCCTCTCGTATACACTGGCATATTCTGTACCAAGCTACAAACAACTGCGTTAACATAACAATCAAATAGTATACAATTATATTCTGTCTGTCTATTCTATTTCTACCTTTTCTTTGGGACTTACCGAGCGATTGTTCGCTGATGACATTCCTTCTCTCTTCTTTCTTTGGAATGTTGTCAGGTGGATCCGACTCACTGGAGATAGAGCCCAGTTCAGAGGACTTGGATCAGTTTAGCGAGGACCCCGAGCTTTAGACTCTTGTATATACTTTACTTTCATGTTCATGCCATTGTTTAGGCATTCCTTTCATCATTGTATTTACTTTTCAGTTGTATTGTAAAGAAATATTTAATAAATAAAAGTTGTTGTCCATTCACATTTCATGTCTTCTTGTGTATATTTACATTATATTGCTTAGTTACGCTTAGCGTGTTTACTTCAGAGTAAATACGTAGCGGACACCGTCGTGTCTCCTTACCCGTACACTAGGAAGCGGGGCGTGACAGGTTTTGTTGGCAGCCCATGCAGGTCAATGCTGCATAGAACTCTACCATGCAGGTCAGTTCTGCATGGACATGTAGGTCAATTCTGCATGAAATCCTAAGCAATATAACACAAGAATCGGCAGCTAAAAACATTATTTACATTTCATATTCCTTAAATCTTAAAATTTCATATTCTTTGAATCTATCCTAACCCTATTTTTTCAAGGTTATGGATTCTCCAAATAATACCAGCACAAACTTCAACAACATACCATCACCTCTTCCACTTACGCCTACCGTTGTTGCTCCTATCAACGAGCAAACGGTATTGCTTGAGGCAATCCGAAACCTCCTAGAAGGACAGCAGTATCAGACTGCTATCTTATTAAACCGCCCAGAAGCGGAAGCAGCCGGAGTGAAGCAATTCCGGGCATTGCACCCGAAGCAATTTTCTGGGAAAGAGAGCCCCTTGGAAGATGAAGAATGGGCTTGGAGTATCGAAGACGATCTGGCGGCAGCACAAGTGCCAGAGATTGCCTAGGTTAGAGTTGCGAAGCTGCAACTCACAGATAACGCCCGATTTAGTAGAAGGCGGAAGAAATCCGTCTTGACCAGCCGATCGAATGGAGGACTTTTCGCGAGATGTTCGACGCGAAATATTTTCCCAAGACTGCCCGATTTAACATGGAGCAGCAATTCATCCACCTGCAACAAGGTTCGATGTGGACCAAATCTGTGGATGAGTATGATGCTGAGTTTACCATGCTCAGTAGGTAAAATATGTCTCAATATTCGATTTTCAAATATCACATACTACACAGCTAACACAAGACCATAACAGATTCGCGGCACACTTGATACCGATGGCTGAGATCAGAGCTAGACGATTTCAGCAAGGGTTGGACCAGAAAATCTAAGCTGCTATAGCTACAGGGGATTTTCCAACCCACGACCTAGCACTGAAAGCTACCCGTCGATATGATGCAGTAGTGAAGAAGAAAGGCAGAGCTCAATCTGCCAGTGTGAAGCGCCCTGCCACCCAGATGGCAGGAGGAGTCTCTTCAATACCAACTTTGAACCCAGGAGACTGGAAGTAACAAATAACCGGCCAAGTCCAGATTTTTTCTTCTACTGCAAGAAAGATGGACACCTGTGGAAGGACTATAGGAGCGCAAAAAGCCTGTGCTTAGTTTGTGGTGCATCCACTCATGGAATTGGAACAAGTCCTTATAGACGCAACCCAGTTCCAACTCACAACACTTATTCGCAGCAACCAGCTATCCAGGCTCATGCACCTCGTCTTGCTCTCCCAGCTCCACCTCGATGTGGACCTCCTGCACAGCCTAATCGCCAATTCCATCAAGCAATAAGGAATATGCCTCGAGGGCAGAGAAACATGCCCTAAGGACAGAGGAATGTGCCTCCAGCTAGGAGAAATGTACCACGGCGTCAGGCTTTCACGTCAGCGGCCACAGAAGCCAAGGCTATCGACCAAGGTAACACTGGTAATTCCCTTCAATCTTTTCAAATCCTTGCATCATCTCATAACTTTTCATACACTACCAGTATTTCTTTCACCACCACTGTCATCAAACTTTTCTTGAATCTGTTGCACTTTCCTTCTATAAATTTCGAGGACGAAATTTTTATAAGGAGGATGGAATGTAATGACCCTGAACATTCTGTACAGAATTTTTTTTCAAAATACAGAAAAGAGCACCTAAGCCTGAGTACAAGTTATAAATTTAATTTGCTTTAGAACAGCAAGAAAACACTTGTAGCTCATTGGTAAAGCCTTACATTGTTGTGACGTAGCCCCTGTGTTTGAATCCCATCAGCCACATATTATTATTATTGATCTTTCTTTTAAACTTTTAGAAGCTCAAAAGTTTATACATGCATTGCACATAAAAATGAAAAGTCACTAAAAAAAATATGTGGAAAATGATATTTATACAGCCGAAGACACGTGGCAAGCATCCAAGCACCCTCACCCCATAAATGGCCGGTGAGATCGCTATTGGGGCCGGCACCGCCGGGTCCACCCGTGGCAAATGCTCCCAAATTTTCACCCCTAACCCCTTGGACTCCCCCCACTAACCCTAGTCTGTTTTATTTCCCTGCACATTTCCAGAGAATTAAAATGAGGCATTAATCCAAATTTTAATGCATATTTTTAATTCATTCTTCAATCCTCAAAATCTTAATTTCTCATATAAATACAAACATCACACCCTAGCCTTCTCATTCAGAAATCTATTGCCAAAACTCTCAAAAAATTTCTCAGTCCAAAAGTTATACAAGTGGAGTTAGCTCAAGTCAAAGTTCCGGCGACGTTTCGGGACAAATCCGGCGACGAAACGACCCCACGACGCCTTCGAAAGTTCCCTCTACCTCCCTCTCTTCTTTCAATCAGTAAGTCCCTTCACTTCTCATCTCTTTCTAGTCTAAAACAATAATCTATTAAAACTCGTCAGAAGCGGAGTTAATCCGACTTCAGATTCTAATTTAATTAAAAACGCAATTTTTCTTAATAAAAAATTTACCATCTTTTTACATATTGTTTATTAACCATTAAATAACATTTGGAACAAGTTTCAATCTAAAATATAATGTTAAACAACTTTTATTTAACTTTTACGGTAAAATACCATCTAGTTTACGTACGACATTAGTTTATAGTTTGGCTATTACCTTTAGAAAAATCATGAGATAATGACCTACCTCATCAAAACATTCATCTTGACATAACACGATGTCTTTTGTAACAATTTTTGTGGGACAAAACACAGTTTACATTAAAATACATTAAACTATCAAAACCCGTAATCTTTAAATTTTTTTCACTAAATTCCTTACAAATAAGTCTCTACAACCCATTTTAGGGAACCGTATCGGGATGGTGTGGGTTATCGCACGTCTTCGGGACTAATAGAGCGAGATGCAGACCTCCTCATGGAGCATTCGATCTCGATGGAATTTTTATTACAATTTTTAAGAAAACGTGATTTCTATTTAATAAATAAATTCTATTTTTATAAGTATATATATATATATATATTATCAAAATATCTATTTTAAATATATAATATATTCCATATTTTCTAATCAAAAGAAAAGAATCACAAAAGATCATGAATATACCATCACATTTCAATACAAGTCAAATTACAAGAAAATACCATATACTATTCAAAGTTAGATTTATATCCACTAGAATATTTCATTTTTATAAAAATTACAACTATGAAAACCCTAAAGACGGTAAATAAATACTTGAGGTTTATTTTGAAAATATATCAAAACTATTTTTCATAAAACCCCCTCAAATAATATTAATTTACAATAAGGACTCTAGTAAATATAGGTTTAAGCGGAACCAGTTCTCTTGTGCCTCAGAGAGCCGGAGAATATGGGTGCTTGCCTATCTAAGGTAGACAACCTAAAAACGGTGTTATCAATACGGTAATTGTCTTGGAAAAAGACACAAATTCTGCCGTCTATGTGCAGCGGTTACCGATAACATCAAAACTAATTCAGGACTTCAATTCATTTTAAAGTGTCTGACTCAGACAGAGTCTCAGTCTAATCAATCAATCTATCTATCCTTGAATATGATTCAAGTACAACTCCAATTCAACATGAATCCATTTATACCAGAATTCAATCTATATCAATATGAACATGAACATGACTCAACTGAACCAAACCATGGATATACTCTGATTACATGACTACCCATTTATATCCATTCCATTTACATGATATCATGGTTTCAGCAAGTCATACATCTATTAAACAAAACAATATACAAATCAATACAAAATACATTACGGGGTTTTAATGGGGTAGACTGGTACGAAATGTGTTAGAAATGGCACGAGACGGTCACTTTAGTACACCTAACCTGAATATCCATTGTTGTTGTGCCGTGGCTTAACGGTTCCTTATGCTCCGTATACCTTAATCCACGGAATAGTTGGACTCCTCACGTATACACTGGTATATTCTGTACCAAACTACAAACAACTGCGTTAACATAACAATCAAATAGTATATAGTTATATTCTATCTGTCTATTCTATTTCTACCTTTTCTTTGGGACTTACCGAGCGATTGTTCGCTGACGACATTCCTTCTCTCTTCTTTCTTTGGAATGTTGTCAGGTGGATCCGACTCACTGGAGATAGAACCCAGTTCAGAGGACTTGGATCAGTTCGGCAAGGACCCCGAGCTTTAGACTCTTCATGTTCATACCATTATTTAGGCATTGCTTTCACCATTGTATTTACTTTTCAGTTGTATTGTAAAGAAATGTTTAATAAATAAAAGTTGATGTTCATTTACATTTCATGTCTTCTTGTATATATTTACATTATATTGCTTAGTTACGCTTAGCGCGTTTACTTCAGAGTAAATATGTAGCAGTCCTCGTCACGTCTCCTTACCTATACACTGGGAAGCGAGGCGTGACACTCCCTCAATAAAATGAGTAGGCCACTCGGCACTTCAAAGAACCCGGTAGTTTTTGCACCCCACCTTGGGTCTATCTTATGAGCAGAAAACAATAAAAGAAATAATATACAACGGTGGTTACAACCTCAACCCGGATGTGCCCCACAAAATAATATTACATCACTTTTAAAAATTACATGAATGAAAAAAAGAAAACACTCTTCTCACATCCCTCCAGCTATTCATCAACGACGATCCAATACTCCATATACACAAAACATCAACACAGATCACAGATATGTGCAACCCTCAACTAATCGACCTATAGCAATTAGTGGAGGTTTACAAACATATATATCAAACACAGAAAACCCGATTAGCTAAAGTACTTAGAATTTCGATCGATTAACCAAATTTGAGTCTACCCCATGTACAACACTGTACACAAACAATCTGGGAAGAAACAAAATATTCCAAAATTCACAAATCCACATAATAGAAGCACAGAAAAAATTTGGACCGAGTCGGCCTTGACTCGGCCGCGGAACGGTGGCAAAACGGTCTGTTTTGCCACAGTTCCGCGGCGTTCTTGGCGATTCACGATTCTAAATTTCTTCTGTGTTCTAAGAAAACCCTGCACGTATTTTTAAGGCCTCTGAAAAGATTTTTAGATCAGTTTTTAAAAACGACGGAAAACGTGGTTTTCGGACGTGATTTTGGGATTTTTCCGTGATCGAATTTCTAAAGACTTTGCTAACTGGCTAGTTAAGGTTTTGTAGGCTCTGATACCACTGTAAGCCAAAGTCGTGCACCCCAGGGTTCGCGGGGAGGCGGAATTTTCAAAAACGGTAGATATTTGACTACGCAACACCGGCTAAACTCCACGATCTTTACTAAAGCCTTAACTAGCTAATCTATCTAAGTGGTTTAACTACTCGGTGAGATGGTTATACCTCCAAGATACGGTCCTTCAGGTCTTCTAGTGCTCCTCTTCATGGCTCCTCGGTGATCGGATGACGAAAACTCCATCGGCCTCCTTGCGTCAAAGAAGATCCACCGCGAGAGAATGTGCTCCAAGCTCCAACCTCTAATCGAGATAACTAAGGTAGATAGTTCGCTAATCCAACTAGCTTAGGAGATGTAGAAATTCTAATGGATTGTTTAGTCTCACTAAACCCTATAGCTCACAACACATGTGAAGGATTAGGGTTTAGTTTGAGGAAGAAAGAGATGGAGAAACTCAAGAAAGAGAATGAGGAGAGCAACTCAAGAAATGAGCTCAAGGAAAAATAAAATGGCTAAGTATGAAGCATTGTGTAGAGAATGGCTAATAACTCAACTTAATAATTCAAGCATGCAATAAAATATAATAGAATAAAGCATCCATGCTTGAATAATGAGTCAAGACCAAATAAAATAATCCATTGCCATTCTTTACACCATGCCTCCAAAGTCTCCCCCATTTCCACCTCATTAATCCATTAAGAAAATAGATAAAACTAAATAATGAGGTGGCTCCTTCTAAAAGCATGCCTTGACAAATTACAAGAATACCCCTCACCGTATATACATACCCGTATCCGTATTCCGAAAAATACGGATACACTGAGACGATAACAATCCAATAATACAATACTAGGATCCGGCTTAAACCAAAGCCCACTAGTATTGTCCGCCCGATCAGCATCCGTGTACAAGTACGCGTATGTGATCGAAGCCCTGCTGTAAAACCATACAGCGTCTACATCAATTGCCTGAAGCAGGGAAACCCTCTGTGTGGGACTCTGAAGACTCGACAGTACGCTGGCAGTAGGTTTAACCACAAGTCCGTCAGCGGTACTAGCTGCACGTAACGACTACCCAGGTATCTGTCGATAAGAAGGACGATGAGCAAGCTCATCCGAACTCCTACTGAGCATATCTGTGACAATCTCCATACAGTTCGGTCTGTTTGTTTGAGATACTCGCATATCCACCTAAGGGGATGGTAAACGTCAGACCCCTAATAGCGTGATAAGTCGTGCCGAATGAGAGCCCAATACACCCTGAGAAACTACTGGAGTACCTTACCAGTATTTCTCGACTGCCCTGGCCAAAGACTTTGTGTAATGACTTCCGAACACTGCGCAATATCAACCCCCAATACCGAGAGAGACGAATCCTATCTGATTGCTACTGTCTCCAAGTGTTTCGGGACTACACCCAACTACTACCTGTTTGTACGACTCCTTTGAGCATGGTAGGGTAGTAATCTAAGTGCAGTGGGAACACATTCGAGACGAAGTAGCGATGGCAAGTCAACCGACTAAGCTGTACGCATGCCACCTGGGAACTGCTACCCGACGATAGGTACAATACCAACCAGCAGTTCTCGACGAGTCCTGTCCAGTGTAACTCATGACCTAATGAGCACCTCCATACCATCTCCAGTACATCGTACTAATGGCTGTGGGAAAGACCATATCCCCTGCTGGGATGAGAAGCGTATACACTAGTCTACTCCGGAGCATCGATGCCCCGTCTCGATAATCCAATGACTAGAGACCTGTATAAGGATGTGCTTATAGACTACCCAGCCCCCATAAGTGTGACTGCCATCACAATGCTGGTAGTCAAGCAAAGATCCTGAGGGCTCTACAAATATATATAAGCGATATGCTAAAAGAAACACATGCACATATTGAGGTAGAATCAAACCAGGTAAATATTACTATTTTGAGCAAGACTGTTAATACAATTGTGAATATCTCAAGCTTCCAATATGTAATATACAATCCAGTATGATACAGTAATGGCCTCTATGGCATATATCACTAACACCGAACAATACTAGCACCAACGTGAACGGCAACACCACACCACCACCTCTTCCATTTACGCCTACAATTGTAGCTCCAGTCAACGAGCAGACGGTACTGCTCGAGGCCATAAAGAGCCTTCTGGAGGGATAGCAGCAGCAGACCGCTATCCTATTGAACCGTCCACAAGCGGAAGCACTTGAAGTGAAGCAATTCCGGGCACTGCATCCTAAGCAATTCTCTGGGAAAGAGAGCACTTTGGAAGCTGAGGAATGGGCTCAATCAATCGAAACTGATCTGGCAGCAGCACAAGTGCAAGAATTGCTTGGGTAAGGGTTGCGAAGCTGCAACTTACCGATAACGCCCGAGTTTGGTGGAAGGAAGAAGAAAACCGTCTTATCCAGCCGATCGAATGGAATACTTTTCGCGACATGTTTGACGCGAAGTATTTTCCCGAGACTGCCCGATTTGACATGGAGCAGCAATTCATCCACCTACAACAAGACTCTATATGGAGATAATCTGTGGATGAGTATGATGCTGAGTTCACTATGTTGAGCAGGTAAAATATGTCTTAAATATTTGAATTTTCTGATATCACATACTACACAGCTAATACAAGACCGTAACAGGTTCGTGGCACATCTCATACCAACTGCTGAGATCAAGGACAAAAGATTTCAGCAGGGGTTGGACCAGGAGATCCAAACTGCATTAGCTATAGGGGATTTCCCAACCCACGACATAGCTTTGATGGCTGCCTAAAAGATATGAGGCAGTGGTGAAGAAGAAGGGCTGACCCCAATCTGCCGGTGTAAAACGCCCTGCTACTCAGATAGCAGGAGGAGTCTCTTCCAGGCCACTGTTTGTACCTAGGAGATCGGGAGTACCTTTCAACTGGCCCAGTCTAGACTTTTGCACCTACTACAGGAGGAATGAACACCTGGCGAAGGACTGCAGGCATGCTAATCGCTTTTGCTTAGTCTGTGGCTCATCCACACATGATATTGGATCTTTTCCTCGTAGACTCAATCCAAATCCTGCACCCAGAACAGCAGTCACCTATCCGCAGTGGCCAGCTATCCAGGCACCTGCACCACGTCTTTCTCTCCCTACTCCACCTCCTCGTGGACCTACTGCACCTCCTCCTCGTCAGTTCCATCAAGCATAAAGGAACCTACCTCAAGGACAGAGAAACGGACAGAGGAATGCTCCTCCAGCAAAGAGGAATGTACTGAGGTGACAAGTTTTCACAATGACTGTGGAAGAAGATGAAACCACTGGTAACTCTTTTCTTTCAAGCTTTCTTTCAATCCTTATACATATCAAATATCGTTTCCTATACCTAAAACATATCCCATATAACTTAGGTACAAACTTAGTAGCCTCACTTCCTGCACTAGCATTCGATACTGGAGCATCTCATTGCTTTATGTCGCAACGGTTCATCTAAACTCATGCGATTCCAGTCAAACCACTCGTATCCAGCTAGAATGTCAGTTCAAGAAACGGCGTTCTAAAGGCAACAATGGGACACGACCTGTGTCCAGTGGTCGTCTGCAGTAGAAAATTTTATGCTGACTTCAAGGTGTTGGACATATCGAACTTCGATATAGTTTTGGGTATGGATTGGCCAGGAACTTTCTATGCTACCATCGACTGTCGTCAAAGGAGGGTAGTGTTCGAGATTCCAGAGCATCCGGTCTTTTATTTCAAAAGTGGAGACCGTACCCTGGAGCCTAGCACATACAAAGCAAAACTGAAGAAGGAAGTGATTGCAACTCTAAAGGCGGGAGAAGATAAGCCAGAAGTAGTTCGAGAGTTCGATAATGTATTTCCTGAAGACATATCAGGTTTGCCTCCTGATCGAGCTCTTGAATTTGGAATTGATTTAGTACTTAGAGCACAACCGGTGATCAACGCACCATATCTCTTAAGTCCATAAGGTTTAAAGGAGATCCGTACCCAGCTGGACGAACTTCTGCAGAAAGCATGGATTCGTCCCAGTACATCAAGTTGGGGATCTCCAGTTTTGCTTGTGAAGAAGAAAGAATGTTCATACAGAATGTACATTGACTACCGAGCTCTAAACGAAGTCACGATAAAGAACAAGTATCCGCTACCGCGAATCGACGATTTGTTCGATCAGCTAAGTGGGTCTTGCATTTTCTCAAAATTAGATCTTCGTTCGGGTTATCATCAGGTGAAGGTAAAAGAGTCTGATATTTCGAAGACGGCATTCAGGACTGCCTATGGACATTATGAGTTTCTCGTGATGCCATTTAGAGTGACCAATGCACCAGCCATATTCATGAATCTGATGAACCAAGTGTTCCGAGAGTACCTAGACAGGTTCGTTGTCATATTCATCGACGACATCCTGGTGTATTCTAAGAGTCGGAAGGAACACACTGAACATTTGAGGATTGTCCTGGAGACTTTCCGACAGCATCAACTCTATGCCAAGTACAGCAAGTGCGAGTTTTGGATAGAACAAGTCGGATTTCTCAGACATATCGTTTTAGGTGAAGGAATCTCTGTGGATCCAGCTAAAGTATCAGCAGTAAGCGAATGGCCGACACCAAAGACAGTGACGAACATTCGAAGTGTCTTGGGATTAGCGGGATACTACCGAAGATTCATAGAAGGCATTTCGAAGATCGCAACACCCCTAACCAAGCTCACACGTAAAGATGAAGCAATCGTGTGGTCAGAAGCATGCGAACAAGCTTTTGTAGAACTCGTGTCAAGATTGACAACAGTGTCTATTCTCGTAATACCGGACCAAACTGGAGGTTTCGTAGTGCATTGCGATGCATCCAGTAAGGGATTAGGATGTATTCTACACCAGCACAGTAAAATTATAGCTTATGCATCAAGACAGTTGAAGATTCATGAGCGCAATTATCCAACGCATAACTTAGAGTTGGCAGCTGTTATATTTGCAATGAAGATTTGGCGTCATTGTGTTCTTAGAGAACGGGTAGATATATACACAGACCACAAAAGTTTGAAGTATGTGTTTACTCAAAAAGAGCTGAATATGCGGCAGATAAGATGGTTAGAACTTATGGCGGACTTCGACATCAACCTACAATATCATTCAGGGAAGGTGAATATAATTCCTGATGCACTTAGTCGCTAACCACTATCAATGAATCTCACCGCACAATGGAAGCTACAGCAAGATTTGCATCAGATGGAAATAGAAGTGGTCATGCCAGGTAACGCTTCAAGTTTGATGAACTTACAAGTTCAGTCTACAATTGTCAATCAGATCAAAACAGTTCAAGCAAGTGATGCCAAGTTGCAAAAGATCGGAGAACAAGTAGAAAGTAGACTTAGAACAGACTTCATCATCTATGAAGACGAATCGTCGAGATACGGAAGCAGATTGTGTGTACCACAAGGTCCTGTTCGGGAAGAGTTGATGAAAGAAGCTCATAGCTCTCTATACTCAGTACACCCTGGTGGTACAAATATGTACAAAGATCTGCGGCAACATTACTGGTGGAATGGAATGAAACGTGAAGTAGCCAAAAGCGTAGCCAAATGCTTGGTGTGTCGGTAAGTAAAATCTGAACATCACAGGACTGCTGGTTTACTTCAACCGTTACCTATTCCAGAATGGAAGTGGCAACACATCACCATGGACTTCGTGACCGTACTTCCTCGCAGCACGAAAGGTAACGATGCAGTATGGGTTATTATGGATCGACTCACAAAATCGGCTCATTTTATTCCCTTTCGAGTTGGCCAATCTACCGAGACACTAGCAAAGAAGTACATAGAGGTAAGTTTGAATCTAAGTAAAATTTAACTCTTCAATGTGTACTATCTCTGATACCCATGAACTCATGCAAGAGATCATGAGATTACATGGAGTACCGGTTTGCATTGTCTCCGATCGTGACACCAGATTCCGATCGCAGTTTTGACAGAGTCTGCAAGCTAGCTTGGAAACGAGTCTGAACTTTAGCACGACTTACCATCCACAAACAGATGGACAATCTGAGCGAACGATTCAGATCCTTGAAGATATGCTAAGAGCGTGTATGTTAGACTTTGGAGGATCGTGGAAAGATCACCTACATCTTGTGGAGTTCTCATACAACAACAGCTACCAAGCAAGTATTGGAATGGCACCGTTTGCAGCGCTCTATGGAAGGAAGTGTTGTTCACCATTAAGTTGGGACGACATCGGAGATAGGGAACTCCTTAGACCTGAGATGATAGTAGCGACTGTAGATGTAGTTCGCACTATCAGGGAACGAATGCGCATAGCTCAAGACCGACAGAAGCACTGGGCAGATGCAAAGCGCCGACACTTGGAGTTCCAACCGGGCGATCATGTCTTTCTAAAGATCTCTCCAAACTGTGGAGTGATTCGTTTTGGAAAGAGGGGTAAGCTAAGTCCAAGGTACATTAAACCGTTCGACATACTCAAACGAGTCGGAGAAATGGCATATCGTTTGGCACTTCTACCCTCATTGGAAGGAGTGCACAACGTGTTCCATATATCCCAACTCCGAAGATATGTGAGCGACCACAGCCATATCCTTGATCACTCCGAGCTCACTATACAGACAGACTTATCTTGTGAGCAACAACCCGTTGAAATCCTGGACAGAAAGGTAAAGTCACTTCAGAACAAGGAAGTAAACTTGGTTCGAGTGATGTGGAGAAAATACTCACCAAGAGAATCAACGTGGGAAAGAGAAGACAACATACGTTCAAGATACCCTTTCTTATTTGTAAATTAGTCCTTAAATAATTGTAAATTTCGAGGACTAAATTTTTGTAAGAAGGGTAGAATATAACGACTCTGTTTTTAATGTACAGAAATTTGTTTAAAGTTAAAGTACTAAATGGAGTATTTACAACCCTGAGTATGCTATAAGTATTTAATTTGTTTAAGAACAGTAAGAAAGCACTTATAGCTCATTGGTAAAGCCTTGCACTGCTGTGACATAGCCCCTATGTTCAAATCTCATCAGCCACATATTATTTTTAATGATTTTTCTTTTAAACTTTTTGGAAGCCCAAAAGTTTACACGTGCAATACATGTAAAAATGAAAAGTCAGATTAATCAAACATGTGGAATATGTTGTATGAACAGACACCAACACGTGGCACCAATCCCAAGCCCCACCTCCACTTGATGGCCTGCGAGATCTTGCATTGGGCCGGTGTCGCCGGGTCAAACCGTAGGTAATGCCCCTATTTTTCTTCACACTAGTCTCTTAGCCTTCTCCCTTAACCCTAGTACTATCTGTTTTCTCTGCAATTATTCAGAGAATTAAAAACAAGCTTTAAATCAAAATTTTAATGCATTTTAATTATCTTTTCAATTCTCAAAACCCTAATTTCTCATATAAATACCACATCACATCCTAGACCTCTCCATTCTAAAATCCATTATCAAAAACTCTCAAATTATTCTAAGACAAAGAAGTGTATAAGTGGAGTTAGCCCAAGGTCACTTTCCGGCGACAAATCAAGAAGATTCCGGCGACCCCACGACTCCACGAACCTCTCAAATCCTTCCTATACCTCTCCTCTCTACCCTAAACTCGTAAGTCCTCTCTCCTTCTCTCTCTTCCTATTCTAAAAAGTTCTCTTTTCAAAACTTGTCGGAAGTGGAGTTAATCCGACATCTGATTCTAAATTTGTTTAAAAACCCAACTTTTCTTTATTACAAATCAACCATTTCTTTATATATTGTTTAGCAACCACAAACCAATATTGAGAACAAGTTTCAATTTAAAATATCATGATATGCAACTTATATTACACTTTTACAGTTAAATACCACAAAGATTACCTAAGACATTCTTTTATCATAATTTCTCATATTACCTTTAGAAAAATCTCACGAAGTAATGACCTACCTCTCACAACACACATCTTGACATAACACGATTGCTTGAAAACAATTTTTTTTGAGACAAATATGAATTTACATTTAAATACCATAAACTATTAAAAACCGTATTCTTTAAATTGTTTTAAATTAAATTCCTTACGATTAAGTCTCTACATCCCACTTTTGGGGAACCCGATTTGGATGGTGCGGGTTATCGCACATTCTCGGGACTAGTAGAGCGAGATGAGACCTCCTCACGGAGCATCCGATCTCGATGGAATTTTTAATACAATTTTTAAGAATAATGTGATTTTCTATTTAATAAATAAATTCTATTTTTAATAATTATACATATATATAAATATTATCAAAACATCTATTTTAAATTTATAATAAATTCCATGTTTTCTAAACACAAGAATCATAAATTTCATGAATATACCATCAACAATCCATACAATTCCAATTTACACTAAAATACCATATACTATTCAATCTAGATTTATAATCATTAGAATACTTCACTTTTAAAAATTACATCCATGAAAACCCTAAATACAATAAATAAATGCTTGAGATTTATTCTGAAAGTTTATCAAAGCTATTTTTCATAAAACCCCCTCTAGTTTATTAATTTACAATAAGGACCCTAGTAAATATAGGTTTAAACAGGACCAATTCTCTTGAGACTCAGGAAGCCGGAGAAAGTGGGTGCTTGCCTATTTAAGGTAGGAAACTAAAACGGGGTTATCAGTGGTAATTGGCTTGGAAAAAGTCACAAATCATGCCGTCCATGTGCAGCAATTACAGATAACTCCAAAACTAATACAGGAATCAAATTCTGTTTAAAGTGTCTGGCTCAATCTTAGTCTTGGTCAAATTTGAAAATAATCCATACTTGAAAACAATTCAAATATAACTCCAATACAACATGAATCCATATATACTGGAACTTGAACATGAATACCATAATACTATCTAATATCAACATGATTCGACTGGACCGAACCATGGATATATATTGACTTGACTACATGACTATTCGTTTACATCCTATTCCGTTTACATGAACAATTTATACCATGGTCTTGGCGAATCTTATATTTACAAATCATTAAAATCAATACAAAATACATTACGGGGTTTTTAAAGGGTAGATTGGTACGGAATGTGTTAAAAGTGGCACGATGATGGTCACTTTAATACACCTAACTTGAATATCCATTGTCGTTGTCCCGTGACTAAACGGGTCCTTGTGCTCCGTATATCATAGTCCACAGAATAGTTGGACTACTCTCGTATACACTGGTATATTCTGTACCAAGCTACAAACAACTACGTTAACTTAACAATCATACATTATACCAGTATATTCTCTTATCTGTCTATTCTATTTCTATCTCTCTTTGGGACTTACCGAGCGATTGTTCGCTGACGACATTCCTTTTCTATTCATTCTTTGGAATGTTGTCAGGAGGACCCGACTCTCTAGAGATCGAGCCCAGCTCAGAATACTTGGAGCAGTTCATCGAGAACCGGGAGCTCTAGTCACTTGTATATACTTTTACTCTCAGTTCGTGCAATTGTTTAGGCATTGATTTCCACATTGTATTTACTTTTCAGTTGTATTGTAAAGAATGTTTAATAAATAAAAAGTTGATGTTCATTTACATCTCATGTCTTTCTTATGTATATTTATATTATATTGCTTATTTACACTTAACGTGTTTACTTCTGAGTAAATATGTCTCAGGCCTAGTCATGTCTCCTTATCTGTACACCGGAAAGCGGGTCGTGACATATATATAACTGGTTAATATATTTAATCGATTTAATTGATTGATTAACATGTCTTGATCGAAACCATATATTGCAAAAGGTGTAGAAAATAGTCGAGTGAGTCGAGTAATATGCGGGTCATGACAATTGCAATCTTAGTTCGAGTCAAGTTGGTTCGAGTAGTTTGGGTTCGAGTTCATATACGAGTTTAGATTCGAGTTAGGTTAGAGTTCGAGTTTGAGTTCAAGTTTAGATTTGAGTTTGAATTCGAGTTCATGTCTTTTCATGTGAATTTATGTAAATTGTTGAAAATCTTATGTTCGGAAGAAATCGGCAACTGCTGCACATGGACGACAGGATTTGTGTTTTTTTCCAAGACAATTGTCATTTGATAACTCCGTCAAATTGTCTAACCTGAATAGACAAGTACTCACTTTCTCCGGCTCCGAGAGACTCAAGAGAAATGATACCGCTTAAACCTATATTAATTCTAGAGTCCTTAAAATATTGTTTTTGCATATTTCGATAGGGTTTTATAAAAAATACTTTAATATAATTTAAAAATAAACCTCGAAGGTGATTTGTAATATTTAGGGTTTTCATGAACATGTATTTTAATTGTTGTGGTGTTTTGGTGATAAAACCAAGATTTTTGAAAGTTTATGGTATTTTTATGAAAACTAGCTCTTTTGTTAACTTGATGGTATTTTATTAAAAAATTATAATCTTTCATTTTGAAAAATATAGTTTCTTAATATGCTTTTATTGAAAATACAGATTTCATAATTTTATATAATTTTTCAAAAAATTAGTTTTTATTTAGAAAAGTCGCGTTTCTTAAAACCGTATTTTATTTCCTTTCGAGATCGAATACTCCGTGAGGAGTTCTGCATCTCGCTTTACTATCCCAAGGATATGCGATAATCCGCATCATCCATTAGTGAGTCCCCTAACGTAGGTTGTATAGGCGTAATTGCCAAGGATTTCGAAATATCGATTTAAAAAAAAACGTTTTGAAACGGTGTGGTATTTTAATGAAAAAATTCTTCTTTAAATTAACTATAGCTCTAGAATACCGTGCTATGGAACCATAGTGTGCGTGTGGGGTAGGTCGTTAACCCGTGAAGTTTTTCTAAAAGTATTTAAACTAATTATCGATGATAGGGTGATATTAAAGTCCATAGTATTTTAGTGAAAAAGTTCATTATATGTTCGTTTCATATGAAAATTTTGTTAAATTAAAAATTAAAAGATGTGAAATTATGTTAAGATTAAAGTAGCATGTTAGTTTGTTTTAATTTGCTTAACACATGCCTTACAAATATTAAAAAGAATGTGATATCGGAGATAACTCCTCTTTTGTCGGTTTGATTTAAAACGTGGTTTTGAGATGGAAAAGAATAGAGATGAAGAGACTTACTATTTTAGGTGGTTAAAAAGAGAACGAAGAAGCTCTCAGGGTCATGGTTTCGATAGAGATGCTCCGGTCATCGAGTTTGGCTTGCTACTCCACTTGGGGTGCTTAACTCCACTTGGTACTTAGAGAGTTTGAGAAAATTTTTGCTAGAAATTTCAGAATGGGAAAGAGCTAGGGCATGGGGAGGTGTTTATAGTGAAGAATCAGGGTGTAACAATCCTAATTTTCTTATACACTTTTTCCTATACAAATTTTTGAAATATTTTTTTCAAAAATCCATAAAGGGATATTTATTGCCTGAGCACATGACTTAAATAATTAATTAGCGATTTAATTACAAGAAGAAGCTTGTAGCTCATTGTTAATACCTTGCACTGCTGAACCAAGCCATCAGAGTTCAAATCCCATACCCCACATTATTTTTAATATTATTTTGTTTTAAATCCTTTGGAGCCCAACAGTCCACACACCATAACTTCCAAAAATTGAACTACACTTTAAAAACTAAATATACCAGAAAACCCACCTGAAGACCCCCCACCTCCTCGACACCCGACTCGGCCCGACTCGACCGAATCGGCCGGTCCGGCCGGACTCGGCCGGACGGCCGAGTCCCCAACACCAAAAACCTGTCTTTTCATCTTCCAAACTCCTCTGCATACTCTAATTTATTGGATCGGTTCCAGAAAGTTAAATATACCCCATTTACTACAATTTTTAATGAATTGTATACATTTTTACAATTTTTTTTATTAAAAACCCTTCACCTACTCTACCCCTAGCCTACCCTATAAATACACCCCCTACCCTCTACCCTCTCATCCCAAAATCCTAAGCTCAATCTCTCAAAATTTTCCAAGAGTTGTGTACTTTGAAAACAAGCTCGCGACGAAGCTCCGACGAAATTCCGGCGGAAATTCCGGCGACGTTTTTAGGAAATACCGGCGACGACGCAACGCATCGACAATCCTTTTAGTTCCCCCTCACTCCATTGTATAATCGAAAACCCGTAAGTCCCTTTCTATCTCTCTCTTCCCTATTCAAGAAAATACGAAATTACAAACCCGACGGAATCGGAACAAATCCGATTTCTGATTCGGTTTTCTATAAATTTCACTTCTCACTAATACAATCATAATTAAACATCCTTATGTTGACTACTAAATACTAATCAAAGAATTTGAACAAGTTTCACCACATAAAATGATAGCTTTCTCAATTTACCGTATTTTTCGCTTAAATACCACAATGTTTCACTCTTTCATTTAACACCATCAAACTTGCTATACATTTATAGTAGATCACGAGGTAACGACCTACCTCCTCACACACTTACATACAACCTAACACGATACCATTGAAATCTTAGAATACGAGAAAACAAGAATTTACATTTAAATACCATATACTTAATAAAACTATCATAAAAGATTTAGAGTTGATGCACTTTTAAATAAATACCTCTTATTAGGAAAATACGATAAGTTGTGGACATTGGTCGTTTATCTAAACCTGACTTTGTGGTGTCTAGGCTAAGCAAGTGAGAAAGGTAACTTTAAAAGGCCCGACTCACGGTGATTCGTGAGCGGATCCCTCCTTTCCTCACTTGTACTTATCTGGCCACAATTGGCGGTGAAGAGGCGATTTGAGGCATCTAACAACTTGTCCTTTAAACCATTTAGAAATAGGCCAGTAGACTCAGGAAACCCTAGAATCTAAAATACGGAAAATTGACATTTTTACAAATAAATACCTTTTACTTTATAAAACCGTTTTCTAAATGATTTAGTATTTTACAATCTTTGCAAAGCGCCGCTACAACCCACCTTGGGGAACCCGTTCGGGATGGTGCGGATTATCGCACATCCTCGGGCTTAGTAGTGCGAGATTCCGACCTCCGCAAGGAGCATTCGGTCTCGAAAGATTTAAAATACGACATCATAAGAAAATGAGATTTTTAGAATATAAAATATATATACTAAAATTATTTTTATTATAAATATATGTATATTTATCATTAAAATACCTATTTTGCTATGAGATAAATATTCCACCTTTTCTAAAAATCCCAAGAATAAATTTACACTAAAATATCATGAATTTCAAATAAATCAATATTACAGATAAATACCTTTATTTATGAAACTAGGATATTTTCACTAGAAATATCATAATATAAAATCCACACTCATTACAACTCTAAAGACGAATAATAAATACTTGGGGAGTATTTTGAAAAGTATATTTTACATAAAACCCTCTCAAGTTTACAAATTACCCTAAGGACCCTAACAATTATAGGTTTAAGAAATAATCAAGATTTCGACTTACATTTCTAATTGTCTGACTCGGGTTTGAGTCTGATTAATCTAACTTGAATATGATTCAGGTCAATCTACAATCTACAATATTCCAATTCAATAGAAACACATGAATCTATGAATCCAATTATCAATCTATATGACTTGACTGAACCGAATCATGGATATATTCCACTTATATGATTCTCCAGTTAGTTCATTTACATGACTCTACAGTTATATCCGTTTACCGATATCATGGTTTCGGTCAGTCAATCAATTATACAATCGATACAATTTACAAGACAAACAATACAATCAAAACACTGCGGGGTTTAAGGGGTAGACTGGTACGGAATATGTTAAAGGTGGCATGAGGTGGTCACTTAAGACATAATTACATCCATATCGTTGTTCTGTGGTATTATCGACGGAGCCTTATACTACAGGTTACCAAGGTCCCCGGTATAAGTGGGACTCCCCTCGTATACACTGGCATCTTCTGTACCAGGCTACAAACAACAGCTTTAATACAACATTATATTATTATAATACAATATTAAAATCTACTCTCTCTCTCTTACTTTCTCCCTTATCTTTGGGACTTACCGAGCGACCTGTTCGCTGACGACATCCTATTTCTTTCTTTTTTGAATGCCGTCAGGTGGTTTGGACCCGGTAAAGATCGAGCTATCTGCAGAAGACTTGGACCAGTTTGCTGAAGAACCAGACCTCTAGTTTCATTGTACATTTCCATTCAGTACTTTTCATTTCCTGTTATGCCATTGTTTAGGCATCGTTTTATTTCAGTTGTATTTCCTTTTTATGCATTGTACAAAAGAATGTTAATAAATAAAAGTTGTTGTTTTTATTATCCCTTGTCTCTTGTGTATTTACTTTTATATTGCTTAGATAAGCTTAGCGTATGTACTTCTGAGTATATACGTAGCGGACCTCGTCGCGTCCCCTTCTCCGTACACTAGCAAGCGGGGCGTGACAGGTTTTGTTGGCGGCCCATGCAGGCCAGAACTGTATGAAACCCTATTATACAGTTATGTTCTGCGTGAACAACCTAAGCAATATAACACAAGAACCGGCAACTAAAACATTTTTTGCAATCATATTCCTTGAATCTTATCCTTCATATTCCTTGAATCATATACTTTGAATCTGTCCTAACCCAAAATTCCCTCACCTCTTTTCGCATTCTTTCATTCCTTCACACATTTTTCACATTTTTAAAAACCCTTGCACCATCTTGCTATACACTATCTATACTCCAGTCACCAAACTTTCCTTGGATTTGTTACACTTTCCTTTTACAAATTTCGAGGACGAAATTTTTATAAGGAGGGTAGAATGTAACAACCCTAATTTTCTTACACACTTTTTCCTATACAAATTTTTCAAATATTTTTTTCAAAAATCCATAAAGGGGTATTTATTGCCTGAGCACATGACGTAAATAATTAATTAACAATTTAATTACAAGAAGGAGCTTGTAGCTCATTGGTAATACCTTGCACTGCTGAACCAACCCACCAGAGTTCAAATCCCATACCCCCACTTTATTTTTAATATTATTTTGTTTTAAATCCTTTGGATGCCCAACAGTCCACACACCATAACTTCCGAAAATTGAACTACACTTTAAAAACTAAATATACCAGAGGACCCACCTGAAGACCCCTTACCTCCTCGACCCCCGACTCGGCCCAAGTCGGCCGTCGGCAGGTGGACCGGCCGGACTCGGCCGGACGGCCGAGTCCCCAACACCAAAAACCTGTCTTTTCATCTTCCAAACTCCCTTGCATACTCTAATTTATTGGATCGGTTCCAGAAAGTTAAATATACCCCATTAGCTACAATTTTTAATGAATTTTATATATTTTTACAATTTTTTTTATTAAAAACCCTTCACCTACCCTATCCCTAGCCTACCCTCTAAATACACCCCCTATCCTCTACCCTCTCATCCCAAAACCCTAAGCTCGCTCTCTCAAAATTTTCCAAGAGTTGTGTACTTTGAAAACAAGTTCGCGGCGAAGCTCCGACGAAATTCCGGCGGAAATTCCGGCGACGTTTTTAGGAATTACCGGCGACGACGCAACGCATCGACAATCCTTTTAGTTCCCCTCACTCCATTGTATAATCGAAAACCCGTAAGTCCCTTTCTATCTCTCTCTTCCCTATTCAAGAAAATACGAAATTACAAACCCGACGGAATCGGAACAAATCCGATTTCCGATTCGATTTTCTATAAATTTCATTTCTCACTAATACAATCATAATTAAACATCCTTATGTTGACTACTAAACACTAATCAAAAAATTTGAACAAGTTTCACTACATGAAATGATAGATTTCTCAATTTACCGTATTTTTCGCTTAAATACCACAATATTTCACTCTTTAATTTAACACCATCAAACTTGCTATACATTTACAGTAGATCACGAGATAACGACCTACCTCCTCACACACTTACATACAACCTAACACGATACCATTGAAACCTTAGAATACGAGAAAACAAGAATTTACATTTAAATACCATATACTTAATAAAACTATCATAAAAGATTTAGAGTTGATACACTTTTAAATAAATACCTCTTATTAGGAAAATACGATAAGTTGTGGACATCGGTCGTTTATCTAAACCTGACTTTATGGTGTCTAGGCTAGGCAAGTGAGAAAAGTAACTTTAAAAGGCCCGACTCATGGTGATTTGTGAGCGGATCCCTCCTTTCCTCACTTGTACTTACCTGGCCACAATTGGCGGTGAAGAGGCGATTTGAGACATCTAACAACTTGTCGTTTTGACCATTTAGAAATAGGTCAGTTGACTTACGAAACCCTAGAATCTAAAATACGGAAAATTGACATTTTTACAAATAAATACCTTATACTTTATAAAACCGTTTTCTAAAGGATTTAGTATTTTACAATCTTTGCAAAGCGCCGCTACAACCCACCTTGGGGAGCCCGTTCGGGATGGTGCGGATTATCGCACATCCTCGGACTTAGTAGTGCGAGATTCAGACCTCCGCAAGGAGCATTCGGTCTCGAAAGATTTAAAATACGACATCTTAAGAAAATGAGATTTTTAGAATATAAAATATATATACTAAAATTATTTTTATTATAAATATATGTATATTTATTATTAAAATAACTATTTTTCTATGAGATAAATATTCCACCTTTTCTAAAAATCCCAAGAATAAATTTACACTAAAATACCATGAATTTCAAATAAATCAATATTACAGATAAATACCTTTATTTATGAAATTAGGATATTTTCACTAGAAATATCACAATATAAAATCCACACTCATTACAACTCTAAAGACGAATAATAAATGCTTGGGGAGTATTTTGAAAAGTATATAAAAATATATTTTACATATAACCCCCTCAAGTTTATAAATTACCCTAAGGACCCTAACAATTATAGGTTTAAGAAATAATCAAGATTTCGACTTGCATTTCTAATTGTCTGATTCGGATTTGAGTCTGATTAATCTAACTTGAATATGATTCAGGTCAATCTACAATCTACAATATTCCAATTCAATAGAAACACATGAATCCATGAATCCAATTATCAATCTATATGACTTGACTGAACCGAACCATGGATATATTCCACTTATATGATTCTCTAGTTACTCCATTTACATGACTCTACAGTTATATCCATTTACCGATATCATGGTTTCGGTCAGTCAATCAATTATACAATCGATACAATTTACAAGACAAACAATACAATCAAAACACTGCGGGATTTAAGGGGTAGACTGGTACGGAATATGTTAAAAGTGGCACGAGGTGGTCACTTAAGACGTAATTACATCCATGCCTTTGTTCCGTGGTATTATCGACGGAGCCTTGTACTACAGGTTACCAAGATCCCCGGTGTAAGTGGGACTCCCCTCGTATACACTGACATCTTCTGTACCAGGCTACAAACAACAGCGTTAATACAACATTACAATATTATAATACAACATTAAAAGCTACTCTCTCTCTCTCTCTCTTACTTTCTCCCTTATCTTTGGGACTTACCGAGCGACCTGTTCGCTGACGACATTCTATTTCTTTCTTTTTTGAATGCCGTCAGGTGGTTTGGACCAGGCAAAGATCGAGCCATCTGCAGAAGACTTGGACCAGTTTGCTGAAGAACCAGAGCTCTAGTTTCATTATACATTTCCATTCAGTACTTTTCATTTCCTGTTATGCCATTGTTTAGGCATCGTTTTATTTCAGTTGTATTTTCTTTTCATGCATTGTACAAAAGAATGTTAATAAATAAAAGTTGTTGTTTTTATTATCTCTTGTCTCTTGTGTATTTACTTTTATATTGCTTAGATACGCTTAGCATATGTACTTCTGAGTATATACGTAGCGGACCTCGTCGCGTCCCCTTCTCCGTACACTGGGAAGCGGGGCGTGACATAGGGTTTAAGAATTAAAAATGTGGATTAAAAGAATTTAAATGGTGTTAAATGATGAATTGAAGGGTCTCTATTTGATTGCAGGAAAATCAAACAGTGCAGGGGAGTTAAAAGGAGTCGAAGAGACAAGTGTGCAAAACACGGTGGCAAAAGGGCTCATCTTGACCATCGACGCTGGCCAAATCGTGGGTTTGGGTGGTCGGATCTTAAGTCCTGCCTCAAGATTCATTCCACGTTCAAGTTGGGTGTGTACACCTCATTGCGACTGTTTGATTTTTCTGAAACTTTTCATTTCCCCGTGTATTGCATGCGCAACTCTTGGGCTTCCAAAAATAAAAACTAAAAATCTATAGAACACACTGGTTATATCACAGCAGTGCAGAGGTTTTACCAGTGAGCTATAAGTTGCTTCTTTATTTTATTTAACGAAAATAACTTTTAACTCTTACACAAGCTGTAATACCATTTACTGTGAAATACAAGAAATTTCTGTACAGTGATTTCAGAGTCTTACATTCTACCCTCCTTATAAAAATTTCGTCATCGAAATTTACAATAACATAGGAACTAATTTTCAAAAAGGTAAGGGTATCGTGTACGCATATCTTCTTCTCTTTCCCAAGTTGATTCTCCTGGCGAATCCTTTCTCCACATCACTCGGACCAAGTTTACCTCCTTGTTCCGTAATGTTTTCACATTTCGATCCAGGATCTCAACTGGTTGTTACTCGTAGGTTAGGTCAGTTTGTACCGTGAGCTCTGAGTGATCAAGTATGTGGCTAAGGTCGTTCACATATCGTCATAGTTAGGATATGTGGAACACGTTGTGCACTCCTTCTAATGAGGATGGTAGTGCTAAACGATACGCCACTTCTCCAACTCGTTCGAGTATGTCGAACGGTCCTATGTACCTTGGACTTAACTTACCCCTTTTGCCAAAATGTATCACTCCTCTGTTTGGAGAGATCTTCAGGAATACATGGTCTCCAGGTTGGAATTCCAGATGTCGACGCTTTGTATCTACCCAATGCTTCTGTCAGTCTTGGGCTATTCGTATCCTTTCCCTGATTGTGCGAACTACGTCCACAGTTTCCATGATCATCTCTGGTCCAAGGAGTTCACGATCTCCAACGTCGTCCTAACTCAGTGGGGAACGACACTTCCGTTCGTAGAGTGCTGCAAATGGTGTTATCCCAATACTTGTCTGATAGCTGTTGTTGTATGAAAACTCCATAAGGTGTAGATGATCTTCCCATGAACCTCCGAAGTCTAACATACAAGCTCTCAATATGTCTTCCAAAATCTGAATTGTTCGCTCGAATTGTCCATCTGTTTGTGGATGATATGCCATGCTGAAATTCAGACTCGTTCCCAAGCTAGCTTGCAGACTCTACCAAAATTGTGATCGGAATCTTGTATCACGATCGGAAACGATACAAACAAGTACCCCATGTAATCTCACGATCTCCTGCATGAGTTTATGGGTATCAAGACAAGTAGGGTACATCTTGTGTAAGGCCGGACGCGCCCCGCGCGTGCGCGCAGCGGAAGCGGGACTTGTCGGAAAACAAAAATTCCGTAGGAGCGCGATTAACCGTACGCCAAAAATCGTACAAGCACTAGTTTCTAGCTAAATATAAAAAGCTAAAGGAAGAGTTCATAGGTTCTATAACCTTTGTAGCGTGTCCGGCTGATCCCGGAAGACTCCATCTAAACTTCGTGACCTCCCAAACGCATCTGTACGTCGACTGCCTCGCCGTAGATGATCCGCGTGCCCGAACTCCAACTCCATCACCGGTCGAAGAAACTTCCTCCAAAGGCTTGTTGGGCGTAGAGGAAGGCGATGCGAACGATGGGCACTCTCTACTTTTTACACTCCCTCACTATGGCAACACTTGCCATTTTCAAGAGTGCTTGAGCTTTCTATTGTTGAGAAAGAAGAAGATGATATGAAAAATGATGGCTTGTTCAAAAAAAATGAATTATCTCCCATCTCTTTTCCAACCATGTCATGTATATGACACATGCCCCCTTCATCCACTCTCTCTCTCATGTGTGTGTCAACACACAAGAGAGAGGGTGGGCCCCACCATTTAATTAAGTATATAATATATATATAAAGATATATATACATTTACATATATATATATATTTATTTGTATATTTATTTATACATAATTTATAATGGTGGGAATTAATATATATATATATTAAATAAGTATTAGTACATGTATCTTATACATGTGCACATCATGTATCACATACATGAAATGCCATCAATATCTTCTCAGTATCATATACCGTAGAGAATGTGTGTATCATATACACTATACTAGAAACCGTAGCATTAATACGATTATCAAGTTAACACTTGACTTGGTATTCCGGCTTTAAAACCGGCTAGTATAACAGTCGTCTGATTGAACACGTATATCCAATATACATGTTTTATCGAATTCATGTACATATCCCTATACATACGTCACATCGCGTTTTTCCTAGGCAGGCACTTTCATTGCGGGACTCTAAAGACCTGTCAATACGCTGGCAGTAGATTATACAGGATCGTATCCGATTGAATATGAAACACTTTCAGATTCAACCCCCTTTGGGTTAACCCACAAGCTCGTCAGTGGCACTTGCTGTACGTAATGGCTACCCAGGTATAAGCAAGATAAAGGCAAGTCGACGAGCGAACTCATCCGGACCCAACAAAGTCTATAAGTGACAGTCACCATACAGTCCGGTCTCTTCTTCAAAGAGTATCACATACCGGGTCTGGGGGTGGAATCTGTCAGAGCCCCAATAACCTGATAAGTCGTGCTGACAGAAGACTAATAACCAAAGAGATACAACTGGTAACACTTACCAGTTTATCTCTATTGCCGTATCAAAACTTCTGGTTATAATCATGTCCTATACAGCGCGATATCGACTCCCAATACCGGGAGTGACGAATTCCCTCGACCGCTCACTGCCTCCATGTGCTTCGGGACTGTACCCAGCTAAAACCTATTTGCATGACTCTGTAGAGCCATAGTAGGGTAGTAATCTAAGTACAGTGGGAACACACACGAGACACTGTGGCGATTTCAGGTCTAGGGACTACCCTATACTCATGTCACCAGAGAACTGCTATCTGACATTGGTATAACACCATCTAGGAGTTCTCGGCGAGTCCGTCCAGTGTAACTCATCCAATGAGCACCTGTATATAATCATCGGTGTCAAACACCAATGGCTATGGGATCAGCCATCGCCCCATACAAGGTCATGAAACATATAGACTAGTCTAAACTGGAGTACCGATGCCAGTCTCGATACTCCTACGACTATGGACATTTAAGAATGTGCTTATAAACTACCAGGCCCCACTAGTATGATCCTTATCATAATCCTGGTAGTCAAGCAAAGATCCTATGGGTTTTATCTCATGTACTAGCGATAAGCGAGAACTAGTAACACGTATTCACATGATAGATAAAGACAAACCAGATAACACACTATCATCTCGAGTAAAACTGTTCTTGGTGTAGGCCCTCCTTGAATTCAGTAATTGCATTCTTGCAACTATGATAATTGCCTTGAGGGCACATATATCCAACATCTTGAAGGTTTAAATCTTACTTTAGATTTATACTCACCTCCATGTACTTCCTTGCCAACGTCTCGGTTGACTGGCCAACTCGAAATGGAATAAAGTGAGCCGACTTTGTGAGTCGATCCACAATAACCCAAATTGCGTCGTTACCCTTCTTGCTGCGAGGGAGAGCAGTCACGAGGTCCATGGTAATGTGCTACCATTTCCATTCTGGGATTGGTAACGGCTGAAGTAGACCTGCAGTTCTGTGATATTCAGCCTTCACTTGCTGACACACCAAACACTTGGCTACGCTCCTTGCTACTTCGCGCTTCATTCCATACTATCAGTAATGTTGCTGTAGATCTTTCTACATCTTTGTGCCACCAGGGTGTACCAAATACAGAGAGCTGTGAGCTTCTTTTATCAACTCTTCTCGAACATGTTCGATTGGCACGCATAAACGGCTTCTATACCACAAGGATCCATCTTCGTGGATGATGAAGTCAGTTCGTAGTCCATTTTCTACTTGTTCTCGGATCCTTTGTAGCTTGGTATCATTTGCTTGAGCTGCCTTGATATGATTTACAAGAATGGACTGGACTTGTAAGTTCATCAAAGATGAAGCGTTACCTGGCACAACTACTTCAATCTCTAATCAATGCAGTTCTTGTTGTAGTCTCCACTGACCGGTGAGGTTCATTGCTAATGGCTGGTGACTAAGTGCATCAGGAACTACATTCACCTTCCCAGGATGATACTGTAGATTGATGTCGAAGCCCGCCATGAGTTCTAACCATCTTCTCTTCCGCATGTTGAGTTCCTTCTGAGTAAATACATATTTCAGACTTTTGTGGTCAATTTATATATCCACGCATTCTCCAAAAAGATAGTGGCGCCAAATCTTGAGTGCAAAGATGACGGCTGCCAATTCTAGATCATGTGTTGGATAGTTGTGTTCATGAACTTTTAGTTGCCTTGATTCAAAAGCCACAACTTTTCTATGATGGTATAGAACACATCCTAATCTTTTACCGGACGCATCACAATACACAACGAATCCGCCAGATTGATCCGGTATTACAAGAATAGGTGCAGTGGTTAACCTCGACTTGAGTTCAACAAAAGCCTTTACACATGCTTCTGACCACACAAATGCTTTGTCTTTACGTGTGAGCTTGGTCAGGGGTGCTGCGGTCTTTGAGAATCCTTCAATAAATCGTCGGTAGTATCCTGCTAAGCCCAAGAAACTTCTTATATCTTTTACTGTTTTTAGTGTCGGCCACTCTCTGACAGCTGACACCTTAGCTGGATCTACAGAGATTCCTTCACCTGAAACGATATGTCCGAGAAATCTGACTTGATCAAGCCAAAATTCACACTTGTTGTACTTGGCGTAGATCTGATGTTGTCGTAATGTCTCCAGGACAATCCGTAAGTGCTCGGCGTGTTCTTTCCGATTCTTTGAATACACCAGGATGTCGTCGATGAATATAACAACAAATCAGTATAAGTACTCTCGGAAAACATAGTTCATCAAGTTCATAAAAATGGCAGGTGCATTGGTCACTCCAAATGGCATTATAAGATATTCATAATGACCATAACGAGTCCTAAACGCCGTCTTCGGAATGTCGGGTTCTTTGACCTTCACCTGGTGGTAACTCGAACGAAGATCTAGCTTTGAAAAGACACAAGATCCACTTAACTGATCAAAAAGGTCATCGATGTGCGGTAGTTGATACTTGTTCTTAATTGTCGCTTCGTTCAGAGCTCGATAATCCACACATATCCTTTAGGAACCTTCCTTCTTCTTCACTAATAATACCGGAGATCCCCAGCTTGAAGTACTGGGACGAATCCAACCAGTTTTCAGGAGTTCGTCCAACTGAATATGGATCTCCTTCAATCCCTCCGGACTTAATCGGTACAGAGATTTTATTACTAGTTGTGCGCCGGCTGTAAATCGATGCTGAATTCAAGAGCTCGATCGGGAGGCAAAGCTGATATATCTTCTGGAAATACATTCTTGAACTCTTGAACTATCTCTGGCTTCGATTCGTCCGCTTGCAACGCTGCGATCTCTGCCTTCTTTGGTTTTTCTCGGTAGATGCTAGGCTCCAAAGTTCGGTCTACACTCTTGAAATAAAACACTGGATGATCTGGTATTTCGAACACTACCCTCTTTTGGCGACAGTCGATGGTAGCGAAGAAAGTTCCTAGCCAGTCCATTCTTAAGACTACGTCGAAGTTTGGTATGTCCAGCCCCTTGAAATCCGCATAGAATTCTCGACTGCAGACGACCACTGGACATAGATCGTATCCCAAAATTGCTTTTAGAATGTCGTTCTCTGAACTAACATTCCAGCTAGATACGAGTGGTTTAACTGGGATCGCATGAGTTCAGACGAACTGTTGCGACATAAAGCAATGCGATGCCCCAGTGTCGAAGAGCGCGAGTGCAGGTAGAGAAGCTACTAAGATTGTACCTAAGTCGCGTGGGATAGCTTTAGGTATAGCAAATATAAAATGACTATGAATTGAAAGGTCTTGGAAAGGAATAAGGAAGAGATTTACCGGTGATAACCTGACCCATAGCTTCGGCCTCTTCGACCGACATAGTGAATGTTTGGTGTCGCATCACTTTTCTCTTTGCCTGGTTAAACACTCGGCGTTGGGGTTGAGCGGTCTGAGTACGGGGAGTTAGAGCAGGTAGAGCTAACCGGGTAGGAGGAGCTTGGATCGCCGGTCTAGCTAGAGGGTTGTTGGGTCCTCGGTTCTATGGGCATGCTTCAATGGCGTGAGTGGAAGACCTACAGATCAGGCATAAGTTGTTCACCCTACGACAAATCTTTACAAGGTGTCATATTCTTTTACAGTGATGCAAAAGTCTGGCCTGCTGTTGGCGAACGAACCTACTGACCTCCGAGATGGTCTGTTAAAAACTGGCCTGGAAGAGGCCCCTCCTGTGATCTGGCACACAGGGCATTTCACACCGGCAGTTTGTGGCATGCCCTTCTTCTTCACAACTACCTCATAGCGTCGGGTGGCTTTCAAAGCAAGTTCATGGGTTAGGAAATCCCCTGTAGCGAGTGCAGCTTGGATTTCAGGATCCAAGAAATCGTCATGCATGGATCTCAGCAGTAGGAATAAGATGTGCAGGGAACCTGTTACGACCTTGTGTTAGCAGTGTAGCGAGTAATATCAGAAAATTAAATTTGAGACTATATCTTACCTGTTGAGTATGGTAAACTCGGCATCATATTCATCCACCGACTTGACCCACATCGAGCCTTACTGTAAATGGATGAATTGTTTCTCCATGTCAAAGCAGGCAGTCTCCGGGAAGTACTTGGCGTCAAAGAGGTCTCGGAATGTTTTCCATTCTATCGGTTGTGCGAGACGACTCTCTTCAGCCTTCCACCATACCCTAGCGTTATCGGTTAGTTGCAACTTAGCAACTCTCACGCAGGAAATATCTGGCACTTGAGCTGCTACCAGTTCACCTTCGATCACTTGAGCCCATTCTTCTGCCTCAAGTGGGCTTTCCTTACCCAATAAGTTCTTTAGGTGCAGTGCCCAAAACTGCTTAATTTCGGGTGTCTCGGCTTCGGGACGGTGCATGAGGATAGCAGTCTGCTGCTGCTGACCCTCCAATAGGCTCTTGATAGTCTCAAGCAGTACCGTTTGCTCATTGATAGGAGCTGCAACGGTAGGTGGTGGTAGTGTAGGCAGTGGAGTATTGCCATTGACGTTTGTGCTGGTATTGTTCGGGGAGTCCATCACCTTGATATAAAAGATAGGTTAGGATAGCTTCAAGGAATTTGAAATGCAAGGAATGTAATTATTTGTTGAACTCATTAATTCTTATGGTATATTATTTACAACTTCATGCAGAACAAACCTGCATGGGCCACTAACAAAATTTGTCACGCCCCGCTTCCCAGCAAACGGAAACGGTGACGTGGCAAGCCCGCGGCATATTTATCCAGAGAAGGTCATTCCCTAAATAAATATACTAAGCATATTGAAACAATATTACATAATATAAGAATAAATGGAGTCTGTAAAATTTTTCAACAAATATCTTTATTTACATTCAACTTCCAATATTTACAAATACATGAGTTTATGCTGGAAAGTAAATATAATGAGGAAAATGCCTAAACAAATGGCATACATAAACTAAAGAAAAATGAAGCGAAGCTAGCCCTGAGTAGCAATCTGGTTGTAGTTCTCCTCTGTGGCTTCAACTTCCTCCGTCTCGACCATATCTAATGAACATTCTAAAGAGAAAAAGAGATAGTGGAATGCCGGTCAGCGAACTAGCGCTCGGTAAGTCCCAAAGATAGGTAAGAGTAAATAAAATGATAAGTATAGAATGTATATGACGAGTAAGAATATATATTCATAGGTAAGTATATACTATATATCTCTATATGGTCATTATGTTAACGCTAAGTTTCAAGTGTGAATGTCAATGCAGCCGTAGAAGTATTCACGAGCTCAAGAGTGGGGTCCCAGGAGCAAGAAAACATGGGCCCATTTCATGTGTTAGCATTGGGGCTCTAAGCTGTGAATGAGTCAACCCGACTGATATTCGAGTAAAATAAAAAAGAGGTTAATACGGGACTCCTGAAGCTCCGATGGATTCACAAAAGAAACTATCCCAAACACCCCGAGTATAAATATATATATATAACAGGTTAATATACTTAATTGATTTGATTGATAGATTAACATATCTTAATTGAAACCATAGATTGCAAAAAGTATAGGAAAGTAGTCGAGTGAGTCGAGTAATATGCGAGGCATGACAATTGCAATCTTAGTTCGAGTCAAGTTGGTTCGAGTAGTTTGGGTTCGAATTCATATACGAGTTTAGACTTAAGTTAGGTTAGAGTTCGAGTTTGTGTTCGAGTTTGAGTTCAAGTTTAGGTTCGAGTTTGGATTCGAGTTCATGTCTTTTCATGTGACTTGATGTAAATTGTTAAAAATCTTATGTTTGGAAGAAATCGGCAACTGCTGCACATGGATGGCAGGATTTGTGTATTTTTCCAAGATAATTGCCATTTGATAACTCCGTCAAGTTGTCTAACCTGAATAGGCAAGCACTCACTTTCTCCGGCTCTCAGAGGCTTAAGAAAAATGATACCGCTTAAATCTATATTAATTCTAGAGTCCTTAAAATATTGTTTTTGCATATCTCGAAGGGATTTTATGAAAAATACTTTAGTATAGTTTAAAAATAAACCTCGAAAGTGATTTATAATATTTAGGGTTTTCATGAACATGTATTTTAATTATTGTGGTGTTTTAGTGATAAAACCTGGATTTTTGAAAGTTTATGGTATTTTTATGAAAACTAGCTCTTTCATTAACTTGATGGTATTTTATTAAAAGATTCTAATATTTCATTTTAAAAAATATAGTTTCTTAATATGCTTTTATTGAAAATATGGATTTCATAATTTTATATAATTTTTCAAAAAATTAGTTTTTATTTAGAAAAGTCGTGTTTCTTAAAACCGTACTTTATTTCCTTTCGAGGTCGAATACTCCATGAGGAGTTCTGCATCTGACTCTACTATCCCAAGAATGTGTGATAATCTGCACCATCTATTAGCGGGTCCCCTAACGAGAGTTTTAGAGGTGTAATTTCTAAGAATTTCGAAATATCGATTTAAAGAAACCTGTTTTGAAACGGTGTGGTATTTTAATAAAAAAATCTTCTTTAAATTAACTATAACTCTAGAATACCGTGCTATGGAACCATAGTGTACATGTGGGGTAGGTCGTTACCTTGTGAAGTTTTTCTAAAAGTATTTAAACTAATTATCGATGATAAGGTGATACTAAAGTTCATGGTATTTTAGTGAAAAAATTCATTATATGTTTGTTTCATATGAAAATTTTGTTAAATTAAAAACTAAAAGATGTGAAATTATGTTAAGATTAAAGTAACATGTTAGTTTGTTTTAATTTGCTTAACACATACCTTATAAATATTAAAAAGAATGTGATATCAGAGATAACTCCTATTTTGTCGGTTTGATTTAAAAAGTTGTTTTGAGATGGAAAAAAATAAAGATGAAGGGACTTATTATTTTAGGTGGTTAAAAAGAGATCGAAGAAGCTCTCGGGGTTGTGATTTCGTCGGAGATGCTCTGGTCATCGAGTTTTGCTTGCTACTCTACTTGGGATGGTTAACTCCATTTAGTATTTAGAGAGTTTGAGAGAATTTTTATTAGAAATTTCGGAATGGGGAAGAGATAGGGCATGGGGTGGTATTTATAGTAAAGAATTAGGGTTTGAGAATTAAAAATGTGGATTAAAAGAATTTAAATGGTGTTAAATAGTGAATTGAAGGGTCCCTGTTTGATTGCAGGAAAATCAAACAGTGCAGGGGAGTTAAGGGGAGTCGAAGGGACAGGTGTGCAAAGCACGGAGGCAAAAGGGCTCATCTTGACTGTAGGCGCCTTCCAAATCGTGGGTTTGGGCGGTCGGATCTTGAGGCTTTGCCTCCAGATTCGTGCAACATGTCAAGTTGGGTGTGTACACCTCGTTGCGTTTGTTTGATTTTTCTGAAACTTTTCATTTCTCCGTATATTACACGTGCAACTCTTGAGCTTCCAAAAATAAAAAATAAAAATCTAAAAAATAATTGTATCTGATGAGAATCTAACACACAGGTTATGTCACAGTAGTGCGGAGGTTTTACCAGTGAGCTACACAAGTTGCTTTTTACTGTTATTTAACAAAAATAACTCTTAACTCTTACACAGGCTGTAATACCTTTTACTGTGAAATACAAGAAATTTTTGTACAGTGATTTCAAAGTCGTTACAAGTGTGAAGCCCATCACCCACTGAGAAACTACTGATCCAAATCAATAAATCTCATCTACCTTCACCAAGGACTTCTGGTGATGGCCACCCGTACACAGCGCGACACCTACCCCCAATAACGAGAGACACAAATCCTTGACGATCCACTCACTGCCTCTATATAGCTTGGGACTGTACCCAACTAAAACATATTTGTACGACTCCTTGGAGCCGTGGTAGGATAGTAATCAAAGCACAGTGGGAACTCACACGAGACAAAGGACGATCTTAGGTCGATAGACTAATCTGCACTCATGTTACCTGAGAACTGCTATCTGACAATAGGTATAATACCATCTAGCGTATTCCAGACGAGTCCGTCCAGTGTAACTCATAACCCAATAAGCACATGTATACAATGTTTGGAGACTGACACCAATAGCTGTGAGACCGGCCATCGCCCCTCGTCGGGGTCAAGAAACGTATACACTAGTCTACTCTGGAATATCGATGCCGGTCTCAATATTCCTAGGACATGGGACATTTAAGGATTTTCTTATAAACTACCCGGTCTCACTTGTATGATCGCCATCATAACCCTGGTAGTCAAGCAATAATCCTATGGGCTCTATCAACATGTAACAGTGATCTGTAATACCACATAATGTATGTACATGATGATAAATTCAAAACAGATAGTATACTATCATCTCGAGTAAGACCGTTCTACCCGTATATGTCCTTCCTCAATCATCATAATCGTCTGTCTGCAATTACAATAATTGCCTTAAGGGCACTATAACCAACACCTATGGCCATATAGAGTCCGTTACCCTAAGGATGAAAATAAGAAACTCCTCTCTAATTGGGATCTCCAAGATTTCGAGAGGAAGCAAGACCCTTATTTGCCTTCTCCTACGAATCTCAATTGTCCGTCTATAGTTGGTCGTTTATATTCACTGGTGGAGGGAGGAGGAGAGTGGCGTCTTATTGCCATAAGTAACTATATTAATCAGAGGTTACTTTGACCCGTTCATGACTGGTTGATGCAGGTCCTTAGTCATATCCCACAAGACGGGACATTTGACCATACAAAGCTTCTTGATAATTTAGTTGGCAGCAATGTGCGTTACTCATTTGACCTTAAGTCTACTACCGATAAGTGTTCGCTTTTGTTGTTATTTTAGATAATATCATGCCATACTGTTTCGATCGGTCTTTTGCCTCCGGTGTGGTTAATTCTGCATTGGCGAGCAATGTGTTTGAGATTCGGATTTTCACAAAGTGAAAAGGAAAGCCTCTCAAGTTTCATTCGTAGCAAGTCAACCGCTGAGGTATAATGATTATTCGTTCGCCGAAACCCGAAATGAAAACTGTTGTAAATAGGGATCCTATAAAAACGTCTTTCGAGGAATGGACCAGACTCGATCATTCCTCAAGAACAATAGCTAAGGGCCTTGATACTACATTGGATCTGGAACCTACATCCTGATGATCACGATTTCGATAGTCATACCAGAGGAGATTTCTCGAAAGGTATTTAGTGCTCATTTTGGTCAACTCTTTATTATCTTTCTTTGGCTGAGTGGCATGTACTTCCTTGGCGTCCATTCTCTCAATTATGAAGCATGGCCAAGGAATCCTACTCACATTGAGTGGTTTGGCCAATGGTAGGTCAAGAAATATTGAATGGCGATATGGGCCGCTGTTTCCGAGAAATACAAATAACCTCTAGGTTTTTTCTGTTTTGACGAGCATTTGGAATAACTAGTGAATTACAACTTTATTGTATGGCAATTGGTGCATTGGTCTTTACATTATTAATGCTTTTTGTCGGTTGGTTCCATTATCACAATACCGCTCCAAAATTGGCTTGATTCCAAGATATGGAATCCATATTGAATCATCACTTAGCGGGGTTAGTAGGACTTGGGTCTCTTTCTTGAGCGGGACACCAAATCCATGCATCTTTACCAAATAACCAATTTCTTGATACTAGAGTTGATCCTAAAGGGATCCCACTTCCTCATTAATTTATCTTGAATCGGGATCTTTTGGGTTAACTTTTTCCCAGTTTTGCCGAGTGAGCAACCCTTTTTTTTTACCTTGAATCAGTGCAGATTTTTTTAGTTTTGGTGGAGGATTAGATCCAATAACATGAGATCTATGGCTAGACGATATTGCTCATCATCATTTAGCTATTACAATTCTTTTCTTGATCGTCGGTCGTATGTATAAGACCAACTGGGATATTGGTCATGACCTTAAAGACATTTTAGAGGCTCATAAAGGTTTATTTACAGGTCAAGGTCATAAGGGCCTCTATGAAATCCTAACGACGTCATGGCTGTAGGGTTCCTAGGCACACTTGTGAAGGTTCATAAAGCATCAAACATGCCCGAATAAAATTTTACATGTGCCGAACAACCTAAAGACGGGATCTTTGCTAGATTATTAGGGTTTAGCATGCAAGATGATATCTTTATAGCTAAGTGTGAGGGATTACAACCTTTGTAGTCCGCTCCTTCGCTTCACAAGCTCCGAGTAGAAGTCCCTTCGCCGCGATCCACGATCTCCCAGACTCAAGAGAGGCTCCACGACTCGAACGATCCATGCTAGCTTGAAGTGTTCCGATTCTCCGATGATCTACGTCGAAATTGCTATAACCCAAGCTTTCTCACTCTAAAGAGATGAACACCCTAATCTAATGGGCTAGATTAGATGAGGATGATGGAGTACTATTTATGCTATCTTTTTAATTCACTTTCTCACAATAAATCATCACATAAGGAATTTCTAGTGAGCTCTCTCTTTTGAAAACCAAAGAGAGAAGAAGATGATAATCAAAAAGATAATCCTTTTGTGATGAATAGAAAATAAATGTATATGATTGATTATAGAACCATGGTCAAGGATGATAGGATAAAACTTGTAGAGAATAAACTAGAGTTAGGGTTTGGTTAGGTTAAGGATAAGTATCAACCATAATATCTTAACCAAGACAAAATAGAATCCTTCTAGAATGAACTTGAATGAGCTAACCCTAATCAAACCCTAATCCCTTTTTATCATCCTTAAACATGTTTTATAATAAATCATATCATGTCACAATAATATATATCACGTATATATATTATATATTTGCAACAAAAGAAAATAATACAATTAACATATATCGCATATATATCAATGTATTAATCCGGTGAGAAAATGAAATAATAAAGCGAGCCAATATTAGATAATGTAATACAATATATCATATATATCATTATACATTAAATCATCAAATCAACACTTGATCTAACGATCCGGCTATATCGAATATAACCGACTAATATATCATGTACCGATTCATCGAATCAACACTTGATCCGATGTCCCGATTCATATCTAAATATCGCGAGAATATAATACGGTATCTCATATCGCATTATCCTCGGTCCTGCACATATCACATATGTGCCTCTACTCCGTTTTGCCTGAGCCAAGAAACCTCTGTGTAGGACTCTAAAGAATCGTCAATACGCCGGTAGCAGGTGATGATCATATCAAACACCCACAAGCTGCAAGCGGTCAGCTAAACGTAACAGCCACGCAGGTATTGAGCGATCAGAAGATCAACAAGCTAGCCTGTCCGTTCTCCTATGAATCCAATCAGTAACACTCCCGTACAGTCCGGTCTGTTCGTCTGATATGTCGCATATCAAGTCTAGGGGTGGTATACGTCAGACCCCAGTAATCGATAAGTCGTGTCGATGTGAGGCTCATAACAGGTCGAGAAACTACTGGTAACACTTACCAGTATATCTCTATATCAGCCCTGGGCAGGGACTTCCAGTTATAGCCAATCGAACACTGCACGACATCAACTCCCTATACCGGGAGAGACGAATCCTCTCCTATCGCTCATCGCCTCCATGTGATTTGGGACTGTACCCAAAAGCCACCGTTTTGCACGCCCTCTTGGACGTGGTAAGGTGGAAATCAAAGCACAGTGGGAATCACACAAGACTCTATGACGATCTCGGGTCTACGGACTACCATGTACCAGTGTCACCGGAGAACTGCCATCTGACGTGTGGTATATCACCAACTGGGAGTTCTCGGCGAGTCCGTCCAGTGTACCCAGTCTCCACTGAGCACCCGTACACCATCCTTGATGTCAAACACCGATGGATATAGAATCATCCATCGCCCATCATATGGGTCAAGATGCGTATACGCTAGTCTACTCCGGTGTATCGATGCCCTGTCTCGATATACCCTCGACTAGGAACATTTATAGGATGTACTCATTGACTACCGTGGCCCCACTAGTATGATCTCATCATAATCTCAGTAGTCGAGTACAGATCCTAAGAGCTTTATCAACATGTGAAAGTAAGACAGTAAACCAATACAAGTCAACATGTTAAGATAAAGTGAAACCAAATAGTATACTATCATGACGAGCAAGAAAGTCATCTCTGTATATATCCAAGCATCCATCATAATATACATCATATGTACAACAATGGCCTCTAGGGCATATACATAACTAACAATGGCATGCTCAATTATCTCTGAATCTAGCTACATTAGGCGCTTCAACTATTGTTGTAGCTCACCATATGTATTCTATGCCCTTCTATCCATACCTAGCTATTGACTATGGTACACAACTTTTATTGTTTACACATCACATTTGGATCGGTGGGTTTCTCATAGTTAGTGTTGTTGTACATGCAACCATTTTTATGGTAAGAGACTACGATCCAACTACTCGATACAACGATCTATTAGATTGTGTCTTTAGGCACCACAATGCAATCATATCACCTTAACTGATCATGTATAATTCTAGGGTTTCACGGTTTTTGTTTGTATATTCGTGATGATACCATGAGGGCTTTATGACGTCCCCAAAATATATTTTCAGATACCGCTGTACAATTACAACCCATCTTTACTCATTGGGTACAAAACACCCATGCTTTAGCACTTTGCGTAACCAGCCCCGATGCAACAATAAATACCAACTTAACTTGGGGAGAAGGTGAGTTAGTAGCAGTAGGAGGCAAAGTAGATTTGTTACCTATTCCACTAGGAACTGCAGAATTTTTGGCCCCATCACATTCATCCATTTACGATCCATATAACTTAATATTACTACTGAAAAATGTTCCATTTGCTCGCAGTTCCTGTTTGATACCAGATAAAGTAAATCTCGATTTTCATTTCCCTTGTGATGAGCCTGGAAGAGGTGGGACAAGTCAAGTCGAGCATCCGTCTAGGATCATGTCTTCTTAAAACTATTCTGGATGTACAATGCAATTTCGGTAGTCATTTTCCATTACCTATTTCTTGCAAACATCATGAAGTAAATTTTGTATTGCACCAAGGCAGTATTTGTCATGTACTGTCCGTACTTGTACATGTTTTATTTTAACGCATTTTCACATTCATAGAAGAAGGGTGGAAATAGAAACTCAAATATTTCATTTTAACAAAGAGTTTTAGCAAGTAAGATGCCCTACCTTGGTTGATGAAATACATACAAGCTAGTGTCACAATCATGGAGAGGAGCCATTCGTCTTCAAGATTAAAAAGACAACCTACGGCTAAATTTTATTCACAAGACAATATCAATCGATAACAATAAATAAATAAAATTCAAACAATGTGTACAGTAGAATAGAAGAAAGGAATGGAAAAGACGGTTTTAATCATAAATACTACATGTTTCATACCAATAGCAAAACATCATCGCAAACTAGTTCATGAGATTTTGAAGTATTCATCGATTCTAGTAACCCTCCTTTTTCTTCTCAGCCGCCTCCTTTTTCTTCTCAGCCGCCAACAAGGACAGTATAGTCATCTATTAGACTATAATATTAAGAATTAAAGAGAAAGTTCTGAACTTTGTGTCACTTTTCCCCACATTAAAAACAGCAAACTGCGGTTTGAAAATTAGAAAGAAAAAAATGCTTCTTATCTGCAATAAGGAAATATAATTTAATTCGGTTTGATGGCAAAACTGCATTTGTTGACTTGAAAAGGGTCAAGGGCACCAAACTCCTCTCTAGTTTATCCCATAGAGCACTTACACCCTCTTAAGCTGGAAGGCACAGAACTTTCCGATGGATTCTCAGTCCATGTCCGACACGAATCGGACATATCGGACACTGACACCTGCACAACATGTATCGGACACATAGAATGTGCCATATGTATGTCTTGTGTCCTATGTGTCTTATACATGTCTTTAGTATGTTGTCATCATGATGTGTATATTTCAATGTCGTACTTTTAAACTTTTTTCTTCTAGCAGACGTGTGTGTCCAATGCGTGCCAAACCTACATCTTTTATCTCAACACTTCATACAAGGTGAAAAAGGAGAATCAAAGTTATGGGACCTTAGTGGAGACGTATTCGGTTTTTGATGGTGCCGGTATTTCAGAGATTGCTAACTTTTCGTTGGATGATTTGAGGTGGAATCGGTGTTTGATTATTGACGATGGAGAGCAAATGGGAACATTGTAGTTGTCTCTAGTTATATTTTTGGAGTTTGGATTGTTATTTAGTTGTATTGCTTGATTGAACAAAGGTTTGTTAATCATTTGTCATTTTATATATTGGAAATTATCAGCACAAACACTGTAACTCAAATTTCCCAATAAATTACTGTGGTTAGATGGTTTCTCAATGAGAGATTCAAGTTATAAAGAAATGATTATCTAGTTTAATTCTTGGGCTTGTTTTTGTGTACTTTGTGTGGGGGGGGCTAAACCCTTGTTCTGATTTTGGGTGTTATCATATGAGTGTTTCGGTCACAATATGCAGAGGTGGTCTTTTGCGCTGATAAGTTCCTTGGGTATAAGTACAAAAATGAGAACTGCTGAGGGGTTTAGTGCAATTGACACAAAATAAGCTAATTCGAGGAAAAATGGAGTAGCGGTGTTCAGATTTTACGAATCTATTTATAAGGAGATGAAGCTGTTACATAAGATAGAGCATTGACGTGTGTGTGTGTGAGACAGAGAGAGAGAGAGAGAGAGAGAGAGACTAGTTTTAACGAATCCATGAGATGTCTGTTAAAAATAGTTTCAATAAACTCAAAACTATACCAATTTGCATTTTGCAAGGACGAAAACTGTGGGAAAATCTTGTAATTAAGTGTGTTCGAATGAGTGTTGGCTTGCAAACACGCCGGATGCTGAAAGAGAGAATATGCCACAACGACCCCACAAGTAGTTTTGATCAACTCTAAACAGTACCTAGTGATTCAAGGGGAGAACCCAGAAAAGCTAGTAGTGAAACATACTTGAGAGGAAGTGACCTAAGATCTCCTCGCTCAGAAGTTACATGGAATGTCAAGGACTCGAGGGTAAAGGAAAAGAGGCGACCTCTTTAAGTTAGCAGCATAGCTATCTGAATTCTAGTAGCATAATATAAATTCTACCACAAATATGAATGATCTGTACATCTGGCAAGGGTGATCTAGCCATGCAGTCGAGTCAAATCAAATTAAAGATGTCCAAAAGCAGTGGATAAGCTATTGTAGCTGATCTTCTATATACGTATCAATAGTTGGTTCGTCGAGCATGCCTTGCTATATAGATCATTATTTACTGCATAGATTATTATTAAGATCAAGATCGTAGTGGACTTCTGTATCATCAGTATGCTCTGCTACTAGGTACTAAGATAGGCCCTAATTGATAAGCTTTTGGCAAGAATTCATTTACGATAGAGTGAAATCTATAATTACTGATAATGGACAGATGGCTGATTCCACTCATTTGAGGATGTATATATCCTCCATCTACTGAAACACGAAGAATTTATATTCGAGAATGAGCTAACGGCAGTTAATTAGCAATTCTGTCCGCAGCCAGATGGTGGTGAAAAAACCTCGCCAAGGGAACAGTTATAGTCTGACATGTAAGAAACGTTGAGGTCACAAACAAGTATTATAATTTATAGCCTATATTGCTTTCGGTATCACTCGAAGTCTAAGCCGTAAGTACAGAGAAAATCGCTTGAATCATCAAATTTGAGAGAAGGGTGTGTGCGCACGTGGGGGGGGGAGTAAACCATTAAGGACTGGTAGGCCACAAGTTGGGTAGGAAATAAAATGTTAGAGAGAATGTGTCAGCGACACACTCAACAAAACCAAATTGGTGACAGAATTACAAAGAACCACTGTTGTAGAAGTCATTTTATACGGCACATAAGCACCCACATGTGCTTTATATATTTATTTATTTGTGAAAGAATCCAACATGTGCTTTATGCATCTCCTAACTCATAAAACTGAGCCTCATGGCCCATTATGCGGGCGACGCACATGTTTGAAGCTTTTGTTTCTGCAATTGAGATCGAAATGGTGTGTGTATTGGTCAGGTATTGTATTGGATATACTATGCAACCAATTAACTTTAGATCCACACACACACACACACACAAACTTCACTTATCTTTCTTTCCATTCTCCTCTTCTGCACATTACTTCTCTTCTCAAAAAAGTAAGATGTATCTATGTTTTTATTTATTTAGTCTACAAAATTTGAACTTCCCTCAAAAAAAAAAATTCTTATCCACTTTTTTTCTTTATTCTTACTTTCCTTCTTCCCTCTCTTTTCTCTTGTAAATAAAAGCCATACGGCATATTCAATAGAACATGCAATATAAGTTGAAAGCACCACTCAACCACATGGCATATGGCATTCCAAAACCTTGCAAAGAATTCAATAATAGCTTCCTTGATTAGGAGTGCCGGTAATATCATTTAGAGAGTTTACTTAATGAGGTAGGTCAGTCTTAAAGTCACTTTGAAGTGTTTGGTTCCATGAAAACATATTTGGATCAATCCTTCCAGAGTTTATGAATGGATCTCTAGTAAGCAGTTTTCGATATACATCTAAGAGCGGCGATAAGATCTGTCGCTTATTGCCTTTCCGTTTTTGATGTGGAGTTCATGTTACGAATATTAAACATGCCCAAGGAAGTGATCAGCTGTCAAGATTGCTAATTGGAAGGACACAAGGTTAAACTTCATCAGATTTTGCTGATTCTTGTTTGTCCCCTGATAATGTAGAGCAGCTAAATCGAAACCGATCATGCAGCAATACTTTCATGTAATGGCAATGTGTTCATTTGTCCAAATTGTCTATATCTTTTGTGTGGAGGTCTCAAGGTATCAGAAGCAGGTATTATCTATAGAGCGGGGTTAGGGTAGGCCATACTCCCTTCAAATATCATTGATTATTTACCGAGAAGAGATTATCAATAAACATCTTTAATCCGATTATGAAAATAAGCATGAAGTAAGGTTATAGATCATGTAATCATGGAAATTGTAGAGTTATCCTTTGCAGAAGGATAAACCGCGATCATGTCTAGCTATCTATGTTTCTATATCTATTATTGAGATGTTCAAAAGCAATTTCAGGAGCTTCTTATTATCAAGTTTTGACATGAAGTATGGTTGACAAGCCAGTGCTTCTACAAGGGACTAGTCAAGCATAAAAAAATACAGGTTGAAATAAAGAGCTGAATCATTGTTTTGCTAAGATGGTCTATAAGCAGACTGTTAAATGTGATGGTTTCAGATGTGGCTGGACAAGGGAGAGGGATGTAAATATTAGGAAAGTAGTTATCATTCCTAATGCAAAAGTTTCTCAGTCGTTCCCATCTTACTCATATTAAAATCTCCCACACCCTTTACTCTGACCGAAGCATATAGTTCGGACATCGTAATGATACAAGGACTACTAGGAAGCAGACATCAAAGACGATAACCTTGTCAATGGAAGTAGCAAAATTTTTATGACAAATTGTCAGCTTGACAATTTAGCACAAATTTCTGGAAAAGGCAACTTCAGGGTCTCGCCATTAAATCTAAGGCTAGTGTGTATAAGAACACCAGATTTTTGAACTATGCAATTAAGATTTTACGCAGTCAAGGAGCAATTTTCAGAATTTTCATTAAAGTAAAAGCATGTGGACAAAAAGGGGGGAAATCATTATCAGATTACTTGCCTAGAATTATTCACCTCGAGTGCCATAAAAGACAAAAAATGGAACAACATTCCATTGAAAAGGTTGAAATGCATAATATCATCAAAAAGAAAATTTAACTGACAAATAGACAACTAGTTAAGGAATGAAAATAACTTCGTAGTTGCTTTGGGCAGAGGAGATGTCCCTTAATAGAGCTGAATGTTAAAAAATCACTTTAAAAAACTGATTTCGTAAGTGACTGAAAAAAGAAACAGGAGCATTACCTCCAAAGCTTTCTTGAGATACAATAGTTCCTTGTCAAGATCATCAATACCCTGCCTATATGCCTGTGTTGGAGAAGACTGGCTCGTCGTGTGAATCTGCAAGGCCCATAAACTTAGATATTAAACCTACAATCAAAATTTCAGCCACTTCCACAAATTCTAGTCAAAATTGAAGATTTTCTAACATCCAATATTGTTCACCGAAATTATTCACAGAACTCAGTGCTCTATTTCGATATTCTACCTTCTTAAAAACCCAGTTTCACTTATTTACAGGTCAATGATATGACTTAAACTAAATTTCACCAGAGGAATTTCTCAAGAAATGTATATACAGAAGAAACCCGAGAAATTTTCCAGCAGAAACTTAGTATTTCATTCAACTGACTCACTATCTACAAACATCATATTTTTATATACGTTTGAAATTTGCTGAAATTCCACAGAAATCACAGAAATCGTAGCAAAAACAGAGAATCAACGTACCAAAATCCAATATCTCAACAAAAAATCCAAAACCCTAGCTGATCGCAACTCAAAACCCTAAACCCTAAAGGATCCCAGCTTGAATAAAAGGGCTCACCCTCACTATGATCTTGTACTGAAGGGGGTGAGGGAGCTTGTACCCTGCAAAAAGAACATTTGGATCCCTATGCAGCTGCCTGTTGTCACAAACAAGTCCAAAAACATCAAAAAAAAAAGGTGGGGATTACATCCACAAAAAAAAGGCAAAAAAGGAATTGATGAAATTACATTCGAAGGATGTTTCCGATGGTGTGATCTTCGCGCTCGATGGTGAAGGAGGCGGCATTGATGATTTTCGTGTCTCTCTCGTACGAAACCCTAGAAAAATTATTTCATTAAAAAAAATAAAAATCATCGAAGAAAAGGAAAACCCTAGAGCGAGAAAAAAGACGATACTTTTTGGTGCCTTCGGGGACAACGAAGCGCTCGTAACGATCTGGGGCGTTCATCTATTTCTCTCTCGATCTGATATTTGAGGAGCTAATGAACGGAAAAATCTTATACTAAAATACCCCAAACTATCAGTTTTCTTGATTTAAAGGGTTCTTAGTATATAGGACCCCTCCAACTTCTCTATTGTGAAATGCAACCCCCAAAACTACATTTTTTTAAAACCGCCCGCAGAACTTCTAACTATAGATTAGTTTGAACCTTTGGTTAACTTTTCATCAAAACTTTGTAATGTTTAACAATCAGCAAATACCTGGCGGGTGAGAGTGTCAGATGAATCTGCCATATGGCTACTTATATAGATAATTACATAAATTATTCGGCTTAGAAGACGGAGATTGATCGTTGCTTGTATGAGAAAAGAGAGAATGTTCTTATATTTTGATAACGCCGCTTAATTTTTACTTGTCTTAACTTGAATTCTATAAATATCTATTTGTATAGACATCCAAGATGTGTCCAAAAAATCGGGTAAATAAAACAACATGAATAATCATGTTTTTCCTTATTATTATAATACGAAAAATCATAGAACATTATATATATCTAAACCATACCAAACATTTTTAGAATACAATGAATTGATGACTTCTTTCGTTGAGTAATGATTTGGATTAAACCTCTATGTATTCATATCTTTCTACATTAATGTTCAATATAAATAATGCCTTCCATTTTATTAAAATACATCACACATGTTAATTAGAACTTAAGAATCTTGCTCTAAGCATATTACATGACATTGATACATTAAATCATATCTCAAATTTCAAATTTCCTTGCAAATTCAACTGTATTTTAAAATAAATATATAACTAAACATATGAAATTTTTGAGATAAAAGGATAAATTACACTAAAAACACCCTTAACTATTATGACTATTCACTAAAACATCTTTAAGTTTTTTATTACAGTGCAGTACAATAAGTTCGACCTTTTGAGAAGTTTTAGTGAAAAAAATTGTTCTAAAAAATATAGTTAAAGGTATTTTACTATAATAAAAACACTTAAGGTATTTTAGTGAAAATCCATGATAGGCAAGAGCATCTTGGTGCAATATACCCAAAGAAATAAGAAAATAAAACTCAAACCAACACTGATGGATCTCTGGATCTCTTTCAGATGTTATCTTCCGTTGATCTGCAACGAGCGCTGATGGATGGCTGAGATTGAGTTGGAGGGTTGCCTCCTGGAGCGTGTGGATCTCAATGGGTTTTATGTGGTTGAGGCTGAGCTACCTGCAAAGAAGTCTCGGGATGGTTATGCCACCGAGGACCCTCCGACGAACAAGTTAGACGGGGTATTTTGGCAGGGTAACGGCCTATTGGGGTCCAATTGGCTTACCTGGGTCGTCTGAGAGAGGGGTTTATATAGCGGCAGCCATGAGCAGGCAAGCGCAAGATTCACGCCGGCCGTTACGCCCCCAGCGCCATGCCCGCGTGATAGGAGGGATTCCCCATTAATGACGAGATATGCTCGTTAATAGGAGATCGTGATGGCGTGGGACGCGGGATCATGGGCGGCAGATATCTCGCGCCTGGCGAGATTCGTGAAGCCGTGGCGGAGACGCCCATGATCGGTGTTGTGGGTCGGTCGGTAAGACTGAAGAAGATAAGCTCGGCAGGAGGCTCGGAAACGAGCGGGAGGCCGAGGCATCTTGGTTCTGCGATAGCTCGGAGGCGAGCTGGGGGTGGTTTGGAAGGCCACTGAAGGTCGGGAACATTCTTGGGTCGGAGGCCCGGGATATGCTTCCAACGTAACGTTCTTGATCCTTTCTTATAACCTCTGGGACATGTCGTCTGCTACATGTCATTATCTGGGGATTCACCGATGTCGAGCATCATCATTAGCCCCTCACTCTCGTCTCGACCCGTTCCTGGGTCATGTCGAGAGTGGTCTAACCGGTCGTCCGGGGTAAACTCTCACTTGAAGATGTCGTTGGTGCGTATTCCCGGGTGTTGGGGTCGAAAATTGCACCCCGGTTGACCAAGTCAAAGTCAAGGTCAACCCCAAGCCAAGTGGGCCCAAGCCCGGATCAAGTGGGCCCATGCCCAGGTCGAGCCCGCGGCCAGCCTCCTCCATGCCAAAATATAGATCATGTAATAAATAATTTTTATCTAATTTTTTATGCATGAATGTATGCAAAATGGGCATAAAGCCAAATTTTTGTAAAACCCGTGGCTTATGTGCAAAAAGAAATGGCACATGAGTCATGACATGGGCAAAATACCATTTTGTAAAGCCCAAGGGGTTATATGTAAATATGTAAGCCTATATAAGGCAACATGATGAAAATATCTAATATACTTTTTTCATTCCCTTCAAAAATCTAGGGTTTGTGCATCTTTCTCCTTTCTGAAGGTTCTAAACCTTCTTCTTTCTTTTAAATTAAATTAAGAGTTTTACTCTTTCTTTTCCAAAACTAAATAGTTTTTATCACAAAACCCACAAAGGGGAGCTTAGATCTCCCATCAGATCTCAAAAAGAAGAGATTTTTAAAATCTCACATCTCTTGATCTTCAAGATCCTGCCAACAGAGGAGGAAGAAGGAGGCCTATCTCCGAAAACCCCATTTTTGGGAAGACCGGGACTCCAAAGAAGAACCCCTTTCATCAACTCCAAAACATCTTAGGAGTTTAACTCCACTCTAAATTCTCTTTTGGGATTTTAAATCCTATTTCTGGGGCTAAAATCCCCTTTTCCCCGCCAAGCGCTCAGGCGCCTAGCGCTCAGGCGCCCAGCGCCCACGTGCCCAGCGCCCACGTGTCGGACACGTGGTGCGCTAGCGCTCAAGCGCACGGCGCCCACGTTTCGGACACGTGGTGCGCTAGCGCCCAAGCGCACGGCGCCCAAGCGTGCTAGGCACGTGAAGCGCTAGCCCCACGCATCCTTTGGGCGCTTTTCCTCTTTTTATATATATGTATACATGTATATATATATATAGATACACACACGCACACGTACTCCACACTAAAAATACCTCCTCCATTAGAAAAAAAATTTAACGAGGCGCTGCCCCGCACCCCGCAAGGGGGCTGCTATCCCCCTTGACCCCCAGCCCGTTATCCGGGTAGCGGGACCCCCGTAAAAACTCTGCGAGGCCCCCGATATATCCAAAATTCCTCTTTCAAAACACAACACACATACACTGCATATTGAGTTCGCATGACCAGTTTAACCCGTTAATCGGAGGTTCCCTCGCTCCAAAGGCGAGGGGTAATTAACGGCAGCTTAGTCCGCGGCTGCCGGAGATTCGGATCCCCACAATCAATAAACCCCAGCCTACCCTAGGCAGGGGGAATCTGTAATGCACCTGACAAGCGCGTGTGTATTCCCATCTCAATGGGGTGACGAAAAACACCCTACAGATTCTGGCACGCCCGGTGGGACTTATCTCTCCTTCCATATTTCAGGTTAAACGTTCATGCGAACTCAATCAATATACATATCTATATTTATACTAAAATAATACTCTTTCATGCAGATTTTCAAGCAATCACCTTTCAACAATGTCTCTGAAGATGAACTCAGCTTCCATCTTCTACACAATGAAGATGGACGCCAGGACAGTCCTTCCGGCCAGTCTTGGGCGATAGTGGGAGGAGCCGCCGCTACCATTCGGCTCTATTCTGTTCATGTCAGCTAACGCCATCCCAGCTCCTCAAGCCTCGGTGACAGACAAACCGGTCTTGAAAGGCAAGAGGCCAAATGTGATGATCTCGAAGGCACCCCAACTCAAACGCAAGTCGATGTTTGAATGGCTCTCCTTGGCCCCAGCTGGGGGCAAGGCCATCAACACCAACAAAGAAACAGGGCGTCTCGAGCAAGCTCCGACGATGCCCATGACAACTGCTCAATTAGGTATCTTCTCTAAGCTCCCCATCACTCAGCCTATGGCGACTTCCCGGAGAGCAGAAGCCTGCCAAGCGCTCAAGACAGAGAAGCTGAGGCAGAAGCGGCTCAGATACAGAGCCAACAAAAGGGTTAGGGCTCCGGCCATGTTAAAATTTGTGAATTTCCAAAGTCCGGACAGCTCCGCGAAACCAGCTGCCAGTAATGAAAGGATGGCTGAATGTGTTATCCACACCGTCTACATGGTGGGCACACATCCCAGCGACAGCCTTCGCAGCAAAAGCAAGGATGGGGCCACAACATCTTAAATCCAATCTGGTGTGAATATAGCCGTCACTTCTCAAGACCAGCCGTCTCTGCTGGGTGATGAAAACCCGCTCGATGAAGATGATAGGCAGAAAGTCCCTTCGGTCCATGAGGAGTCGAGCTCGGAAAGCGAAGATGAGCCAATCTTCCGTCCCAAGAACGCAGAGCAGCAACTTCTCCAAGAGCTCCGAAAATAGCTCAGAAGCAAAGACAAGGAGATGGCCAAGCTCTACTCAAAAATTGACGACTTGACAAACATTGTCTTACAGCTCACGGCCCAACTTGCCTCTCAGCCGCCCAATCAGGCGCAGGGCTCTCATGAACCGGGAAACGGTGGCCTGAAACAGCCAACGCCCGTTCCCTCAAATCCAAAAGTGGGCGGACCGCATGAAAATCAGTCGCATCCTATCTCGGGAAATGTCTTGGCTACCGATGACAGTAACCCGCTAACTCAAGATCAAATCATGGATTTGGTTGCCAACAAAGTCAAAACTTTGGTAGCCGAAGCCGAAGCGCAAAAAGATATCAGCAGTAGTGGAAGACCATATCCTGCTCAGTATGATCTGGTAGAATTTCCTAGCGGCTATGTCATCCCCAAATTCGGAAGATTTGATGGGACGGGAAATGCGAATCAGCACATCGTCCACTTTAAAGCCTTATGCGGGAATACTGGGGGCAATGGTGCGCTTCTCCTGCGCCAGTTCGTTAATAGCTTGGCCGATGTTGCTTTCGACTGGTACATGAGCATACCGGATGGCCCCGTCACAACTTTCGTCCAAATGGAGTCTCTGTTTCGGCAGAGGTTCATGAGCGTCAGCGATAAGATCACCATCGCCGACCTCGTAAGGACCAAGCCAAAGAACAATGAAAGCAGCACGGATTTTATAACCCGATGGCGCAATCTCTCCGTCAAATGTGAACCGCCGATAGAGCAGGACCAATCTGTCAGTCTCCTCGTCGGAAATCTCAACAATTGGATGGCCCCGTTTCTATGCACTGTGGGTCTCAAAACATTCCAAGAGCTGACCAAAAAAGTCCAGATGTTGGAGCACTCAAAGCAGGAGTCCTCCTCGGATTCCCAAAATAACAATAGGTCCTGGAGAAACCGAAAGGACGATAATCGCAAAGGCGGAAATTCTGACGATTCTGAATCTTTTAACACTTCGGCTAAACGAAATAAGCAAGAGATGAGCGGGCCTAATGCCGACCAGCCTCGGAAGCCAGTGTTCGGAAAGGGATGAGAATCTCCACTGAAAGAAAAGCTAGATAAGGTCTATTCCTTCAGAAGGGACAAAATCCGTAAAATATTCAAAGACACCCTGAGGAATAGTCTACAACTGCCAGAGTCAAAAAGACCGCAGGAAGCGAATATGACCGACGACCCCAAATACTGCCCCTATCACAGAGTGATAGGTCATGCCATTGAGGACTGCTTCGTCTTCAAAGATTAGGTCGAAAAGCAATACAAGGCAGGAGAGATAGAACTGTCTGAAGGCGTGTTAACAAACAGTCCAGCTGCGACCGCCAATTTCATACAAACGGAGACCGAAGTTCTTCGTGAAACTGATTCTCTCAGACATTTGCCTTTCTCTGGGAACAACAGACCACCAAGTCTTTAAACTGGGAATAATCGACCACTACGTCATTAAACTGGGAATAATCGACCTCTAAGTCGTTAAACTGGGGATGTAAAAGTGTGTAAATAAAAAGAAATGTATATGTATATGTGTATATATATAAATAAAAAGCCGAAATAATAGGGCAACTCGCAATAAAAATCAGCGAGTAAAAAATAAAAATGAAAATAAATCCGAAATGATGGGGCAACCGCGAATAAATAGCCGAAATGATAGGGCAATCGCGACCTTCGCGATAAGAAAAGCTAAAATGATAGAGCAATCGTGGTAAAAAACAACAAAAAAACCAAAAAAAAGGCGAATGATGAGTCGCTCCTGGTACCATATTCCAGTGCAGCAATGCAAACGCCAACCAAACCCAAACTCTCAAATAGCGAATGATGGGTCGCTCCTGGTACCATATTCCAGTGCAGCGATACAGACGCCAACCAAATTCCAACTTCCATACCCCAACGGCGAATGATGAGTCGCTCCTAGTACCATATTCCAGTGCAGCGATGCAGACGCCAACAAAGTCCCGAAATTTTTCCGGCCCTACGGTTTGGATCATACATCCTGCAAAACCGTATACAATCCACGGGCGTAAAATAATCCAAATCTCTCCCAAGTCCTGCCGATGAGACTACTTTTAAAGTCCCACCAAAAAAAAGGCATGTCCACAAGCAAAATGGGCACGGATGAAAACCTGAAAGGGCTCCGTGAGTAAAGACAGCAGGACTGCCGGCGAGTTTGTGAAAACCCGAAAGGACGCAAACTCGTGAAAAAGAGATGAAATGCACTCTCAAAGTCCTCTCGACTTTGTGGGGAGAAAATTCCCGTGTGAGATCCTTACGACTCACAAAAGAGTAACACACTTAGGAGTTCCCACGACTCTTAAGGAGAAAAAACACCTACGAGATCCTTGCGGCTCGTAGGGAGAAAATGCTTTTATGGGACCCTTACGGCCCATAAAATTGGAAAGCCTTAGGTGATAGGGATTTAAACCCGTCTCCTAAGCCACCAATTCCCAAATCCTTCCGGGGCAAATGATGAGTTGCTCCTGGTATTATTCCAGTGCAGCAATGCAAATGCCAAACAAAAACCAATTCCCAAATCCTTCCGGGGCAAATGATGAGTTGCTCCTGGCATTACTCCAGTGCAGCAATGCAGATGACAAACAAAAAACCAATTCCCAAATCCTCCCGGGACAAATGATGAGTTGCTCCTGGCATTATTCCAGTGCAACAATGCAGATGCCGACAGAAAACTAATTCCCAAATCCTCTCATAACAGATGGTGATTCGCTCCCGGTACCATATTCCAGTGTAACGATGCTGATGTCAACTCAACTCAAACAAATCAAACCAACCAATTCCAACATCGACCTTTGCGTCAAACAACGACACTCCGTAACGGGGAAACGTCAAGCAGACACTCCGTCTCGGGGACACGTCAACCAGCGACACTCTGCGTCGGGGAAACGTCTAACACAGACACTCCATGCCAGGGACACGTCGACCAGCGACACTCTGCATCGGGGAAACGTCCAACACAGACACTCCGCATCGGGGAAACGTCCAACACAGACACTCCGCATCGGGAAAACGTCCAACAACGACACCCCGTAACGAGGAAACGTCAAGCAGACACTCTGTCTCGGGGACACGTCAACAAGCAGACACTCCGTCTCGGGGACACATCAACCAGCGACACTCTACGTCGGGGAAACGTCCAACACAGACACTCCGTGCCAGGGACACGTCAACCAGCGACACTCTGCATCGGGGAAACGTCCAACACAGATACTCCGCATCGGGGAAACGTCCAACAATGACACCCCGTAATGGGGAAACGTCAAGCAGACACTCCGTCTCGGGGACACGTCAACCAGCGACACTCTGCGTCGGGGAAACGTCCAACACAGACATTCCGTGCCAGGGACACGTCAACCAGCGACACTCCGCATCGGGGAAACATCCAACACAGACACTCCGCATCGGGGAAACGTCCAACAACGACACTCCGTCTCGGGGACACGTCAATAAGCAGACTCTTCGTCTCGGGGACACGTCAACCAGCGACACCTTGCGTCGGGGAAACGTCCAACACAGACACTCCGTGCCAGGGACACGTCAACCAGCAACACTCTGCATCGGGGAAACGTCCAACACAGAAACTCCGCATCGAGGAAACGTCCAACACAGACACTCCGCATCGGGGAAACGTCTAACAACGACACTCCGTAACGGGGAAACGTCAAGCAGACACTCCGTCTTGGGGCACGTCAACCAGCGACATTCCGCTTCGGGGAAACGTCGACCAGCGACACTCCGTGCCGGGGGCACGTCTACTAAATCACTCCGGGCCAGGGAAACGTCTACCACAGACACTCCGTCTCGGAGACGCGTTAAGCGTCGACCGTCCATGTCGTAAAAAGGGCAGTGCATCCCAAAAAGTAGGAATCAAAGCAAGTCGCTTCTACGCGAAAGAAGATCCATCAATTTCATGCACACGAACCACATATGTGGTGTGCATTTATTGATGAGGGCACTTTGTTGGGGTCGAAAATTGCACCCCGGTTGACCAATTCAAAGTCAAGGTCAACCCCAAGCCAAGTGGGCCCAAGCCCAGATCAAGTGGGCCCATGCCCAGGTCGAGCCCGCGGCCAGCCTCCTCCATGCCAAAATATAGATCATGTAATAAATAATTTTTATGTAATTTTTTTATGCATGAATGTATGCAAAATGGGCATAAAGCCAAATTTTTGTAAAGCCCATGGCTTATGTGCAAAAAAAAAGGCACATGAGCCATGAGACGGGCAAAATTCCATTTTGTAAAGCCCAAGGGGCTATATGTAAATATGTAAGCCTATATAAGGCAACATGATAAAAATATCTAATATACATTTTTCATTCCCCTCAAAAATTTAGGGTTTGTGCCTCTTTCCCCTTTCTAAAGGTTCTAAACCTTCTTCTTTCTTTTGAATTAAATCAAGAGTTTTACTCTTCCTTTTCCAAAACTAAATAGTTTTTCATCACAAAACCCACAAAGGGGAGCTTAGATCTCCCATCAGATCTCAAAACGAAGAGATTTTTAAAATCTCACATCTCTTGATCTTCAAGATCTTGCCAACAGAGGAGGAAGAAGTAGGCCCATCTCCGAAAACCCCATTTTTGGGAAGACCCAGGGCTCCAAAGAAGAACCCATTTCATCAACTCCAAAACATCTTAGGAGTTTAACTCCACTCTAAATCCTCTTTTGGGATTTTAAATCCTATTTCTGGGGCTAAAATCCCCTTTTCCTCTCCGGCACCCGAGCGCTTAACGCCCCAAGCGTTCAAGCGCCCAGCGCCCATGTGCCGGGCACGTGGTACGCTCGTGCTCGAGCGCCCAGCGCTTAGCACTCAAGCGCCCAGCGCCCACGTGTCGGACACGTGGTGCGCTCGTGCTTAAGCGCACAGCGCTCAGGCGCCTAGCGCTCAAGCGCCCAGTCCCCACGTGTCGGACACGTGGTGCGCTAGCGCTTAAGCACACAGCGCCTAAGCGCACAGCGCTCAAGCGCCCAGCGCTCGCGTGCTAGGCACGTGAAGCGCTGGCCCTACGCGTCCTTTGGGCGCTTTTCCTCTTTTTATATATATGTATACATGTATATATATATATATAGATACACACACGCATACGTACTCCACACTAAAAATACCTCCCCCGTTAGAAAAAAATTCTAACAGGGCGCTGCCCCGCATCCCGCAAGGGGGCTGCTAGCCCCCTTGACCCCCAACCCGCTATCCGGGTAGCGGGACCCCCGTAAAAACTCTGCGGGGCCCCCGATATATCCAAAACCCCCCTTTCAAAACACAACACATATACACTGCACATTGAGTTCTCATGACCAGTTTAACCCGTTAATCGGAGGTTCCCTCGCTCCAAAGGCGGGGGGTAATTAACGGCAGCTTAGTCCGCGGTTGCCGGAGATTCGGATCCCCACAATCAATAAACCACAGCCTACCCTAGGCAGGGGGAATCTGTAATGCGCCTGACAAGCGCGCACGTATTCCCATCTCAATGGGGTGACGAAAAACACCCTACACCGGGAAAAGAGTCGTATTCTCTTGATGACGTCAGCGGATCAGAGGAGAGATCTCACATTAAAGAGGAAGCGCCGGTTCATGTGTACGTTCGTCGAAGTGCCGACCCATGTGTCTGGCGCTGGTTGGCTGACAAGACGGGCCGCAGGTGTTCCCACGCCCGATGGGACGCGCCCAATGTGAGTGCGACAGGTGGAATGTTGTCGGCCGTTGGTTGCGAAGCGTTGTTTTGGCGAGAGACGATCGGAGCCGTAGGACGTGTACGCCGGCAGCTATAAATAGAGGTGGGATCCCCATCAAGGCCCATACCTCACCATAATTTCCTCGTCCCTAGTTGTGTTAGCCCGGCGCTCTTCTTCTCAGGTCAGATTCCTTGCGTCTTCTCTTCCGAGGACTCGTCCCTTTGATCAGGTTAGATGTCTTCTACTGAAGAGTCTGTAGAAATAGTCCGGGTAGAGTCTAGGGAGTCCTCTGTAGCTTCCTCCTCCTCCTCTTCTTCTTCTTCTGATTCTTCCTCTTCCTCGCCAGAGGCAGAGTCCCCCCGGGAAGTTAGGGTTAGTCATGCTTCCCGGGGTCGTGCGACGGGGGCGGTCCCCAGAGCGCAGGTCATGGGTGTTCTTAGCGCGTCATCCATGCCGAGGCATGCGGATGAGCTCGCCACCATCCGGACTTGTTTCCATATTCCTCCTGGCTATTCGCTTCATCTGGCCGAGGAGGGGGAAAGTATGGGGCAAGAAGATCGTCTTGTACCTGGAAGCCTTTTGGGCCGGGATGCGCCTGCCCTTCTCCCCTGAGGTGAGTGCGGCGTTGAATTACTTTGAGTTAGCCTCGGGCCAGTTAGTGCCGAACTCTTAAAGGATTCTCCTTGGGTTCCTGGTCCGGTTGAAATTGCGTCTGATCCCTTTCTGCCGGAGTCTTCTCGTTTCTTCTTTCTGCTACAAAAACCACCCCGGCACTCGCAGGGGCGAGCCGAGCTGGGTATACATCTCTTTTAGAAAACACTGGGGAGGTGCTGCCGGGTCGGGGGTCGTCGTAGTATCTTCTTCCATTCACGAATGGAAGAAGAAGTTTTTGTTTGTTAGGCCGCTCGAGGGTGAGGATTACCATGTGCCCATCCAGTGGCACAGGGCCAACTACCCGAGGGTAGGGTGGTCGAATGATCCCGACGCGGTGGCGATGTCGGAGTGGGAGCCCCTCCCTCGGGCTGATGTGTTGCTGTCTGAGCGGGCCCTCAATTGGGTCGGGCTCAGCCCCGCTCAGTTCGCGGGTAAGTTAGGAGTTTTCAGGCAACCTGTTTAGACTTGTGTATTCTTTCACTTTTCTGGCATTGCTGACTCCTTTATACTTTTGTATTATGCAAAGCCCATGGACCTAGGCAAATTTCGGGCAGCCCTGGTCGAACAGAAGAAGGGAAAGAAGGCCGGAGGCGCCGGCCCCTCTCGCCCGTCGTCGGCTCCGGCTCCACCAGCAACCGCTCCATCCAGGCGTTCAAGCGTGCCCCGGGCCCCGGAGTCCAGCCAAGCACCGAGACAAAAACGTGCTCGAGAGTAAGAGCCCCGGGCTCTAGAGGTGGGGGTGAGATTGGTTCCCCTGCGTCGCTCCTCAAGAGGTTTCATAAGACGGCGCCCTATTCCCCGGCTTTCCCGATCCTCGTGGACGATGGGGAGCCTCGCTTCGAGGTGCCCTCGGGGCTTTCCATTACCGACAGCCTGCTCTCGGAGATGGAAAGGTCGGCCGGGGGCAGAATCCCTCAGTGGAACCTCCGGGCCCAAATGGCGGCCATAGCTCAAGAGGCCATGCAGCTTAGTGTTCGCACCCTACTTGGTTCTTCATTCAGTATTTTTGCTCGCAAGATTGGGTGCCCCCCTTTTCTTTTTAACCCTCCTCTGTTTTCTTCACGTCCTCCAGCACGTCGCCCTCGTCGTCAACATGGAGGATGAGGAAATTGCCCTGGCAATGCGGGCCGCGGGCGAGTTCTCCTCACGGGAGGAGAGCTTAAGGCTGGAGCTGGAGGCGGCGGTGGAGTGGGTCGCTGCCCTCGAAGACCGGGTAGCGGCCGGGGATCGAAAGATCGCCAAGTACCGAGAGGCCGCCCGATCCTCCGAGGCCAAGTTAGAAGATTCCAGGGTGCTTGTTGCCACCCTGAAGAAGACAACGAACACCCTCCGGAGGGAGAACGATGCGGGGAAAGAGGGAACGAGGCGTGCCGAGCTCCGAGCTTCGAAGACGGCGGAGAGCTACAAGAAGTCGGATCAGTATTACATCGACCTCGCTGGAGCCGCTACCGTCGTTTGGCACGACACCCTCGACGCCGTCAAGGCCCTGATGTCGGAGTTTCCTGACGGCGAGCTTCGGGGTGAGTACCCTCTCGGGGATGACGCGCAGTGGAATGCCCTCGGAAGCGCTGCAGGGGGAGAGGCCCCCGGTGGGAGCGTTGGGGAGAAGTCGGTCTCCCCGTCTCCCGGCGCCGAGGCTCCTGCGATGGGCGCCGACTTTCAAGACGCAACCCCGGTTGTCGCAGTGGAATCGCAGCTCATCGAGGTTCTCCCCAGCCCCGAAGCCTGAACTTCCTCGCCTCCTTATTTTCTTTTTGCGCTGAAATTTTGTAAGCCTCCGAGCGTTTTTGTAAGGCTGGGGAGCCCATAATACCTTTGTAGAGACTTCCAACTTTATGAATAAAAATCTTTTTGCAGTGTTCTTTGCCTGCGCGTTTTCCCTTTGTTTGTGGTAAACATTTTCATTTACGCTGTACTGCTTTCATGTTAGGTCGATTTTTCATCTAGCGATCGCACGTCGAGTTGAATTCGACCATTTACCAAGTGTGCAAAGACCGGCGAAAGGTCGGTATCTCCATGGCCCCGAAATCGGGGTGGAGATCGCTTAGTAAAGACATGTAGGAAGTTGAGCAGGGAAGCTGCTCAATGGCCTCTTGATGAGGGCTTTGATCCTTGGCGTCGTTGAGCAAGGAGTTGCCTGCTAAGGATCGACCGAGCAGGGTAGTTGCTCGGTGGCCACTTGATGAGGGCTTTGATCCTTGGCGTCGGTGGGTAGAGAACTACCAGCCATGAATGGACCGAGCAGGGTAGCTGCTCGGTGGCCTCTTGATGAGGGCTTTGATCCTTGGCGTCGTGGGGCAAGAGATTACCAGCCAAGGATGGACCGAGCAGGGTAGCTGCTCGGTGGCCTCTTGATGAGGGCTTTGATCCTTGGCGTCGTGGGGTAAGAGATTACCGGCCAAAGATGGACCGAGCAGGGAAGCTGCTCGGTGGCCTCTTGATGAGGGCTTTGATCCTTGGCGTCGGTGGGTAGTGAACTACCAGCCATGGATGGACCGAGCAGGGTTGCTGCTTGGTGGCCTCTTGATGAGGGCTTTGATCCTTGGCGTCGGTGGGTAAGAGATTACCAGCCATGGATGGACCGAGCAGGGTTACTGCCCGGTGGCTTCTTGATGAGGGCTTTGATCCTTGGCGTCAGTAGGTAGTGAACTACCAGCCATGGATGGACCGAGCAGGGTTGTTGCCCGGTGGCCTCTTGATGAGGGCTTTGATCCTTGGCATCGGTGGGTAGTGAATTACCAGCCATGGATGGACCGAGCAGGGTTGCTGCCCAATAGCCTCTTTATGAGGGCTTTGATCCTTGATGTCGTGGGGTAAGAGATTACCAGCAAGGATGGACCGAGCAAGGTTGCTTCCCGGTGGCCTCTTGATGAGGGTTTTGATCCTTAGTGTCGCGGGGTAAGAGATTACCAGCCAAGGATAGACCGAGCAGGGTAGCTGCTCGGTGGCCTTTTGATGAGGGCTTTGATCCTTGGCGTCATGGGGTAAGAGATTACCAGCCAAGGATGGACCGAGTAGGGCAGCTGCTCGGTTTTGTGAGGTTCTGTCCGACCTTCCCTGGTTCATGAACATTGGGAAGAGCGGCCGTCGCAGGTGATACGTATTATGAACGCATGGGGGGAGACGAAGCGTAAGAGCCACGTCGTTCCGGTTTCGGTTCGCCGAAAAAGGCGGGATATCCGCCGCGTAGCGGTACGGTGTTGGAAGAAACAAGCGAATATTGGACTCTTGGGGGGCGCTGTGGGGCTATAAAACAGAGAGGCGTGTTGATCATTCCTTTATCCATCCCCAAAACGTAAGAATGGACGAATTCCCTTTCTCCATCCCCGATATCATCTCTTTCAAGGATGTATACTTGTACGACCAGCTGTGCTCCGAGGAGACGCGGCAGGAGGTGATCCGGCGCGTCGAGGATCATGTCGGCCGCATGCTTCCTCGACGATCACCCCTACTCCATTTGCTGATGTACTCGATCTGGAAGGCATCGTCGGGGCTGCACAACCTCTTGTCTGGACAACTGAAGGACGAGGCGGTTGGCAAGCTGAGATCATTATGTCGTCTCGGCCTGATCTCAATGAGTTGGCGGGATCGATTGGTGGCACTCGTCCTCGAGTGTTACCAATTGAGGCATCTCGCCGATGGGTGCCCGCCCGCAGAGCTTTCCGGCCCGTCCGTAGCCACGAGGGTTATCGGATAGCATCAGAGGCAGAGGTCCGAGGCGGCAAGGGCTCGGTTGGCGGAAATATCCTCGGAGTACCACGAGCAATGTTTCCTGCACCCCCTTCCCCCACTGTTGTAATTTCTCTTTTTTCTTTTTTCTTTTTGATGTAATGTAAGACTGAGGAGCCTATAATACCTTTTGAATGAATAAAATTCTCCCTTTTGCAATGCTCTATCGTGTCCTTCTTATTGTTTAAATAAAAATAACTTAGAAGAATTTACATCGCTTTGTTGAAGAACCCAAGTAGTGGCCTGCTATGGATGGACCGAGCAGGGTAGCTGCTCGGTGGATTTGCGAGGTTTAGTCTAACCTTCCTTGGTTCGTGAACATTGGGAAGAGCGACCGTCGCAGGCGGCACATGTCAGGAATGCTTGGGGAGGCATAACATTTCGGGGAGCCGCGTCAGTTCTGGCACGTGGCGGCGCGGTATTGGAGTAATCTTGGTGGATCCCAGGATTCGCGCCCATGCGCGCGCGAATCTGGGTCCTTAAGGATTCTGTTTGAGGTTATAAATAGAGAAGGAGACGACAACTTTTTCGGCATCGCTTTTTGAGATGACTGGACGCATATATTCAATCGAAAAGATCATCACCTTCGACGACGTCTCCGTGTATGACCAATCCCTGTCTGAGAACGGGTACCGGGGAGTAGCTCAGGGTCTCGAGGGTCACGCCAGCCAGCTTTTCCCTCGGCGGCCGTCCTTCCTACAGTTGCTGATGTACGTAATTTGGAGGAGGTCCCCGGGGTTGTACAACCACTCCCCGAGGAGCTGCTGGACGAGGCGCTCGATAAGGTGCGCTCGATCTTCCTGCTCGGTCTCATCTCGAAGGCCAGGCACGACCGATCCTTGGCCCTCATTTTGGAGTGCTTCAAAAAGAGGTACATCATGAGCCAAGGCGTAGAGGGCGAAGCACCGGGTGCTTCCGTGGCGTCCCGGGTTCGCGTGCAGTATCGGCGGGAGCGAGCTGCAGAGGCTAGGGCTCGGCTAGCGGGAATCTACTCTGAGTATCATCAGGAGTACTTCCTCGATCCCATTCCCCCTCTGTTGTAAACTTTTCCTTTTTATTTTTCTGTAAGGCTGAGGAGCCCATAATACCTTTTGAATAAATAAAATTATCCTTTTTGCAATGCCCCATTGTTTCCTTCTTATTATTCAAATAGAAAGAACTTTAGAAAGGTTTACATCGTCTTTGCGAAAGAAGAAATATACATTCGTAGGTATTCTTTTCAGAGGTACAACTTGAGCTTCTCAGTGTTGTAAGGCCGCGGAAATTTGCGGCCATTCGCGTCTTGTAAATGATAGGCTCCGCTGGGCAGGACTTCGGAGACGAGGAAGGGACCGTCCCATTTTGGGGAAAACTTATGCAGCTTGCCTTGATCGACGAACTCGTTCCGCCTTAGAACTAAATCTCTGGTTTTGAAGAAGCGACGCTTGACTCGCGCGTTGTAGTAACGGGTGGTTTGCTGTTGATAGGCGGCAGCTCTGATCTGAGCCTGGTCCCGTTTCTCTAACAAGATGTCCAGGTTAGTTCGGAGGGCTGAGGTATTCGCTTCGTCGTCGAAATGCTCGACCCGGTGACTGGGGAGCCCGATCTCCGCTGGGACCATTGTCTCGGTACCGTAGCAGAGGCTAAAAGGGGTCTCTCCGGTGGGGGTTTTCTTCGACGTGCGCAGGGCCCATAACGCCCTGGGTAATTCCTCGACCCAACGACCTTAGCGTCCTTCTAGGCGTGTTCGAAGACCTCGGAGGACATCCCGATTAGCGATCTTGGCTTGCCCGTTGTATTGGGGATGTATGACCGTGGCAAACTTCATGAGGATACGATATTCGCTGCAGAATTCCTTAACTTTTTCGTTTTCGAAATTTGTCCCATGGTCGGTGATAATACACCTCGGGATGCCGAACCGGGGTATCACGTTGTTCTGCAGGAACTTGATAGTCGTGGTGGCATCCGGTTTCCTGATGGAAATGGCCTCGATCCACTTCGTGAAGTAGTCCACGGCGACGAGGACGTAGTTGTGCCGGCCCGTACCGGTAGGGAACTGACCTATCATGTCCATTCCCCAATGGGCAAATGGCCACGGGGAGGTTAGGGCGGTTAGCTCGGTAGCTGGAATGCGAGGTATGCTTCTATGAAGTTGGCAGCTATTGCATCTCCTGATGAGTTTCTGGTTGTCCTGATGAATTGTCGGCCAGTAGTACCCCTGGAGCAATGCCTTCTGGATTAAGATGCGGGCTCCTTGGTGCACGCCGCCGACCCCTTCGTGGATCTCACGGAGGACAAAGTCGGCTTCGTGGGGGTCGACGCACCGGAGCATGGGCTGAGTGAAGGACTTCTTATAGAGGTTCCCATTACTCCAGACGAAATGGCGAGCTTTGGCTTGGAAACGGCGACCTTCTCCCCGATCTTCTAGGAGCGTACCTTCCCTCAGGAATTCCACGAAAGGCTTTCTCCAGTCTCGGTCTTCTTCCCGGGCTGTGTGCACTTGAAGTGGCGTTGCCCCGTCTTCTATGCTGGGTCGTGGCAAGACCTCGAAGAGGATGTTCCTCTTGTTGTTGGCCGTATAAGATGAAGCCAGCTTACTCAAGGCGTCGGCCTGGGCGTTTAGCTGTCTGGGGATTTGCTCCACCTGGACTTCGTGGAAGTCCTTTCATAGTCTTCTTACCTCGGCCAGATACTTCACCATCAGAGGCTCCCGTGCCTCGAATTGGCCGGTCACTTGGCCAACAACTAGGGCGGAGTCGCTGCGGATCCGAATCTTTTTTAGCCCCAGTCCGAAGGCTATGCGCAGTCCGGTCAGCAAGGCCTCGTATTCCACCGCGTTATTTGAGGCTTTGAACCCGAGTTTCAGAGAATACTCCATTTCTGCCTCATTCGGGCCCCGAATGATAAGGCCGGCACCACAGCCTTCCTCGGTCGAGGACCCGTCGACATAGAGGATCCAATCAGGGACGGAGTCGGGCTTCCCATCGACAGAGGGTTGAGCTGCGGGGGTCGGCGTGGACTCCGGCTCTTTGCTGGGGATGGTGCACTCGACGATAAAATCGATCAGGGTTTGTGCTTTGATAGCCTGCCTCGAGCAGTATTTTATGTCAAACTGGGACAACTCCCACCTCTATTTCTCCAAGCGGCCAGAGGACTCGGGGGAGGCGAGGATAGCCCCCAAAGGTCGCTCGGTAAGAACGAGGATGGTATGCCCATGGAAATAGTGAGGCCACGATGAGTGCCAAGACGATCTTCTCTATGGCCGGGTATCTCGTTTCAGCGTCCTTGAAGATGTGGTTCACATGGTATACCGGCTTCTGGACTCCCTCGACCTCTCGGACGAGCACCGAGCCTGCAGTTTGGTCGGATACCGCTAGATATAGCGATAGCTCGTCCCCTTCAACTGGCCGGGTGAGCAGCAGGGGAGTCGCAAGGTGCCTCTTTAATTGCTCAAAGGTGGTCTGGCACTCCTCCGACCACTCGAATCTTGGTATCTTCCTTATAGCTTTGAAGAACGGGAGACACTTCTCCCCAGACCTCGACATGAAACGACTCAGAGCGGCTACCCGCCCTGTCATCCGCATGTTTTCGACGTTAGTCTTGGGTGCGGCCATGTTAAGGATGGCGTTGATTTTCTCCAGGTTAGCTTCGATCCACGATGGGTGACCATGAAACCGAGGAACTTTCCATCGGTGACCCCGAATGCGCACTTGGTGGGATTCAGTTTCATCTTGTATTTACAGAGGACGTCGAAGGCCTCGCCCAGATCCTTGGCGTGTTCGTCCGACGAGACCGATTTGACGAGCATGTCGTCGACGTAAACTTCTATGTTCCTGCCGATCTGCGGCTTGAACATGCAATTGACCAAGCATTGGTACGTAGTTCCGGCGTTTTGAGACCAAAAGGCATCACCTGTAGCAGTATACCCCCCAGTCCGTTGTGAATGCGGTGAGATCCTCGTCTGCCGAATTCATACGGATCTGATTGTAGCCGGAGAAAGCATCCATGAAGCTAAGTAGCTCGTGGCCTGCCGAGCTCTCGACGAGCTGATCTATCCGAGGGAGGTGATAGTTGTCTTTCGGGCAGGCCTTGTTGAGGCCGGTGAAGTTGATGCACATGCGCCACTTCCCGGTTTATTTTTTAACCATGACTACGTTTGCCAACCATTCCGAGTAAGGTACGTTCCGAATGAAGTTGGTGGCGAGAAGCCTGTCTACCTCGTCCTCGATCGCCTTTTGCTTGATCAGGGCGAAGCTTCGTTTTTTCTGCCGGACGGGTCGGACCGTAGGGTCCACCCTGAGCTTGTGAGATATGACTTTAGGGTCGATCCCGGGCATGTCGGCAGGCGCCCAGACGAACACGTCAGAGTTGTTTCTAAGAAAGTGAACCAGGTCGTCTCGCTGAGTCCCCATCAAAAGCAACCCGATCTGAACGGTTCGTTCGTCGTCCCCTTCCAAGAGGGGGACCTCTGTTAGTGGCTCCACCGGGGTCCCTCGGACCTCTTTTTGCTCGTCTCAAGTGTCCAGAGAACCCCTGATGTCACCCTCGCCTTCAACATCGTTGTTTGGCCGCTCAGACGTAGATGTTGCGGTGAAGCAAACCTATGTCATTCGTTGGTCCCCGTAGGCCCGACCTATCCCGTCTTGGTCGAGCGAGAATTTCATCGCTAGGTAGTAGGTCGATATCTGGGCCCGGAAGGAGTTCAGTGTCAGGCGACCGAGGAGGACGTTGTAGGCCGATGGGATTCTCGCGACGATAAACTCCACAGGCACGGTGCACGTACGGCCCACCTTCCCGATATTAAATTGGAGAGTGATTACCCCTTCCGCCGGGATGGAGTGGTTAGTGAACCCTGACAGGATGTGGGCGGTCGGCCATAGGTCCGACGGGGTGAGTTCCACACGCAGGAAGCAGTCATAAAAGAGAATGTCTGCCGAGCTTCCCGAGTCGATCAGTATCCTCTGCACCTCATAGTGGTGGACCCGAGCTGTGATCACCAGCGGGTCGTTGTGAGGCAGGGATATACCGTGGAGGTCCTCATCGGTAAAAACGATCGGCTCGGATGCTTTGGCCTTCTTCCTCAGGTGGCTGCCGGTTCCCTTGATCGGTGAGGGACGCCGAGTCTCGTCGGTCTTCGTCGTACCCCCCGCTGATATGGTCATGATTTGGCCGATTGTCAATTCGCCGAGAAGGGGACGTTGCTCTTGCTCACGATCGGCTTGCCGCTTGTCTCGCAAGTACGTTGCCATATGCCCCGAGCGAATTAGCCCCTCAATGTAGTCTCGGAGCTTCTTGCGGTTCTTAATGGAGTGGCCCTGTGACCTGTGGAAACCGCAGTAGGGGTCTCTGGTGCGCTTTGCCGCCTTATTCGAGACTGGGGGGAGTTTGAATAACCTCTCGCCCTTAGTCTCCTCCAACGGTACCGTCTGGGAGACGTTGAGCGGGGTGTACTCCTGAAACTTCGGAGAGTAGGGATTTAGCCGCTTAATCTTCTTTTTATCCTCCCAGGCCTTTTTCTTCTGATCAGCTTGTTCTATCCGGGGCAGGTTGGCGTTCACCTCGGACTCAAGCTGGATCTCATGTTCGGTCCAGGCCTTTATCTCGGCCATGGTCTTAGGTTGCGCTAATGCAAAGGAGCGTAACCACTCCTTGTGCCTAAGACCCGACCTAAGGGCCGTAATGACCATTTCGTCCTGGTGTTCTGGGACCTCAAGGAGGGCATTGTAGAAGCGGGTGACGTATTCTTTGAAGGATTCTTTGTCCCCGCTCTTTATGGTGAAGAGATGGTCGACGGTCCGCTTCTGCCGTCTGTTCCCGACGAAGTGGACGAGAAATTGGGTGGCCAGCTCATCGAAGGTAGAGATCGAGCACGGCGCGAGTCCTCGGAACCAGTCTCGCCCGGAACGGATGAGAGTGGCGGGGAAAGCGTGGCATTGTGCGGCGTCGGAACAGTCCTGGAAACTCATCCCGGCCGTGAACGCGTCCAAATGGTCCTTGGGGTCGAACTTCCCGTCGAAGAGGGAGACCTTTGGGGGCTTGTTCCGGGAGGAGACGTGGATGGTGAGTAATTCTTTGGTGAAGGGCTTCGTGAGCGAGTCGGCGGCATATTTAGCCCCGTCGCTTGAAGGACGATTTTCCCGATGCATGCCTTCGATCTTCTTTTCGAGGGCGTCGAGTCGGCCGTGATATCCTGATGATTCGGCACATTTTGATTTTTGGCCTCTGCTGCCGGAGACTTCTGCCTGGCCACGGCCCCGGTTCCGTTCGATGAGGTTCCTTAGGTCCCCTGGCGAGGTCATTTTCGAGCTGCCGTGGCGAGTCCCGTGTGCGCGACCCTGTCGAGGGAGGGGGTGTCGGTCATCCCTAGGCGCAGGTGAGCTGACCGATACCTCCTCGGGAGGGACATGGGCGTGATGGGGCTCGGGGTGAGGCGCTCTGGCGTAAGACCTCGGTGTTAAGCTGTGCGGCGCCTACCGGAACATTGAATACGTCGGCCTGGGGGATCCGCGGCCGCCGGAGATAGCGAGGCGGTGATCCGTCGTGCCAACACGGGCGGAGTCTTCTCTCCCTCGGTAGGGGTCCTGGTCCCGAGGTGGGGAGCGGCGGCCTGGGGAGCTTACCCGGACGTTTAGACACAAACGAGTGCATCTACGACGGACGCAAGTTGATCTATCCGAACGGATAGGGCGTGAATGGCGTTCAGAGGAGGAGGGGATTCTCCATCGTCTCTACTGCAGGGAGGCCGACGGCTGGTGCTTGGATCGTCACGGTGACTGCTTGCCATAAAGTCGAGATCAGAAGATGAACTTTCGTTGAGTGGAATTAGCGAATTCCCACAGACGGCGCCAACTGATGGATCTCTGGATCTCTTTCAGATGTTATCTTCCGTTGATCTGTAACGAGCGCTGATGGATGGCTGAGATTGAGTTGGAGGGTTTCCTTCTGGAGCGTGCGGATCTCAATGGGTTTTATGTGGTTGAGGCCGAGCTACCTGCAAAGAAGTCCCGGGGTGGTTGTGCCACCGAGGACCCTCCGACGATCAAGTTAGACGGGGTATTTTGGAAGAGTAACGGCCTATTAGGGTCCAATTGGCTTACCTGAGTCGTATGAGAGAGGGGTTTATATAGCGGCAGCCATGGGCAGGCAGGAGCGAGATTCACGTCGGCCGTTACGCCCCTGGCGTCATGTCCGTGTGATAGGCGGGATTCCCTATTAATGACGATGTATGCTCGTTAATGGGGGATCGTGATGGCGTGGGACGCGGGATCATGGGCAGCGGAAATCTCACGCCTGGCGAGATTCGCGGAGCCGTGGGGAGGCGCCCGTGATCGGTGATGTGGGTCGGTCGGTGAGACCGAAGAAGATAAGCTCGGCGTGAGGCTCGAGAACGAGCAGGAGGCCGAGGCATCTTGGTTCTGCGATAGCTCGGATGCGAGCTGGGGAGTGGTTTGGAAGGCCACTGAAGGTCGGGAATATTCTCGCGTCGGAGGCCCGGGGTATGCTTCCAACTTAACATTCTTGATCCATTCTTGTAACCTCTGGGACACGTCATCTACCACATATCATTATCTGGAGAGTCACCGATACCGAGCATCATCAAACACAAAGGAAAAGCTCAAGCCCCAAACCATTGTTTTTAGCCAAGGCAATTTAGGCAATATCAAAAATAGAGATTTTGTAATTTAGCCAAATAATGCTATTTCTGACCAAAGATTCATTTTCAACTCTTATTTGTATAGATAAATAAATGACCCAGCTTAGGAAAATACCCTTTGCCTTTCCTCCTCCTCCTCTGCCCACCGAAAAATTTTATGGCGGTAATTATGATACAGCCAATAAAATAAAGCCGCATGGCTTGTACTTTTACAAAGAAAATTCCTTTTTCCCAACTATTTGTTACTCTTCCCCTTCTCTTATCACTCCTCTCTCATTCTCACCGATAACCCCCGTCTCCTGGCACCTAATTCTTTGATTTTGTTGGAAAAATAATTATAATTCCCTGTTCATCCTTTCTATTTTAACACACAAAATTATCCTCCTAAAATGGGATATTTGAATATGAATGCAAATTCATTTTTATCTGTGTTAAATTTTTCTTAAGCCTTTATTCCGTTTTGAACATGAAGCAAACTACTTTATTTTTCTTGATTTCCAACCTAATTAAATTTTATTTTAATTAATTATAGAATTAAAATTTAAAACATGCAACTTTGCTCTTGCAATTAAAACACATAAGCATTTCTATTTTCAATCATAACATGTAAATCGCTATCATCTTGACTTCAAAATGGTGAAGAATAGGAAGAGAATGATACTGTTGAGAGCTGCAGGTCAGACTTTATTTGATTGGAGAAGACAAAAAAGGGCAGAGAAAGCAGCAAATTAAGTTTTAATTAAAGGTTCGTTTTTGCTCAAAAGAAAATATAATCCATTTTGACAATATTTAATTGGTTAAGAACATAGCAAAATTAGAGTTTCACTAAAAAGGACTGTTTTGAAAAAGCATAAGCCACGCGGCTTTATTTTATTGGCTGTAACATAACTAATTATCTGATTACTAGTTACGTTGTTACCACCATAAAATTTCTCCGGGCTACCATCAGCCATAGCTTCCTTTCTCTTCCATTCCAAATTAATGTTCTAATTCCACTGGCAATGGAGGATGGGAAAATACCCTTTTGTTATGTTTTACAATTGAGAAAAAGCCATTTTATGTAATATGTAATATACAAAGTTTTCGGAAGTTCAGTGAAAAAGATGGATATAATTTTTGGTAGTTAAGAGAAATTATGCAATTTAGAAATGGCTTTTATATTACATTTTTCAGGGTGTGGGGTGGGTTGGGGTGGGGTGGGGTGGGGGAAGAAATGGCCCTTAATTTTGAAGTGAAAAATGCATGGCATTCATTTTCAGTCGCCTAAGATCTTGACATTTGTTCGCAATTTATAAGCTTTACTAAATTTTAAGCTTGTCCCATTCATGTGATAAATAAAGAGAAATGCTTAACCTACTGGAATTGAAATCCTATCACAATCCATTCAAGAGACAAACAACATAGATCCACTTGTTTCGCACTAGTATCTTGGTATTGTGGGTCCCACAATTTTGTCTCTTGGCTAAATTGGGGTAGGAGTTCAACCCGGTAGGCAAAGTATTACTCATGAATAAAAGAACATGGAATTATGAAATAGAACGTGTATTAAATATCAAATAATGAGGGAGTTATGCATAATTTTCCATTTCAAATTTCAAGAAATATGCATGCTTTTTGGTAGAAGGAGAGAGAGAGAGAGAGATCATGCCCTGGATTTTTCTAGTTCATAGAAAATAAAACGGCTCTCTCTTTTTTTTGTAATTTTTTTTTTTTTGAAAAAATAAGAGGAGCATGCATGTACTTTTGAGTTTCAGTTATAATAGCAAAGATATTTATTGATAGCAAAAACAACTACTACTTTTCACTTTTCAAATCTCATACATATATTTTGCAGAGTATGATAGCTCCATTGGCAATGGAACAAGTTGCTAAACTGACCATAACAATGATTAAAAGGAAGGAGCACCATCTTCAAAATGTTCTTGAAGACAAGAAAAAAGGTATCCAAGAGGCATATGCATAGACATAGACATGAGATAAAGGGGTTGAGGGCTTCCTTAAGATCACAAGCCTGCAATTACATTAAACATGACTCAAAATTAAAATACATAACAATAAAAAGATAACCTAAAAAAAGGCATTATAATGAAGCAGCAATAGATTTCATCTTTACCCAAATTTCAGTACTTGCTATTTTCAAGCATTACAGAAAAAATTATACAAAGACTCCCCAATTAATTTCCTAAATAAGATGCAGCAAGGCCAAGGCCCAAGGAGTACTCTCCCCAACAAATTTTCACTCCAATGTGACGCTTCATTAACAACATTAATATATTCCAACCCAATAACTTAAAATGTTTATTGAAAACCCTCACAAAATTAAAATACAACAAACTACAATTCTGTCAGCACACCACACCATCTCAATTCCTACACACTATTGTCTAATTTTCACAAACAAACTACACAAGTAAAGATGCATTAACTAATGCAGAAACATTTTTTTTTTTAAAAAGGCTCAACCACACCCATATTTAAATTTACAATAAAGGTAAGAAAATTAACCAGCCCATATTCTATCCAATCGATCGACACTCTTCCGAGCTTTATCAAACTGCTCAGTGTTCTTCCTCGGCCAATCCAAACAATCGACACTTCTTCGAGATTTCTCAATATGATCAAATGAAACTTTAAACTTTTCCAATTTTTCTTTGCTTCTCGATTTTTCTGTGCTTGGCCTTGGTTTCTCCCTTCGGTTTGTGCTTTTTCTTGGCGCTTCGAAACAGTCAGTGCTCCTTCTAGAAGGTTCTAGATGATTTCCACTATTAATCCAAGGGTGTCTCTGAGGAGATGAATTTTCGACGGTGAAAATAAATTTCTTCAGATGTCGAAGATATTCGGGAAATAGCTCCAAGTCGCAGTGTCTTCCTCCTCTAATCCAAAGGGGTTCATATTTTTCTTTGCATAGGTCCCAAAGTTGCTTGCCATGAGAGCAGTCTACAACTTCATCTGATGTTCCCTGCAGATAGAATCATATATGTATTAGTGACTTTGCAGTTTGCATTGACAGATTAGTTTTTTGGCACGTGCTATGCAAGTGCAACAAAAAAATGCAGCAGATTATTATAGGCAAGAAAACATTTAAATCCGATAGAACATTTCTCTCTCCCAAAGCATGTCTACAAAAAAATGTGATCATTTTGAAAATCATGTTTCTAGCAGTTTTTTTATATAAATGGAATTTTTCCTTTTTACCATTGAAAATAATCGAGAGAAGAATAATCATATTGGCTTACTAGAAAATTAATAGTCCATACATCTAATTATAGAAAGTTATCCATCATTTCTCCTAACAAACATATAATAACTAATCAAGCTGATAACTAAATAAAATAACTAAATATATTTCCACAACACTCCCCACAAGCTGGAGCGTAGATGTCAATCATACCAAACCTGGACAGAAGACAAGTGAAAACCATGTAGGGTGTTTTTTGTCATCCCATTGAGATGGGAATATGAGTCGCTTGTCCGGCACATTACAGATTCCCTCTGCCTAGGATAGGCGGGGATTTATTGATTGTGGGGATCCGAATCTCCGGCAGCCACGGACTAAACTGCCGTTAATTATCTCTCGCCTTTGGAGCGAAAGAAACTCTGATTGACGGGTCAAACTGGTCATGCGAACTTAGTGTGCAGTGTGCGCGTGTTATGTTTTGGAGGGGAATTGGATGTATCGGGGGTCTCGCAGAGTTTACGGGGATCCTGCTATCCGGTTAGTAGGCTGGGGTCAAGAGGGCTAGTAGCCCCCTTACGGGGTGCGGGGCAGCGCCCCATTAAAAATTTTTTCTAACGGGGAAAGTGTTGTGGAGTGTGTATATATATAAAAAAAAGGGGGAAGCAGCATTCAAAGGACGCGTGGGTGCCAGTGCCTCGCGTGCCTGGCATACGGACGCTAGACGCCAGCGTGAAAAAGGGGTTTGGTCCCTATACTTTTGGAGTTAAACTCCTGAAAAAGAGGACAAAGGGACTTAGCCCCTGCACTGAGAGTTGTACTCCCAAAAAGAAAGATTTATTATTATTATTATTATTATTTATATATATATATATATATATATATTGTGGAGTTAAACTCCCAAGATATTTTCGAAGATGATGAAAGGGGACACTTTCTTCTCCCTTAAGCCCTGGGTTTTCTATTGAGCCTTAGATCTTCCCAAAATGAGATTTTAGGGGATGAGTCTCCTTTCTCCTTTCTATTGGCCGAATCTTAGAGAAAGGAGGGGGAGATTTAAAAATCTCCCCTTTTGGAGATTTGATAGAAGATCCGCGTTCCCCTTCAAGGGTTTTGTAGTGAAAACCCATTTCTTTTTAGAAAAGAGTGAAACTTTTGATTTAATTCAAAAAACGAGAAGGTTTAGAAACTTGAGGAAGGATGAGACACCAAAACCCTAGCTTTTGAGGGAATGAATTCTTTTTCATTTCATCATCATGTTGCCTTATATAGGGTTATAAATTTACATATAGTCCCTTAGGCTTTACAAAATGGCATTTTTGCCCATCCCATGCCTCATGTGCTCATTTCTTTTGCACATGAGCCCATGAGTCGTGGGCTTTACAAAAATTTGGCTTTATGCCTATTTATTTTACATTCATGCATGAAAATTACATCACACTTATTTATTACATAATTTTCTTCTTGGCATGGGGGAGGCCGGCCGTTTCATGTTCGGGCTTGACTTGGGCATGGGCCTACTTGACCTGGGCTTAGGCCCGCTTACTTGGGGTTGACTTTGATTTTGACTTTGACTTGGTCAACCGGGATGTAATTTTTGATCCTAACAAACCAGTCGAGGAAGAACTTTTGTAAGAATATCTGCCAGTTGGGTTGCAAAGGAAATATGTTGAAGTGCAACCACCTTATCTGTCACTTCGTCACGAATGAAGTGACAATCTATCTCGATATGTTTGGTCCGCTCAAGAAAAATTGAATTCTCAGCAATATGAATTGCGGCCTTGTTATCACAGAAAATTGTAGTCAGAAGAGAAGGAACTCCAAAATCTGCCAACTGGAAGGTAAGCCATACCAACTCAACAACTGTACGAGTCATAGAACTATACTCAGCCTCGGAAGAAGAACGGACAACTACATTTTACTTCTTACTTTTCCATATAACCAAGTTTCCTCTCAAGAAGACACAATAGACACTCATGGAACAACGGTCATCAACGGATCCAGCAAAATCAGTATCTGCAAAGGCTATGAGCGATAACATAGATGATGGTTTGTAAAGAAGACCATGTCGTGGAGAACCTTTGATATATCTGAGAATATACTCAACTGCCTTAAAGTGAGTTCAAAGGATTCCGCATATATTGACTTACTATGCTGACAGCAAAGGCAATGTCTGGCTAAGTGACAGTGAGGTAACTAGCCTTCCCAACTAGATGTCGATATCGTCATGGGTCCGGTAGTGGAGGATCCGAGGAAGAGCTTAATCGAGATAGTCTGACTGAGTAATTCATAGGGGTGTTTGCTGGTTTACATCCCAGAAATCATGTCTCAGATGGAAGATCAAGTGCATACTAGCGCTGAGAGAACTGCAATCTACCAGAATTCCGTGATACTTCAATTCCAAAGAAATATATAAATGGCCTAAGTTACTTACTATGAAAGTGTGAACCCAAATGTTCTTTCACCTTGAAGATACCAGCAGAATCATCTCCAGTGATGATAATATCAACATACACTAACACAATTATCTTGCCCTGAGGACGATAATGTGTGAAAAGAAATGTGTGGGCGCGATTATGTTTGAATCCAATCTGTCGTAAAATCATGTTAAATTTTTCAAATCAGACCCGCGGTGACTGCTTCAGTCCGTGTAGAAGACAAACTATAGATTCCCCCAGTCGCTCAAAGCCAGGAGGTTGCTGCATATAAATAGTTTCTGATAGATCGCCATTAAGAAAGGCATTCTTCACATCAAGCTGATGAAGAGACCATACCTTAGAAACAGCTAAGAATATAAGAACACAGACCGATGGAAATTTGGCAACCGGTAAGAAAATCTCAACATAATCCAAACCATACTGCTGAGTAAATCCTTTGGCTACCAATTGAGATTTAAAACGGTCAGTCGTTCCATTTGCATTTTGCTTGACAGTAAAGACCCATCGACAGCCGACAACCTTCTTATCTGAAGACGAAGGTATCAATGTCCAAGTCAAATTAGAGCGTAGTGCAGCAATCTTCTTTAACATAGCTGCATGTCAACCTGGATGCTGAAGTGCTTTCTGAACAGAGAAAGAAAGAATGATGGCAGACAATGAAGAAACAAACCAACGAGCAAATGGGGTCTCTGATAGGAAACAAAATTAGAAATCAGATGTACAGTAGTACAGGGACGTTTACCCTTGCGTAAGGCAATTGGAAGAGAGATCTTCTTCGGAAGGCAGCGGTGGTGGAGAACCAGGAAAAATAGACTGCATTGGAATACCTGCAGAAGCATCTTTAGAAAAATCATTGGTAGGAGGTGGCTGGACAACTTTTTTACAACGGTAGTACATCGGCGGACAAGCGACTGCAGGCTGATCACTAAGAAGCACAAGTTAAATAGATGAATCAAGTTCTAAGAAAGGTATGTATGGAACCAGAATAGTAGAAGTAGGTTCCTTAACAAGGGTGGAAAACATGCTTGATCTTCTAAGGTCACATCACATGAGGTACAAATTTTGGATGTGACAGGGTCAAAGCAAACATACCCTTTTGGGATCGAGAGTAACATATAAACATCATACGTGTAGCTCTAGGATCAAATTTGTCAATATGAGGACCGAAAACATGGGAATAACATAGACAACCACACCTTAAGAGGAATAGGAAAAGGCTCGCCATGTGGAAACAAAATAGAGAAAGGAGACTGATTGCCTAGGAACGAAGAAGGCATGCGATTGATATAAAAGCTGGCAGCTAAAACTGCAAAATTCCACAATCGTTTAGGAATATGCATATGTAAGAGAAGAGAACGAGCTACCTCAAGTATATGTCGGTTCTTTCGTTCAGCAATCCCATTTTGCTGAGTATAAGAACATGAAGTTTGGTACAATATTCTCCGTGTCTTACAAAATGCAGTAAAGTTCGTGTTGATATACTCTTTAGCATTATCTAAACGAAAAACCTTAACTGAAACACCAAATTGATTAGAGATCTCAGCAACAAAGGTTTTAAAAGTAAACAAAATCTCAGACCTATTATGCAGAAAATACATCCAAGTCATGTGTGAATGATCATCAATAAATGTAACAAAATATTTATAACCAAACACAGTAGGAAATTTAAAAGGTCCCCAAATATAACTTCTACATCCCTTCCATAATGACAAGGGTGACTAATTCCACAATCATTTATTGATGATCATTCACGTGTATATCTAAGGATCTTTTCAGGGCGGGACACTGCTTCCATATCCCTTCCATAATTTCTAGTTCAAACGGGCTATTCCACTTGATTGCAGGACAGGCTTGTTGGTCCTTTAACATCCTTTCATATCATATGGAGATTCCTCCACCAGCGAGCAAGATGTCCATTGTGTATACTTCGGGGGAATGAGTATCCGTGCCCCAATCTTTTCAAGGGTGGAACACGTGCGGTCATCATTTTAGCGACCAGGTGCTTTATGGCAGCTCATAAATCTTCATCAGAAGATGAAGGACCTTGACCCATCTGAGCCAGTTGAACCAATTTATCTATAAGCTCTTGGAAGGTAGTAGGCTTGAAAAAGACCATGAATGGGTATACCCATGAATGTCGGTCTATGGTAGATATAAACATTCCGACGGCTGGAGCTTCGTCGATGCACTGATCGCATTTAGACCAAAAGTTTCGCCATCAGGCAGCATACTGAACCCAAGTCTCGTTCAGTCTGACCCTTTCATTGATCAATGCCGTCATGGTAGTGCATTCATTTGTACTGGCGAATTTTTGACAGAAGAGCAGTTCCATCTCGGCAAAAGGCTTCACGGAGTCATTCGAAAGCTCTGAATATCATTCGAAAGCAGTGCCTGATAGGCTGCTGACGAACTAACGGAGAAGCAGCATGTCATCTCCTCCAGTGTTGGCGCACATGGATTTGAACTGGGCTATATGTTGGCGAGGATTCTCGGTCCTTTTGTATATGCGGAACGTCAGAAATGTGTATTCTGACGGGTACTGCCTCTAGTCGTGTACCATACTGGATGCGGTCGACCGGTCTTGACCAGTTTATTTGCCGCTTCACTGGCATAATGAACTTGGATTTGCTGAGCGATATATTCGTCCAGTTTTGCTTTGAAAATCATTTTCTCTTTAGCCGTTCATGGGCTTGCAGAGGATTTGAAGTGTCATCCTTGTCATCTTGAATGACCACCGGCGATTCATCTGCTTGGGGTTTTGATTGAGCCATCATTCCGGTCATATTCTGGATCAAGAGGGTCATTTTGTTCATATTACCAGCCATCTCTACCGCTTCCTTATTTTTTTCCTTAAGAACGCGCTTCATGTAGTCAATATCAGACTCCTGTCATGTGCGTTCTTCGGGTTCATCCTCCGAGCTTGCTTTGGACTGGGGACTCGTAAGCGCTGCCGCTTGAGTAAGTATCTCCTGTAGCATTTCATGTTGCTGCTGAGCCTTTGTTAGAAACCGAATATGCGACCTGTGACTAACAGAAGCTTGACATTCGTCTTTGGAGCTCACCATATGGATTGTATGAACTATCATGGCCCCAGGCTTGGGGCATTTCGAATCTCGGCCCTTGGAGTTTGCCTCGAACGCTTGGACTTTATCTGGACTCTCTTTTGTGAAAAGCTGCTTTAAGAGGAACCATCATAGCAGGAACTACCTTTGGATAAGTCCCCTTTGCATTTGGAAAGGACGTTGTCAGTGTTTGGCTGACGCTTTATTTGTTCGAACTTGGGAGAAGAGCTGCGGATAATGACCGAGATTCTTTGCCTCCTTCCACACTTTATATAGAGACGAGAAAAGTCTTTTTGGAGAGCGAACTGGCTTCTGTTCTTCTTGGATCTCCATGGTTGCGAAGACTTCTTCAATACTGCGGTGGGGGGATTTTGTCTGACCCTTCGCAGCGGTTTGAAGCTGTTTTCGGTTGGAACAACAGCATTCACCATTGGAGTCGGAGCTGGAGAACTGCCCCCGGTTCGTCTTACTTGACGCCAGTGGCGACGTCGGGCATTTCTCGAGGCAGGCACCTCTTTATCTTGCGGGGTTTCTTCATCATGCCCCCTGCATAACTTGGGACCTTCAGTAGGAGTCGGTCGGTGGAAGACAGAAGACGGCTTCCTCCTTCGGCGTTAAGACACCGAGGGCAAGCAGTGGGAGCATCAACCCAAAGAAAAGCCCATTCATTTCTTGAAGAGCCGAAATGCAGAGAATCGAGACTGCAAGTGGCCCATACTTAACTCCCCCGGATGAGGCAGATCTTGAGTTGCAATGAGTGCAAGTGAAAGCCATCGGTCTCTACATAGATACGAAACGCCAGCTTCAGTATCCCGAGACCCAAGGGCAACCATAAACATATATATCGCGATATTGTTCGCGAAAAACACGACATACGAAGTGTGGAGTGGAAAGAAAAAAGATCCCACCGGACGTGCCAGAATCTGTTTACCGCCGAAAACCAGAGTGAGGGGCGGGGAGCACGTCCAAGCCATGAGTCTGGGGACAGATACTATATGGAACATATACATCCATCTTTCCGAAAATACCAAGTTAATTTATGACACCGTATATTGGAGGTTTGGATATATGCGACCATTGTAGCTGAACTTATCAGATTTCCCCCTCAATAATGAGGTTTTTTTTATTGTGGAGATGCTTTTCCTACATGCGTAAGCCTCTGCAGTTAATTACGTTACCACAAAACGATAACTTTCTCCTTTTCTATGGATATCACTTCGTGTCGTGCTATAGCTGTTGTTTATTTTGGGTTACCCTTGGATTATATACGGTGATTAATATTGTCGTCGCCCGTAGGGTGCAGATTAGTGCAAATCCGTACATATCAGATTTGGGATTGATCTTGGGATGCATATCTTATATAAACGAGGTCCATCAGTTCAGGGACATATGTATAAGGATCGTTAGTCGTATATAAGACTGAAATCAACTTAGAAGATATGGCTAAGGATCATTAGTCGTATATGGAACACTAAAATCAATTTGGATGATATGGTATATGAGATCATTAGTAGTATATGAGAGATGTCGTATATGATACTAAGATCAGCTTATGTAACAGTGAGCATATGGGTTCAACTGGTCATTTGATCGCATATGAAGCATAGGTTTTTATACCATGGGTAGCCCATGGATAGTATACGAAAGTCAATATGAAGACAGTCCGTAGAGCCACATATTAGTTTTGGGACATTGTGATCCATTTTTCAGCTTACGCACACATGTATATATTACGTGGCGAAGTGAACGATGGTAACATGGGATGCGTCCAGGTGCGATAGAGTTTGAAGGCATTTATATTTCTTTCAAGGATATACATATACATATATGTATACTTTCATAGGTTGTTGGGATGATACGCACGTCTGTATGGGGTACGCATCTATATGAGATCGTGTATCAATATGGGGTGTGCATTCGTATGGGATGCATGTCAATATGAGGTACGCATCTGTATAGGATGCATATCAATACGAAGTTAAGACATTCGCTGTCTTGATGAAATTTCATATCTTTCATCAAGTTGGAATGAGGAAAGAGTCATTGGTTGTGGGGACACACCACCTCTCTTAAAACGCTGAGGAATTACAACGCCGTATATCAGAAATGTGGAAGGATGCACTCTTGAACCAAATCCCATATATGAGGGAAGAAAGCATATTGGATCTAAGGATCGCTGGTCTTATATGAGACTAAGATCAACTTAGGTATTATGGGTTAAGGATCATTAATCGTGTATGTGACTAAGATCAACTTAGATGATATCGATGAAAGATCATTAGTCCTATATGAGACTACGATCAATTTTAGAAGATATAGTTTAAGAATCTTTAATCTTGTTTTAGATTAAGATCAACTTAAACATTGACGAGCATATGGGCTCGGTTGATTTAAAATCAAAGAAGCTTAATCTTCACAGACTTGGCCAATTTAGGACTAAGATTGGGTTTCTATATCACCCAGCAGTGCTAAGCACTCAATCACGTAGCGCTCAAGTGGATATCACGTGAGGTGCTGAGTTTCTGACGCTCAAGTGGATATCACGTGAGGCGCTGAGCCTCAGGCGCTTCTGTGTGCATCACGTGAAACGCTGAGTCTTCTGCTTCCGAGCGCTCACGTGCGTATCACGTGAGACGCTCAATCTCATGCGCTCAAATGTATGGCACATGAGACGCTGAGTCTTCTGCTTCTGAGTGCTCACGTGGATATCACGTAAGGCGCTTCCTGTTTGCTTCTTTTGGACGCTCATGTACGTATCATGTGAGGCACTGCCATTTGATTTTCTCCTTAGTGCTCACATGGATATCACGTGAGGCGTTTTTTCCTTAGAGATTGTACCCCCTAACACGATCATACAATATTAATTGGTATTTTTTTAAAATTTTGTTTATTTATTATTTGAATTGTGATTGGTTCGAATGATAGATGTGGTTATCCGACTCGACCCGCTTAAGTGAAATCCGTTATGGTGCTAGAGTATCTTTTATTGATATTTATCCGTAAACTAAATCTACATGAATCTTAAATAACAGATATATAATATTTAAATTATATGTATATATTTTCTGGTAGCCATACATTAGGGATATTTTCATATATTAATTGTCAACATGTTTTATCCTATTTAAACATCTCATGATATTATATTGACAATTATCTATTGCAGGTAAATCTTAAACATCCTAAAATATTGTTAGATTAGAATATATTTTTTTCTAAACCATTAGATTTATACGTTAAATGGGCTACGTATGTGTAGATAATTTCTAGTGTTTTGAGATTTAGTGGAGACAGTTTGGGGTTTGTAATATCTTTTATAATATTATTAGTTATATACAAAACTATATATATATATATTACATATACTATATAAACATAGTATATTTATATTTTCCCATTTAAATTAAAAACTTTCTTTTTCCCTTTCCCCTCTCCGATTCACCACGTCCCAACTCTTTCCGTCGAGCTGGGCATCAAAGCTTGGATTTTTATATCGTATCGTCGTGTTTTATCCGTCTGCGAGGCAAGTATTCGATACTTGCTTATACATACTAGTTACGACGACGTTACGTATTCTAATATTTTATAATTACTATATCTCTTGCATGGTGTACACATTAGTAATTATATGTTATACATATGAAAATCTCATATATATTATACATTGTGGTTACTGTGAATAACAAATTAATTATTATGAATATATATAGTTCAGGAAATAGCAGCGATCATGTTAGGTAGTTTAAATAACAAAATTATAGTTCACATATTTTGATGTTTAGGTTTGTAGTTAGTTCATATGAATTCTCTAATAATAATAAGTTTAATTAATAATATTTTATGTAGACAATATCTAATTAACAATATTTAATTATCGTAACAAAAGATTATTTTTACTATGGTTAAAATAATATAACTACTTGTAACAATTGATAGGATCATATTTGCTACTTCGTGACTACTTGGAAATAAATATTCAATATGCTAATCTTGTTACCAGAAAATCTATATGATCTGTTTAACAATACTATTCACTCATTTGATCAATGCCGTTATTTAACAATAATAAGTTTCACTAATAAGGATAAATTAATTTGTAATAAGTAAGTCCAATTAATGTAGTTTAGTTTATATAATAATACTTAATAATCTTGACAACATTATTTAAAATACGGTCATACTAATCTATTGCACAAGTAATAGTTGATACATCATTTTCGTCGCATATGTATCGTATCTAGATAGCTGTTACAACTATATGCCTGCTATTCATCATGACTTGTTATGTGATATTATTGTGATATAAACACTTCACCTGTTTTAGTACACTATCCCTGACATGCTTGTAACATGCTATCTTGTTACCGTTATTGCTATAGGTGTATTGTCTATGCCTATTATCTGTAATAGCTACCGATGCCAACAATATTGAATTGTTATCCTGATTGACCTGACTTGTTGTCTTGCTAGACAAGATCTGCACATGATTGTCCCGGTATTGGTATTAGGTAGATATTTTATTGATACTTGACTTGAACATGAAACCTAGGAAAAAATGGGAAATCAAGAATGTAACCGAAACGTAACTCAAGAGGATATTATTGTTGTCATGATTCCGGGGGTGTACGGAATAACTATTGTTTATTGTACCGTGGTCCCATGGGGAATGAACGGGATATATTGTACCGTGGTTCCGTGGGGAATAAACGGGATATATGCTGTTGAGTTACGATAAGAATTACATTAATTGGTTTCAATTACATGTAGGATAGTAAACCTAGAAACACAGACTTTAGGATACACGTGACATACCTATAACCTACTGTTATATCACCTATGATTGGTTTGTTTGTACTCATACCTCATTTTGCACGTGACACCCTATATAGTATATTGCTCAGTTTATTATTATGATGATGATATTTATGACTCACTGATGTCTGGATTTTGCATGACTCACATACTTGACTTTAGCACATGAGAATCGTGAGTATTTCGACAGGATCGCCGATCGGTGAGGATCATTCTAATGATATAGTTCTTATTTATGGTTTAGGTAATCTCTTTCCTTGGATCTTTACTGCTTTTGTTGTCGTTTCCTGTTATCGTTTGTGGTTATTTTGGACATGTTTAGAGATAGATAGTTATGATACTGTTCTTGATTACTGATTGACAGCCGTAATATCACCATTGGAGGATATTTTCTTACCATACGTAGCATGGTTGCCTTTGTCACATTCCGAATTGACGTATTTTGGGAAGCCGGACGTGACAAGGTTTTGTTGGTATCAGAGCATAGGTTTTAGATTAGCTGGGCTTGGTTCAATTTGTAGTTGGGTATGAAACCCAATACATTGTCCTTAAGACCCAGAATTTTAGAAACATGTCATGCCATATTATTATCTTGTCATTCAAATTCTCAAATCTTATCCTTCCCATAAACTCTTTACCTCCACGATATGGAAATAACATTGCATCTCAGCTTGGAATCCTCTTGATTCCTTATTGTTTCTTCCTTCTTAATCCTTCGGTTCTGATAGTAGGATTTCGGCGACTTGAATGGAGTTATGTGATTATAACTATGTATCGCGACATAGTTATAATGCGGTACTCTATTTAGATAACCTGAGTCCTATTTCGAATAATTTTTCTTGACTTATGTTCGTTGTACTATATTGTTTTTCTCTCGGTTTCATTGCTTATGAATTTATGTCTTATCGCAAACTTGAATCCAATAATCACGTTATATTTTTCCCTTTTTCCCGTAGTGACCAATCCGTCAGCGTTCCGAAGAACAAGGAGAAACACGGAGAGCGTATAATGATTGCAGTAGTTCAAGTTTGACCTCAGCGGAAGTTGATACAGACCACTTTAAAGCCGATCAGGTATAAGATGTTTCATTGAAGAAGTTCTGACAGACCCGCCTCAATTTATCAGAGTAATGCAGCGGAAGTGTAGTAGGCTGATAACCCACAAATCCTAGAATAGACTTATAAATTCGTGATGAGGGTAACTATCTGTGTGTATTGAAAAGGGAAGTTCGTGAACAAGTGGCAGATGAAGCGCTGATCGTAGTTCGAGATTTCATGGATGTGTTCAAGAACATCTCAGCTTTACCGCAAAAACGAGATGTGGAGTTCGCGATTGATCTTATTCCTGAAGCAGCGCCAATCTCAAAGGCTTATTCTCCGATGGCACCGATAGAACTGGGAGAGATAAAGAGACAAGTTTCTGAATTATTAGAGAAGGGTTGGATTTGCAGCAGTGGTTCACCGTGGGGAGCTCCAGTTCTTCTAGTCAAGAAGAAAGATGACACGCGGAGAATGTATCGACTATCGAGAGTTAAATCGAGTGACCATCAAGAATAAGTATCCAATTACTCACATAGGCGAATTATTCGATCAACTCAGTGGCACGGGAATATTCTCGAAACTGGATTTGCGATCAGGGTATCACCAAGTTCGGATGAAAGCATAAAACATTTGCAAGACAGCGTTTCGAACTCGATATGGACATTACGGGTATTTAGTTATGCCATTTGGAGTTACTAACACACCGGTGATATTTATGGACTTAATAAACTGAATCTTTTCACCATTTCTAGATCAATTCGTTGTAGTATTCGTTGATGATATTCTGGTCTATTCGAGAAGCAAAAAAGAGCATGAAGAGCACTTGAGAATCGCACTGCGGACGTTGAGACAAGAAATGTTATATGCTAAGATGAGCAAGTGCAAGTTTTGGCTCGAAGAAGTGTTCTTGGATCATGTTGTATCCGGAGATGGAATTGCAGTTGACCCCGAAAAGATTGTAGCTGTTCATGATTGGCCAATTCCAAAGAATGTAGGGGAGATCAGAAGTTTTCTTGGACTTGCTGGGTACTATAGAAGGTTTGTAGAGAACTTCGCTCGAATAGCAGAACCTTTGACCAAGCTAACACGAACGGGGATGCCGTTTGTTTGGACCGAGAAGTAAGCGTCAGATTTTGAAGCGCTGAAACAAAGATTGACAACCGCTCCTATTTTAACAGTGCCAGATGGTTCTGAAGGATTAGTTATTCACAGTCATGCATCTGGAAAAGACTTAGGATGTGTTTTGATGCAGCATGGAAATGTTGTAGCTTATACGTCGAGGCTGTTGAAGACTCATGAGAAGAACTATCCAACTCACGACTTAGAACTAGCAACAGTTATCTTTGCGCTAAACATTTAGATACATTATTTATTGGGCGAGAAGGTTAAGGTGTTTACTGATCACAAGAGCCTAAGGTATGTGGTCACGCAGAAAGAGCTCAACATGAGACAACGTAGATGGTTGGAGCTGATGGCCAAATATGATCTTAATCTAAAGTACCATTCGGGGAAAGTTAATATAGTACCGGGTGCTTTAAGTCGGTTGCCAGCGATACGGATGTTGACTGCACAGAAGGAGATTATAGCAGATTTTTAGAGATTTGGGTTCGAGCTCGTACTACCAGATTCTTCGGGACAGATGATGCAGTTGCAAGTACAGTCATCCTTGATTGATAACATTAAGGCAGCACAGTTGCACGATCCTAGATTGCGGAAATTTCAAGGACAAGTGGAAGCGGGACTTCGAACGGATTTATTGGTTCATAAAGATGGTTTGATAAGATATGGAAGTCGTTTGTGTATACTTAAAGGAGATGTTCGTGAAGAAGTTATGAAGGTAGCTCATAGCTCCGCATATTCAGTACATCCAGCTGGTACAAGATGTATAAAGATTTGCGAGAACACTTTTGGTGGGAAGGCATGAAAAGAGAGATTGCTCGTTACATATCGAGGTGCTTGATGTGTCAGCAAATCAAGATTGAGCATCAAAAGGTAGCTGGTTTGTTGCAACTACTTTCGATTCCTCAGTGGAAGTAGGAACATATAACCATGAATTTCGTGACAGCCTTACCACGGAGTACAAAGAGCAATAACGCGGTTTAGATGATTGTCGATCGACTGACCAAGACAACTCATTTCATACAATTTCGAGTTGGAAAGTCGACGGAGGGTTTAGCAGAGAGGTACATGCAGGAGATTGTGAGATTACATGAAGTACCAATGAGTATCGTCTTTGATCGTGACACTCGATTCCTATCATACTTTTGGAGGAGTCTACAAGAAAGTTTGGGAACCCACTTGAAGTTTAGTACGGTTTATCCTCCTCAGACAGATGGACAGTCCGAGAGAACAATCCAAACACTTCAAGATATGTTGAGAGCTTGCATGCTTCAAGGTTCGTGGAAGGATCATTTACATTTAGTGGAGTTCTCATACAGCAGTTTTCAGACGACTATACAGATGGCTCCACTCGAAGTATTGTACAGTCCCAAATGTCGCTCACCAGTAGGTTGGGATGATATTCGAGAAAGAAGATTGCTGGGACCGGAACTGATTGTGCAAACTGTGGAGAAAATTAACTTGATTCGTGATCCTATGAAGGTGACACAAGATCGACAAAAAAATTGGGCTGATACTGGAAGATGACCATTAGAGTTTGCTGTTGGTGATCATGTATTCTTGAAGATATCACCGACAAGGGGAGTAATCCGGTTTGGCAGTCGAGGCAAGCTTAGTCCTCAATTCGTGGGGCCTTTCGATATCATTGAGCACATTGGAGTAGCAGCTTATCAATTGGCTTTATCACCATCCTTGACGGATGTTCATGACGTGTTTCATGTATCTCAACTTCATAAATATATTCGAGATGAGACGCACGCGTAGACCATTCGGAATTGACAGTGAGGGAGGATTTAACTTATGAAGAGCAACCGATGGCGATTGTGGATCGACGAGAAAAGGTTCTCAACAATATGGTGATCTCTCTAGTGCTTGTTTCGTGGAAAAATCGTTCGCATGGAGAATCTATTTAAGAACGTGAAGACGAAGTTTGACAAAAGTTTCCACACCTCGTTCCTTATATCCGTATCTTCATTATTATTGTCTTTTCTACTTCGTGGATTTCGAGAACGAAATTCTTTTGTAGTTGGGTATAGTGCAACACCCTAGCACGATCATACGATATTAATCAGTACTTTTTTAATTTTGTTTATTTATTATTTGGGTTGTGATTGATTCGAATAATAGATGTGGTCATCCGACCCGACCCGCTTGCGTGAAATCTGTTATGGTGCCAGAGTATCTTTTATTGATATTTATCCGTAAACTAAATCTACATGAATTTTAAAAAACATATATAGAATATTTAAATTATATGTATATATTTTCTAGTAGCTATACATTAAGGATATTTTCATATATTAATTGTCAGCATGTTTTATCCTATTTAAACATCTCATGATATTATATTGACAATTATCTACTGCAGGTAAATCTTAAACATCCTAAGATATTGTTGAATTAGAATATATTTTTTCTAAACCATTAGATTTATGGGTTAAACGGGCTACATGTGTAAATAATTTCTAGTGTTTTGAGATTTTGTGGAGGCGGTTTAGGATTTGTAATATCTTTTATAATATTATAAGTTATATACAAAACTATATATATATATATAATACATATACTACATAAACATAGTATATTTATATTTTCCTATTTAAATTAAAAACTCTTTCTCTCTTTCTTTCTCCCTCTCCGATTCACTACGCCCCAACTCCTTTCGTCGAGCCGAGCATCAAAACTTGGATTTTTATATCGTATTGTCGTGTTTTATCCGTCTGCGAAGCAAGTATTCAATACTTGCTTATACATGCTAGTTACGATGACGATTACATATCGTAATATTTTATAATTACTATATCTCTTGCATGGTGTACACATTAGTAATTATATGTTATACATATGAAAATCTCATATATATTATACATTATGGTTATTGTGAATAACAAATTAATTATTATGAATATATATATATATAGTTCAGGGGACAGTAGCGATCATGTTAGGTAGTTTAAATAACAAAATTATAGTTTACATATTTTGATGTTTAGGTTTGTAGTTAGTTCATATGAATTCTCTAATAATAATAAGTTTAATAATATTTTATGTTGACAATATCTAATTAACAATATTTAATTATCGTAACAAAAGATTATTTTTACTACGTTTAAAATAATATAATAACTTCTAACAATTGATAGGATCACATTCGCTACTTCGTGACTACTTTGGAAATAAATATTCAATACGCTATTCTCGTTACCAGAAAATCTACATGATTTGTTTAACAGTATTATTCACTCATTTGATCAATGTCGTTATTTAATGCCATTAACTAGATTAACAATAATAAGTTTCACTAATAAGAATAAGTTAATTTGTAATAGGTAGGTCCGTTTCACTAATAAGAATAAGTTAATTTGTAATAGGTAAGTCCAATTAATGTAGTTTATTTTATATAATAATACTTGATAGTCTTGACAACATTATTTAAGATACGGTCATACTAATCTATTGCACAAGTAATAGTTGATACATCATTTTCGTCACATCATGTATCGTATCTAGATAATTGTTACAACTATATTCCTGCTATTCATCATGACTTGTGTGATATTATTGTGATACAAACACCTCACCTGTTTTAGTACACTATCTCTAACATGCTTGTAACATGCTATCTTGTTACTGTTATTGTTATAGCTGTATTGTCTATGCCTGTTACATGTAATAGCTACCGATGACAACAATATTAAATTGCTATCCTGATTGACCTGACTTGTCTTGCTAGATAAGATCTGCACATGATTGTCCCGGTATTGGCATTAGGTAGACATTCTATTGATACTTGACTTGAACATGAAACCTGGGGAAAAGGGGAAGATTAAGAATGTAACCGAAACATAACTCAAGAGTTTATTATTGTTGTCGTGATTCCGGAAGTGTACGAAATAACCATTGTTTGTTATACCGTGATCCCGTAGGGAATGAACGGGATATATTGAACCGTGGTTCCGTGAGGAATAATCGAGATATATGCTGTTGAGTTACAATGAGAATTATATTAATTGGTTTCAAATACCTGTAGGATGGCACAGACTTTAGGATACGCGTGATATACTTATAACATACTGTCTATAACCTACTGTTATATCACCTATAATTGGTTAGTTTGTACTCATACTTCATTTTACATGTGACACCCTATATAATATATTGCTCAGTTTATTATTATTATGATGATATTTATGACGCACTGACGTCTGAGTTTTGCATGGCCCAGATACTTAACTTTAACACATGAGAATCGTGAGTACTTCGACAGGATCGCCGATCAGTGAGAATCATTCTACTGCTATAGTTCTTATTTATGATTTAGGTATTCTCTTATTTCCTTGGATCTTTACTGCTTCTGCTATTGTTTAAACTCATTCTACTGCTATAGTTCTTATTTATGATTTAGGTATTCTCTTATTTCCTTGGATCTTTACTGCTTCTGCTATTGTTTCTTGTTATCGTTTGTGGTTATTTGAACATGTTTAGAGATAGTTATAATACCGTTCTTGATTACTGATTGACAGCCGTAATGTGACTATGGAGGATATTTCCTTACCATAGGTAACATGGTTGGCTTTGTCACGTTCCGAATTGACGTATTTCAGGAAGCGGGGCGTGACAGAGATTAATCTCCGTTTTTTAGAAAACTTTAAGTTTTCTGAAGCTTAAGCATCTGTTAACGGTATTTTGACCATTAATGATAACCAAGATCGATATTTGATGATTTGGGATCATGGGATGACAGGTTCTTTAAGAACTTGAAGATCTTGTTCATGTAAGATCTAAGTTCATGACATGTTTTAAAGGAACTAAATTCCTAGAGATAGAAACTCCATCTTTCTTTCCTCTCACCTTTTTTTATGGTGGGCAGAACACCAAAGTTCTCTGGATCTTAAGTTTAAGATCAAGATCACTCTGTAAGAATTAAATTCTCTTTTTGTGGGGGACTTGTCTTATAGATCTTAGATCAAGAGAAAGAACTAAGTTCTTATGAAGGGTTAAACCTTATTCATACGTGTGATGGGTAAAAAGAGATATTTCTCCATTGTTTTTATTTAGGATTTGAGAGGATGAAGATGATCTTAAAGGAGAATTAAATTCTCGGTTTTATAGAAGCTTATAGGGTGTCTCTTCTCTCTAAGATTTAATCTCCTTGCTCTTATTTATTGGAGACTAAAAAGATCAATTTGTTGAGGGGATATCTCAATTGAGAAATCATGATTAATTTCATAATCAATCAAATTAATCTTAAAAATAAACCGGTGAATTTTATTCACCGTTGAATATTTGATCCAATGGTTTTCTGTTTAACAGAACATCTCTTTTGTTTGTTTAATAAGATTGAGAAGATATCTTCCATACATAGAATTTGATTCTATATTATGATGAAACGGTGATTTTTAATCACCGTTGGATCTTTTAATCCAAAAGCCCTTTGTTTAACAGAGTCTTTCCTGTTTAGAAAGATTAGGGAAATACTTTCCCAAATAGAATTAAGTCTATCTGAAGTGACGCTCACGTGTATTGCGCGTGAGGCGCTGCCATATATATGGCCTAGCTCATGTACCTTGCACGTGAGATGTTGCCATATTATATAGCCTATAGCGCTCACATGACTTGCACGCGGACGCTGCCATATTATATGGCCTTGACGTTCACGTGCTTTGTACACGGGCACTGCCAAAAAGATTTCTTGCGCATCAAAGCTTTAAGCTTTTTTGTTTTATTTGTTTATTTTAAATACCTATTTTGGGGTTTTCTAAACTTAAACTTAGAGCAAAAATTTTGGCGGGAACAAAGATTCGCCAAAGATCGAACTACTAGGTAGATCTAAGTCGATGACTGAATATAATAATTGAACTTATTGAGAGAAGAATAATCTTCTACTGAAGATTTTTCTTATTAGAAAATTAATAGTATAGCCGATACCATGAAAATAATTGAGAGAATAATAATTTTATTGGTTTATTAGAAAATTAATAGTTCATACATCTATTTATAGAAAGTTATAGATCGCCTCTCCTAACAAACATATAATAACTAATCAAACAGACAACTAAATATATTTCCATAACAATATTCATAACAATGTGTCGCTTCCATAGTGCTCATCCATGATCAAATTCTCAATTAAAACAACCACCCCGAGTGGATTTGCATTATAATAGTAGAGCTGAAGGTTGTGGTACAAAAATTAGAAAGAACCAAAATGAACTTGGAATGTGTTTATCTGTTGTGGCTAGCATGCATTTATTGTCAATATTATACCCTATCCTATCTTCTATAGTAGACTTTAATGATGAATTTGTGTAAGCTTTTCGGCTAGCACATTATTTTATTTTGCTTTTATGTTTTCTTTGAACCATACGATCCCTCACTGCCATATTCCCACCTCCCTTGCTAAATTGTTTATACGGCAAGCAAATTACAAGGATACTGCTTAGGTGAAAAGCAATTGTGTTGATACAATACTCATACACTCACGCAGGAACTTAGTGGAGGTCATCCACGAGGTACAATCTAAATGATTCTGTCAGGATATACTTCGAAACCCTCCAATCTATGAATGTTGATCCTTGAATTAATGAATCGCAAGAAAACATTCTACCCCTACATATTCCATTTTTGAATTTTCATTTCTTAATGTGATTTTTTTGTGCTGAAACACTAAATTTGGCATTTCCAGACAATTGAACATGGGCATATATTTATTGCATGTTAATTGAAAGATGGCTATTTAAAATTTCCATAGTTGTTCAACTACTAACAATAAAATCATGGACATTTCCTCATACATAATAATCAATATCTGCTTTTTAATGCTGTTGAAAATAGCTATTACTAATATCATAGTCATTATCCTAAAAAATATGTCGATGTCGGTTGATACATTGAAATTAGAGAGGAAATGCCACGATTTGTCTTTAATATCGTGGGGTCGTTTTGGAGTAATGTTGGGACATTGATATTGGATCGAAAATCACGACTATCTCTTTTATGTTTACTTTGGGTTTTCAGTAACTATTTCAAACCCGACTCGCAATTTACAAAATCCAATAATCAGGAAAACACCTAATGCGGCATACATGATTCTTATTCCCAAAAACCTTTCACCGATAAATCCAACAAAACCCTAAGTCTGAATGCCTCCTCTCTTCTTCAACAAATTCTCGACAAACCCTAGATCTAAATGTCTTCGACAAATTCTCCAATTGTCACGAACTCGTCTCTATTCTTCAACGAACCAAAAGGTTAGATTATCTTGGAGTTTTTGCAATTTCTTCAATAAATCAAGTAAATTTATGTTTTATATCTTAATGTTTTCAAATTTGTCTGTCTATTCTTGTAATTTAGACGATCTATAATTATAATACCTTCAAAGTATCTTTATATTGAGTTACATTAACGATAATCATATTCTTTAGTGGACGTCAACCTGCTTAAGGTTAAATTACTACCCAAAAAACTACAATCAGACATTTAGTAAATGTCACAGTAATATCCTGAAATCGACCAAATGACGTCAAAATTTTCTTGCCGACACGACATCGATGTCCGACGTTCTAATTTCGTTCAACCAAAACCGTATTTTGTTTTATCTTTTTTTTCTAAAGAAGTAGTAAACAATATTCCTATATCCGTTCCTTAAGCAGCCTCGATTGATATTGTAAAGCTATCCAAAGTATTAGGCCAGGCCGTAGAAAGTTAAATGATTTATGATTATTTCTTTTTTTTTTTGATAAGTTTTACTAAACCTAAGGTTTCAGGATTTCCGGTATAAGCCTTTCACAGTGATTAAAAAGCAGCATAGGTAGCCGCCCAGACCGCATTGACATCAATTTATGTGTACTTTAAGTTAATTTTGTTATTTTCTTAAGTTATTTGTTAAACATTGACTCTAACTTATTTGTTAACTGCTTTTGTTTCTTTTTCACTTGTAAAAACGGCCTAAATAAGTATTCTTAAAGGTTTTAACAATTAAATGCAAGCTGGCAATAAAGTAAATTCCGCCAATTTTTCAAAGATCCAAAAAAATTTAATTAACTAATAATTGTCTAAGCTAAATCTCTCTAATTTTAAGTCAAAAACCAAAAAAAAAGTTTTAAAAAAAATGTTGTCCAAGGCTTGATCCTCGAAAGAGCGGTCGAAACTCGAAAGCGATATTAGCGTAATTGAAACTTGAAGTCGAAGGTGGGTTTGAAATTGAAGATCAAAGGTGAAGACAAGATCGAAGTTTGCGGTGGAGTTTGCGGTGGAGATCTTGGTTCGAGATCGACTTGAAAACTTTCGAAGCCGATGACGATCGCAAGCCCTTATGGCCCTTGAAATCAGCGGCGGCTCTCGAAATCGGCGGTGGAAGACCCTCATGGTGGCCCTCGGCGTTCAATAGTGTTAAAATTCTAATATATTATATATTACGCTCCAATTAACAAATAAAGAGAGTACCCATATGAATACAAGCGTAAACATAATTCCTCACTAAGCGGTCTAATGCAGTGGGATGCGGCTCTTGTACACGCCTAGACGTCCGCATAAGCGTCTAGGCGGCCGCCTTTTAAAACACTACTCATTCGAATACCATGGGTAGCAACTTCTTATAACAAGTCATGGGCTTTTCCACTCGCAGAGCCAAGTTTTCCATAAGAAAAGGGTAGTGGGGGGAACTAAACAAACAAAGAGGTTATATAATTGATGTGGTGCATGAAGGTTATATAGAATATGTAGAAAAAATTGGAACTTTGGGCCCTGTGGATCCCTCGGCTCCACCCACGGGCTCTTCGAGGGCCAACTAAGTGTGAACTAACCAAAATCATGCTCTGTTGTGGCCCCAATTTGTGGGGAAATGGCTATGATGGTGACCCTATCTCAAAATATCAGTGTCAAGTTGACAGAAACACAAAATTCGATAGATATTCTTTTCCGACAACTTCCTTGATATGATTCCTGCTTTATTTAGAGTATTCATCCTATCTTAATACGTTACATAGCATGGATTATGGCTTTCATAAAAAAAAAGGGAAGAAAGATGACTTACATGAATTACAAGAACGGGACAATTTACCAGCGGAATTTTGTCGACATTCTGAAAAACAAAGCCAGAAAAAGTAACATACAATTTAAGTCAGTAATACAATTCATGAAAGTATAAGTAAATAAAGCTAGAAAAAACAGCATACGACTAACCTTGTAAATGTCAAACCAATATGTATGCTTCACAGAATACATCACTCTTAAACCTGAAAGTATTGCGCTATGTAGAATAATAGCTCGTAGTCGAGGAAGTCGCATTGCTAGATCCAGAGTAGGCCCGCTTCCAACTGATTGACCATAAAGTATAATGTCTTCCTCCCTCGCATCGTAGTTTTCTTTAAGACACTTAAACACAGCCTCTATATCAGCATATGTGTTGTGTTCAGTTGGCTACAAGGGGGGAAAGGGAAATGATTATAGCTACAAAGTTAAAACTTTGGCACCTGATTGTTAAAAAAATATGGTGAATTAAAAATAAACAATAAACCTTTCCAGAGGATCGCCCATATCCAGAATAATCGTACCTGCATTAACACAAAGGTTGTGAAATCATAAATTTTCACACCTATACAACAAAAAAATTGAGGGCTTTAACATTTAACTGTACTGACTTGGTTATAGAAGCTTTTACAGTTTACTCTACACTATAGAAAACTAACTGCAAATGGCAATTCGGTATGTCAATTACAATACACAGTTAAAGCTACAAAAGTCTATTAAACAGTTCAGAACTTTGAAATTACATGCACAAATGATAGTTAAGGACGCTGCACGAGCTTCATGGTGTCTAGTTACATTTACATGAACAAATGATAGTTTAGAACGGTGCATAAATTTTTAGTGGCAAATTAGAGCATAATATGTGGTCCATGATTCTATTTATCTAAGATTCCCGCCCAAATGTGCTTTTATGGATCCTTCATTTGAATTAATGGCTGCATCTTGTCCCATAGATACATTTTGAATTTCTTAATCGCGTCCAATTAAGAGTTGCATCTTGTGTCCAGGTTTAAATGCAAGGGATGCACCAAATCAAGGTTTAAATAGACAAAGGTAATCTACTATTTGCGGTCCATAATTTCCTTGGGCATAGAATAGATTCGAAAACCGCTTTTAAAGATAATATATTCAATATGAAAAAATCGATGCTGGTTTGAACTAGGGTGCCCAGTTTTTACATGGAGTGGGCTTAACATCGAACCAAACATAATGTAAACCCTGATATTTAGGTTAAGCTGTAGCTAAGAGCCAAGGAATTGTACTAACGTAGGTTTTCTTTTTGTGGCTTGGGGGGGGGGGATCCGAAGTCAATATATGTACTCAGGCAAATGGAATGGAGTATAAGAAACTACAAAGGCTTTAGATAAATTCAATCATTATAAATTCTAAATTGTTCATAGCAATTAACATGGAATACACTTCAAATCACCATAATGCATCGTTAAATGGACTTGGGCTAAAATTTCAACGCTAACGAACAAGAATCATCCGACGCTACAACATTTTATACAAGTAATATGCACATATATTTAGTAGTTAACGGATTTATATTCATATGAAAAGTAATTATAAAATAAGTAAACCAGTGCATTATTAGCTAAATATAAAAAGAAAGGGGATAAATATAAAATGACCTAGAAAGAAATCTAAACATCCTATCATCACACCAAGTGACAGCTGTAACCCTAGGTCGGTGAGGCAAATGATCTTTTTTTCTAATTTTCTTTTTGTTCCGTACTCCGGATCTAGGCGTTTTCAGTGGCAAGATTGCAATAACTTTGACATGGGGAATCTTTGGATTTGAAGATGTTATTAGAATGGAATTTGTTGAGGAAGTTGGATGGTTCAGATTGAATTGGTGTTAGGATTTGAGTCATTTGACAACAAGGATAAGAGAATATTAAAAATTTAATTAGTGATCGGGGCATCGTACCCTTGCCCTCTCTCATACCTGGCCCTTTTTGTGATACACACATGAAACGACAAGGGTGAACCGCGAAATAAGCAACCAGCTCTCATTTATTACCATCATTCAATGACAAAAGAGATGGCCTTGTCTCTTTATATAGGAACCAAAAGTACAACTTTGTAGCTAGATCTCATACCAGAGATTTTCAAAAGAATAAAAAAAATAAGTTACACAAAAATCTAAAGATGAAAAATACAACTAATGTTGAAAATAATCACAAATAAACTAAATCTTGATAGTCTTGCATCACATCACTTTTTCATGATGCAAAATATCAAAATGACATTGTTAAGATAATACATGTGTGTCACCATTATATTTATATCGTATATAATTATCAGGTTGAAGAAATCCAATAAAGTAATTTCGTTCGATTGGAGAGCTTCTGTTCGATGGGTTATACCATATTTAGCTGAAAGCTAATGAACTCTTTTTGAAGTCTCTTTTGAAAATAAAAAATCAACTTGATTCAAGCTGCATTTTATCGGTTTATGATTTTGCCAGACCTGGATCTTAATTTTGGTGCTACATATGGGCGGAAGCATGTGTGGGTATGTGTGCGCTATTGCCCACAGTTGTCTCTTGAAAGTTTTCTTTGATCATATATAATGCAATACTTCCTTTAAAAGCAAAGTTTATATTGCCACTAGCAAGACACATGGTATCATACTAATATACTATTCAGTAATCTTGTGCAAGTTTATTTGCAAATACAAGAATCATTTAGTTTAAAATGAAACAAAGTAAAGAGTCGATGGATCAATGAATACCGTGTTATCATTTGTCCCGCCGTTGTAAGAAAATCTCACAGCAACATTCTATATTGTAATTCATCGTAAAATTACTACCCATTTTAGCAATTTAGAGAATCCTACTCAATTCATGCCCGAATAAATTCAATTGGCCTCTTCAACAAATAAATTATGTCATTCCATTAAAAGAAGTCCAATTTAATCAAAGGTTTGATTTCTGACATACAATATCTAATTAATAGTTAATTTATTTCCTGCTAAATTCGGTTAGTTGGGTCAGTTTTATATTATTTTTCAAACAATACATTACATTCTTATTGAAACTTTAGTTATTATGGCATAATTCAGATTGAACACTTAAATTTGTTTTCTTTATATCCAAATCCTATTTATTCCTTGGAAGATAGATCCACGTCCTATCTACTCTTGCAATTTCCATTTGATTAAATCACGCATATCCAAAATCATGCACTCCTTCAATTTTTATATGAGTTTAGCTTGTTATTTGAGAGGACTTTACCGCATATCTGTATTTTACAAATTTTTTAAGACATGCTTGCAATGAAATTTAGTTTTCGATATCGTAGACAATACAGCTATATCTTATAAGATACATATTCAGAATCTTGTAATTTTTCATTTAAAAATTGATAATTTTATTTTTAGTATTTAAAACAATTTTCAACTAGCAAAAATGTCGATTATAATTTATGTAATGCATCTTTTGTACTATTTTCATCTCAACTTTTAAATGTTTCTAACTCCATCTATGGTGTTCAATCACATTGTTCAGGATAGTAATGAAATTATTTGCGTGCAAGCTGGCAAATAGATAGAAAAAAATTAGTATGGTTAAATGCTTAAAGATATTTATGAGAATTAATTTTGTGAAAGCGATAGCACGGCAAAACAAGAGGCCTTGCAGCGAAAAGCATCGAGGCTAATTTTAAACGAAAAATAAATAATACTAATTAGGATTTTTTTTAAAATTAAATAAAAGAGATGATTTTGATTAGCCCCATAAGTCATGTAATTTAAAAGCAAAAAATATTCAAAGATCTAAAGACAAGATGATAAATGTTATCAATATAAGGTCTAAAGAGATAATTTTGACATAAAAGGCAACAATGAATTATCATTTTATACAATGGATAAAAAAATAACAAATCGGATTAAGATGTATGTATATACTAAAACGCGTAAAATATAAAATACATACATACGTTGAAGAAATGACAAAATAAGTAAAACATTTACTAATTGAAGTTTGTTGAGCATTTGATTTGGTATATATCATTTTTTTAGAAGGTAACATCAAGTTATTTAATGGAATTGTTTATTAAGGTTTGATACTATGATGCAAAAAATGGATTAAAAAACAGAGATTGAATTTATGACAGGAAAAGAGAGTATAGACATTATAATGGCTTGAAATAACTCTTAAAGCCGTTTACTTTCAACCCGACATCATAGATAAAACTGAAGAATAATACAGATTAAGCCCACAACGATATTTGGCATGTTGCTATTTGTTTCAACAGTCATCCGACTTGTGTGAGATATTTCTTTCCTAAGATACTCTCGCCATAAAAATAAGTATCTATAATATAAATTTCGAAGTCAATATCGAAAATTTCAGGTTTGATCTGAAAACTAAGTTGTTATATCGGTCTTTCGATATCACGAACATCGATTGTAATTTGTAAACTATTGCTTTGTTTTTTATATCGGAAATGACTAGAAAAATAATTGAACTTAATACCCAATAATTATAACATATGTACCTTTTTTCCTAATTCTTAATTTCTTATCCACCTTTGCATTCCTTTGACTTTGTTGACTTTACCTAAACATGAGGTGGAGATGTGACAACTCAACATTGGGGAAGTAAAACTCGACTTACGGCAAATTCATCTCAATGTCCGGTAACACATCTCGTCCTCTAACGACACATCACAACCTCTCGCAGTTAGTTCTCTTTTGTTGCTCTCTATTTAAGACCTACACCTTTTCCCATTCTAGTATTTATCACAAAGTTCAAGCCATGGTTCTATAATTCGGTCGATCTGATCCTAGATGGCCAATTCCAATCCTAAAATGGCAATCCGAGTACCGATACGAGAGATATGCGATATTTTAAATATTCATATACGCTTATCAAAGGATACAGAAAGAAGAAAAGAGATCTACATATGGTTTTTCTTGACTTAGAAAAGGCTCATGATAGACTCCCTCGAAAGATTTTATGGTGGGCTCAGGTTAATAAACTAATGTCTCATTGTATGATGAACCAATTACTAGAGTGAGAACAATTGGAAGAGAAACAAAATCATTTTTTATCACCATATGTTTACACCAAGGATTGGTATTAAGCCCTTATCTTTATGTTAATTATGAATGAACTTACTAGACTAGACATATTCAAGATGACATGTCATGGTGTATATTGTTTGTTGATGATATTGCTTTAGTTGATAAATCTAAAGGGATAATTACTGAAGTAGAAAAATGGAAATATGCCTTAGAATCTAAAGGATTTAGAATTAGCATAGCAAAATTTGAATATATGAAATGTAATTTTAGCAAAACGGTACAAAGGAATGAGCGTTCGGTGCAAATTGATGGCCATGACATATCTCGAAAGAACCATCGTCGTTACTCAGGATCTATAATTAATCATGATGTGAGATTGGGCTGGATGTAACTAATAGGATCAAAGCAGAATGGTTGAAATGGAAAAGTGCTTAAGGAGTGTTATGTGATTATAAGCTACCTTCGAAATTTAAAGGAAAAATTTATAAGACAACAATAAGACATGCTCTTCTCTATGGATCAGAATGTTGGGCAATTAACATGTCCAAAAAATGAATGTGGCTGAAATACGAATATTCAAATGGATGAGCGAATACACTAAAAGATAGGATAATAAATGACTGTATTCGTAACGATGAAGATGTAGCTCCTATAAAGGATAAGATGCAAGATAATCGATTGCAATGCTTCGGACATGTGCAATGAAGACCGGTTGATGCCCCAGTTAGAAAAGATGATAAAATTGTAATTCTTGGCACAACAAGGGATAGAGGTAGACCTAAACGAACATTGATAGAAGTTATTAACAATGTTGTAAAAACGTGCCCGTTTTCTACTCGTTTGGCCAGCGGGTGGTGTATAATCGGAATACTCGGTGATTATTACAAAAATTATGCGTCCATTAATATATATATATATATATATACACGAAAAATATACGGTTAGGTAAAGCAATCAAATATGCCCTTAAGCCTAATGGTAAAGCGTCCAAACCAACCGAAAGATTATGGGTTCAAGTCCACTGGGCATACAATATATGTTGTTAAATCAAATAACTCAAGAAAAAAATACATAATGCTTAGAAACTTTTGAAATAAAAGATGCAAATATCACTATGCAACATGCAAGTATACAACAGCTCACAAGAAATAACTCATACACCAAGAGACAAAACACCGCTATGCAGCATGAAGCATCGCATTGAGTTCTTAATTAATGAGCAAAAACCCCAATACAATTAAAGCAATCTCTTACAAGTTACAAACTTGCAATCATATCATGAACCAAATATAAACTATAGTACTATACAACAGCTAATAAAACCCAAAACATCATAGCTCTAGTAGTTAACATATGAATTAACAAAATGAATCCTAAAACGAGTAATCAGCCCTCAAAAGTGAGTAATAAGCCAAAAACGAGTAGCTGACTGATTAACCGAGTTTTGAAGAGAGTAATCGCTTTGACCAAATAATATGCCGAGCAGCTGAGTTAAGTTCGTTTTCTGACCGAGTACGATTACTCGGCCTAGAATCCGATTTTTACAACACTGATTAAGAATGATATGTTAATTATAAATTTAACGGAGGAGGCCCTTACCAGAGCAAAATGGAAAAGAAAGATTTATATAGCTGACCCCAAAAATTTAGGATGCAGACTTGTTATATGTTTATCAAGGGTACTCATGGGGTTTTATTATTAAGTTTCAAGGATAGTAAGTTCATTGAGTTAATGATTTATTTAGCATCATTAATTACTGAAAATGTAGCTAATATAATGTATTATAAAACTATTCTAGATACATTAATTACTGAAAAGTATGTTGAATTATTTATAGTTATTTCTAATGTTTCTTTAAAAAATTTATGTTTGTAAAAATATTTTAGTCGAACAACAGCTGATCCTCTATTCCGATTCGAAACAGCCCATACAGCCGAGATAGCCAATTCCAACCCCAAAAAATGTTTTGTACACTACTGGCACCGATACTAAGATTTTAAACCTTGGTTCAAGCAATAATTACGCATATCTAGAAGCTCGTGCATTGCAAAGACAAATAAGCACGCCAATGAAAATTAAATCATGCATAATTATGCAAAGCCCCTAAAGTTTAACAAGTTCAAGAGACGAGTAGACAGTAATGAAGGCATGCATATAAAAAAGTTGCTTAGAAAACAAGCAATTACGACAATGAAAGCATAAGACCAAATTATTTTTACATAGATCACCAAGCTCAAGCAATAGTTATGCAGATGTGGAAGAATGCACATTTCCAAGATTATAAATCCATCATGCAAATGAAAAATAAATTATGTCACACGCACATTGTTTGAGTATATGCAAAGTTCCAAAGTTTCGACAAGCTTGAGCAACAATCAGACATAACTAAGTGCATACATGCACATCGCAAATCAATAACCCTTGAGCAATTAAAGACAATTAAAGCCCTAGGACGACAAATAAGCAAAAAACTGGTAGTCTTAAGAAATAACCCAACTCGCGGTCAATGATATTTGACCAATATATATCCACAAAAAGATGAAGATCCATGGTTTTTTATTGTACAAGTTTTCTTTTGAAGACAAAACCCTGGATATATTAGAAATTGAAGCAATATACCTGCAGCAGATGATGTAAGGTTATATATTGTTCCCCTTTCATAGATCTATGCACATCTTTTATTCAAATGATTCATAGCAATAGTATAATTTAGTTAAATATAAACAAAATGCATGAACAAGGAAAGAAGATATGTGTGTGTTGACCTTCCAATTTAATCCAGCGCTAAAAACGTGAAACTCGCTCCTTTCTTCTCCCAGTCCTAAAAACGAACTTTGCAGTAATCAAGCATCTCTAAATTAAGATTTTGCATTCAAAATAGAATGAGCTCGGCTGCTTCTCCTCCACACCTCTAATCCTTGAACTAAATCACAGTTAACAAATCCTAGCTCCAGCCTTTCCTTATTTCAATATCTACAAAAGCACCTTCTGGGAAAACCTATATCCTGAAATGAAATTTTCATCCAAAAGAAGCTCCTCTCAAAAAATCCAAGTAAACATGTTCTGTCCTTAGCTCCCTCCTGTTGGGATTCAATCTTCAAAAGCCCCACTTTCCAATAAGAAACAGATCATAAATCATAGACATGCGCCCAAACAACTAAAATTCAGCAACTTTCCAAGCACAAACGTCCAATTTAACAAAGAAATGAATCAAAGAGCCTTCCTTTCTTCTCCCAATCCTCATAAGACCCAGTTTCCAATAAATTCCAGATAAAGCCCAAAATAGGGCTAGAGCATTTGACTAAAATGCATACAGAAACAAATGATGCTATTCCTGCGTTCTGATAAAATCCACCTCATATAACAAATACATATAACCAAACAACTAATATTCAGAAAGACTTCAAGCATAAACCCCCAAATTAAAGAGAAAATGAATAAATGCCTTTCTTTTCCAAATCATCATAAAACCCAGTTGCCAATAAAATCCAGATCCTCGATCTAAAATTATAAAAAGGCTGGAATTTTAGCTAAACTACTTAAGAAAAATATATCTAATGTTGGCAAACCCACTTCCCAGTAAAACCAACATAAGAAAACATAGGCATATGCCCAAACTTAGCAACACTCCAAGCAGATAACCCCAATTTAACAAAGAAAATGAATCCAATCGCCTTACATTCTTCTCTCAATCCTCAAATAAATCAAGTTTCCAATAAAGCCAGATCCGGGAACCATGAGACTAATCAAAATTAGGCTACGGCTCTACATACGCCACACAGAAACAGGTTCAATTGATACTTTAAAGACCAACAGACCATATCCTAAAAAACTAAAATATGACCAAACTAGTAAAATACAGCAACACTCCAAGCATTAAACACCAAATTAACCCCAAAAAAATTAATAAATCAAATGCCTTCCTTTCTACTCCTAATCCTCAAAAAGTCCCCAGTTTGTAATTAAACCCCCAGAGATAACTCAATGAGACTAAACATAATAAGGCTAGAATTCTACATGCATGGCATAAAATATTGCTACACCACTTTCCAATAAAAACCCAGATCCTAAAACAACAAACCAACCAACCAACCAAATAAATTATATCACACGTCTAAATTAAGATGTCAGTTGTGAGCTTGTATAATGATGGGTTTGCCTAAATTCAGTAAAATACTCCGAGCAACTAAAATTAGAGACACTCCAAGCAAAAAAAATCCCCCAATCTACAAACAAGCGAATTCAAGCAGCCTCCTTTCTTGTCCCAATCCTCATAAATCCCAATTCCCAACAAAACCCATATCTCAAACCAATGAAATTAAAAGGGAATCTGGTTCAAATTCGATTTACCCCATGATGTTGACTCTCAAGTGAATGCTCAGTTCGATGAAGAGCTCGTACATCTGTCCCATATCAGCGGCGTTCCCATGGGAGTAAAGCACAGTGGAGCTCGCCATTTGATTCCTGACGTAAACGGCGACGATCTCGTTCCCTTTGCGGGTGGGGATCCTCATGATCTCGACGTTCTCTCTGTGAGGGAATCGATCGAGGGTGATGAGTCCAGTGGTGGGATCGGTGGCGAGATCGTAAGATGGTGGGTTCGGGGGGAAGAATGCGAGCTTCGCCGCCATCGACGAAGTCACGCCTCCCATCTCTCTGTGAGTTGTTTCTTTCTTTCTTTTTTTGCTTTTTCAACAGAGAAAGTTAGGAGGTTAAAGGTGATGGGTTTGGATTCGTTTGTTTGTTAATTTGATTGTTATTGGAGTGAGACTTGTGGGGGAGTGAGTGGAAAGAGAGAGGATGGACTGGGGAAAAAATGATGTTTTTTTGGGAGCTTCTCGGTGAAGATAAGATGCAAGTTTTTATCGTTCTTTTTTTTTTATAACATTTTTGCCCTTTTTTATGTTGGCTGAATTGTGTGATTTTTCTTTCCTAGTGTAACTGGGAAACTAAAAGGATACACGGTCCTCACAAATTGAATTCAAATCAATAAAGCGAGAAAATTATTGATTCTAAGATGATCCGTATGATTGAATTCTTCGATGATAGATATCTTTTTAGAATCTATAGCTTCAAAAGCTTAAAAGATGGTAAGTTTGAAATCTGTTTTTTGGATAAATTTTTAAGAATAAAATACTCTGGATTCTTTTCTCACGGATGACAGGTTTTAAAAGCAGCAAATCACGCTATCTAGCTTATAGTGTATTACCAGAATAATACTTTGCAAAAAAATCTTATGTGTTTGAAAAGCTATTTATAAAGATATAGCTTCTCAAATCTTCTCAAATGTATAAAGTTGACAGATTGGTGACAAAATAAAATAATAAAATGGATATATATTTAAAAGGAAAAATATAATGTGAATGCCACAGCCAACCTTGAGGGTGCACGCAGCAGCCCATCCCTGGTGGGCCCCACCCCGACTAAAACCCAATAACTCATCCCTCTGTTTTCCCCTTGAGGGTATGACCGTTCGTAACTAACTTAGCTGTGAATATTCATAGCTTCATTATCCTCGTATTTAAATTAGAGCATTAACAGCTTTCCATTATTCCTCGCAGAAATTGCCCTTTAACTCTCAGCTTTTATCCATGTAGTTAAAAGATCCCCTGGTAGCTTCTAAAACCTGCATCCCACACCCCACCCCACCCCCGCCACCGCACCCCTTCATCCTGTTCCTGAATTGCCCTTTATTAAATATTTATGTTCAAAATATCTCCCTTCTATTTCTAAGATGTTATAAAAATTTAAACAAAGAACATTTTGGCTATATTTAAAAGTAATTATTTAAATAACCATACATAACCTTCTTTGATATTTTAAAAATATTCTATTAAGATGAAAAGCGTTTCTCAGAATAAAATTAAGTTGAGGGGGCGAAGGGCAGGTTTCAAAACGCTGAAAAGTATTTCTTGCTTATGGGCCTAAAGCTTAAAATAATCCTACAATTTGGCTTTATTTTTCTGGCATATCAATTTAATCACACATACCATACCGCACAAACCATAAGCCTAGAGACCTAGAACATCTAAATTTTAAGTGTTTTTAGATGAGAAATAAAAATAAATAAATGCTGACACATGTAGCAACAACCCATGTTGGCTTCCATGGGGGCACGCCTTCTTATTATTCAGTGAAAAATGCTCAACCTTCCGGCTTGTAATTTCTATCAAAATCTATCCAAGAGCTGTACCACATATTTGGCATTAATATTTAGATATCGCGGGTCCCGCCATTTTGTCTCTTGGGTTAATGTGGGTAGGATTTCAAACCGGTAGCTAAAGTATTGCCCGTATTTACTCGCTACGTGAGATGCACGTTTTTGAATTAGCAAGACCGGTATTTTTGCAACTGCGATGCACATTACATCCTAAGTTTAAGCAAAAAAAATGTATTGAGTTAGCTACTAAAGAGATTTGTAGAGTTGGTTATTGAAAGAAATGTATGAGATTGGTTGCAGTTACAATTTGAGGTTGGGTTTTAAAATATTTTTTCAATAGATTTCTCTTGTAAATTAGAGAGACTGATTTCCAAATCAATTTCAAAATTGGAAACCCCTTTCCTTTTGCACTATAGTAAATATTTGCACTGTTGCAGATATACGGAAAAGCAAAGGATTTTTCAATTCAATGTATTACTGTTTTAATTTGTTGTTAATTTATTCTCAAAGATTTGTGAAGTTAGTTATGCTTTCTTTAATATATATTTTTTTCAAAATTATTGAATTTAGATACATAGTCTTCGGACTTGTCATGATTTTAAAATTAGCAATTTCCTTAAAAGTTTTTTTTTGGGGCTGTTTGAGGCTATTTTTTTTATTCTATATGAATTTTCTCATCTACACAGTCGATAACCTGGACCGAATTAAAGATTTTTATTAATTTTCTAATATTTTATTTAAAGCAAATATGGAACATACCCTCCCTACCCTCCATGGTCCTTGAGTTTTAATACTAGAGATATTGCTAAAAAGGACTCTTATGAACACTCTTTGCTTCATTAATTAGACTGAACTTTCATTATAATGTCTTGGATTCATTAATTAGACTAAACCTTCATTATAATGTCTTGGACTTTGTTTCTGAATCCAGGCCTCAAAAAATTTTGGAGAAAGAATGATTGAATCCAAATTCTTGTAAGGTGTGCCCACGCTTAAAACGGATTCAGAAGAACTTTTGTTAACGTAAACGGCGGATATAGTTATGAAACAAATAAAACTCAAGGTATGATTGTGTTGAAATTTAAAAGTTACTGCTCTTGGAATTTTATGATGAGTTAGGAAGCGGAAGCCTTTGCTTGAAAATACCATAAACATAACCATTTTAATATAGTTTAGGTGGCATACACAAAAAGATATAACTGTTTAGTATATTTTACCTGAACTCGAACCGTATATTATATATATATATATATATATATAAAAGAAAAGTACATTGTATAGCATAAATAAGGGTATATATTAGAGCACAACTCCATTATAAAATTAATATAAACATAAAAAAAAATACGCTATATCCTTAGCTTCAATCACAAATCACATGAATTTTGGTTTTTAGAATTCTTAGATAACATAAATCATATATAGCTAAAACGAATAGATTTACATCATGATAACCTAACTCGCAACCTGCCTCATGAATATGATTTGTTTGACATCCCATCAACAATACCATAGGGGCATAGTCCCCCCTAAAGTTTGATTGTGATTAGATGTTTAACATTCAAAGATACAAAGACATAGGATTGGTCAATATAGATTCATTTATGTCCTCAATCTTTGCACTTTTAGAATTTATCTTGCTTTGTGACTACTTCATCTCAAAAGATAATTAATATCATTCATAGGCTTTAGCCATGAAAGTGGAAAATATCTGCATGAAGACATGGTAAAGCTCCTTAAAGTTGTGAGCACCATAAGAATATAAAGTATATTGATCCATATTCTCTCTCTCTCTGGCTTATAACTTACAAAGGTGGTCAGAAAAATTTAACACGTCGGGTGTTAGTCCCAAATCATTTAAAAATGCAATTCCAGAATTTGAAAATTCGTATTAGTCCCAAATTATTTAAAATTGGAATTTGGTTAATAACATCAGTCGAAACTAACATTCTAGAATGCGAGAATTTGGATTCTAGAATTCATCATTTAACTTATAGTACAAAAATGAGAAAACCGATCAATTTTCAAATCATCATGTACCCCTAGGTTTTCTAAAATGTCATAGTATACATAATAGATCAAAATTTAAATAAACCGTCCCACCAAGTATTGCAACCACTGACTGCCGCCACCATTAACCTCCTCGCCGCCTCCGCCGGCCGACTGTCCCCACCACCGTCGTCGGCCGACTATCCACACCACCACCGTCACCTACTGATCGCCCCAGCTGCCAGCCATCCCCCGTCGCCGCCATCGGCCGACCTACACCACCGCTGTCGCATGGTGATTGCCCCATTGCCGACCGCCAGCCCGCCGGCCACCCCAGCCGACCGCCCCCCGACTTACCATCCTTGTGCCAGTCGCGACCATCGTCGCCACCGTCTACTGACCATCCTCGTCGGCGGCCGACGGTCCCTTTCGCCGCCACCAATCGCCGCCTCTGACCACCGACTGCAATAACCAACATCTGTTGTATGAAATATTTTATGTTTTAATAAAATTTCTTTTAATAATTCTCTAAATATTTTTCCTGGTAACCGTGTTTTAAATAAAATATTTTCCTAACTGATTATTTTTAATTCCTATTCTAAAAACCTACTTGTTTTAAATTCCTATTTTCCTATTTTATTCTAAACCCTAAGTCTAACTATTTTTACCTAAACCATATCTCTATTTAAATCCCAACATCTCTATGTCTATCTATTTCCTATTTTATTATATTTATTTTTCCTAAAAACCTAACTAAAACCCTAACCCTTTACCCAAAAGTCGGCCAGGCCCAAACCTAACCCATACCCTTTCTTTTTCTTTCCTTCTATTTTCTCTCTTCCCTCATCTTCTTCACCCCACGAGAACTGCTCCTACGTCGCAACGGCCCCCCCTTGAACTACACCACGACGATGAGGCCAACCCCAACGTTCACCCCGATTCTCACGCCCAATCCCATGATCTCCTTACCGGCCCCCCTCATCCTCAATAACCCGAGTTCTCCCCCTCTCTTAATCTCACTCTCTTTCTCTCTCAATATTTATCTCTCTCTCCCACTCTCACTCTCTTCCATAACCCTACGGCTACCTCCGACGACTCTTTTCAATGTCGGCGAACCCCGAGCGCCCAGCTGCCCCCCCTCCCGGCTAGCTGCAACACTTCTGTCATGCCCCTATCCCGGAATATAGGTAATAGTGAACCCACAACAAAATACGGGGTAGAGTACACAACGGGAGACAGACATGTATATTCAGAAGGAGGATATACTCCCTTCATATACGCTATTGCCACCGGTATCAACTTGAGCAGCTCAAAAACTAATCTAAATAAACAATTAACACGGGTGAATAACTGTATAGATCCGTATATCAAATATCGCATGCTAAGAAAAAATAAGATGGAATTGATAAATATGCAAGCTATAAGATACCAAAATTCAAATGGAACAGATGGATACCCGGTAATCTATCTTTGATTTACTCTGAAGAAAATAATAATTTGTACTTTCGAACATCATCCGTCTGATCTCCAATATCTTGACATGCAAACCCCGGGTCATCAAAAAGCGACCTAGCAAGTGTTAAAATGAAGGAAATCAAGTACATATGTGTCTACTAGGATATAATGTGTAAATAAAATGGATATAGATATGAATTAAAATGTAATAAGTGAAATACTTAACTATAAGTCAATATACATGAATGTTGGAATAATATCAAGTAATAATCAAGTTATCATCGATAGATTAAATGGATGTCAGGATAAAATGGAATATGGATAGGGGAGTATTGTGGAAATGGACAGCAAGACACTCATATCTTGGGGTATCTCATAACTAGCTGGCACGTCCATGTCATGTATAACCAGTGTCCAGTAATCAGTAAACAGTATCCAGTAAACAATATTCAATAAACAGTATCAGGTAATCAGTATCGATGGGCGCAGCGTGGATATTATCTGAGAGTACGAGTATTCTTACTTTCCACTCACCAATAAACCACTAGTCAAGTCAACAGAAGGATTATGTCGGTAACAAGTATCAATATGTAGTAATAAACCGATATCAAGTCATTAACAATAACATGAATTAAAACTGGTCAAGCAGTACATGTATTGAGTAATTAACAAGTAATATGAAAGCACACTTTCCAAGTATCATGTTGTATCCAGTGATAGTGTGAGTGTTGCATGATTTACTGACAATGAATGTTAATTAATAATATGAATTTTTAGTATTTAATATAACGTGAACATGAACAGACTCGCATATAACCTAACACTGTTCCATTCCAGCACCTGAATATAAGTAATCGCTCATGTTAAAATTAAATAGTTCATCATTTAGTTTGTTGTTTAGGTTATTTTTGTTTAGTTTTCATGAACTGCCTCGTATATACCCCGGTATTGTCCCGTTCCAGCACCCAAGTATACGGAATAGCTCACGTCAAGTTCTTATATTTGTAAAAACCTCTGATAGCCAACGAATAACAATGGAAAGCGTCATGTACATCTCCAGGACCGTGGCCCCATATTCTTGGTGCTGACCCAAGATGCACCGGTAAGCGCTCATGAACATTGAACATTGTATTACTGCTCGGAAAATTTGTAAAAACATTTTCAAGGAGTAGAAAAACAGTAACATATGGTAGCAAGCTACCCAGACTATCATGGCTGGCCCTAACTAGCTTTAATAATAACAGCGACATATGGTAGTTCAACCACTACCCGGACCCCCATGTTTGGGCTCTAACATGTGGTACCATAAATAAAACTTTTCAAAACTATTAACCGAGTCTACCAAGTCCTTTCCTCATCCCCTGGCTGTATCAATTTTATTAATAGAATTATATAAGTTAAAACATGATTTCATAGTAATATTCAATACTTGAAACTGTATCTGGAATTGTATCAGTGCTCAGGTAAACATATCATATCATGAAACGGAATGAAAGTATAAATCTTGTCATGTGTATCATGTATATACAAATCATGTAACCTGTCATGTTCAGTCAATTGGTCATGTCATGGAAACAGTAAACATGTGATGTATATCTGGGTATATGATTTCCATTAACTGTATCATTCATGTAACAGTGTGTCATATCATGAAACAAAAGAATATATAAATCATGTCACAAATTTCATGTATATGCTATTCAGATTGGAAAATTCATTATAAATTATACGTGCAGAATCAGGCGAAATAATATAAAAGTCATAAAAAGTATACCCATTTATCTAAATAGTAAAATTGGTTTCAACTCAATCGAGTTACTAGTTAGGGAGATGTGATCGTCTTAAAACATAAGTTCATTGCTGGAATTTCAGTTTCGGAACTGAAAATCCAACTTTAAACGCATTTTGGTATAAGTTATGTACAAAATTAGACGTCGCTAAAGTTCAATAAAATCTAGATATTTCAGTTGAGTTTTCAATGCAACATAAGGATCAGCAATAGCCATCGTATACCGGAAGTTATGTTCTGTTTAAGGTCAATGCTTATAAATTGTCACTGAGGAAATCAGCAGAACATGTCGTCAGTTTAAAATACTTTTAAAATATCAAACGACAATTAATTTTAATGAAACTAACACCAAAAGTTATCTAACTCAATTATCTATGCAACAATGTGGGTTTCCGCATGATATCAAATTCCTGCGGTGATGTATGGATGTTTCAATTCAGGCTTCGACAGTAAGTAATGCTCTGGACTGCAGTCCAGAGCCGTGCTTCTCTCAAATTTTCGTTATCGTAACATGACAATATTTAGTAACAACTTACATAGGTTTATAGGGTATTTAATTGTCTTCGATACGAGCCCTGGAACATTACATCTCAATTTGTATTTAATTTAATATTAATTTTTCAAGACGACATGCGCGGTGAATTCCAGATTTGAATCAAGCCTTATAATTCTATTAAAACCTAGTTTTACATATAAACCAAATTTAAAACTTATCAAAGATCAGATTTTTACACTAATTTGAAAGTAAAAAAAATCATCCATAACTTGTAGAAGGCCACTAGGTAGAATTTAATTTCATACACTTGAGAAGTTTTGGAAAGAGAACAAGTTTTATGATGAGAAGTTTAGATTTTGGTGTAGGTTAGAACTTAGTGTGTGTGTGTGAGAGAGAGAGAGAGAGAGAGAGAAGGAAAGAGAGTTGTCCTATTTTTCATAACACTATACTTTGAAACATGGTTTGGTAAATATGGATGATGAATTAAGAAAACATTTAAACATTAACTAATCACACTTTCAATTATCCAAGTAAACAATGACCAAGAATAAATTTCCATATCAATGTCAAGTAAAACAATTGATTAACTTTAAACTAACAATTATTCTAACAGGAATTAAACTAAACACTTGCCTTATACTTCTTGAGTAGCAATCAAGTAATCAATTATGAAAACAATCAACAAAAGAAACACTTACATAGTAATCAAGCACACAATTAGATAACAATTATATAAAAAACCAAGTTAAAGCACTTGCCTCTGTCTATAAAATTATCTTCTCTTTCCTTCTTGAAAATTTTTGTGAAAGTTTTAGATTGGATTGATGGGAAAAAAAGAAGAAAATGAGAAGAAGAGGAAATGAGGATATTAAGAAACCATAAAGAAAAGAAAAGCCCGCAAAACAAAAAGAAAGAAACTTGGAGATAAAGTAAAGAAGAAAATGAAAAGAAAACTAATTAATTAAGCCATTACTTGGAGTTGAAGTAAAATAAAGAAAAAGAAAAGAGAAGAAAAGAAAAGAATTTTGACGACATTTCTAGGATATGCATTTTACAGAATATCCCTTTCAAATTTAAGTAATTACACATAACCCTTCTCAAGGTTTGCATAATTAATCTTTTGTCAAAGATATATAAAATAGATTTACATTTAAAAATTCAAGAAGAAAACTTATTTATCAAAAATACTATTAATTTTAAAATATGAGAAATTTCATAAATATTTTTCATATATAAATACGAGTGTTTTTTCTAATTTCAAGAAAACTCATATTTTCATATACGAATACAAGTGCTAAAATTCTACACATACTTAAGATTACTAATACATGTATATCAGGATCTGGGGGTTATATTTCCACCCACCTAGCAAATAAATTTCGTCATCGAAATTTACTCTAGATAGATGATGTAACGGAGTAAGAAAAAGAATCATGATAACGTAGTCTTGTATCGTTGTTTTGCTCCATCCATCGGTACGCTCGTTGATGAAAAGATATGCAGCCGGCAAGCACTCAAATAGAAGAATTGTAAATAGAAATTGGATTGTACAATAGATAAAGAATAAAGATCGAAATTAAAATCGGGAGAAAATATAAGTTAACTAGAAAATTGAATTCGATAGTCAAGAATTAGGATATACGGTAGAATAAAGCTAAATTAAGATAAAAGGAATCAAATGTAAGACTTCAAATCACTCAAGTAGAGTACCGCATTATAACTGTATTGCAGTTCATAGTACATTCACATAACTCTATTTAATTCATCCAAATCTTACCATCAGAGTCAACGGGATAAGATTTAAGAAAATAATAAGGAATCAATATGATTACAAAGTAATAACAAATGGAAATGAAGGGTTCACACTTTCGTTTTCTTTTTGTCGAGATACAGTTATTGGGAAAAAACAAGAAAAGATTCAAAGATTTGAAATCATGATGCGGACGTTACACTCTACCTACCTTAAGAAATATGTCGCAACAAGGCACGGAAAAGCCTGAGATGATATTGTCCTCGAGCTCCATCGATCGATGTTCTAATCAGCTGAGTTAATAAGCCTTCATAATACAAGTAGAAGAGGTGAACTGAAATTAAGAATTCAAAATCCGAGAGATTATTTAAATTTCGAGGTCACAAATACGAAAGTTAGAAAAGAAGTTTCAAGCTTGATAATTGAAACAATGAATCAAGGAAAATATGAATCAAATGATAATAAGGAGACTAAGATCCACAATGCTCCCGCTGCGAACTCTGATAACAAAGATTGGTAAATTAGAGAAGGATATGTTTCTTAGATTCAAGGAGTTAGTGAATTGGATTCACATATGGAATCAAGGGAAGATGATTAAGCATGCAATATTATCTATACAGCCATTCAGATATTGGTCCTCACAATTAATACCCCACTAGGTCAAACCCAGAGCTCTGATACCAAAGCTGTCACGCCCCTATTCACACCTGCTTAAGTGCGCAATTGATGTCAAGTGCGCACTTGATAAGACATAACCTGATAGACTTGCGCACCTATATACATGCGCATATGATGAAAATGACTCGATTGACTTGTGCATTTATATACGTGTGCATATGAGGAAAAATGACTCGATTAACTTACGCACCTTTATGCGTGCGCATATGAAGGCTAATTCATGACACGTATGCATATGCCAACGGCGGACTCTTATAATAAAAGCAAAACCATTTTAGCGCAAAAAGAAAAAGGAGTGCGAATACAAAGAAAAAATATGCTTTTCATTCAAAAGGTGGATTACATATTACCGATTAAGAACAAGTATCGAAAAGCAAAGGACAAATAAAAGCAAAAACTGCTACACCATTTACAGCGGTAAAAGACTAGCATCAGTGCATAGACATCAGGTAACATGTCAAGCAGTGGTGTATCAGGTCGTGACAGGTAGTGCACAGGTATCAAACGGATGCTCATAATAAAACTGTAGCAAGTACGGATGCACGATAAAAGTACGGATGCACAGTAAAATATGGATGCACAAATATCTATGAGGGATTTCATCTGCAAATTCATGACTATGTAGGATGCACATTATCAAGCATGGGGTGCTAATATAACAGTAACATGAAATAATATGATTTGTAGATACAACTATAAATATAATAAATGATACGAATGCACACGGGTATCCGAAAACACCAAACATTAATATGAATGTACAATGCAGTCAACACGTGATATTTTTATTCATATGGATGCAAAATATATAACATGGCATGCATCAAGATAAACTTGCATGCGACTAGATATGTAAATAACGGTATGGATGCATACGGGTATCGAAAAACTGTAAAATTGTAATATGGATGCACAATGAAATAAACATATAATATTTTTATTAATTTAAATGAAAATATATAGACATAGCATGTAGCAAGATAAACTTGCCTGATCGGATCTCACGACGGGGTGCGTACGCTGCGTCCGACGTTGGGTAAACGTCGCGATGCACTCATGGCGTACAGAACAGAACCAGGCAAAGCAAGAACGCGACCACGCTGGCTGGAGACGTCCACTGGGTTACTCGGATCGTCAGCGGCGGCACGGCTCCGGCGATCACCGAGGAACACGAGACTAAGAAAAGAAAGAGAGGAAAGAAGAAGAAGGAGGAGGAGAAGGTGGTCTCTAGGGTGTGGTGCTCTGGGGCAGAGGCGAGGCGAGGGGAGACATGACGATGAGTCGTGGGTCTCCGGCGATGGGGTGCTGGCGAGGGCAGAGGCGATGTGCAGTGGGTTCTTGGGTTGAGTTTGCAGGGGAGAGGAGAGAGAGGTGAAGAAGAAGATGGAGGTGGTGGTGATGGGGTGAGGCTGACGGAGTCGGAGGTCAGGCGAGGTGTAGCGAGGGTTCTCAGGTTGCAGTGGGTTATCGTGTGCAGGGATCTCGGGCTCAGGTTTTCTTAGGTCGGGCTCGGTGCAGGGGAGAGGAAGAGGGAGGTGATGTGACGGAGGTGGTTGAGATGATGAGGGGAGGCCAACGAGGGCATCGGCTGTGGTGGCGACAGCCACGGGCTTGAGCGCGGGAGCGGGCGTGGGTTAGAGAGATGGGTTGTTGTGGTCGGGGCTCGGGTTTGTAGTCGGAGGTGAAGGAGAGAGCGGGAAGGAGGATGTCAACGGAAGTGAGGGGTGGTCGAGGTCGACGGCGTGAGGTCAGGAAAAGGGGCGAGGCGATGGGTTCGTGGGCGCGGGCGTCGGTGATGGCGGTGGTGATCGTGGTGATGGGAGGAGGTGTTGTCGGTGATGAGGGGAGATGAGAGAGGTCGAGGAGAGGAAGTCGACGGTGTGAGGAGACGGAGGTGAGGGTTGAGGCGGCGACGGCGGTGAGGCGCAGCGAGGGTTGCACGGTTGGGTCGTCGTGGGGTTTGGAGAGAGGAGAGAGAAGATGCAGGCAAAGGTGGAGGTGAGGAGAAGGAGGAGGTGGTGACGACGAGAGCGAGGGTGGTGGCGACAGCGAGGCTGGGACGTGGGTTCGAGCTCGGAGGCTTCACGTGAAGACGAGAGGATGCGGGAAAAAAAATAGGGAAGGAGAGAGAGAGGTGTGCGTGGGTTGTATGGGGAAAAAATTCTTAAAAAAAATATTTATATATTTATATATTGAGAAGAGAGAGAGGCAGGTGAGATTTGAGGGGTGGGGTGTTAAAATTTGATAGGAAAATATTATATATATATATATATAGTTAAAAATATTTATAAACGTATATAAAGAAACAGTTTATATATAAAGAATTTTATATTATATATTTCGAGGTTTCTGGCTAATAAAAAAGTAGTCCAAAATACACTAGGGTCGGGTCTAAAATTACTGTTTGAAAATACGGATAATACGTATTAACCAAAACCAAAATAGAATATCTGGGTAACGAAAATGCATACCCCCAAGAACGGATATACGTAGCGTGTACGTAGCTATCCAAACGAGTTCGTTTCACTGAACGGGACAAGAACACGATATACGGACGCTACGACAGGGTTAGGGGTATCATACAGGCCATGCTAGATATTTTTAAAATATTTTATTTGACTTTATTTATTTTATTAAAAAAATGCAGATGTCAGATATAATGCCAGTATGCAGTATAAGCAATATGAAAGTGCACGGATTCTCATAACTAGCCGGGATAAATCATAAACAGGAATCAAGACGGGTTTCCAGCAAGCGGGTCAGGTCGGATGCAAATACAGATGTCAAATGCACTATTCGCACCCAAAACACAGTAAATCAAGAAAAGACCATAAATAAAGAAATACTCAAAAAAGAACTGGTATAAATGAACTAGGGTGTTACATTATACCCAACTACAAAAAGATTTTCGTCCTCGAAATTCCAGGAATAAGAAAAGATAAACAAACATGAATCTACAAGAATAGGTGTGGAAACTTCTGTCGAATCTCGTCTTCTCGTTCCCAAGTCGATTCTCCGTGCGAGCGATTCCCCCAAGAAACAAGTACGAGAAGGATAACCTTGTTCTTGAGGATCCTTTTCTCTTCGATCAACAATCGACATCGGTCGTCCCTCATAGGTCAAATCCTCCCTTACAGTCGGCTCCGAATGATCTAGCATGTGTGTTTCATCTCGAACATACTTACGGAATTGAGATACATGAAACACGTCATGAACACTCGCCAAAGATGGTGGTAACGCCAATCGATAAGCCACTTCCCCAACACGCTCAATAATCTCGAAAGGCCCCACAAATCAAGGACTAAGCTTGCCTTGACTCCCAAAACGAATCACTCCTCTAGTCGGTGATACCTTCTAGAATACAAGATCACCAACAGCGAACTCTAGAGGTCTTCTCGATGTATCGGCCCAACTCTTCTGCCGATCCTGTGCTGCCTTCATGTGATTCCGGATAGTATTAACCTTCTCTACTATCTGCACGCTCAAATCTATTCCCAACAATCTTCGTTCTCCAAGATCGTCCCAACAAACGGGTGAGCGACACCTGCGACCATACAATGTTTCGAATGGAGCCATCTGAATAGTCGCCTGAAAGCTGTTATTGTACGAAAACTCCACCAAGTGTAGATGATCCTCCCATGAACCCTTGAAATCTAACATGCAAGCTCTCAACATGTCTTTAAGAGTTTGGATCGTTCTCTCTGACTGGCCATCGGTCTGAGGATGATAAGCAGTGCTAAACTTCAATCGCGTCCCTAAACTTTCCTGTAAACTCCTCCAGAAGTGCGATAAGAATCGGGTATCACGATCGGAAATGATACTCATAGGTACTCCATGCAATCTCACGATCTCCTGCATGTACCGTTCTGCTAACGCTTCCGTTGACTGACCCACTCGAAACGGAATGAAATGAGCTGCCTTGGTCAAACGATCAACGATCACCCAAACTGCATTATTGCCCTTTGGACTCCGCGGTAAAGCTGTCACGAAATCCATGGTTATTTGTTCCCACTTCCACTGAGAAATCGGAAGTGGTTGCAATAAACCAACTACTCTTTGGTGTTCAGCCTTACCTTGCTGACACGCCAAGCACTTCGCTACAAAGTGGGCGATCTCCCTTTTCATGCCTTCCCACCAGAAATGTTGTCGTAGATCACGGTACATCTTCGTGCCCCCTGGATGTACGGAATATGCGGAACTGTGCGCCTCCTTCATAACTTCTTCACGAATGTCTCCTTTCGGCACACACAAATGGCTACCATATCGCAACGAACCATCTTCATGAATCAACAAGTCGGTTCGAAGTCCCGCTTCAACCTGTTCTCGAAACTTCTGCAAACTTGGATCATGCGACTGCGCTGCTTTAATGATATCGATCAACGACGACTGTACTTGCAGCTGCATCAACTGTCCCGAAGAATGCAGTAACACAATCTCCAACTCGAATCTCCGAAAATCTTTGATAAGCTCCTTCTATGCAGTCAACATCCGAATTGTTGGCAACCGACTAAACGCATCCGACACTACATTAACTTTCCCCGGATGGTACTTAAGATCAAGATCATAGTCAGCCATCAGCTCCAACCATCTGCGCTGTCTCATGTTGAGCTCTTTCTGTGTGAACACGTACTTTAGGATTTTGTGATCGGTGAATACTTCGACCTTTTCGCCCAATAAGTAATGTCTCCAAATCTTCAAAGCGAAAATCACAGCCGTAAGCTCCAAATCATGAGTTGGGTAATTCTTCTCATGGGTCTTCAACTGTCTCGATGCATAGGCTATAACTTTCCCATGCTGCATCAAAACACATCCCAAACCTTTCCCAGATGCGTCGCTGTGAATCACCAATCCTCCGGAACCGTCTGGTACTGTCAAAATAAGAGCAGTTATCAATCTTTGCTTCAACACCTCAAAAGCTGACGCACAACTATCCGTCCATATGAACGGTACCTCCTTTCGCGTAAGCTTAGTTAAAGGCTTAGCCAATCGAGTAAAATTTTCCACAAATCTTCTGTAGTATCCTGCAAGTCCAAGAAAACTTCTGATCTCCACTAATTCTTCGGAATCGGCCAATCTTGAACTGCTACAATTTTCTCAGGCTCAACGGCGATTCCATCTCCGGATACGACATGCCCCAAAAACTTCACTTCTTCAAGCCAAAACTCGCACTTGCTCATCTTTGCATACAATCTTTCGTGCCTCAATATCTGCAGTGCGATCTTCAAGTGTTCTGCATGCTCTTCTAGGCTCCTCGAGTAGACCAGAATATCATCGATGAACACCACTATAAACTGGTCCAAGAACGGTGAAAAGATTCGGTTCATCAAGTCCATAAATATCGCCGGCGCATTCGTGACTCCGAATGGCATCACTAAATACTCGTAATGTCCATATCGAGTTCGGAATGCAGTCTTGCAAATATCCTCTGATTTAACTCGGACCTAATGATATCCGGATCGCAAATCCAGCTTCGAGAATACCCTCGCGCCACTAAGCTGCTCGAACAATTCGCTAATGTGAGAGATGGGGTACTTGTTCTTAATAGTCACCCGGTTTAATTCTCGATAATTGATGCACATCCTCCTTGTGCCATCTTTCTTTTTGACTAGAAGAACTGGAGCTTCCCAAGGTGAATTGCTACTGCGAATCCAACCCTTCTCTAGCAATTCGGCAACCTGCTTCTTGACTTCTTCTAATTCCACTGGTGCCATCGGATAATACGCCTTTGAGATTGACGCTGCACCAAGAACAAGATCAGTCACGAACTCCACATTTCGCTTTGGTGGTAAACCCGAGATGTCCTCGAACATGTTCATGAACTCTCAAACTACAGCTGGCACTTCTCCCTTATCAACTTCCATCGACGAAAGAACACTGTTTGTCGGCCTAGCCCTAAACTCGAATGGCCCGACAGAACTGCTACCTCCAGCAAAATCAAACTCCGGATGTCCGGGAATCTGGAAAATCACTTTCTTCGCCCTACAATCAATGTGAGCGTGGAAAGTGCCGAGAAAGTCCATTCCCAAGACAACATCATAACTGCCAGTATCGATCACCAAGAAATCCGCAAATAACTCACGTCCATAAATAACAACAGAACAATCTTACACTCACTACTACATATGATCTTCCCGTTCCCAGTGTGTATGTCCCAACAACAAGACAGGGTCGTGCAAGAAATCAAGTGTGCAACAATAAACTTGGACGACATACACCAATAGAATGCACCAGAATTTAATAATGCTTGTGCAGGAAAAACATGAACAAGTAGAATACCCGAAATGAGTTCACCAGAAGCCAAACACTGAAGAAGATAAGCACGGTAAACAGGATTCAAGCTTGCGATAAAACATGAACTGGTAAGTAATGAAACCGAGAGAAGAAAGGTAATATCACGACCATAAAACAAGGAGATGAATCAAGACCAGGACTCCAAGTTACTTAAATAGAGTACCGCATTGTAACCATGCCGCAGTTCATAGTTACAATCACATAACTTCGTCCAAGTCGCCCAAATCCTAGTATCACAATCAAAGGAATAGGACAAGAGAAACAATAAGGAATCAAGAGAATTCCAGATTGAGATGCAAAGTCATCCATCTCGTCAAGATAAAGGGTCAAAGGAAAGATAAGATTCAAGAATCACAACAACAATGTGGCAGGACATGTTCCTAATCACGGGTTTTTTGATTTGTGTATTGGGTTCAATACCCAACTACAAAAGAATCAAACCCGATTAACCTAAATCCTATGGCTCTGATACCAAACAAACCCTGTCACGCCCCGCGTCCCAGAGTGCGCTAAGATCGGCACGTGACAGAGCCAACCATGCTACCTGTGGCTAGGAAAACATCCCTCCACAGTCACATTACGGCTGTTTATAAGATATCAAGAACAATAAAAAAATAAAATGAACTATCTAGTACATGTCCATATGCCAGAATAAACGAGTCAAGAAATAATATGTGGAAGCACTAAAATCCAAATAACAATAACATCTGAAAAGTACGTCCCAAATACGGGCTCACATCAGGGAATGAAAGTACAGAAAGGAAAATAAGCAAAGCTAAACACTAACATGCTCCTCACTGTTCGGCCTATCGGCTGAAATACTCCTGGTCGGCCTGCGAAAGAAATAAAGGATCTGGACCATGCAAAATCCAGACGTCGGTGCGTCATAATATCAAATAATAGAATATAACCAGGAGGTAATAAGATATGCAGGCATGAATTATAAATAGTAATATGAATGTAATAAGTAAACACGGATATAGAACAGTGAAGTGTATCAGTGTATGTGACGTGCGGTGATCAATCTAAACTGTGCTAGGCTATCTATTCTAAAGTTTGTTTGAAATCAATTAGTGTACTCCTCCATGTAACTCAAAGAATATGTCCTGTTATCCCTCGGGACCACGGATCAGGTAGTGGGAGTCATGAATGACTCTGTCCCGTTATCCCCCGGGACCACGGATCAAGTAAGAATCACGAATGATTCTGTTCCGTTATCCCCAGGGACCACGGATCAAGTAATACCCTTTTAAGCTACACTTTAGTTACACTTTTGATTTCCCCATGCCCCCAGTGTTATGTGTTTAAATCAGGTATTGATAAATCTGGAGCTAATGCCAACACAGGATCAAGCAGGTACAGATTTGTCTATGTAGACAAAAGGATACGTCCGTCAGGACAACATGTCAGGATTGTTGGCATAAGAAACAGGATCATGTAACATGTCAAGTAGTGGTTGTTCTCGATAAAATATCAGGAAATTCCCCAATGTGGAGTCACGTGCCCCCACGTGATGGGCCTTTAAAACCCACCAAAAGGGATTAAAAGATGTAATAAGACGCTAAGGAAAACCCCAATGGGGCATCACGCGTTCACACGTGACCAAGAGTCACGTGCTGACACGTGATGGTTCCTTAAGTCCTGTTAAATGGCAGAATTAAATTCTGAATAAAATATTTAATCAAGGGGGTCACGTGCCAACACGTGACGGGTTCATAAACTCTTTAATTTATAGAATTAAATTCTATTTCAATGATCAAACAGTGGGATCACGTGCCAACACGTGATGAGCTTTTAATCCTTTTGAAATAGTAAAATTAAATTTTAATTAAATGGGAATCCAGAGCCTTAACTGGAAAAAGATCTCTCTAAATCTTTCCAAACAAAAAGATGATGCTCTGTAAAGTGGACCACCGTTGGATTAAAAATCCAATGGTGATTAAAAATCACCAATTTATGGAAAGATTTTATATAAGGAAAGATTTCCCTAAAATTCACCAAGAATAAGAGACAGAATATCTTTTGGATTAAAAGTCCAATGGTGAATAAAATTCACCGAGTGATCTAAAAGATCATGTTAGTTAAAGAAACAAACAAAATCTTTCAATGAAAGATTGATTAAACAAATTGCTTCTTTTCTTTCTCCTATAAATAGGAGCGAAGAAGAGAAGAGAAGGGATCTTTGGAATTTTGATTTTCTGGAGAAAAACAACAGCAGAGAGGAAAAAGAGAGGAGAATTTAATTCTCAAGAGAGAAAAGAAGATCTTTTCAGAGAAAAGAAACCCTAGGTGAGAAAGGGGAAAAAGATCTAAGCTCCATAAAATAAAAAGAGAATTTAATTCTCAATCTAAGAGTTTAACTCTTCTGAATAAGAACTTAGTTCTTCCTCTGGTTGAAGATCTGCAGAAGCAAATCTCCCCACAAGTTAAGAATTTAATTTTCATCGGGGAGATTCTGCCATACAGATCCAAAACTTAGAGAGAGAATCGAGTTTAGAGAATTTAATTCCTCCAAATGAAACCAGGGTTTAACCCTATATGAGAATTTAATTCTCCCAAATTTATAGGAATTTAATTCCTCCAAATAAAACTAGGGTTTAACCCTATATGAGAATTTAATTCTCCCAAATTCATAGGAATTTAATTTCTTCAAATAAAATTAGGGTTTAACCCTACATAAGAATTTAATTCTTTCACATACATAGGAATTTAATTCCTCTAGAACAGAATTAGGGTTTAACCCTACAGAGAATTTAATTCTTAAAACAAGAGATTTAAAGCTCTCCATGCACGTAAAGAACTTGGTCACGCGGTAACACGTGACCCCCATTCTCAATGATCAGTAAAGAAAGAACAAAACTAGGTCACGTGCCCCCACGTGACCCTTAAACAGACTCTCAAAAGTAAAAAGGAAAAAGCTTGGAGGCAATGCCTCATGTGCTCCCACATGACCCTCAAATTAAAGAGAACAAAGCCAAAAGTAGAATCAATTTTGGGCACCCTCACGTGTCCCCACGTGACCCCTCAATAAACACTTTAATAATCAATACACGGATACCCATCACGTGCCAACACGTGATGGCCTAAAGGCGAAGTGTTTAACACTTATTTGCTGATTTTGAGAGTAAAACAAAGGAGGTTTGGCTCAATTCTCAGGCGTCTCACGTGACCCCACGTGACCACCCCACTTTTAGTGTTTAACGCTATTTTGAGCATTTTGCCTCCAGTGTTTAACACTATTTTAAAGCGCATCACGCGGGAACACGTGATCGCCAAATATATGTTAGTGTTTAACACTATTCTCAAACCGGTCTTAGCCCTAATTGACTAAGTCTTTCTGAATCAAGACTCCCCTTTGATTAAACCCCGACTATATTCTTTCAAACTTGATCATTTCATCTGATATTCAAAGAAAACTCCAGAGCCATGATGAATGATCAATGCCCAATAAAAGACAAGGTGTTGTCAGAGCCCTCAATCCCCTGTTTAGCATTGCTAAATAATGGGGGAGTTGAACCGAGACAAATGTTTAATAGTCTAACTAAGGGCCAGCATTCCAAACTTAATAAGCTTAGCCCAAATTGGCCATAAGTCCTCAATTTAGATTTAACTGAGCCAATGTCCTCATAATCTAATTAATTAATCTTAGTCCCAAAATTGGACTATAGATATCCCAATCAACTTTGGTTCAAGGGTACATCTCTTCACTCCTTTGATATTTGTCGTTGTAATCCTTCAACACCTTTAGAGAGGCGACGAGTCCCGATAACCAATCATTCCATGGACTGTGGGGTCCTTGATCTCATGGACTATGATGTCTTTAACCTCGTACTGTGGGGTCCCTTTAAACCCATGGACTATGATGTCCTTAACCTTGGACCGAGATGTCCTTGAACTAACAATGGACCACTATGTTCTTAAACTGGTAATCGACCGCAATGTCCCTAAACTAAACAATAGGGCCCAAATGCTCTTTTGTTGAATCTAAACGATCCCGTTAAGTTGATCTTAGTCTAAAAATTATACTAACGTATCCTTAACAAACGTTTAAATTGATCTTAATCTCAAATGAGACTAACGTATCCTTAAACCCAACCACAAACCCAAATCTAAGAAAATACGGATTTGGACTAATCCACGTCCTACGGGCGATAACATAAATTGATCTCCGTATACAATCCACGGGCAATCAAAAAAAAAACAAAACAAACACACCCATGACACGAAGTGACCATCTGGAGAAGGAGAAAGTGGTTACCGCGACGCGGTAGCGTAATTAACTGCAGGGGCTTGCGCCTGCAGGGAAGAGCGTCCCCATAATAAAAAAACCCCTCAAATGAGGGGGAATCAGACGAAGTCTGCTACATCGGCCGCATCCGTTTAAACCTTCGATATATGATATCATAAATCAACTTGGCATCTTCGGAGAGGTGAACGGATAGCACCAAATAGCATCTGCCCCGAAATTCAGGCAAGACGGACCTACGCGGTCTGTTTCCCCCAATCAGAGCAAAGCTCTGTTTTGAATTTCAAAATTCAAAAATTGAAGCAACGCTTCAGATCCTGCGTGCTGCGCGCCACGTGTCAAAAGCAGACATGCCAGCGCCAAGAGCGCTGAGCCCTAGGCAGCGCACCCCCAATCAGAGCAAAACTCTGTTTTCAAAATTCAAAATTTAAAAAGTTGAAGCAACGCTTCAGATCCAGCGCTCTGCGCTGCGTGCCACGTGTCTAACACAGGTGCGCTAGCGCAGTCGCGTTGCGCTCTGCGCTGCGCGCCACGTGTCTAACACAACTGCGCTTGCGCTGCGCTCTGCGTTGCACGCCACGTGTCAAGCACGGGTGTGCTAGCGCAATTGCGCTGCACGCCACGTGTCGAGCGTAGGTGCGCCAGCGCTGGAATTAAAAATTCCCACCGTTGGATCAAAGGATCTAATAATGATGATAAATCATTAATTAACCAGAATTAAATTCTGTTAAGGAAAGATTTCTCAAAATCTTTCCAAACAACAAGATTGTGCTTTAAGCACCGCTGGATCAATGATCCAATGGTAAATAATGAATTACCAAAAACAGAACAAATTCTGCATGGAAAGATTTCTCAATCTTATTAAAAACAAGAAGATTATCTTCTGTCAAACAGGAGCCTTAGGATCAAAGATCCAACGGTGGGAAATATTCCCTAATCAATCAAGAGAAAGATCTCTTAAAACCGATTTAACAAATCATTTGGCCCTATATAAAGGACCCTAGACTTCAAGTCAAAAATATAGAGAGAATACAGAAAAAGATAGAGAAAACCCTCTGAAAACTTTGAGAAAAAACTCAAAGAGAAAGAAAGGCAAGCCTTTAGAAAAAAGAAGATCATTTCTTCATCTTTAAGGTAAAGAATTAATTCTTGAACAACAGAGATGAAATCATCTCGTAAAAAGAAGAAACATCTTCTAAGAAGATCATAGATCTGAAAAAAGACCAAGGTCTTTGATAAAAAGAAAAGATCAAAAGATCTAATCATAAAAATATAAAAAGAAGTATTTTTACTTCATTCACAGATCTTTTGGTGTATAAAGACAGAGCCTTTAATAAGAATAAGAACTTTGTTCTTGAATCTTGAGGCAAAACCTCCTTTAAAAAGAACATAAACTTGTTCTTTGATCTTAAATTTGATCAAATGCGCTTTGCGCTACTGAAAATTACCTTGCACTCATGAACCGCGCCCTTGCGCTCCCTGGATCGGCGCCCAGCGCCAAAACATGCCATGATCTGCGCTTTGCGCTCCTGAAAATAGCGTACTGCGCTCTTGGGTTGGCGCTCAGCGCCAAGCGCGCCACGTGTCACTCACTGGCGCACCCATAAACTAGCTCAGTGCGCTAACAAACTAGCGCTTAGCGCTAAGCGACACGTGTCCTCCTCGTGTGCGCTAACCGACAGAAGCGCAACGCGCTCTTTGACTGGCGCAAAGTACCTAGTGCGCCACGTGGCGCGCTGTCAGAACATGCCTTGTGCTGATAAATGCTATGCATTCCATATAAGACAGAAAATGTCAGAGCCCAATGCTTGGCATTATTAAAAGGGCAGAGCCCAAATAAAGGCCTAACAGGCAGAACAAAAATAAAAATTTTAAACATTTTTTTAAACTGGACTTAGCCCAATTCTGGCCATAAGTCCTCAAATTAAATTGAACTGAGCTCATCTGCTCTTCCAATCAATTTACACCCGGTTCGAGGGTACATCTCTTTACTCCTCTGATATCTGTCGTTGTAATCCCTCAACGTCGTCAGAGAGGTAACGGGTCCCGACAACGACACATTACTACGAACTGTGGAGTCCTTAAACCCATGGACTATGATATCCTTAATCTCGACCGTGATGTCTTAAAACTAACGACGGACTGTGGAGTCTTAAAACTTACGACGGACTGTGGAGTCTTTAATCTCGACCGTGATTTCTTAAAACTAACGACGGACTGTGGAGTCCTTAAACCCATGGACTATGATGTCCTTAACCTCGACCGTGATGTCTTAAAACTAATATCGGACTGTGAGGTCCTTAAATCCACGGACTATGATGTTCTTAACCTCGACCGTGATGTCTTAAAACTAACGACGGACTGTGGAGTCCTTAAACCCATGGACTATGATGTCCTTAACCTCGACCGTGATGTCTTAAAACTAACGACGGACTGTGGAGTCCTTAAACCCATGGACTATGATGTCCTTAATCTCGACTGTGATGTCTTAAAACTAACGTCGGACTGTGGAGTCCTTAAATGCACGGACTATGATGTCCTTAATCTCGACCGTGATGTCTTAAAACTAATATCGGACGGTGGAGTCCTTAAACTCACGGACTATGATGTCCTTAACCTCGACCGTGATGTCTTAAAACTAACACCGGACTGTGAGGTCCTTAAACTCACGGACTATGATGTCCTTAACCTTGACCACGATGTCTTAAAACTAACGATGGACCGCAATGTCCTTAAACTAATTATCGACCGCAATATCATTAAACTAAACAATAGAGCCCAATTGCTCTTTTGTTGGATCTAAACGATCCCGTTAAGTTGATCTTAGTATAGAACTAGACTAACGTGTCCTTGACAAACGTTTAAGTTGATCTTAGCCCCAAATAAGGCTAACGTATCCTTAAACACAACCCCCCAAACCCAAATCTAAGAAAGATACGGATTTGGACTAGTCTACGCCCTACGGGAGACAACATAACTTAGTCTCCGTATACAATCCACGGGCAACCAAACACAAAACAAACACCCACGACACGAAGTGACCATATGGAGAAAGAGAAAGTTGTTACCGCGATGCGGTAGTGTAATTAACTGCAGGGGCTTGCGCCTGTAGAGAAGAGCGTCCCCACAATCAAAAACCCCTCAAACGAGGGGGAATCTGACGAAGTCTGCTACATCGGTCGCATCCGTTTAAACCTTCGATACACGGTGCCATAAATCAACTTGGCATCTTCGGAGAGGTGGACGGATAGCACCAATTAGCATCTGCCCCCAGATTCAGGCAAGACGTTCAGTCTTCCCTTTTCCGGCGGTAAACAGATTCTGGCACGCCCGGTGGGACCTTTTCCTCTTTCCACTCCACAATTCGTGTGTCGTGTTCGCGAACCAATCGCGGTTTGCTAATGGTTGCCCTTGGGTTTCGAGGTACTAAGATTTGGCGTTTTGCTTGGTACAGAAAGCAAAGAATCAATGGCGTTCACCTGCTCAAAGTGTTCCACATGCAGCTGCAACTCACGTCCTGCCTCAACTGGGGGTATAACCTACGGGCCCCAAGCTGCTTCCCTGTTCACGATGCCCGTAGAACAGGTCACTCAAGCCACTACAGGGTTGTTTTTCGGGACCATGCTCCCGTCAACGAGCTTCACCGCTCCTGTGCTAACACCGGAAGCTCCCAAGAAGTCGGTCTTTGATCGGCTTACAGCTACTGCGGCCCCTCTCGGCGGGTCGTCCAGCTCCAACACTTCAGTCTTCGCCAGATTGGGCCAGAGTTCCTATGAGCCCATGATGAAGCCTGCAACTCAAGAAATGGCTACTCCGAAGAGAGTAACCAACTCTGTTCCTGAAGTCGTCAAGGCGGCTTCTCCTGCCAAGGGGTCGGTCTTTACAAGACTGACAGTCCCAACTCCCACTCCCGCTCCTGCTACTCAAAGGACTTCAGTTTTTAACAGGCTGACACTAACAACAGCCCCTCACCTGAATAGGGGGCAAGACGAAGCCATTCCCGTCACCGAGCCAACTCCATCAGCTCAACGCATTCGACGTCGCTACTGGCGCCGGGTAAGGAAGGCCGGAGGCAACTCCCTCTCTGGGCTAATTCCACCAGCCCCAACGACGGAAATTAATGCTGCTGTTCCAACTGGGAACAGCTTTGAGCCGCTGAATAAGATGCGTAGGAATTCTCCTACCGCCGTACTGAAAAGATCTCCTCCTCCGGTGGAGAATGTTGCAGAAGGAAAGCCAGAACAGTCCCCTCAGCGGCTGTCCTCCAAGATCTACAAAGTCTGGCGGCAGGTCCGGAACTCAGTGGTTGATCAAGATTACCCTCGCCGACAAAAAAAGGGTGAACGTTCAACAAGAAGAAAGCCATCTTGCCAAGCCACGAAAAGCTATCTGGGTATCCACCGCGACGGCCCCCTCAACTTCGACCGCTCATAAGAAGAGAAGGCCGGAGAAGATCCCCGTGCCTGCGACAAATGTCAAAGGCACTGAGCCCAAACGCCCTAAGAGTGGGGGCATGGTGGTGCATACCGTCTACATGGCATCCGGGAAGGAGGATAGCCGCGCTTCTACGGGCCACCGACCACTCACCCGATCCATCACAAGAGCTCAGGAACAGCAACAGCAGAAGCTTCAGGAGATGCTGACTGCGATGGCCGCACTCACCGGACCAAAAGAAAGCCCGGAGGCATCATCGGAGCAGCGTTATGAACAAGAAACCGATGCTAACTTCCTTCGCAGAGTCCTCGAAAAGAAGGACAAAGAAGCCGCGGAGCAAGCGGTTAACATAAAGCGAATGGCACTCCTTTTCCAAGACATGGTCGGGATGATGATACAGCCGGAGCCTCCAGCCGAAGATCCTCCAGTGATAATTGAAGATGACAGAGGAGAAACATCGAATCCTATGCCGGCTCTGTCAACAGCCAAGGAGGAAACTATTTCCAAAGCTGCCCTGGATGACTATATTGTTTAGCAAATAAGAGTTCACCAGGCAAATGAAGCGGCTGGCCAAGTCGTGAAAACTGGGCGACCATACCCAGGCTGGTATGATCAGATAAAGTACCCGCCGGGCTACATAATCCCCAAATTCCACGTATACAAGGGGACAGGCAATCCTCACCAACACGTCGCCCAGTTCAGGGCTCTTTGCGGCAACACCGGCGGTGATGATAAGCTCTTACTTCGCCAATTCGTCGGCAGCTTATCGGAGACGGCGTTCGAGTGGTATTCCGAACTTCCAAATGGCTCTGTCAAAACTTTCGCGGAAATGGAGTTGTTGTTCACCCAGCGATTCGCAAGTGCTAGTGAACGCACCCCGATAACAGCATTGATCAATGCAAGGGTGAAGCCGGGCGAAACTTGGGTTCAATACGCAATCCGATGGCGAAATCTGTGATCAAAATGCGAACAGCGCATCGAGGAAGCGCCAGTAGTGGGCATGTTCGTGGGCACCCTAGACCCTCATGCAACTATTTCATGTTCATGATGTTCTTCAAACCGACCACGTTCCAAGCTTTAATTGACAAGTTAGCCTAGATGGACCAGATGGGTCATAGACCGTCTCCTCCGAAACCGGAACCACGGAACGAAAAAGGTAAGGAGAAGGCGACCTTCGTTGCAAATACCCAACAGCAGCCCGGTGCTCCAAGACTAACGGATCAATTGGAGGAGAGACGGCGCTATTATAATGAGAAAATGAAGCGCCCTTACTCATTCCCGCGGGATAAAACGAAGAGGCTGTTCGAACTAGCGATGCGCAACAGGCTTATCAATTTGCTGAATCCAAGGCGACCATTGCAACCCGGCGAAGTGAATAATCCCAATTATTGCCCTTACCACCGAACGGTAAGCCATCCAATCGAAGATTGCTTCGACTTTAAGGGATGGATCGAGGATCAGTACCAACAGGGCAAGTTCGCGCTGTCCGAAAAGTGGAAAGTGATCCCACCACAACCGCATACTCCTAAGAAGATGGACATACCGGGGGCAACGTGCTCTTTTATTGAAGAAGTTCCATGGGAGGTGGCCCTTTCGGCCAAAACCAAAAGGATGCTGAATGATCTCTAGACATGTCCGGCGATCACGTGGAAGAATCCGCTGGAACCTGAGATCATCGAAGGAATGCTGAAGCCACGCCCAACTCCAAAGATTGGTGGTGATAGCCAAAATGTTCACACCCAACCGTCAAAATCTCCGAAAAAGAAGAAGAAAACCAAGAAGCCAGTGAAGCCTAGCGATAAGCGCACGCGCACGGACCTGCAGAAACAGATCGACGCGCTGGAAGCGTACAACCAGAAGGCACGAACTCCAATCATGCTCCAAGAGTTCCTTGGCCACGTCCTTGAAGACGGAGATGATGGAGAAGACTCGTTGGATGAATCTGAAGATTACGTGGCAAGTTGTCATGTGATCTCTCACTCGTCAACAGACGAGGAGGAAGCACCTTGCACCGAAAGACTGGGGGCAGGGCCTGAACCGGAACTTCCGTGGCCGACAGACGAAATGATCGACGCCTTTCTAAATGAAATTCATCTGAAAAGTAAAGCTGATCGGGAGCGTGAGATAGCCATATTTGAAAAAGCCAAACGCCGGCGACTGGACGAAAGAGTCGGAACACTTCCACCGAGTCAAGGGACATCCATCGCGAATAAAAACAAGTTCAAGACGAGGAAAAGGTTTGCTAAAGCCATATCAATGGGGATGAAGCTACCACCCTCCGAAGGAAACACTCTCGGTGAAGTAGAAACACATCCTAGCTACTACTTATATCATCGAAAGATTTCGCACCCTACCGAAGAGTGCGATGCTTTTAAAAGATGGTGGCAAGGGTATGTTGCTCACCGGCAACATTTTAAGCGGATGAAACGCAAAACTCGTCGGGAGCAAAGAAGTGTGACCGAGGAGCATAAAAGAACTACCGATAACTGTCGCATGGTCAACGCCGGAGGATCGCAGGTTCTCACCTTTGGGAGCGACTCTGATGAGGAAATGGCTCTAGGCCCTCTCTTTAAAGAATCCACCTTGGGGAAAGAGGAAGAACCAAAGTCCTGTGAAAACATTCAGCTACGCAATCGCACGCTTCCAGAAAAGAATCTCGGACCCACGAGTAGAAAAGATAAGGGAAAAGAAAAGGTCTCTGAGGACATCGCCCTGGATGACCAAGTCATGAAAGAGCTGACTGCCAAGGACTCGCCAAAGAAGAACAAGGTGGACTACAACGTTCTGGCACACTTGAGGAAGCTACCCTCGCAGCTCAGCATTCTTGACACCCTTTTACTATCCAAAGAAGCGAGAGATTCATTGATCAAAGCACTACAAGAGCCATAGAAATTCCAAGCTTTTCTCCCCGAAGAAAAGATGAAGGACGAGCTGGAGGAAGTACACACAGCCGATATCACCTTCGGTGATGAAGACCTCCTCCTTGGGACGTGCGGGCACAACCGTCCCCTCTATGTCTCAGGGTACTGCTACGATATAAGGATAGGTAAAATCCTGGTTGACAATGGGTCTTCCGTTAATCTCCTCAACGTGCGAATGTTGAAGGAATTCTGTATGAGCATCCAGCATCTCGCTCGTGATAAAATCACCATCTCTGGTTTCGACTCCCAGTCATCACGGACTCTCGGATCTGTGATACTAACGCTGCGCTTTGGGCTGCTTGTCACGGATATTAAATTTCATGTCATTGACGCCAAGACATGCTATAACGCTTTGCTTGGCCGGCCTTGGTTACACGAGTACAACATCATCCCTTCTACACAACATTAGTGTATGAAATACTTTAAGGATGGTCTCGAGTATACCGTAACAGGAGAACCGAACCCGTTCTCCGTGAACGAAGTCCGCAAGTGTGAAGATGCAAAATATTTCTTGCCAGATTTCGAGGACACGGAGAGATGTCACAAACCGGAGAACAAAGCTATCACCACCATCCCTGTCTTCGGAAGTGATACTGAGGAAGAGGAAGAGATAGTTTACTCCGGTCCACCCCAGTATAACCAACCAGGACCGTCCGCTCCTATGTTGATCTTTGGCAGTGACTCGGAAGATGAGGTCCATGCTCTATTCTCCGCTCGGCCACCAATACAAGCATTCACTGGTGATAATCAGAGTTTGCAAATTACCATGATTCCGCGGGAGCACTACAAAGATCTCGACGCACTTGAAGCTTATAGCGTGCAAGAGCTACAAACATTTTACGTCCCTCCCAGGCGAAAAGGTGAACAGACAATCATATTCTACCGATCCATGGAAACAAGAGTGGAGAAAGAAGTTTGGCATGGCGTAGATTCTACACTTGACAGGCTCCAGCCCATCCGTCTGCCTAGATATTACACAGACGGCTTGAAAAAGCTATTGAAGCGCCAAGGCATACCCTTTAAACAGACCGCTCGAAGAGCTAAGTTCTATGACAGGATCTGGAACGTTCCCGGAACTCAGCGCAAGTTGCCTAACGGGAGAATAGAAGCGATCGGGCTTTGATATGTTCGGTCTAAGAAACGGGAGCTACTCCGCGATTGCTATGTCGTACATGACTTTGATGAAGAAGGAGATGCTCAATGGGAGAATGCTAACCCTGAACCAGAAAGAGCCCCGACGTGAAAATGCCCAGTCCGTCGTTTGAAGAACAAATGGACAAGCTTATAAGGGAAGCTGGTCAAAAAGTTCGAGATGACCATAATCGCGAAATGGCCATCTACGAGAAAGTCAGGACGCAACGCCTTCTTCAACAGGCTGCGAAAAATGAAAATGCCCCTCTTTGTCAACCTGTTGTACAAAAGGCCCGACGCAGAGGCAGAAACAAGTCATAGAGCGGAAAAGTCGTTCGACAGCGACAAAGCGGGACCAAGAAGTCACGCGATCGAGAACCGAGCAAACCGGATTCATCTCTTATAAAGAAGATGGGTCGAGCATACTCCTTTCCTCAAGACAAGACAAAGAAGATACTTGATCTTTCCATAAGACATCAAATGATTACACTTCCGGAGTCTAAATACCCCGAGCAAGCCAACGAGGTCTCTCACCCAGACTATTGTTCTTATCACCAAGCGATAGGACATCCTCTCGAAAACTGCTTCACCTTCAAGAATTGGGTTGAAGACCAATATCATCTCGGCAAGTTCGCTCTATCCAGCAGTTGGAGGATAACTCCGCCGCAGAGGCACGAACCAAAAGCCGCGCATACAGCGAAGGTAGAACCAGATCAACATCGGTCTTGGAAGCGAGCTCGTACCTGTCATATGATAACGCAATCAAAAGGAGAGCCCGAGAATAGGGATGACCTCCCCTGGTGCTTCGAAAACAATGATGACGAGGTGATCTCAGAGTTTCCACCGGCGCCAAAAGAGCTGGAAGATGGAATACATACTACTGCAGATAAACTCAAGAAGATTGATTTGGGGACGGCAAGTGACCCGTGACCGACATTCGTCAGTGAGCTGCTATCTGAAGAAAGGGTGGCTGCGCTAAAAGATGTGCTTATGCAGCATAGAGATTGCTTCGCATGGAACTATTCCGAAATGCTAGGATTAGATCCAGAGATTGCGGTCCACAAATTGGCCATATCCCCAAACGTCAGGCCAATCAAACAAGCACCGAGAAGAATGTGGCTCGACCTTGAGATGAGCATTAACGCCGAGGTTAAGAAGCTGATCGACTCTGGCTTCATCCAAGAGGTTCAGTTCCCTGACTGGATCGTCAATATCGTCCCAGTAATGAAGAAGAATGGGACGGTGCGCATCTGTGTAGACTTTCGGGATCTCAATAAAGCCTGCCCGAAGGACGATTTCCCAGTACCGGTCACTGAGCTGATGATAGATAACACGTCCACTCACGAAGTTTTCTCCTTCATGGACGGCTCATCAGGATACAATCAGATAAAGATGCATCCCGAGGACCAGAAACATATCGCTTTCCGGACCCCTTTAGGTATATTCTGCTACAAAGTGATGCCCTTCGCTCTTAAGAACGCCGGTGCCACCTATCAGAGGGCCATGACGAAGATCTTCGATGACCTTATACATGAAATCGTCGAATGTTATATCGACGACCTCGTGGTTAAAAGCAAATCATACGAGGAACACCTCGAACATCTGAAGATCGTATTTCAACGCCTTCGGCAATACAACTTGAAGACGAACCCTCTCAAATGCGCGTTCGGGGTGTCCTCAGGTAAATTCCTAGGATTCATCGTCCGACACCGAGGTATCGAGATAGATCTGTCAAAGATCAAGGCGATCATGGAAATTCCTCCGCCAAGGACTCTCAAACAATTGCGATCTCTCCAAGGGAAGCTCGCGTATATCCGGCGATTTATAGCCAATCTCTCTGGCAAGTGCCGTCCTTATAGTCACCTGATGAAGAAGGGAACCCCGTTCGTCTGGGATCACAAATGCCAAGGCGTGCTGAACGAAATCAAGCAGTATCTGTAGAACCCGCCAGTGCTGGCCGCTCCGGTCAAGGGAAAGCCCCTTATTCTTTATACAACAGCCCTCGAAGGTTCCTTAGGCGCATTATGGGCACAAGAGAATGACCAAGGGAAAGAAAGAGCTCTCTATTACTTGAGTCGAGTTCTCCTGGTGGCAGAAAGCAATTATTCTCCCATAGAAAAACACTGCCTGGCATTGATCTTCGCGATAACGAAACTTCGGGCACTATGCATTGGCGCATGAAGTCCGTCTCATATCGAAGGTGGACCCTCTCAAATATTTGATGTCAAAGTCCATATTAACAGGTCAGCTCGCTAAATGGGCCTTGCTCTTAATGGAGTTCGCAATAACTTATCAACCTCTTAAGGCAGTGAAAGGCCAGGCAATCGCCGACTTCCTCGCTGAGCATCCGATACCGGCCGATTCCCCTTTGAATTGCGAACTGCCAGACGAACATGCGTTTGACACGATCGACGGGAGTGATACCCGATAGGAACTTTATTTTGATGGAGCGTCTTCCATGAAGAAGTGCGAACAGAACACGCCCATAATCAAATCGGGGGTAGGCCTCATCTTTGTGACTCCACAAGGAGGGATAATGCGCTTTGCTTTCTCCTTAACAGAGCCGAGGACCAACAATGAAGCCGAGTATGAAGCTTTGATAGCAGGCCTCGAGATCGCCATCAACATGGGAATTGAAAACCTCCTCATATACGGAGACTCCCAACTGGTCGTTAGCCAAGTAAACGGCGACTATCAAACGTGCAAACCAGAGTTGGTAAAGTACGGCGAGAAAGTACATCAACTGCTGACTCAAATTCCTTTCTACATCTTGGAAAGCATACCACGTGCGGAAAATAGCAAAGTGGATGCATTGGCCAAGCTTGCTAAAGAATTGGCTGATGAGAACCTCGATGACGTGAGAATCGTTGTGCAAAGCCGTCGGGTTCTTTCACCGGCGGAAATATCTCCGGAGTCGTCCGAAGAAAAAGGAGCGACTGAGCAAATGGCTATGCAAATAAAAGACCGGGAAAAGGCTGAGAATTGGAGAGAAGTCTTTATAGACTACTTCAAATCCCGTCGAACGCCAGAAGATGCATCCTCAAAACATCAGCTCATGAAGCGAGCCCTATCTTTCGCCTTCGTCAATGATACCCTGTATAAGAGATTATTTGACTCTTTATGGCTAAGATGCCTGGGACGTGAAGAGGTAAAGAGAGTCGTCCAAGAAACTCACGACGGACTCTGTGGTTCTTGTTCCCCTCCGAACGGCGGCCTGCGACGTTAGGACGTCCGCGCCTGAGGTTCGGGGCAGATGCTATTTGGTTTTATCCGTTTATCTCTCCGAAGATGCCAAGTTGATTTATGGCACCGTGTATCGGAGGTTTAGACGGATGCGGCCGATGTAGCAGACTTCGTCAGATTCCCCCTCAGGGTGAGGGGTTTTTGATTGTGGGGACGCTCTTCCCTGCAGGCGCAAGCCCCTGCAGTTAATTACGCTACCGTATCACGGTAACAACTTTCTCCTTCTCCAGAATTTCACTTCGTGTCGTGTGTGTTTGTTTTATTTGTGGTTGCCCGTGGATTGTATACGGAGACTGAGTAATGCCGTCGCCCGTAGGACGTGGATTAGTCCAAATCCGTATTTACTTAGATTTGGGTTTGGTGTTTTTTGGTTTAAGGATACATTAGTCGCGTTGCGGCTAAGATCAACTTAAACGTTCGTCAAGGATACGTTAGTCCTGTTTTGGACTAAGATCGACTCGACGTAGTGATTGATTTAATTGTCTGGCTGTCGGGACTCGTCACCTCTCTGACGTCATTGAGAGATTACAACGACATACGTCTGAGGAGTTCCGAGGTGTACCCTTGAACCAAAGTTGGTTTGGGATTTTATTGTTTATTTAGATGTCTAAGGACACGTTAACCATATTTGGGGTTAAGATCAACTTAGACGGGACCGTTTAGATCCGATAAAAGAGCGTTTGGGCCCTATTGTGTCAGTTTAGGGACGTAGCGGTCCATATTCCAATTTAGGGACGTGGTGGTCCATTATTAGTTTAGGGACGTTTCGGTCCGTCGCCAGTTTAGGGACGTAGTGGTCCGTCATTAGTTTAGGGACGTTTCGGTCCGCTTTTAGTTTAGGGACGTTTCGGTCCGATTTTAGTTTAGGGACGTTTCGGTCCGTCGCCAGTTTAGGGACGTAGTGGTCCGTCATTAGTTTAGGGACGTTTCGGTCCGTCGCCAGTTTAGGGACGTAGTGGTCCGTTATTAGTTTAGGGACGTTTCGGTCCGTCGCCAGTTTAGGGACGTAGTGGTCCGTCATTAGTTTAGGGACGTTTCGGTCCGCTTTTAGTTTAGGGACGTTTCGGTCCGATTTTAGTTTAGGGACGTTTCAGTCCATCGCCAGTTTAGGGACGTAGTGGTCCGTCATTAGTTTAGGGACGTTTCGGTCCGTCATTAGTTTAGGGACGTTTCGGTCCGTCGCCAGTTTAGGGACGTAGTGGTCCGTCATTAGTTTAGGGACGTTTCGGTCCGCTTTTAGTTTAGGGACGTTTCGGTCCGATTTTAGTTTAGGGACGTTTCGGTCCGTCGCCAGTTTAGGGACGTAGTGGTCCGTCATTAGTTTAGGGACGTTTCGGTCCGTCGCCAGTTTAGGGACGTAGTGGTCCGTCATTAGTTTAGGGACGTTTCGGTCCGTCGCCAGTTTAGGGACGTAGTGGTCCGTCATTAGTTTAGGGACGTTTCGGTCCGCTTTTAGTTTAGGGACGTTTCGGTCCGATTTTAGTTTAGGGACGTTTCGGTCCGTCGCCAGTTTAGAGACGTAGTGGTCCGTCATTAGTTTAGGGACGTTTCGGTCCGTTTTTAGATAAGTGGTCGTTGGGACCCGTCGCCTCTTTGACGTCGTTGAGGAATTACAACGACAGGTGTCAAAGGAGTTCGGAGATGTACCCTCGGACCGGTCGTGACTTGGTTTATGAGAGGCATTTAATTTAAGGACTTACAGCCAGGATTGGGTTAAGTCCAATTTTTATTTTAGGCTCTGCCCGATTAAAAGAATCAACCTAAACAGGGCTCTGCCCCTTCATTATTTTGCAATCTGATTTGGGCCAGGCCCTTTTAAATAATGAGTTACAAAAAAACTCAGGAATTTTCTGAACAGGGCTTTGCCCTTTTATTATTCTGCAATTGGGCCAGGCCCCTTTAAATAATGAGTTGCAGAAACTCAATAATTTTTTGAGTTGGGCCAGCCCCTTTTGAATGATGAGTTGCACTTGTGCAGAAATTCAAGAATTTTCTTGATTTGAGAACAAAATGTGCATAGCACTCTTGATCTAAATTTAGATCAAAGGAAAACAAGTTCTTCTTGTTTTTCTTGATTTTACAGAACCAAGGGTTCATATTAAGTGCAAGGCACTATTTATTATTCTTTGATTTTTTAGAACCAGGGGTTCATATCAAGTGCAAGGCACTATTTATTATTCTTTTATTTTTTAGAACCAGGGGTTCATATCAAGTGCAAGGCACTATTTCTTTTTTTCTATTATTAAATTTTTAATATTCTTTTCTTCAGAAATTTTTACCTTCTCTTTTTTTTTGTTCTTGATCAATCTTCAAGAATTCTTTCTTTTCAGAAGTTTATCCTTCTCTTGATGATTCCCCCCCTTTTTTTTTGAGGTCTGGGCTCTTATTTATAGTACTCACAAATTTGTTAAATTTGTTACCAAGATCTTTCCTGAATAATTTTGGGAATTTTCCCACCATTGGATCTCTGATCCAAGGGTCCCTGTTTTACAGAAGAACAGAAAAGATTTACTTAAATCTTCATTCAGTTGCTGCGCAACTCACCAGCGCGTGACACGTGTCGCGCGTCCGTGCGCTTGCGCAGTTGCGATTGCGCAACTGCGCAGACACGTGTCGCGCGTCCGTGCGCTTGCGCAGTTTAAGTCTTAATTTTGTTTTCTGAAGAGCCTTGCTCTGATGGGACGCACTGTCTCGGGCGTTACGCTGCCGAATCACCTTCTGCCATGTGGCAAATTGCGCGCTGCGCACGGAAACCGAAGCGTTGCTTCGAATTTTGAATTTTCAAAATTCAGTAGAGCCTTGCTCTGATTGGGGGAAACAGATGCCCCCCCACCGTTGCGCTCACGTGGCGCGCGCGTGAGTGCAACGGTGGCAAGATCCTGACCGTCGGATTGATGGGTCAAGTGAACAGGCGCAGGCGCCTATAAATAGGACCCTTGGTCCTTGGTAATTTTTTTTACCATTCTCAAGAAATTAAATTTCAGAGCCTTGCTCTTACTTGAGAACTTCCAGAGCCTTGCTCTTGCGATTCCTTAAGAACTTCTAAGTTCTATCCTTAGAACCATTCTAGGTAAATTAAATTAATTTAATTTAAATCAAACTTAATTAACAGAGCCTTGCTCTTATAGATCTTTGATCTAAAGGAAACCCCTTTGGGGTTTCTTCAACAGAGCCTTGCTCTTATAGATCTTTGATCTAAAGGAAACCCCTTTGGGGTTTCTATTCACAGAGCCTTGCTCTCAAAAATTTGCAGAGACTCTGTTCTTAGGTTTTAACCCATGAACAGAGCCCTGTTCACAGATCAACTAGAAAACTTTTTAAAAGTTTCCATGGATCTTTAAGACCCCAAAATTTTAATTCTTAGGAGTTGTGAATTTTTATTACTGCTACAGAGTTAGGCTCTTTTTTAAGAAGTTTTATTCTTTTGAAACAGGAGTTTGACAAATGTCACTCTGTGACAGAGCTTTGCTCTGAAAAGAGGAGATCTTCTCCTTGTCTCTAGGGGTCCCCCCCCAATGAGGATATTCTCTTGGGAGTTCTTTTTATTGACTGATAGTCTCATCCAATGGTGGGATTGTCTCATCAAATGATGCGCCGTCATCTTGATTTTGTGGGTCCCCCTTTGGTCCCCTACCCTCTGCATCACAGTGTGGAGCAAGATTTTTATTTATTATTATTTTTTTATCATTATTTTTTTTTAATGTTTAAGCGCCAGGCCACTAATGATATATATATATTTTATGCAGGAAAGATGTCTGACGACTTGTCTTTTCCCTTCGTTCGCTCAGAAGGAGGGTTCCCACATGCACCAGTGGACCGGGTAGTGTTCGTCTTGATTAAAGATCACGATCCTGAGTGCAAGAGACTTCACCTATGGGGAAGGTGGTACAGCCAGATTATCCAAGGCCGCCGCAGTTTTAGTTCCGCCTCGCCTTCCGAACCCATAGTTACGATCCCCTATGCGGACAAACCCCCGGTGGAGTATGCCGTGGAGGTAAAAAATTGGAATTCAGACGACCTTCTCCAGCCTGCAATCGGCGCTATTCCGGTACAGCCGCCGCCGGCCATAGATATCTTGGTAAGGCGAATCTGTCAGGGTGAAGCACGCCCTTGGGGACAGGCTTACAATATTGGATTGAATCCGCGACCGCTTGCTGGATACCTGCCATGGGCCCGATACATTTTAGCGGCGAAAAGAGCTCACCTGACGAAGATAGGTTTATATTCCGCCGTCTACGTCTCGCTTTTCGAGTATCCTACTCCTCCAACGTGGTGGACAAAGGCCTTCATCGAACAATGGAATATCCCCACGCATACTTTCCTGGCAGCGGATAGGGAAGTTTCAATTTCTCTAGAGGAATTCGTTGAGCTTTCAGGTTTACCGGCGAGGGGGGAGCACTACGAAGAGCTGCTTCCTCCTGATGAGTACGTCTTTGCCACCAAGCAAGTGGTACTCGACTTGACTCCGGAAAATGCCATCCAGCATCAGCATCCGGGCCTGGTGAAGGTGTTGGAGATTTACGAGGAGCTTCATTTGGAATTGGGCGACCGAGGAGTTAGTTTTGCGGACTTCATTGCTCGTTTTATTCGCCCGGAATTTTTATCAGAGCAAGGTGAGAAGTTCGCCCAACTTGCTGATCCTTTTGGTTTCGGCCTGGACCGCCGACCTTCATCGGAAATTGATCAGCGAAGTTTTTACCTTCCTGGCACTGCCAGCGTCCCTTTCTCAGAGATCGCCGTTCCTGGCATGGATGAGGAGACCTTCTTCATCGGGTTCTTAGGTCTGTGGCTGTGCAGCTTCGCGCTTCCCATGCACCCACGCCTCATGAGGTCTTCTGTCTTTTACCCGCCGCATCAAATGGTGGCCGGTCTGCAGTTATCAGTGGGGATCGCCGGGTTGGCTTGCCTCTACAATGGACTTAGCGTAGCGGCGGACGCTAATGAACCTGGGGTACAGCCTGCTAACTTCCCGATGCACTACTTCACTTCTTGGATGGAGCTGCATGTTCGAGGAGTGTTTGGTGCCCACAAGACTCCTCCATTCTTTGAGAGATTCACACTCCCAAGAATCATGCGATTGGTCGGGGCTTCCATCGTGTTTGCACCTCCGCGGGAGTCTAGGGGACTGCTCCTGCGTTCGCATCTAGTCGGGGCGAAGACCTCTTTTGTGGATAAGGTCATCACCATGGGTTCCGAGACCACTAAGTTGGTGGTGCCGCTGCGTGATGACTTTAAGGGCGGTGTCTCCGTGTTGAAGGCTCGGGAAATCCTCCATCTTTATTCCATTCGGCCGGGCTATTTGGTATTTAGGCAGAATGACACGGCCCTCTTCATGAGGTATAACCCGCATCGATTTGCCTGGCAATCGAGTTATAACCAAGGAGTCCCGTTGGAAGCCTTCTTGAGAACACCTGCAGTCGGTCCAGAGGGAGTACGGAATGCGATGCATCACTTCATCCGGCTCAATACAGGCTCCTACTTTTTTATCAGTGAGCCCAGCTGTACCCCTAAGATACTCAATTCGTATGTGGCCTGGTACGCGCACGCGATGGGCCCCATCATCTTGATGGAGAAACGTCTATTGGTCGATCGTAGGGCTGCGCCTCCCGGCGGCAATCGCAAGGCTCCATTGCAGCCCAGGGTTCAGGTTATCCCTCCGACGAAAGAGGCCGGAGCTGATCGACCACGGGTGTTGGCCCCTCCGCGTGGACTGCCACTGCCTACTACGGTGGATGCCCCAACGGCGCCCCGTGCTCCGACAAAGACGGTTAAAGCGGCATCGCCGGAGTCGGGTGCAGGAGCGGACATCGGGACTCGCCGCCCGAAAGTGACTGCCAAAACTGGCAAGCGCAAAGCTGCTCCCAGTGGGTCCAAGGCTGGCGGGCAAAAGAAGAAGAAGTCCACTTTATCCCTCGACGCGATTCTTAACTTAGAGTCCGCGGCTCATCCTGCCGAGACTATATGTGAGTACGGCAGCAACGAGGGTTTCGTGGTGGACCCTGAGGACACCAACCTAGCCGCCGCCATTGCAGCTTCGGAGCGATCGGCGAGGCTCGAAGCAATGTTAAGCAGACTCGCTGAGTCAGGTAACCCTCAGCCTGCTTATTTGTCATTTCATCCCACTTTTGTTATTATCTTTAGCTAATATTTGCCTCATTTTCAACAGGTGTATCCACTGAAGAGGCCATTGCTGCCTCTCTGAAGACCTTCCAGGAGGAGGAGAAGAAGCGTACCCTAGCGAGCGTCGGTATGTTTTATCCCTTTCTCTTCTATACGGAAAGTTCGTTATCTTTTTATGATAGTCGACCTGACCTTCTCTTGTTTCTTTACAGGGGTTGTATTAATCGGCGCAAGGACCCTTCCCAAGCCCGTCATCGAAGTCCCAACTCCGTCGAAGCTGCCGCAAGAGCCTCGGCTTGATGCAACAACGAGGGATGCTCTGAAAAATCTGGAGGCATCCCTCTACATGGATGAGGAGGCTTCGCTCAAGGAAGTTCTGATGGCATCTGTCTCATCGGCTCAAGAGGAGCGGAAGCGGTCCAGACGCGAAGCTAAGGCGCGCAGAGCTGCTCTGGCCGCAGGAGCGGGCCCTAGCACTGTTCCTCACGCTAGTACTCCTTCTGAAGAGCCCCCTGTGGCCCTGTCTACCGCTCGTCGGCAAGTTGCGCGCGCGGTTCGGAACGCCAATGATAAATCCGCTTCAGGTAGTACTCCTTTCAGAGCCTTGTTGTATGACTTGTAAAACTATTGGCTTATACATATCTCATCTTGCAGGGTCGAGTCCAATTGAGGGGGAGGCGGAGACGACCGTCGAACCCAAGGGAGCGGAAGAAGCGGTACTCGCCGAACCCGAACCGACAGTGGAAAACTTTGTCGAGGCCATGGGGCCTGGAGCCGAGATTGAGGAACCTACCGCGGAGAAAGTCATTGATGCCGTACCCGAAGTGGCGGCAGATGAGATGATTGTCTCGACCGAGCCGAAGGCGGTAGAGGGCGAGGTACTTAAGGCTGGGGACCTCGTGGTGCCGATGGACGGGGCAGCTGTAATCGCTGATCCTGAGGGAGCAGCAGGTGAGGCGGCCATGATTCCTGAGGACGAGCTAGGCGCTCCTTCTCAGGAATCTGGCAATGTTCCTATCTTGGCCCTCCCTGTCTATGGTTCCCCGCCGCCTGCAGAGCTTGAGAGCATAACAACGGTTCCCCTTGAGTCGGGTGATGAAGCTACAGGCGGTGGTCTTCCGTCAGTGGAGGAAGGGACTGCCTCAGTTTCTGCTGGCAGCTCGTCAGGTAAAATTTTTTTGTCACCAGCGTTTCCCCTTTTTTTTGTATATCTTGTGATCTCTTCTAACAAGCTTGTTCTTGCAGGTGCGGCCAGTACCGATGCTCCATTGCTCGAGGGGGCACCGTCAACTACTGCTTTGGCAGTAGTCACCTCCCCGTCTTCCCTTGTACCGTCACGGATGTTGGAAGGTATGGGTTCACGACTCATGCATTAATCTTTCAAAAATACGGCTTTTGTACTAACGTTACACTATTGTGCCTTTGCAGGAGTGCTTTTTGATCACCTATATCAAGTGTTGCTCCCGCACTTCTCTTTCCCATCCGAACTCGCTTCTCCCTCTAGTGGCGCCGGTAATATCTTTGTTTACCCCTTTTTTTCTAGCAATGGGACGATTTCTAACTTTTCCTTTTCTTTATTGCAGTGCCACAAATCGAAGGAGGGGATGCAAGCCCTGTCGCGCTACCGGCCCTCCCGGCTTTGCCGTCCGCCGTACCTGGTATGGTAAATTTCCTTTTGGTAATCCTTCAACATCTTTTGAACCATCGTTTAAACCTGTTTTGTTTTGCAGCTATTGTTCCGGCTCCGGTCCCCTTCGAGGCTCGCGTCCTTTTACCGGCAGGCCCCTTTTTGAGACGTCCGTCTTCAAAGGGTGCGGTGATGAGTCTAGGCATGCTGAGCGGGTATATCGACGAGCTCAGCAGGGACGCTCTCCCTTCCGCTGCAGATTTCGCTGTGGATGTTAACCCCATGTTAGCGGCGCTCGTAACTTTTCACAGCGAAGGCGTCGTTGAATCTTGGGTTAATCACTGCAGGGAGATTGAGGCTTGCTTGTACCGGCTGGAGTTGACGCGCCCTGCTCCTGAAGTTTTAGCTCTGAGCGCCCAACGCACAACTTGGCTCGAGCAAAGCACTTCGCACTCCCGCCACTTGGAGCAAGAAGCAGCTCGGAGACTAAGGGAATGCCAAAAGACCTCAAACGAAACGGCCCATCTGCGCGCTGAGGTTGAGGCAAATGCTGCCCAAGTGAAGACTATCTTTGAGGGTCTCTTGGAGCGCATCTCCCATGGGCTAAATTTAAAGAGGAAGCTTGACGTGGCTGAGCGCTATATCCCAAGTCGGGAGGCTGCTTATCAGGGCGTGAGGGAGCAGCTTGCACTGGTCTTGCGGCAACGAGCCCAAGTGGAGGCAGAGTTGACGGCGGTAGCCGAGCAGGAGAAGGCGTGGAAGGAGATATGCGAGCGATTGCTACATCTGTGCAAGACGCTCCCTTCCCAGTAGCTGCCATTGTATCAATATACTTGTAATTTTCTTTTTTGAATAAGATGTATACATTCTTTATTCTTTTATACGATTCGCCATGTACTTGATTGAGTTAATAAGTAAAGATACACATTTTTTTTTTTGCGATGTCTTGTATCATTTCTTTGCTTTCTCCCTTCTCTTATTATCAGCATGCTGTCTTGATAAACATGATTGACAGGTAACAGAGTAAGCATTTTGGTTTCTTCAAGATATAACAATGGCTTAGGCCGCAGGTTCGGATCTGCTGCCTAAGACTTTTCAACTCTATGAGCCGTGAGGGTCTCATAGAGACTTTTCTCCCTACGGATCGAGAGGATCTCGTAAGTGGATTTTCTCCTTAGGAATCGTGAGGATTCCCAAGTGTAGTTTTCTCTCATAGGTCGAAAGGATCTTATGAGAGAATTTCTCCTTCTTACGAGTCGAGAGGGCTCGTGAGCGGTTGTTTCCCTCTTTGTCGAGAATCGACTTCAGAGAGTGAAACCCGTGAATAGTATGCAAGAGACCATTTAGGATTGACTTGCAGGATCCCATTGCCCTTCTTACGAGTCGAGAGGGCTCGTAAGCGGTTGTTTCCCTCTTTGTCGAGAATCGACTTCAGAGAGTGAGACCCGTGAATAGTATGCAAGAGACCATTTAGGATTGACTTGCAGGGTCCCATTGTTCAGGAAGCAAGTTTTTGAATCCTTACTGCCCGAGATGTGAGTCAGAAAAGCTCTCGTCACGGAGTGTTTGTATCCGTGAGTTGAGAAGTTTTGCGAGGGATTATTTGTTTCCCAAGTGCCAAGGATTATTTGTGTCCTTGGGGTTTGAAACGAGTCGATGGTTCCCACGGAGGCGCTGGTGGCTCTGCGAGTCGACGCGGATCAGAAGGCTCTCGTCAAGGAGTGTTTGTATCCGTGAGTCGAGGGATTTGCTGGGATTATTTGTTTCCCAAGCGCCAAGGATTATTTGTGTCCTTGGGGTTTGAAACGAGTCGATGGTTCCCACGGAGGCGCTGGTGGCTCTGCGAGTCGATGCGGATCAGGAGGCTCTCGTCAAGGAGTGTTTGTATCCGTGAGTTGAGGGATTTACTGGGATTATTTGTTTCCCAAGCGCCAAGGATTATTTGTGTCCTTGGGGTTTGAAACGAGTCGATGGTTCCCACGGAGGCGCTGGTGGCTCTGCGAGTCGACGCGGATCAGGAGGCTCTCGTCAAGGAGTGTTTGTATCCGTGAGTTGAGAAGTTTTGCGAGGGATTATTTGTTTCCCAAGCGCCAAGGATTATTTATGTCCTTGGGGTTTGAAACGAGTCAAGGGTTCCTACGGAGGCACTGGTGGCTCTGCGGGTCGACGCGGATCAGGAAGCTCTCGTCAAGGAGTGTTTGTATCCGTGAGTCGAGGAATTTGCTGGGATTATTTGTTTCCCAAGCGCCAAGGATTATTTGTGTCCCTGGGGTTTGAAACGAGTCGATGGTTCTCACAAGGGCGCTGGTGGCTCTGCGAGTCGACGCGGATCAGGAGGCTCTCGTCAAGGAGTGTTTGTATCCGTGAGTTGAGAAGTTTTGCGAGGGATTATTTGTTTCCCAAGCGCCAAGGATTATTTGTGTCCCTGGGGTTTGAAACGAGTCGATGGTTCCTACGGAGGCACTGGTGGCTCTGCGGGTCGACGCGGATCAGGAAGCTCTCGTCAAGGAGTGTTTGTATCCGTGAGTCGAGGAATTTGCTGGCTTCGTCGGTTGAAATGAACCGTTGAGGTTTGGCTTCGTCATTCGACGGAATCCGCTGGGGAAGTATGGTTTCCTCTTTGTTTGCGCCCTTGGATTGTATACAGGGATCGATGTGATCTTAACTGTAGGGCCGAAGTTTCATCATTTCTTATTTTTGTTTTATTTTATTTCCGCGATGCTCTATCATTTCAGCTTTTATATCGCGAAGGTCGCGATTGCCCAATCATTTCGGCTATTTTTCGCGGTGCCCAATCATTTCGGCTTTTTTATTTTATCTTTACTCGTTGCTTTTTATTACGAGTTGCCCGATCATTTCGGCTATTTTGCATGCATACATTTTACTTGCTGCTTTTTATTGCAAGTTGCCTTATCATTTCGGCTATTTTGTATGCATGAGCGGCCTACTGGCTTTCGCCATAAACCTGAAATTGGACACCGATTTCGGCATCAGCACCGCTGCAACTGGAATATTGCCAGGAGCGAATCATCATTTGCCTCCGTTATTGTCGAATAAAGGGGGCTTAGCGATCAGGGTTAGGGACCTGTCGACTAAGGCTTTCGATTTCATGAGCCGTAAGGGTCTCATAAAGGTATTTCTCCCTACAAGTCGTGAGGATCTTGTAGGTGTATTTTCTCCTTAGGAATCGTGGGGATTCCTAAGTGTGTTGTTCTTCTGTAAGTCGTAAGGATCCTACAGGAGGGTTTTCTCCTCATAAATCGAGGGGATTTATAAGGGTTGTTTACCATGCGAACGTATTCCCAGTTATGGATGAAATTTGGCGAGGGAAATGTTTATTCGCGCCCGTGGATTGTATACAAGGGTCAATATTGAGCCACTTGTAGGGCAATATTGGAAGTTTGTGGGGGCTTGCTTAAGCACAGGTTTAGGTTTCTGTAACTTAAGACTTTCAAATCTCATGAGCCGTGAGGGTCCCATACGAGAGTTCTCCTTACGAGTCGTGAGGATCTTGCAAGTGTATTTTCTCCTTAGGAATCATGGGGATTCCTAAGTGTGTTGTTCCCTTATGAGTCGTAAGGATCTCACGCGGGTGGTTTCTCGTTACAGGGTCGAGAGGACTCTGTAAGGGTTTTTTAACGAAGTTGCGCCCTTTCGGGTTTTCACAAGCATTCGTCGGTAGTCCTGCTGTTTTTACTCACGGAGCCCTTTCGGGTTTTCATCCGTGCCCATTTTACTTATGGACATACCGTTTTTATTATATATATATATATATATATATATTTTTTTTTTAAGAGGTCGCGCCCTTTCGGGTTCTCACGAACACTCGCCGGTAGTCCTGCTGTTTTTACTCATGGAGCCCTTTCGGGTTTTCATCCGTGCCCTTTTTTGCTTATGGACATACCGTTTTTATTTTATTTTATTTTTATATGTTTTTTTTTATCTCGTCAGCTTAAAGATGCTGCGGTAGTAGTTTAAAGACGTTTCGGTCTGCTATTAGTTTTAAGGACATTTCGGTCCGCCGTTGAGAGGGCTGGTTACTGCTTATAAAGCCTGAGCTTAGGAAGATAGCGAGCGGACATAGTCGTCGTCATCTATCATTGACCTAAGCTAAGGCTCGTTAAGCGTAGTATTTCTTTAGGAAGCGACCGTTTATTGGCCTGAAAGGCCTTTCACCGTGCATGTCCATGAGTAGATAGGCCCCGCCCTGGTAGACCTTATCAATGATGTACTGTCCTTCATAGTTTGGCTCAAACTTTCCCCGCTTGGCGCGATTGGGGATCATGGGCCTTTTGACGACTAGCACGAGTTCGCCTTGGTGGAATGTCCTCGGTCGGGTCAATCTTTCGTATGAGCGCGTCATCTTCGCTTTATAAGCTTCCAGATTTTGCTGTGCCAGAAGCCGGGTTTCGTCAAGGGCGTTAAGCTCTTCAAACCGAAGGTGAGCATTTTCTTCGTCCGTCAACTCGTAATGGACTGCCACTCGTAGAGAGGGTAATTCTATCTCGAGGGGGAGTACTGCTTCCGTCCCAAATACCAACGCGTATGGCGTTGTGTTTGTGGCCGTTTTAAATGTAGTTCGATACGCCCAAAGAGCCTCTTGCAATCTTTCGTGCCAATCTCTCTTATTTCGTGACACTGTTTTCTTCATGGTCTTCGTCAAGGTCTTGTTGAAGGCCTCAGCTAGACCGTTAGCTCGCGGGTTATAAACTGAGGAATATCTCCAGTCTATATTGTGCTGCTGTGCGAAGCGGCTAATCTTATGACTTCGGTAGGCTGGCCCATTGTCAGAGATGATCCTTCTTGGGGTTCCAAACCGGTATATGACATGTGTTTTGAAGAAATGGAGGATGTTCTCCGTTTTTACTTCCCTCAACGGTACCGCCTCTGCCCATTTGGAGAAGTAATCAGTCGTCGCCAATATGAAACGATGTCACTTTGACGATGCTGGTTCGATGGGACCGACTATGTCAGTTCCCCACATTTCAAATGGCCAACTAGCCACTGTTGGATGCAGTGGATTGGGATGCTGATGGATGAAGTCTCCATGAATTTGGCATGAATTACATTGCCTCGCGTATTCTAGGCAATCCTGCATCATCGTGGGCCAGTAGTAGCCCATCCGCTTTATCTTCAACTTCATCTTAGGGCCTGCTTGGTGGGAACCGCAGAGTCCGTCGTGAACTTCTTGGAGGACCCTTCTCGCTTCGCCAGGTCCTAAGCATCTCAACCACAGAGAATCGAATGACCTTTTGTACAGAGTATCATTGACGAAGGCGAAAGACAGAGCTCGTTTCATGAGCTGATGTCTTGCGGACGCATCTTCGGGCATTCGGTGGGACTTGAAGTAGTCTATAAAGACTTCCCTCCAATCCTCAACCTTCTCATGGTCTTTTATTTGTAAGGTCGACTGCTCAGTCGTTCCCTTTTCTTCGGAAGATTCCGGAGATATTTCTGTTGGGGCGAGCACTCGACGGCTTTGTACTACGATTCTAACGTCGTCGAGGTTCTCGTCAGCCAGTTCTTTAGCAAGTTTGGCTAGTGCGTCTGCTTTGCTGTTTTCCGCGCGCGGTATGCTTTCCAACGTGTAGGAGGGAATTTGGGTTAGCAGTTGTTGCACTTTTTCACCGTATTTTACCAATTCCGGTTTGCATGTTTGGTAATCGCCGTTCACTTGACTGACGACCAGTTGGGAGTCCCCGTATATGAGGAGGCTCTCAATTCCCATATCGATGGCGATCTCGAGGCCTGCTATCAAAGCTTCATATTCAGCTTCATTATTCGTTCTCGGCTCCGTTAAGGAGAAGGCGAAGCGCATTATTCCTCCTTGGGGAGTCACAAAGATGAGTCCCACCCCCGATTTGATCGTTGGCATACTTTGTTTGTGCTTTTTCATAGAGGACGCTCCATCGAAGTAAAGCTCCCAACGGGTATCACCACTGTCGATTGCGTCAAATGCATGTCTGTCTGGCAAATCGCAGTTTAAAGGAGAGTCGGCAGGTATGGGATGCTCAGCAAGGAAGTCAGCGATGGCCTGGCCTTTTACTGCCTTGAGAGGTTGATATGTTATGGAAAATTCCATCAAGAGCAGGGCCCATTTAGCGAGTCGTCCTGTCAATATGGCTTTTGACATTAAATATTTGAGAGGGTCCACTTTTGAAATCATACGGACCTCGTGGGCCAACGCGTAGTGCCTAAGCTTTGTTATTGCGAAGATCAATGCCAGGCAGTGTTTTTCAATGGGAGAATAGTTGCTTTCTGCCCCCAGCAGCACTCGACTTAAGTAGTAGAGCGCCCTTTCTTTCCCTTGATCGTTCTCTTGTGCCCATAATGCGCCTAAGGAACCTTCGAGGGCGGTTGTATAAAGAATAAGAGGCTTCCCCTTAACCGGAGCAGCCAACACCGGCGGGTTCTGCAGGTATTGCTTGATCTCATCCAGTGCGCCTTGGCATTTTTGATCCCAAACGAATGGGGTTCCCTTCTTCATCAGGTGACTATAAGGGCGGCACTTTCCTGAAAGGTTGGCTATAAATCGCCGTATGTATGCGAGTTTCCCTTGGAGAGACCGCAACTGTTTGAGAGTCCTCGGCGGAGGCATTTCCATGATCGCTTTGATCTTTGACGGATCTATTTCAATACCTCGGTGTCGAACGACGAATCCTAGGAATTTGCCCGAGGAAACCCCGAACGCACATTTAAGAGGATTCATCTTCAAGTTGTATTGCCGAAGGCGTTGAAACACGATCTTCAAATGCTCGAGATGTTCCTCGTATGATTTGCTTTTAACCACGAGATCGTCGATATAGCATTCAACGATTTCGTGTATAAGGTCGTCGAAGATCTTCGTCATGGCCCTCTGATAAGTAGCACCAGCGTTCTTCAAACCGAAGGGCATCACCTTATAACAAAATATCCCGAGAGGGGTCCTGAAAGCTGTGTGTTTCTGATCTTCAGGATGCATTTTTATTTGATTATACCCCGACGAGCCGTCCATGAAGGAGAAAACCTCATGAGTGGATGTATTGTCTATCATAAGTTCAGTAACTGGCACTGGGAAATCATCTTTTAGGCAGGCTTTATTAAGATCCCGAAAGTCTACGCATATGCGCACTGTCCCATTTTTCTTCATCACTGGGACGATGTTAGCGATCCATTCAGGGTATTGAACTTCCTGGATGAAGCCAGAGTCTATCAGCTTTTTGACTTCGGCGTTGATGCTCATCTCAAGCTCGAGTCGCATTCTTCTTGGCGCCTGTTTGACTGGCTTGATGTCCGGGGATATTGCCAATTTGTGTACAGCAATTTCTGGATCTAGTCCCGGCATTTCGGAATAGTTCCACGCGAAGCAATCTTTGTGCTGTAGAAGCACATCCTTCAACGCGGCCATCCTTTCTTCAGATAGCAGCTCGCTGATGAATGTCGGTCGCGGGTCATTTGCCGTCCCCAACTCGATTTTCTTGAGGTTATCTGCAGTAGTGTGGATTCCATCCTCCAGTTCTTTCGGAGCTGGGGGAAATTCTGAGATTACCTCATCGCGGTCGTTTTCAAAGCACCAAGGGAGGTTGTTCATGTCCTCGGACCCTTCTTTTAATGTTGTTATCACATGACAGGTGCGAGTTTTCTGCCAATCCCAATGCGGGGTTGGTTTTATTCTTGTGTTTTTGGGTT